>CM074184.1:16661897-17861897 GCA_037179385.1 Holothuria scabra | reverse complement strand
ATGCATTTGGTGTATTGCAACAGTTATAAGAAGACCTTGTGTTTTATACTTCCACTTTCTGTCCTTTTTAAAGTTCTTAAACCGGGATCATTTTATGTCTAACAATATTGCATACTTAGGCTAACAATCATTATACATCAGTACTACAAATATAGTGGAATACGCGATGCATAAAATGCTTGCTGTCGGTCATACATGTGCAGTTCATTGTGCATTTTCTTTCTTAAACAATTTCATGTTGTATATTTACTATAGGAAGGACAACACTGCTCATTTCGAATTTGACTACGTGGATGGAAAGACAGCTATCAAAGCTTCAAACGGTAAATACATCTTCACGAAACCTGCCGGACATCTCTATGCAACATCAGCCTCTGTCGATGAAAAGGAAAAGTTTACGTTCCAGTGTATTAATCGACCACTGCTGGCTCTGAAATCTCACCATGGATTCATCGCTAGTAGAGGACCTACCAAACTAGAATGTAATAGATCCAACTATGACATGTTTCGTGTAGTTTTTACTGATGCAGGTTACACAATAGGTAAAGATGACCTCTTTTTGTCGTAAACCGAAGCTATTTAATTTTTCTGTTTCGTAGAAGGCCCTGGGAAATAGTCTCATCCCAAGTCTGTCTGTAAATTCGTCAAAACAGCAAGTGGAGGGATGTTAATTATTTTCTTAAAAAAACATACAATCTAGAACCGTTTTACTTTCCGTTGTCACCTATAGCACAGGTTCCCCCAAGTTTCCATAGGAATGACAGAATTGTGTAACGAATGACAGTGGCATAGCCACGCCCGGGGGGGTGGGGGTTGTGTGGGTTAGAACCCTCCCCCCATGACCCAACCTTGCAATGCAAAAAACACCTAAAAATAGCGTTTTTCCCTCATTTCTTAGACTTTTCCCTCATATCGTGCCCCCTACCCCCCCCCCATTGACACCAAAACCGTCCCCATGACACAATCCTGGCTACGCGCCTGACGAATGGTATGGCTGCGTGACAAATGGCATAGCCACACACCCACACTTTGTGGCATAGCCACACACCCACGCTTTAAAATATTGCTTGTCAGTCCGTATGTTGGGGAAAAGAGTTACTTTTGGGAGGAGATCCCATCACTGCATGATCATTCATTGACTACATGTCTCTTAAATCGGCATGAAATTAATTCCTCCTACTCATTTTTGGCCACGTATATAAATTTTACCAGCTTTTACTTTGTCGCCTTCAAGTGGTAATACACCCATGACATTAGTGGATCTAATCAAGTTTTGCAGAAATTGAGAGTTTCGCGCAGACTGGACCATACATCGTTTGATTCGGTCTACTGTATCACCGTGCGAGATGGAATTATATGCGTACGTTTACCGTCAGTATCACCTAAATAAATGCCATTCAGCGACGAAAACATGCAAGAAAGGAGATAGGTTGGTGTTTCCCCATCTGACATAAGAAACAATCGACCTCTACAAGATTATTGGGGTGACTAAGGTACATGTAGGGTTATTTGTGAGCACTTTGCTGCAGCCCCCCCCCCTCGTGCCATCTTCATTGGATGGCCTCTGACCTATATGTATGCCATTGTGACAGACCAACTTCGTGCATGCTCATAGTAAACTTCCATGAATGCCAAATGGTTTAGTGCCTGCCTGAAACTCTCTCTACTACTTGCAGAATTAAAGACATATTGTAGTGTCCTTTGAATTGGGGTCTAATGTGAAAAAGAAGACTATTACAACCTATGTCGTCTGTAACGATACTCCATAACTAACTCAAGGTATCCAGAGTGTCACGTCAAATGAGCGGCTGCACTAGGATTTCCAAAGTGAGGGTAGGGGGCAATAGGTAGCAAAAGAAAATGTGGGGACAAACAATATTCTCGCATATTTCGAAACCTGCGGTGAGCGCGGGATTTGCTGATGGGGTCGAGACGCCACCTTTGGACTGCTGGTGGGGTCCGACGGCAAAGCCCGTGATGGGGCTTATTGGCGAATTTCCAGAGAGCTCTAAGGTATGAGCATATCACCTGATGAAAAACTGAGAAATGGGATAGATAACATTTCGCGTTAATGTATAGGTACACGGCCTGCAAAGGTATTCAGTAAGAGTTCATGGGGAGAAACCTTCTGGAGCTATGAGGCTTTAGCATATCTCTGGGTGAAAAATTATGCCCGAGGACAGGTATATTTGGCTCAGAATTGGGGTTAGGGACATCTGGGGGAAAAGCTTCCAATTGGGGGAGGGGGGGGGACACCGATCTGATGTCGCCACTGGTTTTGTGGTCACATTGCCTCAAATTTGTTTGAATTGTTTCCTTAAAATTGAATCTCCGTTTTGTTCTTCAAATTTGATGTTGGATGATGTTTAACTATCCTTCCATAGAGGTCTAGTGTTTGACTAGACTATCTTTCCTTGTAGATATAGTTTTGACTAGACTATCATCTTTTCATGTAGATATAGTTAAAAGTACACCTTAGTAGAATGTAAGAAACAAAAATTCAAATATTCCTTTCGTTGGTGTCAATATTGCATATGAGAAAATTAAAGACTGTCAAAAATATGTGCCGCGATGAGATTACAGATTTTCCATAATACATTTTATCTCTAGCAAAAAAAAATCATTTCTTTGAAAATCAGTATTTTACAAACGAAACATGCTTTTGAAATGCAATTTTCACCATCTGAAACAGACTTCTTTTGCATTTGTTAAAGTTTGAAGACTTTGTTTCCTTTTAACGTAGGTTGTTTATTTTAAAAATGTTTGTTAAGCATTCGCTATTCGAGTAAAACCTCCTTACAAGTTTTGTGGGTGGGCTGTTATGGTTGGCTGGCAGTTCTGATGTCGCATTCATTAGTTAGCAGAGGGCGCTCTGAGCCTGTGACATTTGTCTATCGTTTTCGGTTCAGCTCATTTTGCAAGGAAGTCGACCGTTTAGTAGAATACAATGCATCTCCAAATATTGTATGGAAACCCCAGTCGCCATCTCATTTAATAGTATTTTGCAGTCTTAAGTGGCAATGTCGCGACCACACGTATGATAGCAAACCTAATAACACATGGATACCTCTGTAGAAATACAACAAAGGTGCGCATGTCCTTTGCCTTCGTTTTGTTATTGTTTTTGGTTTTTCCCGCCCCGCCACTCGCTATGCTGAAACATCATGATCATCATTAACCTCTCACTGTTATAAACCAACACGTATTGTTAAATGTGTACCTCGCATGTCAACTTCACTATCATCCCACTGCTAGTTTGCATTAATCTGGTGTCTTGTTTTTTTTTTATTTTAAGACATGTCTTCAGCTTTAAAAAATAAATAGGCTTAATAAAAATAGAACAAGTATAGGCTAAATAGGCTAAATAAAAATAGAACAAGTAAATGAGTGAGATAGTTACCTGGTTGAAGCAACACCGTTATGTATCGCCGAATAAGTGCTGAAAATAGCTTAATGATTGGATAGCCATGCAATGGCGGGCTCAGATATACATTATTGATCTGTGGGCAAATCGAGAGAGAACATAAGTCTCCTGAAGAGACCACTTAGTTAAGGCAGTGAGCCTTTACTAAGAGGTAAAATCACCTGCCTCTCCTTTAAAACTACCTGGATTGCCGAAGACAAGGTCCTGATTTTTTATTGTTTTTCTTAAGAATTGTAACTTCTTAAAAAAGACTGCAATTGGTCTTGTCGTCTGCTAGATCTAAAGGGTGCTTAAAGGGAAATGTGTCGTTTGGTTTACAGGAAAAACTGATCCTTTAAAAAGTAATATTTATTGACACAGGGTAATAGATTATTAAAGCAGGCAGTATGGTAGCCTCCGTTTCAAGATTAGATTAGAATAAGTCTCCCACAGACAAAAAATCAGTCATTTGGTGCTCAAGAAGTTGTTCACATAAACTTTGAAAATTCCAAATGATGTAACCTCCGGTTGTTATAACTCCATCCAATTCCTTTGAAGGGGCAATGAGAGTTTGTTTTAACAAGTTTTCCGCGACTTGAGTTCTGCACCACAATCATGCATTGAGTAAACACTAATTTTTTTTATCATAGTCTGACGTTGCGAATGGTTACCGTATGTATAGAATTCAATCCTGCACCTGCGTGGACTTTTCCTCGAACAAAATTACAAAATCACAAAATTTCCAATCAACAGCCAGACAGTAATTAATGTAGAATTAACGTTTCTTTTCACTTGAAAGACCTCTTCAATGTCTATTGTTTCTGGTCAAAAAGGCAAAACTAAGTTATAGAACAAAGGTTAATATCATCTGTAAAACTCAGATTTCCCCTTTAGCAGTTTAATGGTGTCAGTTGTCAAAGAAAACAAAATTTATTCCATTGTTGTTTAACACCAGTGCGCGTTGTTTAACACCAGTGCGCATTATAATTTTGAAGGGTTGAGCAATCCCCAATTAACTTAATGAACGCTGTTTCAGAGACAATATGATTTTTTTTTTCAAATTAAGCATGTAAACGTTACACTGACATATTAATTGCTGAAAAAAGTTGACTTATAGATGCCAGAAATTATAAAATTTAAAAGGAACTTCCATTACTTAAAATTAAATCATTGTCATGTGGACTAGGAGACTGGTTTCGCCCTTGTTGACATCACAGATCACTCTAAGGCATAGTTCTATCAAGTGCTTATTTGAAAGAATTACACCAGTATAAAATGATCGTACTCTCACCAGGGAGTCAATATTACCTGAAAGATTAAATAGTTAAATGCCTTTTCTCCTTCCGTAGCATTGCTTCGGAAAAGGCAAGACGAAAAATCGGAGGCCTGCCTTATTTGGAGGACATGTTTAAATTTCCCCAAAGCTGTGAAGTTGTCTAACGTTTAACGATCTTCTCTTTATTCACAGCTAAAGGGAGCAGTTACTGGAACGTGGATCCAT
This sequence comes from Holothuria scabra, assembly GCA_037179385.1. Lineage (NCBI taxonomy): Eukaryota > Metazoa > Echinodermata > Holothuroidea > Aspidochirotida > Holothuriidae > Holothuria > Holothuria scabra. The sequence goes on along the minus strand of CM074184.1, from coordinate 17,856,993 downwards.
CGGATAACAACGCCGTATTGCTTGGACCAAGTCCCACCCCTTTTAGCCTCGAATTTCAAGGTCTGTCTAAACTATGCATCCGTGCTCCAAACGGCAAATATCTTAAATCGGAGCAAAATGGTATCTTCTCAGCAACAGCAGATTCCGGTGGAGACCCCAATACGCTCTTTGAATTTTGAATAAAAAGTGAAGGCTGTTTAGGACTTATTGCAAGATATTTGACTTCTTTTCATTTGTATACACTTGCTTACATTTAACAATGTACTAAAATACTACATTTGTATTGTCGATAGGCTCCAAAGAGAAAGTCGTAACAGTTTTCAACAAATAGTAAACCGAGAAAATAAGTGTGTTTAATGAAGTAAGCGAAAAAAGAATCTGTACTATGTGGTGTTCTCTGTACTGAGAAATGCAAAAACATTTTATATACTTAAACAGAAATGTGCATACCGTAGGAGAATAGTCCCTTTAGTTTGTGTGACCGATATGAAGGTCAGGGGGTCTCTATGACCATAAAATGAACATTGAAAACATTAAGCATTGGTCGAATTTGACTTCACTATTAATGAAGTTTGATGCGGACAATGATACCTCTGTTCCGTTCATACTAACCATACAAAAACACGGGTTTTTAATTGTGTAATTATTTGTTGCACTAACGCAAGCAAGTTGTGTGTGAGTTTTTTTTTTTTTTTTTTTTTTTTTTTTTTTTTTTGGTGAAAACCGCCCAACACAGGAATGCTATTAAAGTGGCTCATTGGAATACTTCTTGCAAGACAGAACCATGTAACACATTTTGCGTGGTTAAACACTCGTAGTGCCTGTTATAAAGATAGCAATAGATTTTTTATGACATCATAGACAAGTCGGTAAACTGTTAGTGAGGTTAAATTTGAAAATTCTCTGCGAACGAAGACTGCCACCAATATTTATGTGTTGCTAATTTTATTATTCATTTTCCCAGTTAATTGTAACAGTCTTTGTTTTGATCGGATCGGAATGGAGGTTTTATGATAGGGTTAAAAGTCAAGAAGGGGAACAGGTCATTTACTAATGATAATTTTTTCAAAGACGTTATTTGTAATAACAAAAATGTATACTGTACCTTTAGGAACTAGCTTTTCAGGAAAGTGTAGATTGTTTAGGCGATGCACAAAAGAAGACTAAAAATGTTATTAAGTGTTACAGAAAGGAAACTATTAAAAATTATATTTAACACATGCTGATTAAATTTCATGAAGTTCAGGAAGTATTATGTTATTGCTACGATTTAGATGGACACATTCCAATACTATCGTTGTCACGTTGATACACTTCCAAAGTAGTATTGTTTCATTGGAGTTTGTTAAACCATGGAATTGCAAAATACAACTGCTTAAATGAGACATTCCGCTTTTAAAACAAGGATGACTGTGTCATCGTCTGTCCTTTCATTTCCATCAAGTAATGAGGCAGAAGCATGACATAATTAAATCAAAGCTTTTCATGGCCGTTGAAACAATTCCTGTATCCCCAAATGATTTTTAAGTTTAACATTTCTCCCAAACATTGTTACTGGACTGCCAAAGCTACCTTACAGAATGCCAATTGAGGCGACAAATGGTTAGGAGCCCGTCCTTCCATTCTTTGGAACTATATACGACGGCACTTGATGATTCTGGTGACGTTTACCGCGGGTGACGTCCATCACGTAATCAGAATATTACAGGGTGCTATGGTAACATTTTTAAACACGTATGTGTTACTCAAAATCCGTCTTATTGGGGGCATCCTTCAATGACGGTTTTAATTTTGTTTAGTAACTTTATTACAATTGATTTCATTCATTCCATACATCAGTAATAAGATAATATGTTCAAATCGCAAAGTTCTTTATTTCAACCATGTAACATAGTTTTATGGGTTGTCCCGAGTTGTATAATTCATTTGCATATGTACGTACCACGTCGTGAGGTTGGTGTTTGTGTGTGTGTGTGTTGTGGGGGGAGGGGGAGGTCATACATGCAACTGAATTGGCGTTGCCGATAGTAATACTTCTAGTTGGTCAGTTTAGGTTTTCCAATTGCCCCTGCAGAGACAGCCTTTTGGTAGATTCAGGCTTTGTACTGCAAAGGTCATATACCCTCAGGACCATATTTAAAGCAGACTTATACTGCTCTGTACTATTAGGACCAATTGCTTTTTAACTTCGAGCTGTTTTACAGTTTAAATCCTGTTAATCGAATTCCGACCACATACCGCAGACCAAATTCGAACGGATATTTTGCTATCATTTTTCGTTCGACGGTAAAGTATCAACGTTTTACGTTTGTGTCTTTCCTGAAATAATACTTTTGTGGGTTCCAAAAAAAGGGAAAATGAACGTTTTCATTACCTATTTGCTTTCAAATGACAGGTCATCGGTCTTCTCTCATTGTATAGGCGATTTGTTTTCTTCTTTTACTTACCTTTTTTCTTTCTTTATTCTTTTTCTTAATTTTTGGCAGCTGTCTTCTGACGCCTGAAACTAACAAATCAAAATATAACTGATGTGAAATAACATCCTATATCTTTGTTAAAATGAAGTGACTTTTTTGATCAATTGAATTCGGTAAACACAAACACGTAAACAGAATTACACATGGAAATAACCTACATAATTATGCGCATTAGTATACTTTCAAATACCCGTCCTAGCTTACGTTTTAAGAATCGAAGTATGAAGCATGTTTCAGTAATGTTTTTAACTCTTCCCATTCACGGGCGACCTAGACGTGAATAGATTAAGGAAAACAAAGGAATTCTTGTCATAACAATGGGGTGTATGAAGACGACGACATGTTTGTTTACAGAGTATGCAGTTGCAAGCAAAATATGACTTGTGTTTACTTATTCCTATCCGTGAATGATCAAGTTTCGTTTACCTCATTCGGATTTCTTCCCCTCTTCCTTTTGCTTGGTCAGGAAGATAAATTACCAGCTCAAATGAGCAAGATACAGTGTTTGTGACATACCTATAATATTCTGCGCAATAGTATAAGGTATATAACGTTATTTTTTTTTTTGGTGCACCATATAATACCCATTGATGAAATAGTGCAATCAGGGAGGTGTTATAACACCTCCCTGCTGTAATGATCCTCTAAATCTACAGCGCCCTTCCTTACCTCCTATTTACATATGTAACCCTCAATTACCTGCAGTTATTCCCGGCAAATGAAAGATAGCTTACTTCCTTCAAAGAAAAATATGAATCTCCATTTTCGCCCTAATTAATTAGATAAAACTGAAAGGCCAATTTCTCTCACCCCAAACTGCACCGATTCTCCCAACCCTTTACTTAAGCCCCTCCCACAATGTAATATTCATCCTCATTTAGACACTATCTCAGTTTATTTCTTCGTGGTGAATGTGAAAAAGCTTAATGTGTATAATCAAAACACTCCTAGTACATTTGATTGCTGTGTAACATAAACTTTGGTACTCTGCATTGCTTGAACTAGCTCTCAATCAAAGAGTTGAGCCAGTAGAGAATTTCTGTAGACTAATACAAAAATTTTAGTCTGGAGTGAGTTGACAAGCCCTTCAATATTGGGATTTGAACACAGAAAGTTTTGATAACTTCAACATTATTTTTTGTTGAGGAAAAAGTCACTACAGGTTTTGATGCTCTGCATAATGATCTCCCTTGATGCCATCTCATTACGTTTAATATTCCTTCGGGGTCGGAACTCCGCTTGGGTGTCGCTTACGGTATTTGCCAACAGTGGGGGACCTATTGGACCTGTAGGACCTTTCTTTCAGAGAACGTTACCCATTATAATAGAAACTGAAGGAGATAAGCAAGTCAAAATATGCCTGGATAATTTCAGCCAGGTTTGTGCCATGGGGAAAGTTTTGGAGCACGACATGAGAAAAACGTTCTAAAGGGAGGGAGAAAATGGCTATTAAGGTCTCCAGATCCAAAATGTGCAATGTTTGCAGTGGCGTCACCTGGGGGGGGGGGGTGGGCCAGGGGGGCACGTTCCCCCTGAAAAATCGTGTGCCCCCGTGTGCCCCCCAAATGAGATTTGAGATTTTTAAAAAACGATATGCCATCTTTAGTCAGAGTGTGACTATAAAATATTTAAGATTGGATTCTTTTGACGAGAAAAGGCAGTCATTTTCATACTTTTTAACTATAAAAATATCGCAAAAACACCTGGAAAATGCCATTTCCGGCTTTCTTAGGGGTTGCGTTTTTCAAAAATTTCTGCACACTTCTAACTTCGCTAACTGAAGGTGGCGCATAGCTCAGGTAACCGTTCAAGCAGGATTATACAGGCGTACATTTTTTTCTTTAAGAGGATCACATCGAACTGCTTTCTCTTTCTCTTTCGAGTTCAGACCAGTGTAAAGACAACAGAATAACCGTAAATAACGACCTGAATACCTAACAAACCCCTTAAAAGCCAGGAGCTTCCGAGGGCTTCGCCCCCTGGACCCCAACCGAAACACACATTGAACTGCCCATCAAATTCTTTCCTCAATAGTTCATCTCGCCCTTTTTCAAAATGTCAGCCGGATCGACTTTTGGTAGTTGAATCACTTTTTTACCAAAAGTCTTCTAGAAGTTATCTTTTAGGTATTCTTGAGACCAGTGTTAAGTCAATAGAAGAACACTTAAATAGCGACTTGAAATAATACCTCACAAACACGCTAAAACCCAGGAGCTTCCGGGGGCTTCGCCCCTGGACCCCCACCGAGACACACATTGAACTGCCCATCAATTCTTTTCTCAACTCGCCCTTTTTCAAAATGTCGGCCGGATCTGCACTTGGTAGTTGAATCACTTTTTAACCAAAACTTCTCACTGGAAGTTACTCTGGAGGTAGTTTTGAGACCAGTGTTAAGTCAATGGAAGAAAACATAAATAGCGACTTTAGTGCCTCACAAACACGCTAAAACCCAGGAGCTTCCGGGGGCTTCGCCCCCTGGACCACCACCGGGGCTTTGCCCCTGGACCCCACCCGCTGAGCCTCGCGCTTCTCGCTCGGTGGCGCCTACGGCGCCATGTGTGGAGTTCAGCAGTGCCCCCCTGTAATATTGTTGTGCCACCCCAGTTCCCCCCCCCCCCCCAGAATGAAAAGTCTGGTGACGCCACTGAGTGTTTGTACCTCAAATGTAGCAAAGTTTATAATGGTCATGGGTTTTTTGCAATTATTTGTTCTTAAGGTTGGGTCATGAGGGTGTGCAAACCCCCAAACCCTCTCCATAGCTACGCCACTACTTTGAAAAATGAGCTTGTATGTGCATTCAACAACTATTTTACTACATTGCGACATGAGATTATAATAATGAGTATACCTTTTAAAATTCGAAAAACTTCATTGACCGGCCAAAATCCCTCCTCAACTGCAAGGGAGGATGGCACTGCATCGCATTCCGGCTGCATAGCCTTCACAGGTTTCATCGAACTTTACAAGGATCCCATGAGTTTGAGCAGCAGCCTGATTAGCTCAGACTGAAAGGCTTATATGCCCGAAGTTTACCTGAGTGGGAAATTGCATGATACTAATTTACTCTTACATAACCAGATAACCGGCTAAATTTTCGCGCGTTTACCGCGCAAGGTAGTAGAAGCCTGTACATACATTATTAAGTAGATGCATTCCAAACAAACAAGAGGGCAAATTATTTTCTAGCCATCAAACAACTTAAGTCCATATCAACTGTTTTTGCACATTTGATTGCCACAAACTGTCGGCCTGCGCATCAAATAAAAACCGTTCATTCCGGTGCCCGACGAAATAGTAATCGAAACCCACACATAGCCAAATTCTCCGTTGTCATCATCAACGATTAAACAAGGGTTTCAATTCTTACGTTTCGTATCATTATTAACACTGAGAACTTATTTGAACATTGTGAGATGCGTTTTGTCTGTTTGTGTTTCCCCGACATGATTGTTTCCGATCTCTGCCCCTCTGTATCAGGGGTGGGTAAACTCTGCCCCGAGGCCTTCTTATGCATGGGCCGGCGAAAAAAAAAACGATTTGCCTAATTTTGGTCAACCTTCGTCATGTGTATGATATTTTAACATCTCCCATTTCATTTTTGGACCTTAAACTAAATAATTTCGTGGTAAACGTAACCTGAATGTAAATTAACATTTTGGTCGACAAAACAGAAATGTTGGCAGTTCCATTCTACAGTCCTTCATGGACCGCGTTAACGTACAGACACCCACTCGATTACGTTCCAAGTCCATGCATATGTCAATTTGGATGGGGAAATCCCTTCGCCTATCATCGGACTTAAGACATGCAATTGGTCAACAATAAGGGGTCGCGTGTACTGATTATGCTATATTTAATCTACAATTACTATTCGCAGTTCACCTAGTCCCCCTAAAATATTAAGACTCTTGCCCATAATATATCTCGTTTCCCACATTATCTGCACAACGACTGGTACTTAGACGTTTATAGGTACTTGGGAGTCTCCCAGTCGATTTCTTTCGGTCAGAAATGAAACTTTTTTGGGCAGAGCATAAGGGGAAATTAGAAAAAAATTAAGGCGACCAAAACTGAACTGAAAGATGGCGTCAGCTTTTCGGAGTTTTTCCACATTATATTGGCTTAAACAAAATCACGGCTGAAGTAATTCTCAGAATAACACGTAATCATGGAATGAAGCTACCTGCAGCTAGTGTTATGGTCGTATTGATCTTCAGCTATTTTGATCTCGATATTAAGTCAGATCGCTTATTTTTCAGGCTAAGGTAATCTAGTTATATATTTACCCGTATGACTGAATATCATGAAAAGGGGGTAAAAGAGTGGAATGATTTCGATCCAGGTCGATGGCTCAAACATGATTTTTCCTCGATTTTCACGAGATTAACATTTATTTAAATCAGTTGACTGTTTTGTTATAGTCTATTTCCCATGCAAAGTTGAGCAATTGGAAGATTGTGCATTTAATCAGTTAAATTCCTGCTTATTAATCAATCAGGGTACCCTTTTTTGTTGAGGTGAACAATTTATTGGCAATCCTGTTATCTGAAGGGTTGCGATTTTTCAAAATGTTCTACGTGACGTTCCGCATACAAAGTCCTTCGGCATTTTTAGTCTTTTACCCCTCCCCTTCCCGGCTTCCCCAACAGAAATTCTCCCACACGCTTTTGCGCTGGTCAACACTTAACAAGCTTGTCGTCAATTTTCTCAAGATTGCTACAGCTCAATAAAGCAGCACTGGTTTTGGGATGGTGCCTTCAGAAATTTAACTATGCATCCGTATATCTTATCAAAACCAGAAAATTTTGGCTGCTTTTGCTAGTAGGAATATCAAACTGAAACCAGTGCAATTAATGTGTATTTATTCCTACCTACTTCGTTGGAAATTTAAATTTGGCAGTGTAATCCACTACTCTGCCCTAGCAAATCATGTTATTCACTGGTTAGGTTGATTAAATCTTGAACTGCACAGGGACGGGTCTAGGATTTTACAAGATAAAATGTGCTACTACTAATTTTGTTGGGACAAACTTTGGGAACTGTATACACAGGAGAGCCGCAAGGATCTAATGACTGTTAGCTCGTGTTACCGTTACCTTTTTGTTTTTTAAGCGGAGCGCCACCAACTTGTTAGTGTGGATATTTTGGCCGAAATTACCCACCATATCAACGGATCTGGCATTTTTAATCTCCTTTGAATTGACTTTCTTCTTTTTGCTTACACCTCACCCAACCCCTACAATTAGATGTCTTTCAAATATTTCAGTAAATATATTTAGAGGGCTAAAATGTGATTCGGAAAAATCCAGTGCACCCTTCCGATGTTGCTAATTTTTAGGCTTCATTCACCTAAACGTGCCCTCCCGTCTTCAAGTGAAATATAGCTTCTGAAAATCCCAAAACGTTTTTAAAAAATGAACATGCCCATTATTTTGGGAAAAGTGATGTGCAAGACTATAGCAACCCGGACACTGGCACAACTTTTGTTCCTGCAATGTCCCGCAATGAGTTGTGGCAAGACGGTCATTTTGATGTTTCGCAGTGGATCCTGAAGCCGTGTTGTGGTTTGTTCACGTACTGCACACGTATAACTTACGCAAGGCGTGGTCAAATATGGTACGTATGGCACAAGTTGACACGCAATGACACTATATATATAAACAGAGGTTAGGTAGTATAGACGAATCAGGACATTCAAATAATGGTCGGTTTTTATTTAGTCGGATATAATCGGGGCCCATTACCCTTTCAATTCCCTTGCTTACCCGTATAATTAATGGTTGTACACTGAATTGTATTTGGATGTCCTCAATTTCACTGAATATACGGGGTTTGAAATCCATGTAGACAATAAATGGAAACAATTTACGGCTAATGGACCCCACTGATGACTTACGGTCGCGAAACATAAGCGCTAATCGTATTCGTCTATAGGGTTATATAACATGGACAGAGCATGTAACGTGTACGTCCTATCCGTAGATGGTCGCCACCGACTGGGACAAAAAGGCGCATCAAGATGGTCGCCGTGAAGCTACAAATCGTTTGATTTGACAATGACTCTGTTATATTTCTAACAAAAGTTAAACTTGAATGGGAAACAATATCATATTCCTGCAATAGGCCTACATGAAATGTCTTTGACCTTACCTTGCCATATTTTAAAAATAGTTTAACTTTCTTGCAAAATATGGGAATATACTTGAGCAAGTCCAAACTTTCACACAAAATCATAGCAGACGGCCATCTTGGTGCGCTTTTTTCTCACACGTAAGGTAGCGACAATCTACCACGCAGTATGCTTTGTCCGTGGCTATATCATAGATAAGGCTATCCTGCTCTATGGACTTTATGCACCTACGTCACTCCATCGCGCATGCGTTCATTTTACAACAATTGTCACTAATGTGCTGTTGTTCGTGCGTTTCGGTAACACAACTGCCTTTGATCATTTCCATCCAGTTAAACGCGCTGACGTCACGTGCATAATCTCTACACATTTTTGTGCATTGCTTAACTGTGTTAACAAAATTGCTTAAGCATTTTAGTCTTTGTGACGTGTATGAATGATGTCGTCGCAAGGTTGCATCGCAGAACGTCGCATAGTGTGGAAGGGGTTTAAACTTTAGCTAGAGATTGGGATTTCTATGGATCGAACATTTCGTGAACACTTCGTGCCATGCGCAAATGGTTCGCCAAATGGTTCAGAGAAATCCTAAGCTTTAGCTGGAAAAAATGTCCCATAACAAATTGGACGACGCACAATAATAAAAGGGTCACGTGCCGCGGGAATGTAAATGTGTGGTTGCAGTTTGGGTCTCGTGCACCCTTCTTGCTGCGTCACGTTACCGACTTTGTGATTTTGAACGCAATCGTATGGAGCGTTTTTTTTAAGCGTGTGGTGAAATGTTGCCGGCTGCAAAAGAACGCGGGTAGACAGGTAGAACATTGCGAAGCCTCAAATGTAGTCTACAATGTACTACACACGTACTCTGATGACACAGAGGTTTCTATAGGTAACAAATGGGGGTCATCGTCTGGGTTTGGTTTATGGATTAGAGTTGGTTAGGGTAAGCTTAGGGTTTGGGATTAGGATTAGGTTTAAGCTAGTGTTCATAACATTCTGCGATACCCACACCCTCTTCAAGCCAGTGCGGGTTTTAAAATGTAGATAATTTTCAGCAGTCATTTATAAACAGTGGTAGTCATTTCAACGCACATTTCTACAAACACAAACAAAAATTTGGTCGAAAGGTCACTGAAATTTACCTACAACTTACAGCTATAATTTTAGTCTATTTGGTGTATGCAGTTGTCACAAAACAGTTTTAAGGCTGTGCCAAAGAATAGGCCAAACTTGTTCCGGCGGCTCTTTGTAGTAATCTGCCTGACCCGCCTTTATTTGCGACAACATACCCCATTTCAATATATATACGAATCCGGACAGCAAGTGATGGTCTGATTGTAGTCGACCATGACTGGGGTCTTACATTTTAATCTTTCGATATCCTTGCGTACCTGTACCATGGATGATTGTACACTGAATTTTATCTCGATTTCCTCAATTTCACTCAGTATGAGTTTGGAATTCACGTAGACAACAAATGAAGACGATTAAAGGCTGGTGGACTCCACTAATGGCTGCCTACAATCACTTAAAGCAAGCGGCTAATCGGATTCGTCTAGCCTATAGGCCCTACGCTTTAAAAAACGGAGCTTATTACGATTACGTATGATTCGGGTTCCTAAAATTATTATACATCCCTCAGAACCACATTCCCGAGGTACGTAACCCTTCAGTTGCGTCCATTTTGACTCGCGCGTTTCCGTTGGCGTGCTCCTTCCAACTAAAGCTTAGGATTTCTCTGCTGTGCGCAAATTGGACGGGCTTGATCACATAAACAACTAGTGGCAACACCTCAATCGAAAGACGACACGCTCAACTGGGTGAAGGCGATGCAAACTCGAGGGCGCACAACGTGAATATCCGTGAGCCGTGATTGTGACATAGCGCGCGTGTGGTTGATTTCCCCGGTACGCATTTACAAACGCATTGACACGCATGTCAAACTTGTCCCTGCGGCTCTTTGTAGTAATCAGGTTGACCCGCGTTTATCAACATACTCAATGTCACCATACGCTGTGAAAAGCAGCGTTTAGTACGATTGCGTTACCAGGTTACGGTTGCCAAAAGATATTACACATCTCGTAAAACTACACTCCCGCGGCACGTGACCTTCAGTAGGTCCGTTTGGACTTGACTGGCGCGGCGTTGGCCTGCTCCTTCCAGCTTAGCATTTCTTTGTTACAAAATTGATTCGTTCCAATGTCAAAGTCTAAGTGCGTGCCTTTGGGTGGACAAAATATCGTGGCAGTGTCAGGGTTGCTTATGAATTGAGCTTGAGGACTAGGCCAATTGTTTTGCCAATTCTTTTGAAATTGTCTTATTCATCATGATATAATTTTCTGTGGCTATGAAGCTTTTTACTTTTCAGGCAATATTAAAAAAGAAGACTACCGCGCAATGTTCCCCACTTGCGGAAATTCGGCCGGGCGGGGCAATGTGTTCCCACCTTTAACAATAAACATCACATCCCATACAGTACATGCATACTTCGTAAAATAATTAACTTGTTGTTCAGTGTGTTGGACTAAAGTCCTGGTGGGGAGAATGTAGATGTGAAGCTCTGTCATTTAGGACCGAAGGACCGAAATTTCATTGTTTTGGTCAGCTGGTTCAGTATACCGCCTATAAATACACACGTTATAATAAAGAACAGACAGGCATGGACGTCCACAGAAAAAAGTCAGGGGGGACAAAATTTCTAGGGGTGGCAAAACCTCCAAGTCACCACGAATTGACACAAAGCAGGCGAACATTTCAGCCCAAAATGCCTCCCAGATCGCCGGAAATGGCATTTCTAAAGCCTATTTTACGCATAGAAACTTGGAAGACACGTATTGTTCGGGTTTTTGTTTTGATTTTTATACGTTTTTTTTTTCTTTCAAATTTTTGATTTTCCGAGGGGGGGGGGGCAAGTGCCTCCCCTTGCCCATATCTGCGGACGCCCATGCAGACAGAGAGAGCAGGCGTGACCGACCATGATGTTGCCTATTCAAGATTGTTTTCAATCATTATGCAGCCTACACAATTTCCTCTGTTTTTCAGTGTTTTCACTGTGTATTTTTGAAATCGGAAAAATTGAACTTTGACACTTTCTGGGGGCCACCTGCGCCAGCTGTACACGACCGTGATCCAAGATGATACTGGAAATGACAATCTAGGGTCCTTTTGAATTGAATTGTTCCTGTTTATTCACACCTTTCAGTATACCTTATAGATATTGTTGCCAGAATATTTCCAGACCTTGTCCGATATTCACCGTGAAGTCTTGTGGAAATTCGGGGACACTATTCCCCCTGCGTGTCTACCTCGTGCGCCTAAATCTCCCTTTTGTCAAGTTTTTCTTTTAAATATGAAACTGTTTACCCAGTTCATATTAGCAATTACTTTGTAACAATTTGAAGTTAATACAACATGATGTACAGACAAAAAGAGGCAAAATGACCGAAAGTAACGAAAGTAAAAATAATAATCCTTGAGAAATTTTAGGGGGCGCACCCACTTTAAATCCGCCCTGTCACATTCTTTTCTGACATGCAGGACTGATAAAACCTTACATCAAGCCAGTAAATTAGTGAAATGTTTTCACTTTCAATTCATTACATCCGGGAAGAGATGAACAGTCTGTGAGGTCACGGTGGACTGGATAATGTAAGACAATAGGCCTTCGAACCTGATTTGCGTACTTTTCGGAACTTTAACAAATGGCATCGGTGAGGGATCCTTGGGGAGACAATTCCTTCCCCTTTGAAAATGATTGAGGAATTGGGCGTCCATACATGCAATCTAGTGCCCAATGTGCTACCTTTTGAAGAAAATTTGCGTTACTAAATTACGTATTTTTAGGAGCTTAAAATGGGATCCTTGAGGGGGGTCATCGCCCAATGCCCCTCTTGCGTACGGGTTAACTTTTAATCTCATGATAATCCACTTTGCTAACAAGGGTGTCAATTTCAACCAGTTTAAATGTTTTTTTTTAATTTTGACCTCATGTCTCACTAGGACCCCTAGTTTATGGAAGTACCCATAAGTTACGTTTTGCAATATCCGTTAGGTGATGGGCCTTCCCAAGCTCGATATTTGGCTTCCTTAGTCAACTAGGGGTTGTCTTCGGTTCGGTTGAAACGGTAGGCTATGAAGAAATGGTAAGCTATGAAGAAATGGTAGGCTATAAAACTAAGTGGATTTATAGATTTGTCAGATTTACTCCGCTAGACATCAATGTAAAGGATAGGCGCATCAGCGGCGAAGCTAGGCCTTGTGACCCCAATGGCAAAAACCAAATTGACCCCCTACTTCCATCTTCGGGGGAGTAGGGGGTCAATTCAAATTTTATATTTACAAGTGCAAAATGCAAAACACCATCTTGAATTTTGTTCACTTTCAAAATTATGCAAGGAGTTTGATACAATCACTGCATTACAATGCGTGTACTTCTTCTGATATAAATACGTTCATGAGACAACGGCAGCCATGGTTTAATAGCCTTCATCTTGATTTTAATATTATATAACACATTTTTTTCCGCCTGTACTTCGTTTCATGTTTAATATTACGTAACGCATTTATTTTCCCCTGTACTTCGTTTTATGTTTAATGTTGTTTATAACTGCAATGACTCGCTTCGTTGTTTTTCACATATCACTGATTGAGAAGAACAATAAAAAAAAAAGGTTCGGGGGGGGGATGGGGGTGGGGGCAGTGTTATCGTATAAATGCTTACACAACCCCTCCAGAAAGCCAAAAGGCTTAGTGATTCCTTGCCACTGAAATTTAAGTCTCAGTTCCTTTTTAAATTGACAGTGCTCCGTAATGTTAATTAAATTGACAGTGCTCCGTCTACACCCCCCCCCCCCCCCCGTGGCTACGCTAATGTCCAGAAGGAATGGAGAATGGGTAATGGAAATGAATTTATGAGGTGCTGGGAATGTAACAAGATATATATGAGAAGAAGAAGATGAATATGAGAGTATTGCAGCCAGTGGCGTAACCATGGGGGTCTGTCAGGGGGAGAGAGTCCCCATAAAGGCCTTGCTCCCACATACCCCACCTTCAATGAAAGTCGAAGATAAAAATATTTTGGAAAAAAGTGTGTTTAAGACAATAACTTTAAAATCAAGCCTTGAAAGTGATGGACTTTTGATAAGAAGGGAGATTGAGAAGTGCCATTTCTCGCAATGTTAAAGGCAGTTTAACCAAATTTTTCTTTGTACCAGGGATTTGCTGGCAACTCCATGTTTGTACTCGACAATTGTGGCAGAGGAATGCAAAACGCAACTTAATAATTTTCCAGTTTTTCGAGAAAGATATATTTTAATGTTATTTTTGCGACGACCTCGCATACATTTTCCGAAGTGAGAGTAACATTTCATCCACTGCCAGTGGTACATTTTAATTTGCTCATTTTTATTGTTGAAGAAAAAAAAAATGTTGCAACAGAAAGTTTGAAATAATTACTGCTTAGTTCTACTTATAAGCCTCGGAAATGCCTTTTGCGGCTGTCTTATTAGGGGTCGCGATGTTTGAAAACTTTTGTACGCTCCACGACAACTAAAGGTGGGGCTCCGCTTTGAAAGTTTCATTTTGTCTTGAACACTTGCCCCTCACTTCACAAAATTTAAGTCTGGTTACATCACTGCTTGCAGGTAGAGTAAATAACTGATGATGCATATATCCATTTATGCATTTAACTCATCTAATGCATTTTTTCCATGACTGGTTCTTTTAGTTAATTGAGAAATTGCACACATGAGATCCACTTTTTAAGGCTAAGTACAAAAAGCTAAGAACACTCGGAAGGTACCGTTTCCGGCCATCTGAAGGGTGTGTAAAGTCGAAAATTTTATTGTACGCTCCGCGCCATCTGATGGTGGAACTCCGCATAGAAATTCTCCCTCCCATGCAATGGCCTTCGAAAAATTTTCCTTTCCACTCGGTTGGTTCACCGTCTCTGGGAAATACTTTGTCCAGTGCCGTCGGAAGGTATTTTTGATTGGGGGGGGGGGGCTGACTCGGGCTGACTATCTAAGCGGAGCGCCACCATCAGTTGGTGCGGAGCGTACAGAAAATTTTGAAAAATCCCAACCCCTCAGACAGCTGGGAATGAATTTCCTGGGCTTGTTAATAGTATCTAAGCAGTCCTTATTTTGACCTTTCGTTGTAATAAAATGCTCACTTCCAAAAAAAAAAAAAAAACTATATATGGCAAAATTATTGGGGGGGGGGGCTGCAGCCCCCCAGCCCCCCGCTTCCGACGGCCCTGTTTGTCGAGAACTCAGACACGTTTTTGTTGGGAGTTCCAGCACCCCCACCCCCCACACAACACACACACGCTGATCGAAACCTAGGGACGCCCATTGTAACGCCATTGAGAGCTATTCATAAACATATCCTGTATACGTTAACCAAGTTTGGGAACTGTATAGTTGCTCGAAGTAGAGGTATGTAGGCATCTCTACCAAAATCAAGATGTGTCACCAGCTTCATACATGTTTCATCGGACCCGGATAGCATCCAAAGGACTGAATGATTGCCAAAACCAGGGAGCTGTATAAGGTTCCTGGATGGTTTGAGGTTAGAAATTGTAAAAAGTCATTCAAGGAACCAACGGGTGTAACCTCTCTGTAGAAATTAGTTCACACATAAATATTGAAGCCAAAGATCTATGCAAATGAAAGAACATCGCGACTAAGAAAAGATGGAGTTCACTAGAGCGGGATCCGCCAAATAAATGGGCGTGAACGAAGATAAATTATCTACGCCGCCGTTCAACTTATTTTCAACAATTTCTCAGTATATACGGCAGTTGAATGAATGTTGGTGGTAGGATACCGTACTATAAACCACACTACGCAGCGCCGTTTGTTACATTGACCTTGCATATTATATTCGGGAACGACAATTTATTTGGAGGATGTCGCTTGGTTATTTATGTGTTCCCATTGAAGCATCTATTCGTTTGCAGTGTCCCTAATTACGTCATGTCTGTGAGTGGGGTGGGACAGTCATCTGTCAAACCGTGCACATTTTCTTGGCTTAATTGGCCAAGGGAGAATTCAAGTGAGAAGGACTGGGCCCAAGTGTATACCTCACTCGAGTTTGAATAAGATTCGATTCAGCTGACGATTCGATTCAGTGGGTCATGAAGGTGCCTACATACACGGTCGATTCCACAAGAGAATTTCAGAGTCCAGTCTACTTGATAGTTACGAGCTCATATCTTTTTTATACTCTTTTGTGTGTATAGTTCGTTCGTAGTTCGTTTTTTTTAGTCTGAACCAATTTTTTTTTAAAGTTGAATAGAGCAACGGATTTTAGCGGCTGACGAGCATGTCAAACAAGTGGAGATTCTTGATGGCATGGTCGTGGAGTCAGTACCGGTGTAAAACTGCGTAGCGGCGTTTTTTAGTCTGGGACTATTTTATGAGAGATTAAGCTACTAAGTGCTAAAGAGAAATATTGCGTTTGTTTTACAAGGAAATTTCATTTTTTTAAAACCAATATGTACTGGCAAAGATAATAATTATAAATAAGACAGTATGGGTAGCCTTCTTCTCAAGAAATAAGTTTCCCTCAAATAGAAATTCAGTTCTTCGTTACTTGAAACATGTTCACCCAAACTTTCAACATTTCAAAAGACGCAACTTCCATAACTCTTCTTGTGCATAATATTTTTAGGAGATGAAGCTATTCCTTGGTTTTTTTTTTTTTCTTTTTTTTTTGCGACCGAATGATTTGAACATGTCTAGAGCTATTTACTTTAAATGCAATGCTGGAGCATTTAATGCATTTTAAACGTAATACTTCCCCTTAAAGAAAGTCAACAAAGCTGGGTAAAAGGTCATCTTCCTTGGCGCGAGAACAAAACTTTCTGTCAGTCTTACATAGTAAGATAACTGATACTGGAACATGGTTTAGTTACTGAAATAGAGAAACGGTTGAAAATTCCACTTCATGAAATAGCAAAAAATAACCGAGTGGCAGTTGAACGTTGGTATGTAATTCGTAAAGAATGCGTACGCATGTAGTATCGCACTGAAAAATTAATACGCCAATTCTGAACAGAAGGCACATAGTACGTTACAAACTGAGTAAATTCAACAATCGAAGCTAAAAGCTTCGATTAAAATGTGAGCACCATTATTTATTAGCAAACATGCTATAATCAAAATATCTTTAAACACATGTTCATAATTAGGAAATAAATGTCAGATTAAGACTGATAGTTACTTTTTGTAATTGTTGCCCTCTATAATTTTGTCTGGAATGCTACTTTGTATTGTTTACAAAATGTAACGCACATAGTACTTGGCCGCTGTCTATTTGGTTCCTGAGTTTTCTCACATTTATAATTCAAATGACCTCTGTCCTCAAACAAATTCAAGGTACTCTTTCATTTAGGAGACAAATCTTTATCCTAAATATGAAAGTATCCATTAATCCAGTATTTAAATATGTTTTAGAACTTCCACCTCTGCCCACTTAAAAATGTATAACTCCCTCTCAATGTGGGGAATTAACATACCAAGTACTGATACTGGGACCACAACACAGTCACTACATCAGCTAAGTAAATACTATTAATGACATGTCATAATATCAATTAAATATGTCAGCTTACAAATACTCCTCCTGAGTATGTAGCACAATGACTCATAAGGGACCCTCAAATCTTGTTTCAATAAAGTTTGTCTTAGATAATATTAATTTTCATGCCTTTGTTCTTTCAGTTTAGCATTCCAATCATAATTTCCTGCTTTATGACTTAAAGGGTGACTCTAGTACCTTGCTTCTTGGGCCTCACTGACCACACTGATACATTCATAACATTGATAAAATTCCCAGTTATGAAAAACGTACATGACAGAGTCAATATATTTCACAACTCATTAATTGTGAGCTGCTTAATGGTGTAATTAAAAAGTGAAACAGCCCCCTCAGCATTTTTATTACATTATGAGGAAGAGAGTGAATCTGCTGTTTACTCATCATGCAACTTACACAAAAAAGAACAATCTTGTGTATGGTCATCTCTTTGGACAATATCAATGCACAAAACTTCCCATCACTTGTAATTAAATCTTATTTTCAAGTTCAGCAAATACTATGATTTTCAACAGAGGAAATACTTCAAGAATCCTTTTCAAAGAGTTAGGATACTTGATCTACATAATATATGAAACTAGAGAAATCAGGGAAATGGGACAATGTGATGCATCAAAAACAGGCATAGATCCAGACATTCCAAGAGGGGGGGGGTGACCTAAGAGAAAGCAGAGGTGTGCGGCAGTTGCACTGCTAATTTCTCGTATGTTTTATTGTTGATGTGGCAAAAAAGGGAGGGCTGAGGCTGCAAAAGCCCCCCCCAGATCTGCACCTGATAAAGGTATATAAAAACGAACCTTATACCTCAATTGAACTGTTCAGCCCCCAGAATAGAGACTTATGAATATTCAATACTGATTCATCTGTAAATTTTTTAAGGTTTGGCTGGTGAACAAATTATTTTTAACTGTTTCCCTTTGTAAATAAGAAAAATTCAGGGTTTGCCATTGACAACAAAAAATTTATCACTAAAAGTAAATTTTGGCTAGTTTACAGGAAATCATGAAACATGTACTGTAGTTTCAAGGAAATACATGACAAAACTATTAAACTTGAAGAGGAAAAAAATAGCTATAAATCATTCTCATGTACATAAGTTAAACATACACTATATTAACAATAAAATGCTGAAGCAGCGCATCATATATTTATATTGTAACCATTAAAACATTTCATTTGTACTGAAAACATATTGCATATAATTAGAGTTTTGGAGTCAATTATTTCACAATCAAATATAGCTAAAAACTATTACTAAATTGCATAGATTGTTGAGTGAGTACATCTGTATGTAATGAAATACATTTCCTATGACAAAGTACTGGGTTGATCTGGCAGCACACACAGTCTACTTGTCCAGCTGTTGGACACTAGTGGATTGTATTCCCTACTTGAGGCTTTACATAAACAGCATCATGCACAAAGGCAGAAGGTTCCATTTTTTAAGTCTTTTTGGTAGACTTGACCTGGTAATGGAACTTGCAGTGTTTCTGGGAAAGGGGGAGGAGGGATCTGTCTCCTCTTTTCAAAAGAAGTTTGGTAAAAATTCTCCCCCTTCTCATTTCCACAAAAATTAAAAAAATATCAATATCTTGGTTTCTTTTTTCAAGAGAGGACACTCTTTCAGCAATGTTTGAAATAACACAAGTAAATGGCCTTAAAAACCCATCTAATTACACCTTAAAGGGACACTGAAGCAAAGTTTTGTCCCCCTGAACCCACTTGTAACTTTACACTAGGACAGAATAAATCTGGACTTAGCATCTAGCAGTAATCAATCCCCCCTTTTTTGTGTTTCTGGCAGAATCCCTGACTCACACATCCCACATGGGAAGCAAATGCTCTAGACCAAACATGTGGTCTTTCTAATTCTGCACATTCCACCTTATTCTTTCAGTTCAGTCTCCTTTTTCTCTGTTATATTCAGGGTTCTTACTGGGGGTAGGGGAATGAAGGCAGAAAAAGGAATCCAAATGTGTATTTTCCAAATGAAAGATCAAAATATTGCATTGTTAAGAATTTCAGAAAGCCATGGGATATGAAAGTTTTTCAGCCTCCATAATTATATCCCATTGATACTACAGATCACAAACCTATAGGTCTGCTTAATAAACAGTTTGACTTAAAACTAGGGCTGTGAACGTGTGGCGATTAATCGCTAAACGATCGCATGTGCAATAAATGTTAAGTACTAACCTGCAAGCGATTAATCGCAAAACTTGTTTTGACATTTTGTTAAAGTATACAAACTGAATGGGAAGAAATTTTTTTTATCCATTTGTATACTCTGATGATCCCTGGTTTTTGTTAAATGGTACATTCTGGGGATATTTGTAGGCTAGGCTTCAAAGTTTCAAACTAATTTGATTTTACCATGCAAGATAACAACAATTACTACTTCTGCATTACATTCAGTATCAATCACTACATACTGAAATTATTTTTTTTTGTTATGATAAAGGTCATCGCTATTAATCGCTAAATGATCGCAAAGTTTTGAGGTTAAACATTTAATTCTTTTGCTAAACATTCACAGCCCTACTTAAAACAAATTGCAACAAAGTGTAATTTTCAGTTAATAGGAAAACCCTTTTTACTCATGCACTAAAAATTGCTGTGGAAAAAAGAATTGCAGTTTGCTTAATGATGATGTAATCTAAATGTATGACCAGTTGTTATTACAAATAGCCTACTTATGTTAAGCAAACTTTCCATATTTTAAAAATTCAACTTTCCGGATGGTGCTTCTGTGTGTCATTAAATTGAAGAAACTTCCTCAAAAGATTTTGTTTGGGCTTTGTTAACATAAATGTTTAAAGTGACAGTATCTTCTGCCTTCTATTTGTTAAAGAGAAAATTTAAGCAAACCAATAATTTTCATTTGTGAAAGAGGAACCAAATCAATATAGTGTGTTGAAATTTCTATTCAAATGGGGCATGCATTTCTCATGTAGTTTAAGTAATCTCTTGATTTTTTGCATTTTTTACACAATGAGAAAGCTAATTGTAATGTCAACAGATTAAAATCATCTTCACATTTATTTATTCATTTGTTTCAAATGTTAACACATTTCACAAATTTAAACATTAACCACACATTGTTTTAAAACACATGTTAGGATATCTGAGAACTGTATACGAATCCAATCAGTGCTTGTGATTAATTAATAGCTGTAGGGCCTATGCAGCCATTAGTGGGATCCATCAGCCTTACACCACCTACATTTATTGTCTACATGAATTTCAACCCCTCATAGAACATAAAATACAAGGAACAGGGAATCAAGATAAATTCATTGTACAACCACCAGTGATACATGTAAGCAAACAAATTGAAAGAGTAAAGGTAATGGACCCCAGTTACATCCGTCTAGAGTCAGATCATTACTTGACTGTCCAGATTTGTCAATATAACAAATAAGAGGACACTGCTATGCCATGAATTTCATCACTGCTAGCATGCTGAAAGCTTTATGAAAGGGTGTGGCAAAGTGTCGCACAAAATGGGAAGAGAGACAATAAAAGAACCACTAGGGCCAGGACAACAATAAATGGGGTAACAATGTAAAACACAATTGTGTCCTCATTGTTCCACCTGCATCTTTCTTAGTTTCTGACTATTTTATGTGTTTTCAAATGTTTATTGCAGATGTTTTATGAGATGAATACCACCAGATTGGTTTCAAGGTCCAGAAAGATTCTTATTTCTTATTCCTGCAGGAGGATAGTCTTGTTTCAAGACTCTGGTTAGTCTGCGACCCTACATAGCCGTATAAAGCCTACTTAGCATTGTGCCCTCTATTATGCTTATCTTTTGAACAATCCAACAATCCAGATCATGTGACCTTGTACATTTAAGCTCCAGCTCTCTACCAACTTATGAATGGTTATTCATGATTTTCGTTACTTACTGACAGTCACCAATTCTGTATTTGAAAAGGGTTAAACAGTTACTGGCTACAGCTTGTATCTTACTAGACGTTCATCTTTCCTGTTCTCTCTCATGCAAGTCGAAAAACGAAAAGTACAAGCACAATTTACTGATCTAGCTTAGGTTTGAGCTAGAGTTTGAACCTGCAGGGTAGGTAATATCTGTTTGGCCTTATTCAGTTTTTAACACAGTTAGTTACTGTGTATCCTCTCCTTAGTCTAAGTAATCTTAGTGTTATGAATCTCTTCAGCTCAGCATTCATACTATGAGACTGTGGCCCTCCTAGACTGGATCATCATAATTAGTAGCTACATAAGGGTAACATTAATGACTTTCATCATGAACTAACTTTAAGCTTAACGTTAGGCTAGTAAACACTATTAGGTGGCAGGTGTTAGCTTACAGGATCTCATAGTGCAGTACTGCTTACACTGTGTATGAAGAGAGAGTTTGTTCGCTGCTCACTCAGTGGCTATATATAGCATAATGAATATTTATGTATGTACGTAGGCGTGGGTACATTTGACACTATTGTCATTGGCTCCCTCAATTTTCTGAGGGAAAGTTTAATAAGAAACACAGAAAAGGTCATGTGAACTCTGCTGTAATGGACAAGACTGGGGTTCGGATTGTTAAAAAGACAAGCATAATAGAGGGTGCAATGCTAAGTGGGCTTCAAAGCTGGTGTGTGGTGGATTCAAAATAATCAGAGTCTTGAAACAAGACTAGCATTAGGAGGAAGCATTTTCCACATTTTAAGAGAAATCTGACCATGTATTAGTCTGCTACTATTTTGGTTAAAGCACCCTATCATGATAGGAGTCTTTCTTGCAATTAATTTGAGATTCAGGCAATTTTGTCCAAGACTGACTGGACTATATGTCCGACAGTCCTTCGGGACATGCAGTCACTTATACTTGACACTATGGACTGAAAGACTAATATGTTGAGGAAGCAATAGCAATGGCAAGGGTCCTCTGGACTAAGGCATCAATAAGCCATAGCTCTTACAGACTGCCCCCATAACCAACAACTTTAATGGTTAGTTAGTAACATAAGGTTGTAACACTTGTTTCTAAAGCTAGCAGCACACTACACAACTTTGCACGCTAAACTCAACTCCATTGTCGCTACAACTGTGACTGGCAATGTTGAAACCAGGTTAAAGTTGAAACAACTCCAGTCTGAAAGAACCAACATGTTGGTTCTTTCAGACTGAAGTTGGTGCAACTTAAAACTGGTCTTGCAACTGCCAATCACAGTCGTAAACTAAGGCACATTACACTACTGAAGGAGATCTGATGATCAAGTTACGTTGCGGTGTGCAAAGTCATGTGAGTTTTCAGCTTCCTTAACCATGTCATAAAAACAACAACAGATGAAATAAAATCAACATTAATCTTCTCATGTTACCATGCTTCATATACTTCCACAGAACATGCCACTTCACATGTGCAGTGAGAGAATCTCAGGAATTCTTTCGTGAAAGAAACTTCTCACAAAACTCCTTCTTATTACACTTACTTTTGAGAAGTTTGGGTATAGCACCTCAGCGTTTTCTTGTTTGCCATTTAAAAATTGTATCAATCCTCTGCCTTCTTCCCCTTTGACCCTGTCAATCTAAACATGTCCATTCTGTGCCTGGTTCAAGGTTAATATAATTTCTGGTTAGTGACGCACAAGTGGGGAAGCATACTTCTTGCACACCACCGTCTCAGGAGAAGTTGTTCTGAAGTGTGTTGCCAATCTTTCTCCAAGTGCATCAGACTCCTGAAAATCCAGTCAGAAATATTGATGTTATTTTGTAAAATCTTCCTGTTACTGATCCAACAAAAGTTCAAAACACAACTTTAAAGAAGTTGAATGTTAATTAAAAAAAGCAATTTTATAATTCTTTAAAGGGTGTATGGTTGCCTTAAAAGCACCAACACATGGTACCAGACCAGAAGACAGTAGGTTTAATCACTAGGAAACCATTCAGTCTCACCAATATCTTCCCAAACCATTTGCCATTAAAAGAGTCTGTTACAGTCCATCATTTGAAATTAAAAAATCTGGGTCAACAAGGCATTCTTATCACCAAGTAACAAAATTTCTCTCTGTGAAAATCTCATTTTTGGGGGAAAATTAATTTTCTACCACACTGCATCGTTTTGAATAGTTAACCTTTCAGTTTCTAGAAACATTGGTGCTAAAAATAATTTTTTTTCATGAACCATGCACTACTTTGATCTTTGGGAAAGGACTTTCTACTTTCCTTTGATTATTGAAGATTTTGTTAACTGTGATGATTAAATAAAATTCATGACTTCCATAAAAAGATTGTTGTTTTTTATTTCATGTGCTCTGTCATCTTGTAAACAAAACTGTATATCTAAACACTTACTCCAATGCACCTGTCCAGATAAAATGGGTTCAATAGGGCTGGCAGTGGTGATGCTAAATGAGTTATACCTTGCATCCTAGAATGAAAACAACATAAATAATTTAACAAATGCAAAACAGTAACCTTGGAGTGGAAATCAGTTGTTTTGTATCATAAAAAGTACATACAGTATTTCATTTCAACCAATTAAAAGAGATTTACAGCACAAGTATTTTCCTTCCTTTTCCAGATAAACTAGATAGTACAAATATGGTCTACTTCCTATTGTGGGGTATCCATCATAATCTTCCAAAGTATCATTGTGGTATCAGATGGTAAACAAAGAGGGTTGTTTTGCATAATTTAAAAATCCATGAAACATTCTTCACATGATTAAGAAGGGCTGATCAAGAATTATGATACCCTGGTAAACCAGTTTTCCCAGGCTGTTCCTTAACTAAAAGATGGCCGGCTAAGCATGAAAAATTGTCATCATGAAAGTATTTTAAACAATACGTTTAGACTTGGTCAAAAGTTATGAAGGTAGCTACAGAAAAGCTAGTATGCACAAATACAGATACATATATCTAGATGATAGATGTTGTCCTGAAAGAACTATTTTCACAGCATATAGAAAATGAAATAGTCAGAAATGAACTAATAATTCCATCATGTCATATTGCACAATACTTTAAGATACCATACCATGACAACACACCCTCCTAGGCTACCCTTACTATTGGTTCAAGGCAACCATAAAATCACAAATATTGTAATTTTAAAAATCTAAGAGCCCTTTCATAAGAATTGCTTACACTGTTTAAAGAGTCACTTCTGGTGACCTTTTCAAAATTTGATCTTCAAGCATCAAAAAGAGTTAAATTGTTACTCAATATTTCATGCTCCATGCATAAAACTTAAACATATTTTGTATCATGTAACAGGCATCCTGGCCTTCATAGGTTTTCAGAATATGACCATTACCCCTCAAAGAAACTTCAACCTCATCACCACACCCCCGACATAATTCTTTTGATATAAGAACATTGCCTAAATGTTACGTGCAACACTGTCTACCATTGGATAAGGTATAATGTTTATAATTTGACCTCCAAGACCTTGGATCACCTTGGCCCTAAGCAGAAACAGCAATTTTTCTGCTCAATAGCTTCATGATGCCAAGTATGGCAAGGTGTATGTGCTTCTTGAGATATCATCCTATAGCACTTACAGCGTTTCAACCTCCTGAGACACTTCCAATCTACTAATTTGGTTTTTTTTTTCTATCCAATATTCATTTCTTAACAGTATATTTGTATGGAGGTATGAAATCCACATTGTCTTTTCATCCAAAACAACTGAAGTAAGATTGGCCCATACCTCTCTTGTTTCACTGTCTCAAGAAGATAATAAACAGCCATGTATAGAGCAATCTCTTCTGATGTTTTGCTCAAACCTTCAAAAACTTCCTTGACTTCAGCTGGTAAGGTAAATCCATCTTTCACAGCCAGTTCTGTCCACAAGGAATCGTTTAAGTTGACCGGGCATGGTAGAAGATGAAAGTATGCTGGTCTTGAAGGTAGGGTGTGTAGATGAATTGGAAAAATCAGATTTGGAGACATTCTTGACCTCCAGATTGCAATGTGTAACTCTTCTACTTGTTCTGGAGATTCTATATAACTGGGAGACAGCAGGGGAACTATTTTCTTGGCTTTTTCCATCCTGGTTAACCGTTCTTGCTCATTTTTACCCTTAGCCTGTATGTTTAGTTTTGGAGCAAAGTGTTGGAGTAAGCTTATAATGAATTCAGCATATTCTTCATCATCTTCCTGGTATGATAAAACAATATCACATGTACCATCACATAATGATTGGCTTTGTTCTTGACTGAAAGAACCAGTCACCATGGATGGAAAGTTTAATTGTTCTTGACTGAAGGTGTCAGTCACCACATATGGAAAGTCAAATACAGGTGTTGAAAAAGCCCATGGGTCAGGATACTGCTTTTCAAATTGCTTTCTTCTGAGTGCTTCCCACTTTTCACTGATTTCAAATTTTGTATCCTAAATAACAGAACAAAAAATAGATACTCCAAATGAGTACTCAACACTTTTAAATTATGTGTTTCATAATTGCGTAAATACATCCAATGTTCTTGCACTGGAATGGAAATGAGTCTGGTGAGACAGGCCGACTACAAAGTCAAGTGGTTTAATAGGGCATCTGACATGCAGCTGGGAGATATGAAGACTGACTCCTGGATGGGTCATACTGAAGACTTTAAAAGTGGAACTTACTGCTATCATTACATGAAATGGCCCTTAGTAAAACTGCCTACCACTGCACAGTCTAAAACCCGACTTTCAGACAGTTAAGTCGGGTTTTTACTTTATGTTTGCACCTACAGTTTATAGTTACCCCAACCTTAAAATCAGTAAAATTATGATAAAAACCTGTAGGCATTGGATTGGCCATAAACCGAAGTGTTAACAATCAATTAAAAATCCAACTTACCACCCAAAAGTCAGGTTTTAGGCTTTATAGTGGCAGGCAGTTTTAGTAAGGGCTATTTCACATAATGTTGTGCTGAAAGCTCAGCATAAGCCATGGAGTAGGGAAAACAAGCCAATGAGCCACAATTGGAAAATGGCTGATCTGCCTTAAGCTGAGTCATAAAACTCCATTTAACTCACCAACCATTTCATTTAAAATTGGAAGCGATCCAGACTTTGTGAAGACTTTCTCACTCTTTTCTACTATGAGAGAACCCTGTGCTAACCAATGAAGGAAGCAGGCAAACTCCAAAGCTTCAATGGTTTCAGCCTGTAGTATCTTCAGCCTGTTGTCCCTACAACTGAAAAGTTGTCCACTTAATTGTCATCTCTTCTGCTTAATAGCTAAGGCCTAGGGTGAATGAGAATTTGATGGAAGTAGGAATCTGCTATATCGGAATTCCCTATATAGCTAAGGTCAGACTGCCATTTTCACTAATAAATCAGGACCAAAATGTGTAGGACCAATACACTGTTGTACTATTGAGATGGAGGATAAATATTGCAGTTGGACACTTGAAATTTGGTGAAATTCCTTTTTAAAGTCAGGTTATACCTCTGAATTCTTGAAATGTTCATGGTATGTAGCCTCTTCCTCTATGAGTTCTTCCTTCTCCAACCATGTGACCAGGGCCTGACAGAGTCCTCTTAAATCATCTTCTAAAGAGCTATATGTGGTAGTAATTTGTGGAATGGCATCGTAAGCAGGTGGAAGATAGCTTATCTTGTCAATAACAAATGGAACCAACTGCAGACCATTTACCTATTAAAGAAGAAGTAAAGAACAAAACTACAACAAAAGATATTTCAAGAGCAATAAGTTCAAGAAAGAGGTCAAGTAACACAGGGTAATATTTTACAAACTATTATATGAAAACTTAAATGAGCTAAAATTTCCTTACCACAATTGGCAGCTGGTTTATATTTTGACAGCCACAGGACACCTTGAGTGCTAAATACATCAACTGTCATCATAAAGGAATCATGTAATGGGCCTGCGAAATTGGTATTCTGCATATTTTGTAAAACTGTAGAGCTAATGACTGTTCTTATGAAGCCAAAAACTTTTAGTTTTCATCAGTTACCTCTTAACATTTAATGAAAGTAGAGTACAAAATTCCGGATCAATATGGAGCATCCATACGCCAGAGTAATATCACAATTAAAAGGTATTAAAAATGACCTCTGGTAATGCCAAATTAATGACCTTTCACTCCAAAACAACAACATTTTGTTAAGTTCAACAACAAGAAATGTATTAACCCTTTACCGTTGTGCTCTGATTGGGGCATATTCGCGAGCATCGGGAGTGGGAGAAAAGGGGATGTAGCCCACCCCGCATCGGCTTCCGTAGGCCATTGACCCTGTGACCTTAAACTATTGTCTCTCTCGTTGTTGTGGCCGAATTTTCAGGTAGCTACTCCCAGTTTTGAGCTCCGCGTGAAACAGTATAGATGGGTGACAGCCGAGCTCTCCGCATGGGTCCAAAAGGACCCAAACAACGGTAAAGGGTTAAAGATTACACCATGCATCAAAATTCCCCTTCTTCCAAGCATGAAACATCTTGTTCATTCCATTTTTTCAGATTTTAATCTGATGTGACCAGCAAAACAAAAACAACATGGAGATCATACTTCTACTCTCTTTGTTGTTACCACCGTGCTCAGGATGAAAATATTCATGTTCTCTAATGATGGCATTGCCAAAAGGAACTTAAAGTCTTTATCTAAAACACTGAAATGTACTCTTAAAACCAACTTGAATAATTTAAATCATGCTTTGAAAGGCAGTTGTTTTAGGACAATGAGTGTCCACAAATGTGGGAGAAGCCTTTATCGAATACAACTATACACTGGGTGGTAGACCAACTCAACAATATAGACCAAAGTTGGTTTTTCATTAAAGGACCGTTTCCATGGGAAAACCTTAGAATCACTTGAAAAATTCACCTTACTTTGACAACCCCTCTCTAAGTATTAAAACTCCAACCTTTTGGTCACCAACCTTCTATATTCTATACTTTATCTGCATATTGTACATGTTTATGTGCATCATAGTTTGACAAATCACGTTCAGGTTTGACATTGATGACTTTGAACACTATACGAAGGAATAGAAACTCCAGCCTACCACCTGGTTGCTAAGCTTCTGTATTGCATATCTACATGGAAGTTACATACGAACCAGGTTTCCTACCTTAAAGGCCCTGTTCTTTCACCCCAGACAGTACTAATTTTCCTAACTTCTTACTTAAGCCCCTCTCACAATTGTCTGAAATTCATCCTTATCAAGTCACAATCTGTTTATTGCTTCAGGGTGAGTATAGAAAAGCCTTATGTGTATAACCAAAACACTCTTAGTACAGTTCATGCTGTGTAACATAAGCTTTGGTAATCTGCATTCTTTGAATAAACAGTCAATCAAAAAGCTGGGCCAATGGAGAGTTTCTGTACCCCCTACAAGAAGTGTAGTTTGGGGTGAGAGGATTGGCCCTTTAAGATTTAGAAGTGTTTTAACCTCACACTGCCCTAGGGGGGGGCATTAAACCTCCAACTATTGCATCTGTATTACATTGTATCTAAATTACTTCTAAACACCTCTAACCTTGATATTAAGTTTTCAGGAGATAACTGACAAGGTGAATTTGGCCCCCTCCCCTGTCATGGGGCATTGAAAAGTCAACTCTTTTGGTTGTTAAGCTTCTGTAGCTTTTGAATTATTGTACCTACATGCTTTTCATGTTAATATGCCTCCTACCTGGAAATACAGTATATAGGTGTTCAGGAGGTTTGACATTCATGAGCAACAATATGGTAGTGTGGTAGTGTGATGTATGCATGGACTTCCTATATACGCAGTGTACCTTCGAATACACACCTAAGAGCTCTGCCATTTCAAGATTTTTACTCGTTATGTCAATGCAGATGCACACTCGACGGGCCTGCGCACTCAACGGTCACCCCATCATACATGGACAGAGCATACTGCACGGTAGATTGCCACTACCATACGTGTGAGAAAAAGCGCACCAAGATGGCTGTCTGCGATGATTTTGTTTTAAAGTTTGGACTTGCTCAAGTAAATCAACAGATTTTGCAAAAAAGTTGAAATATTTTCAAAATAATACAAGGTAAGGTCAAAATTAATACACATATTGCAGGAATAAGATATCGTTAGCCATTCAAGCTTAAGTTTTGTTTAATATATTACAGAGTTGTCATGAAATCACACAAATTATAGCTTCACTGCAGCCATCTTGTGCGCCTTTTTTGTCCCATTCAGTGCAGGTGACAATCTACTGATAGGACGTACATGCTACATGCTCTGCCCATGAATCAAGTCCATAGGTGTATGATGACAGTAAGGAACTTGACTATGGTTGACTTTCTTCCTATTTTTAGTAACTTGTATGAGTTATTGTTTTTGTGACCTTGTAAATCTTCCCAAATGATGAAAAATTAATAACTACCTTTAAATTATGCAAGACACAGGATAGGCTGCCTAAAATGAGAACAATCTAGTGGGAAATGGCAAACATTTGGTTACCCTTGCATAAACACCTACACATACATATGAACAGAAACCAAGGATAAAGGGTTGTAACTAAACTGAAGACCATAGGACAACTTTTCAACTTTCGGCGTGACAATGAAAGATTTCTCTAAATCATTTTTACCACAATAATAAATATTTATAGACTGGTCTTTGAGATCGAAACCTGTGTATTTTGCCTCCACAAGGGCACCAAACACTATTCAAAGGTACTGTACCTGTAAATGAAAAGGGAAAATCCCAACATCTTTTTATACAGTCCCAGTCTTATCTTATCATACACAATGAAAATGACACCGTGTAATAAGATATGCAAACACATCATGAGATAACAGCATGCAATCCATTCATATTGTTCTGACCTTAGAAGACATTCATATCAAGGTTGATCTAAATATAGGATTGTAGATGACCTAAGTTGGCTGATGTTGACCTAGACACCCTAAACAATGTTTTTGTTTTAAGGCTTGGTTAAATATTTGAACAGGAAAATATACAAGCTATAGTATTCTAAGGCCAGTGTTTAATTGAAAAGTGATTCTTCTTTTCAGAGGAGCCTATAGCAGGTAGTAGTATCGATCTTTAAAACGCTATTTGGTACATCATCCCAACTAATGTTTGCACAGGTACCAAAAAAAGGAAGCAGGTACCCAATCCCCATATCTGTTAGGTACCCAGGTACCCATTGTTAGTTACAGTGACAAAAAGATACTGTAGCAACACTTTGTTAGGCATACTCCACAAGACTTTCATGATAACATTTACAGCTGTATTGGAGAGGCAGTGATCACATTCACAAGTTCAAAAACACTTGATTTGTCCCAAGGTTTTATCATTTTGTTTTGTTTCAAATAAAAAATGGCAAGTAAAAGAAACACAACAGAGGCCTATATCAATTTGATATTGAATTTTTGGATGTTTTTCTACATGAAAAGCAAGCATAGTAAGAGCTAGAAGCCTCTAATTTAAAAACACTGATTTATAAATATCAACCAATCAGAGCACTGTAATGGGGTATTCTCTTGCATGTCCAAAATTACTAAATGTAAACAAATGATGTCATGCCTGTGAAATTCGCTCAAGCTATTGATGTACAATATGCCGTGGCATTATCACGAAAGGGCTGTGTATGTTCTGATGTAGCTAGCCTTGTGGTTTCATACTGGCATGCTAACATAGCTTCACACATAAACTTTGTAGTGTGCGCAAGTGCCATTTTGGGGCAAACTAACGTAATATATAATGACCTGGTTCCAAAACCTTTTTGTGAATCTTTACAGTGTCGTTAAAGTGATATCTTACTACATTACAGATAACGGCAAAGTGTGGATTTGCGAAAAAGTGCCACATTTAACCATTATGAAATATCTAAGGATTACACTTGAAGTGGCATACTGTATTAAATATAAGACCGTACACATGTAGGGCTCAGTTTATGTAGCGTGCCGAATGTTGCAAACTGGGCAGGGTGATATGTCTGCTAATTTCTGCATAAAACAGTATAGTGTAATTTTTAATCACCATCAGATAGCTTGCATACAAGATAATAAGTGATGTATGTGTGATGGGAAAAGGATCACTACATGATGATAGTGCGATTGGGCTGCATGCCAATGAAAATTTCAAATTAGGGAAATGAAATACAAACATCTTTTGAACTTAAACATAATTTCTAGCAACTCTCTTCATTTTCAGTCTTGGAGAACGTTTACCAAATTGGCAAAATATTTTAGTCCATTACCGTGGACAATGGCGTAAATGGGGTGATTTTTTTTGCATGAGACATTTTTTTAGGTTCGGGTAGTAGACTTGGAACCGCTTAACTCGATGGCGGGTGGGTACCTGGGTACCAGGGAAACCAAAGCAAACACTAATCCCAACGAAAAATAATTGTTCTTTCAAAGACTGATAATTAATAATTTTAATGTCTTGCTTTTTTGGGCAACTCTTCATATTAGAATACGTTCTTCTTTAGTGTATTACACAAGATTATCTCAGTTAAAGAGAATGTTGTAAAAATATGTTTGCTACTTAGAAACTTGAAAAAGACAGCCCACCCTGAATTGAAAATAAAGGGTCCCTCAGTCATCCAGAGTGAAAAAAATTCCTACACTAAAATCGATGCAATACTTTTCATTCCAAGATATTGCTGTTTTGGGAACAAAATTTTGAACCAACCTACATCCTATGTTATTTACTCACCACTGCATAGTGCTTCATCATAGCTAAGTTAAACTCTTCTTGACAAACAGCAGACTTAATGTAATTGTTGGTCATCAATGCTACAAGACATCTAGAGGCATCAATGGAGTGATACATTGCTCGTTGCCACGATTTACCTTTGGGGAAAAAAATATACAACTGAAACAACCAAGAACGAGATATTGTGTGCCATACTGAAGTTAAATAGAGCTCTACGGCCCAGTTTCCAACCTATTGGTTCAACTCAAGCCAGTCACAACCTTTTTTCCAGTTGTGGCTCACTGGCTTGTTTTCCCTAATCCATTGCTTATGCAAACACACACAATGGCAGTAGGTTCCATTTTTTAGAGTTTTTGGGATGACTCAACCTGGGAATCGAACTGGGTCTTCTGCTGAGGCAGATGCTCTATCGGATGCCATACTGTTAGACAAGAAAGAAGGTACACTGTGCCTATGTCAGCATTCCTGTATCTTCTGTGGGATCAATTTTCCTGACTTTAACATGGCCAAGTACACGATTCCAGTGACCATCCCCTTAACATCTTACATGACCTCCCACTTAACATCTTACATAGCAGTACATAAAACTTGAAGTAAAGTGAAAAGCATATTTTGGAAATTTTCAGGAATACTATTTGATATGAAGAGTGCAATTAAATGATGCCACTTTGAAAAAATTTGCAGAATTTTTCCAGGTCTGGAGATAATTTTCCACATATTCATGACAATATCAGGGTTTTCATGACTGAAAGAGCCATGCTAAGCAGACTGGAAAAGCAAACAAACATTGTCTCAAAGGTCTCCTTCCCCAACCCTTTATAGCATCAAGTACTAAGAACCCTGAAGTCCCATCTACACAATCATACATTTGTTCATGAACATTTTCACACAAATGTTTTAGCATTTGTTGGGACGATGAAACATTCAGCTAACTATTCGAACAACTTCTTATATCAGTGTTGGACATATAAATAAATGTAAATTAAAAATAAAGTAAATTTCTTTCCTTGTGAAAGATTAAAAGACTGATATGGACTACATTTCATGACTTTGCTATAACTTCTGTCATTTCATGACTTTTCCAGGTTGCAGTAACCCTGACAGAGTGATAGCAAGTACTCAGAAATTAATTTTATGCAGTTTCCATGAGCAGCTACAATTAAGAAAAATGGTAAGCCTTTTTATCATCACCCCAAAATACATTTCTAATGTAGGGATATGAAAATTTTCAGTTAGTTAGTGCTCTTTGATTAACTCAAAATTTGAAAATTCAAAGGATGCAGCGGAGTTTAAATTGAGAGAGAGTGCTTGTATAACACATAATAGTCCTCTTTGCTCATCAGGCCATTATGAAAGCAATAAATTAGTTTTGTGATTGCACAGGGAGAGTGCTTTATACAGATATGCAGGGAACTTCAAATTGAACAGCTGTAATTTGTTGGCTAGGTAGAGTTTTACAGCCCAGTTTCTAACCTATTGGTTCAGGCCGAGCTGGCCACGGCCATTTTTCCAGTTGTGGCTTACAAGCTTGTTTTCCCTTCCCCATTGCCTATGCAGAGTAGCACGAACAAAGGCAGAAGGTTCCATTTTTAGAGCCTTTGGTATGACTTGACGTAGGAATAGAACCAGAGCCTTCTCCATGAGAGGCAAATGCTATTACCATTAGACCAAACACAGGGTTGAACAGTTGTAAGAACTGGAAATGTCTGGAATTACAAAAACTGGTCCTTATAATTCAAAATTACCTGTTTTGATCTCGAGCACATCAAAGAATATTTTCAGTTCAGGATTCAAGTCTTGCAGCATTTTTACCATCTTTTGAGCTATCATTGTATCCTTATGAGAATAAGAAATAAACAGATCATACTGAATCACAGTTGGATTCAAGATGGATGATACCCTTGTAAAGTTAACAGACAAAGAAACAATGACCTGGTAACAGGCATTGCTGATTGAATCATCATCATGTGCCCTGAAAGAAAAAAACATAAACAAAGTCAACTCTATAGGTATACAAAATTATTTCACCTTCATTTAACATGATGTACATGTAATAACTGCATCTTCTCTGATCGTAATTTGCAGTTCAACAAGGCAAGAAAATCAAGCACAGCGTGATACAAACTGTTGCAGCACCTGCAAACCCATGTTCAACAGACTTTTAGAAAAAAAACTTAAAAGCCCCACCATCAATTGGTTCTGAGCGAACAAGAAAATTTTTGACTTTGCAAAATGGAATTTTGTCATTCTCTGACACTACCTATCAACAAAAAAAAACATTTAATGTTGGCTTATGAATTACATTTTCACGTCAGGTGGCAACCACTTCAACAATTTGGATCAAATTTGGTATTTTTTTTTTGAAATGCCAGTTCAGATGGGAAAACCGTAGATTGCTCTTAGATGAAAACCCACCTTACTTTCACCCGGCCAGGAATCGAACTCCAGACCTCCTGGTTGCTGAGCTTCACCGCTTCAAATGCCACCGCCTTTATCCACTGGGCCATAGCACCGGTTATTTACTTTAAAAATTCTGCCCCACAAAAGAGAAATGCTCAAGTAAAATGGTACCCACAATAGCTGAAAAATGTAAAAGATGTAAAAGTGCATTGAACCAAGAATGACATGATCACAGGAACCCAACTTCACAGTGTGTGTATTACAATGCTATGTTTAAGTAACATTTTGCTCACAGATTGCGTAGCATGAAACCGGTACTGGCCAAATAATTTCTGAATTATATCTGAAGAATGTCCCAGTATAAAGCCAAATATATATTAATCAAAATTTGAAATTCTCTCCCAATTCCTCAGAAGAGGAACTTTGTCACTATTTACTCAAGCTGTCCTACTCATGTTAGGCCTATCAGTTTGAATTTTTTGGTTCTTGCATTTTAGTCGATCTATAACTAGACAGCAATTCTTTCAACCAGAAAAAGAAAATATTTCAACCCACATTCAATCAGACTGTTGAATAAGAAGACTGATATCTCACCCGGATTCCTTTGAAAGACATCCCTTCCAAGTAAATTTGTCACAAACATTAATATGGAAATCACACAATGGATCTTGTACTAGCATAGCACACTTCAAAATGCATGAAGTTGAAATAGTAATGTCATGGCAACTTTTGATAAAAATACAGAATACTTCTTTAAATAACCAAAATATCCACTAGTCTCCTTTCCCACTTTAACCACTGTTCCTTTTCTTTGAACCAAGACAAATTGCAGCATTAGCACATGCATCCAAAACGACACAGAACTTGTTGGTAGTATTTAAGCCACTGTGCAGAATGGTATACATGCATATGGGCCTGTGTAAAGAGAGAATCACTGCTTCCTCCCCAATAAAAATAATAGTTACATAACACTGGAGGACAAATGGATGCAGTTACATCACCCAGGAGCCTGAGGTATTTTTCTGTTTTTTCAAAACTGCATCTGTTGAACAGGGGTATTCCTAGGTGTTGAAACCCCCTTTTTCACTACTTCTGTGAAGCAAACATAGGTTTAGGTTTTGTAATGATAACTTGTTGATTACATCAATCATTTTAGGCCATTTATACGTGCAAGATTCTGTAACATCAACAGAGCAGGGTATACTCCAAGTGCACTATAGTACACACACTGAGAAGTTGGGTTCCTGAGATTATGTCATTCTTGGTTCAACACACTTTTACATTTTTCAGCTGTTGTGCTGGAAGGGATACCATTTCACTTGAGCATTTCTCTTTTGTGGGGTGGGATTTTTTAAAATAAATGTTTTTGTTGATAAATAGTGTCAGAGAATTACCCCAAATCATTGTTACTTAGTCATGTCATGGGCTCTTTGGTAGTGTGACATGTCAGCAAAATGACCTGACTCCACTTGGCAGCTAAGGAGTTCCCATTTCCAAGGACAATCCATTGGAATTATTTCAATATCTTTTACGGTTCTCAAGATATACCTCTTCAAATTTTGAATGTTTCTGGAGCAACTTGTTGCTTATGCAAAAATAATGATGTTGAGTGTTGCGCAGTGTTGACATTTCTTTTGTTAACCATACATTAATTACCTCTTAATTACCCATCAGATAGTTCACGTTTGGTAATTGATACTGATGGTTTCCAAGGACATACTTTCAAAATAAAACCCTCAGGACAAACTAATGTTACAACTTTCCTTGAACCGAAGATTGTAAAAACAAATGATAACATCAACCATATATGGCATGTCCCTCTCATGACATCACACGATTTGCATACTGAGCTCATATTTATTAATGATTAAGTGCAAACCAGAAATTGCCCTGTAAAATGGTCAACTTTTGATAAATTTTGATGGAAATCATGGCTATTTGGTTTTTATTGCTTTTTACATAAAAAACCCAATTTTGTCATTTTCATGTCACACTACCTTTAAAGCAAGCATTTATGACATTAATCATCATATTGAACAAATAATAACAATAAATCCCTACTTACATACATTCAATAGACTGAACAAGCTTCATATATGTTGGTAAGTTCTGAATAGCTTCCACATAAAATGGAGCCAGCATGTCACGATGAGTGTGGCGGTTACAACAGAGGGCGATGTTGTACTGCTCAATACAAGCAGAGGACCGAAGGTAATTTGGACTTAGTACTATAAAGCAATTAATAGCAGACAAAAGTGGATAAAAGTTATTTTTTTACATTTAAGTACAGAAAATTTACGTTTACAATGTTGAACATTTACAAGAGTTGCAGGTAGCAAGAAATAATGCACAACAACATTAAAAAAAAAAACCTGCATGGACATTATGCATATGATGTAACAATGCAACAAATGCAGACAGCCGATTGGCCAACTGTCTGATATGTTGGTAAGTTTGTACACACATGAGGTGGAATCAACTGTGCACTGCTCATCCATCTATATGTTTCCCACACAAAAAACTGTGGTGCAGTCATGTGAACACATATTGCTTCTCTTCCAAAATTGACACAACAGGTGATGTCAGTGCATGAATTCTATTCACAGTAACAACCAAAAGTTGTAAGAAGGCAAATTAAAACACAAATAACAGAAAAGGGAATGTTGAACAAACTAACATGCTGAAACAATGCCCATTACTGAAATGCAGCACCTTCTTGAAACTCAAGACCCCATCCTATTGCTGTCTTGGCAAGTTTTTTATTTAATTATAAATAGTTTAGTTATTTGGACTGTTTACTCTGAGAGGTTGTGCAGTGTGGGGTGCACAACTAATCTCTCAGACAATAGACTCAATTGATAGTTAGCAGCAAGTGACTATGGCAACTTGTTGATGGTGAAGTCGTGGTCAATGGGGGAACTGATTAAACTTGTTATTAAGTAGCGATGACAACTCTGGCGATAGATGAAAAGAGCTGCAGAGGTGTTGCATTTGGCTTATGGGTCGTGTTGTGACATGTATGAAAAATATGCAATTAACACAGGACGGAGGGTGCAAAAAAAAAGTATTCAAACTGTATAATTTTCAATATAGCTTTACAACTGCCCCAGTGAAGTACACAAAAGCTTTGAGGGAAGGAACTGCTAAAAAAGAATGGAGAAGAACAATTGCCCTTAATTGAATTCATGGTGCTAATGCACCCTATTTGATAAGAATATTCCTGACTGACTAGTTACCATTCCTGCACTTATCCCCAACCCTCAGAAAGAATTGAATCGATACAATATATAATGGCAAGAGCCAATCCAGATATTCATGGTTAAACAGCGTGCATCAACAGGTTTTACGCTGTTCATGATATGAGAGACAGACATGTGAGCTACATTGAAGTACACAACAAGGAATCAAAGTATTTTACAGTTTTTGCAAGGAAACTAACAATTAGGAGAAAACTGAATATTTGGCATAATCAAATGAAAGCTGGATGCAATATCTTGAGTGGCATAATTTTATGATGTACTTGTTATTTGGGCATTCTCAGGAATTTTGAATATTATCACAAAATACATAATACTCTAAGAGAAGTTTCAATTTGAGTCAAGAAAGGTTTATATTGCCAGATAGTATTCACTTAGATGCTTTGTGAAGATATAAATATCATGAACTTTGAGGCGAGAAGTCATCTCCAAAATTCAACAAAACAAAGATAATTTTGGACAGCAGATGACAATGAAGGTACATGTATAATGTTTTCAGCCATACATAATTACTGAAGTTAACAGTGAACTGAGCATGGGGGGGGGGGTATTTTAGAACAGAACCAAAATTAAGATAAGACTGCATCTAGATTAAAAAGTAAAAAGAACCATAGTGAAAGTTTCAAAAGAATATTTAAGAATTGCTGTTGGTAACTTTTAGTCCGATAAGCACAAAAGAAAAACTTTCACAGAGTAGCTACCTTTAATTTATCAACAAATTGTGGTACAAAATTTTTTTCAATTGAGAAAATTTACAGCTAGGAAGAAAAGTAACAAGACAAATCTAAAACAAAGCAAACTGGAAAGGAAGCAAGCCTTTAATAAGGTCTGGAAAAAAAAAAGAAAGAAGGCACATCAATTTGTTTTTTCTTGAACTTGGAATGTTATGTTTTTGGCAAGTGACAATATGGACAGAAAAATTAATACAAAAATGTCAAGAATGCTGTAAATTTACCCAATACAAGACTTTTAATCAAAATCGCATCAATGCCAATTGATCTGAAGGTAAAAAGTACAGTAAAAATCTTTTATTCCAACAGGAAACAGAATGATTTTGAACACGGACAAAGCTACTCAAAGTCTCAAATATATTGGAATATATTCCTTGAACTGTAACAGACAGCAGTAGTCAGAGTAGGTAGCTTACATTAAAAAAAAATTGTCAAAACTCACTTCAGAAAAGTGGGAACTTCAAAAATATTACAAAAAATTTTTGGAAGAGAAAAGGGGGAATTTCAAGTAATAAAATATGAAACACAACTATCTGGTAAGTTTCATTTTATATTGGTTTTTAACGGAGTAGAGAAAGTTGTAACATTTGATGTTGCTGATTAACAGCACACATGTCACAATGCAAGATTGTTGACATTACTTTTATAGCTATATTATTATCATCATCATCCGATTCCCATTACTATACTCCCATTACTATATTCCTACTACTAGACCATGTGTTTGGTCTAACTGTAAGAGCATTCGTTTCTGACGGAGAACTTGGGCCTGGGTTCTATTCCCAGGTCGAGTCATACCAAAGACTCAAAATGGAACCTACTGCCATTGTGCATGATGCTCTGCATTTGGAGCAGGGAAAATGAGCCAGTGAGCCACAACTGGAAAAAAGGCAGTGGCCGGCCATAATACTCTAACTTAACTAACCCATTCCTATACTGGCCTAGCTGAGTACATTTCAAGAGAGCTTATTTTTTATTTTAATACAATAAATGATGCATCCCGCTGTGTTCCTACATTGCTATGTATCTGCTTGTCATGTAGGGCCTGCAGCAATCATTCCGATTTATTGAGGTCACTTATTTTTGATATGCTTTTCAAAAATCAAACATTTCTAAGAACTTCTTTCTAGCAAAATATACAGCAGAGCTACAAGAAAATCAGCTCTGTAAAACTATTCTGGATTTGAGTGATACAAGTGGCCTTCAATGTCATACTTTTGTACAAGCTTAAGCATACTTTTCACAATGTCTTTGCTCATGGTTCAAGCTTCTCACACCATTGTGCAAATAAACCCTCCTTTAGGCCTCACATTTACTGAGAGCAACAATGAGAAAAGTATCCTCTATGATACCCCGGTGATATGTGATCACAAGCCCTAATAAAGCATGATAAAAGTGTACTTGTAGAACAAAAAATAAAATTACAATTACAAAACACAATTGTCACCACATTCACAAGATGGAACAACCAACAGTACGTTGCAGTTACCTCATCCTGAGTTACTATGATTATGGTGTTTGTAACTGACCTGTTATTACCCTTGCACTTTTCATCATGACATCATAGATCTCTTCCTGCCAGAAGGAGTTCTCATTCAGCTGCTGTCTGGTGCTGAAGATGCGAACATCCTCTTTGTTTTCCTTCAGTTTCTCTTGAATCTTCTCAGCAATGGCTGTGTCAACTTCACTGTATGACAGGTAAATATCATATTCCAACGGGACCTCCTGAAAAGATGTCAATGAAACATACTTCCAGTCATCTTTTCATTAAATCTGAACTGCAGACTCCAGGTACATGAAGATGCCCTCTGAAATCAAGTTTCAAGTTTATATTTACTATCACAGAGCAGAAGCATTGACCTGATTTTGGATTGGGGGGCAAAAATTTTCCAGATCCCTCCATTAATAGTAATCCACCCACATGAACGCATGTGCACACATTTACGCACACAAACAAACATCAGGGGGCCTTTCCACAAAGAGTTACGCACAATCTTAAGTTTGATTCACCATACTTAAGCCAACAGTAAATCAGACTTAAGATCGTGCATAACTCTTTGTGGAACGGACCCCAGGGCTCGCAAATAGACTAGGGATAAAGACGGCCCTGGCTGTGCCAGTAAAACAAACCAGAAAGCAAGCCAAAAGGCCTAGTGATTCTTTGCCACTGAAATTTAGGCCTACCTTTTTTTTCAAATTGACAGTGCTTTGTAATGTTTTTCAAATTGACAGTGCTCTGTAATGTACCCACAAAGTATACATGCAAGGCATCGAAGCTTTCTACAAGAACTAGGGTTCTGCTCATGATATCACATCCACATACTCTGTGTGAAATTTTGCAGCATTCAAGACTCCAACCATGGGAAATTTGTGTACATATGATATTGAAACTTTGACCCCTTGTGAACCAAAGTGAGATTTCATCTCCACCAAAAACTATAGGGATCATTTACTCACCATGCATCATCTACTGTACATGTCAGGTATGAGGACCCTACAAGTTACCTTCTTTGTACAGTAATACTATGTGAGTAAGTTTGTAAGACTTTGACACTTCTAACCCCAATGACCTTTGACCTTCACAAAAACCAATAGGGATCATCTACTCAATATGACCAAACCACACACTAAATAAGAGCATAGTCACATGTACTGTTCTTGAGATATCCCATTTACAAGATTTTGACCTTTTGACCTCTTGTGAACCCAAATGAACTTTAAACTCCATCAAAAACAATATCATATCAAACAAGGTCATGATGGTGGTGAAACAGCTCCAGAAGAGCTTCAAAATGAGGTTCCTCAGATGCTGTTTTTAGCTTCAGAGAGGAAAAGCTTATTTTCAAGCTCTGAACATGCACAATAAACTAACATTGACATGCATAAACATAACACTAAGATGGTGCATTATGGATGCAGTATTCATGAGGTCAAACAGACCTTTCTCAAAGCCATAAAGTCATCTGTGTACCAAAATGTGATATTTTTGTAAATTTTCAAATTGCCTTTTGTTTTGTTCTAATCTGACTTACCGGGGAGGGGGAGGGGGAGGGGGGGAGGGGGCAAAAGAATATATTTGCCACACCAATATTTTCATTGGAAGAGCAATTATCCCCCTCCCTCCTCCAAGATGGACACCCATCACAGACAACAAAAGCAAATTATTTGCCAGCATTGTGAAGTGTACATCAATACTGCAAAGTATTAACAGAATATTTTGATTTTGTTAAAATACAGATTGTTGAAATAAAATATCAGATAATTGGAACCAGGATAGGCAACGGTTTCCGAGTCTGAGCCATGTAGACCTGTGATTTATTTATTTCCATATAAAAGCATGTTTGGAAAGGTGTTTGATGCTCAGTCCAACCCCATTGTTGGTGTAGACAGAGGAAAAACAATCAAAATATTGATATTAGAGTAATCCCAAACAGACTATGCTAATGCCCTAGACAATTCAAGACAAACCCCTAAAGAGCCAAATCAAAGCAATTTTTTTATGACCGTACACAAAAAACTTATTGGAAATTTTTGTAAACCTGATGGAATGCACTTTGGTTTTGGAATTTGCTACTCCTGGGAAAAAAATCTGTGGTTTGAAAGTGGTTTCTTAAATCTGTTTTGGGTGGTATCAGCCTGGTACAAAATTAGGGTGGTCCAAGAACCAATTTATTTATTCTACTTTAGGGGATATTAGCCTTTAAGGAGATCTGTCATTGCTACCTCAGTTTTTAGGGAAAAACTGCGGTTCCCAATTATAGTACCCCACCACTGATTCATTACTCCAATTAGCTGCTTCAATGAGCAGCAGATTTGATTACCATTCTGTTACAATAGAAGCCCAACAACTTTGGGGTTCAAATAACAACTTACAACAAATCCTGAAATAAGTGCTGGCAAAAAGGGAGTCAAATTCTGAGATGAAGTGCTATCAAATGTCAACCTTGATGGTCCTTTTCAAATGCTTAAATGGGCATATAATTAGTACTGAGAACATTTCCTCACAAGATTGTTCTAAGGCTATTTTTTCTGACATGTAATGTGGGGGCAGGGAGAAGAGTGAAATTTTGAGACTTGCTGTCCCCTAAAGTGATACAGCAGTCATCTCTGGATACCATCCGTCTTCCACCTAAGGTTAGTTTTGATTTTCACAGCATACAGAATAATATGCCACACATTTTAAAAATATTTTAAAGATCTTGGGGACTATATTAAGTTTATTCTGTTGCAGCACTTATGGCTACGTAAATGATACAATGTATTATCATTCCTATCCAAATCTCTCATGCTAAGCATGAAGTGAGGGTGCTGCAAATCCTTTCTTTATAATCTTTGGTCTCCTAGATGAAAGACAGATGTAACAAAAAGTAAGCAGAAATGTTTTATCATGAAACCACTTACCTTGAACATCATATACTGCATATCATATTTTTCTTTCATTCGCTCAAAAACATTCCAAGTCATTCTGTTTCCTCTAAATACAGCTTCTTTAGCATCTCCTTCTACTTTGGATGCATACAGGACAATTTTAAGTTTCCTCAGAGGAAGACCTGCCTTCATCCAACGAACAGCTGCCTCTATCATTCCTTCCATCATCATATACCTCTTATGACCCTGAAAAAAGTCAGAAAAGGGTTCATGGAGTAGTGAGAAGAAGGATTAATATAGCTTATAAACCTGCTTTAAAAAGGACAAGAACCAGTTGCTGGGGAGTGGGATTGCAGCAATTTCAAATTTTCAGAACAATATTTGAAAATAATCTGACAATTTTTTAATCCCCTGTATTATATATTCTCTGGCAAATACAGCTCAGCTCCTCTAAACAAGTGTATAGTATCTAAGAGCATATTAATACATTAGAAAATGGAATCCTTCATTCATAATCACACGGTGAGTCTGGTTACTAATGTTTGCTACCTTAGCGATACAACTGATAATGTTACATGCATTTAAAAGTCTAGTGAGGACCACAGAGCATTAGCAAGGCTGTCTAGTAGGTGACATATTGCCTCTTCTATTCGCAGCTCTTATAGTGAATAATGTAATCTCAGATGGAAGTGACATTTTTCAGGCACCACATTTTACATCACTGAACTAGGGTTGGGCGGTATCCTGAAAATATTGGTACCGGTACTGTAAAACACACAGAACTGGTATTGACGCAGTACCAATTCTCAACTCTCTGGTAGGGAAGGAACCTAAGCCACACATGGTCCCCATGTTATCCTGCACATTAATGCATCTGGGTGTTTGACTGCGTTAATTACCGGGCAATACTGTGCTAAATGTTTGTGTAAATATTTTAATCATCCACACATCCTAACAGTTACTTTTGACGGCAAAAATAATGAGAACCGTAATTTTTTTCAAGTACCGGAAGTACGGGTATAAGTAACATACCAAACATGTTTCATATTTTCATTACCTGTACATCTTGTGCCGGTATTGACATCAGTACCGGTATACTGCCCAACATTACACTGAACTATTTGTAAAAGAGT
The DNA here is from genome assembly GCA_037179385.1 of Holothuria scabra. Classification (NCBI taxonomy): domain Eukaryota; kingdom Metazoa; phylum Echinodermata; class Holothuroidea; order Aspidochirotida; family Holothuriidae; genus Holothuria; species Holothuria scabra. The sequence continues at coordinate 17,813,297 of CM074184.1, read as the reverse complement.
TACTTCAGCAAAAGTCTCCTCTATTTTTAAAAAATTTCAGTTGAGACTAGAACCCTTTCAAGCTATAGAAAGCTCCAAAGTAGGGTCTTCCATTTAGAACATTTTCCCTATCTGTTAATACGATATGTCTACGTCATCCTCAACCCTTTACAGTGATTGAAACTAACAGCACTTTTTCACAAATCTTCCAGCTAGCCTACATAGAAACTTTCATCAACGAATGAAATCCAGGTTTGCTGCTGATGTGTCACAGAAACAAAAGGAATGAAAATAATTTGCTCAGCATGTGAGTTTGTTAAATGAGGTTTTAAGATTAAGTTTCTAACCAATTGGTGTAAGCCAGGCCACGCCCATAGCCTTTTTTTCTAGTTGAAGCTCACTGGCTTATTTTCTCTACTGCCACTCTGCCTGTAAGAAGTCATTTATTATGTGCAGTGGTGGGTCTTTGCTTTTGTTACACAGTTTCAGAAAGCTGTACGAATCATTATGCAACACATAAATCTCTATCTTCAAATACAAACAGCAATAAGTCAAACATAAAGGAAAGAGTACAGAGGCCTGGAAGAGCAAAAACTCATAACTTGAACTGATTGGCAGGTTGAGAAAGATGTGGTTTGCAATCCTCATTCCACTGATCATTTTACATTCAATTTTCACAATTCATGTTTGTGATGAACTGTCCATCAAATGACAGGGACCAACCATAAATTTTATTGGTAAAAATATGCTTTGGGCACATGATGGTAAAAATGACACACCTGATCTCCAGTGTTGAGCAACGGTGTCACCACTGAGCCATCTTCATTCTTTAAAATTGAAACCAAACATCTAAATGCATCCCTTATCATAATATGAGGCACCAACGATAATGGTGATAACCTAAAAATATAAGAATACAAAAACTGGGTAAAACATCAGTGTGTTTTTAGAAATAATGAAAAATATATTGGTTATAAATGGAATTAATATGTCAAAGTAGCTTTGATGAAGAAGTAACTTCATCACCTTAACAATTTATTAATTGTATGAATGTATTTGTCCTGTAAGTTCATGTTGTTTTCAAGATGTTTATAGTATGGTAGCATAAAATGAGTAATCACAGTTTTTAAATTGTTATACTCTTTAATTTTTCCTGTGTCTCCCTACAGTATTTCTGTGTTCAACAGGTTGCAAACTTTCCTCCCTTTATAATGGGTAGCTTGCCAGAATGCTAATTTTGGAAGGCCTCCATAGGGTTTTTGTCCTTTAAGCTAAACTAAAAGAAAACTCAGCTTCTAACTGACCACATCTCTTGGGTCAACATACTTTCATGTCCACAAACGAAGGTCATCCCAAAGGTCCTTGATGCAGGGATTGCCTACCTCACTCATAAAGAGTGCACTGAAGCTAGCTGCAACTTACAATTGCCTGTGTTGTGTGTTGTGTTCAAAGCAGTACTGGCTTTGACTGAACACTGCATATATGCCCTACAGAACCTGCTTTGTTACTGGCCTAACAGACTATCTTTCCATGAGCTATGAGGAACAGTTCTTGAATGGAGTGTTATGGGTACTTACATAGCATGTGCATTGCTTCAAAGAAGTCATGCTACATTTCATTTTTAGCCTTCAATGAAAACAAATAAGAAATTGAACAAGAGTTGAATTACTTTTCATGAGTTGTTATGACTGATGTGTAAGAACATCTCAGTATAATCTGATGTCATTAAATTTGATTACGAATTCATCTGTAGGCCTATTTTATTTTTTATGTACCCCTCCCCAAAGACTGCGGAGCCAATTTTGAAGTGCGGAGGCTAATCATCGAAGCGGCCCAGTATGTCCAATAAAATAAATGCAGTTTAAGGGGGCCCAAAATGCCCACAGCAAAACAAATACAGGGGCTACAGCCTCCCATCTCCGTGGTCCATGCATGCTTCCCCTGTGATAAAATAAAAGTATAATTTCCTTTACACTTTTAGTGTACGCACTCATTTGTCTCAAAGCACAGTAATCTCTTATAAGGAAGATGACTTGGTAGGGGTTTGGACCACCAGCAACTGTAGAGCTCACGGAGATCCTCTTCTTTGTCTTCAGCCAGATCCTGAACGCTAACTTGCAGGTTTCTTTGGAGAGCACCAATGACAGACGTGGATGTAGGGGAATAATCGTCTGCAGAGAGGAAAAGGTTTGGTTTTTGCTGAAGAGAAATCATTAACTGTAATATGTATAGGCCTACTGTATATGTTGTTTCTTCACATCGACATGCAGATTGCATTGTAATATTGCTTTGTTAGTACATGTACCATATTGATGCAAAAACTGAATACAAGAAGATGAAGCAACATAAACATGGGCAACATTGAAGTCAAAGATTTATGTTATCAACACATAAAGCAAATTCAAAATACATAATGTTGGGAAGATGTTGTAGGAAAATATTTTTAAATGTAGGGTATGTTTCACTTTAATATCAAGATTCACTTGCAGATACAATGTAATTTATTGCTTTGTCAATAATACCATAAGATGCAAATACTGAATAAAAGGGGATGAAAAAAAGAAAATGATATCTGTACTTTAGGAATTTAGATCAGTTAGCAATGAAAAATCATTCTGAACATCTCAGTTGGTACTAACCAGTAAATGCTGACACCATTATAACATCAACTTTCTCCTCTGGAGCCAACTTTGTTATGTCACCCAAGCAAAGCTCTATTTCACATTTTCCATTCTGGGTTAAAACTTTGATGGACTCACATACAACTAACCCAGCCATCTCAGCTTAGAGTCACTAGTATCATTGATCTGTACTGAAAAGGAACAGCAAAGTTCTCCTGAATAGTAGTAGATGTATCAACTATCAACTGGTCTTCATATTACAGAAAATATACATGTGCAATATGTTAAAGTGCACCTCAAGTCAAAAAATTCAGAATTTATTAAAGGGCATGAAAAATAACTTCTGATAGTCCAAATCTTATCTTCATAGAAGAACGTGTCTTCATAGAATGAGCCAAGATATTAAATGTTGAAATTTATTTACTGAAAAGAACTTAGTCCATTGCACAATAATATATGACTTTCTTGTTACTGTACAAGTCACATACAGTACCTGCTTTGTTTTCCCTTTTGAAATAAGTGACTTTTATGACCTTGAACAGCCTGCTTCCAGTGTTGTAGTCGTGACCGCCATATCCAAGACCAAGACCAAGACCAAAACCAGAGGGTGTCGAGACTGAGACCGAGACCTGGAGTAAAATTCAAGACTGAGACCTAGACTGACAAGGTCCGAGCCCGAGACTGAGACTAAGATGGAATGTGTGTATGTTGCCTAGGAAAATAAACTGTCCAAAATTTTGAAAACCTTTTTACCTACTGTAACTTTAGTTACTTTATGCTCTATAACGACATGTAGTACCAAAAGTGCATCATTATTGATTTTGTACATTTGATCATATTGTTGTGCTTCACAACAATGCTTGAAACCTAACAAAGCGCCCTCAATTATTTTATCAATTTGCGCTATGTATGCTTCGTATTTATGTTATGTATGATATTTATGGTAAGCAGGACAGATGTTTTCTTGTGCTCCGCAAATACAGGTTAGAAGGTTAACGTTAATTGAAGAACATGGCCAGCAGCACTTATACCAGGGGTCAGGGCTGGACTTGAGCCATTTGTCACCCCAGATAACAGGTGACAGCCTGAGCACTCGCTCCGACCTGTCAAAATTGTCTTACTTAAACCTCTTACAGCGTGAGGTGATATGAATGAGAGTTGGCCATACATCCATTACTGCTAGAATTGGCAATCATGATGTATTACCTTATTCCCCCATTTGCACTCATTGGGTGTTTCCCCTCACCTGTAAAGTCAGCTCAAGTCCATAGCTGTCTCTTTTGTCTTACTTAGCCCTTGTTTTGATGCTGGTGACCTACAGTGAATAGATTCACATCAATCACTGTCTCTTTTGACCATGTATTTTCTTGTCTGGGACAATTGTAAATTTGTAGGAGGAACCAGATCTGTCTTTATTGACTTACTTAATCTTTATTCTAGGGTGATGCTGTCTGTCACTCTTATCTAAACTTTTATTTCTTTAAGAGCTGGTAAAGCCAGTTGTCTAAATTGTTCGACCATTTCCTACATCTGCTAAGGTCACATGATAAGTCTGCTATCTTTTTGTTAGTTTTCAGGCCTATGTAGTTGTTGAAATGGTTCTTAATCCTTTAAAGCTCGTTCAAACTTATTGTTTTGCATGAAAGGGGTTTAGATCTCCGAGCCTATAAAAGGTGAGGGATTTTTCAACCCAAGCACTTAGCCAGAGGTATCGACCAGACACACCCAAAAGTCTAAGCTAAAACATCTCAATGTTGCCTGGCTTCGTCAACCAATAGGAAAATTGACTTGTAATTTTTACAACCCTGTTCAATCTTGTATTTCGCCACTTTTACTTATTTTGTGTACTCTGAATAAATGCTGAGAAGCAACACCCCTGAGTTCGAGTTATTATTTGCCGCATTCAATTGAAAAATCGACAATATGCATGACTGTATGCGATGGGAGGCTGGGGGATGATGACCTCCAATTGGCCAAGACCTTGCTTTCAAATCAGACAGACTTCAGTGTCTCAGTTGGGCAGAAATTATGCCCTTGTTGGGGGTTTGGGAAATTGCAAAAGGTCATGGCCCTTAAGAAAAAACTTTACCTTGAACGTGAACTATGTCCTTGGTTGCCATGACAACCACACATATCGGTACAAATGCTTGTCATGACTAGGCGTACACTTAAACTTTCAGATTTGTGGGATGCTTCCGTTAAGGATTAGTAAATACAAAAAAAGTATTTGACCCCCTATTGCGTGACCTTTGACCTTGATTGCCATGTAAACTACATATTTTGGTAGAACTAAGCTATCCTATTATACTTGTGAAGTTTCATGTAAAATGAATGTGTTCTTTTGAAGTTTTAGTACAAAATAGTAAAAAAAAAGTGGTCCCATGCAAAATGTGACCTTTGACCCCTTACTTCCCAGGGTCTGGGAGACATAAGTTCTCACCCTGGGGTACCCACCTCAGTACCAATTTTGAATAGAATTGGTCCAGCCCACTAGGAGTTAAAGTTTGAGGGACAAAAAGAAGGTTTCACGATCAAATTATCACTTGAAAAATATTTGTTCCACTCTACCACTTGACCTTTGACCTCTGCTGCTATGGCAAACACATATTTTGGTAGGTCTAGATGCAATATCATATGTGTGGAGTTTCATGTTAGGAGGATGTTTACTTTTGAAAATACAGCAGAAAAGGTGATTTCACTAAATTTGACCTGTAACCTTTGACCTTTACTTCCGGTTGTGTATTAAAATGCAATTGTTCCACCTAAGGTACCATCCTAGCAAGTTTGAAGAATCAGAATGCAAAAATGCATTGAGGTTTCGATGATACATACATGCTCTTTTCAATAAAATGCTACATTTGTTGTAACAACTGGTGACCCAAAGTGACCTTTGACTCAACCTGTAAGTAACTGGTTTTTCTTTTAACCAAAACACTTCTATATTCAAAAAGCCAAATTTCTACTGTGCCTTAAGATATTCTGCCAACAAGGTTTACAGAGTTTGATGCCAGGTGATACCAGATGGCCATTGACCTCCACAAAAAACAACACGTACAGTACTTTCAACTCACCATAACTCATACACACACTAATTGTGAAATACATCCGTTTCGTACAGTACCTTGAGCTGTCCTATACAGGTTTTTGGAGATTGACCCCATGTGACCCCAAATGACCTTTGACCTCCAACAAAATTAATTGGGTTTTTCCTTGAATCAAAACCCATTAACCTATCAAGTTTGAAAGGAATCCAAGTTTTTTACCTTGAGATATAGTATAATTAAGGATTTTGGGGTTTGACCCCATAGGACCCCATGTGACCTTAGACCTCCACCAAAATCAATAGGGTTCTTTCTTACATCATAACGCATCAACATACCAAGTTTGAAATGAATCCAAGTTTCCTACCATGAGATATCGTGTAAACAAGGATCTCCGGGTTTGACCCCATGTGGCCCCAAATAACCTTTGACCTCCACTAAAATCAATAGGGTTCTTCCTTACATCCTAACGCATCAACATATCAAGTTTGAAATGAATGCAAGTTTCCTACCTTGCGACAGAGTGTGAACAAGGATTTCGGGGTTTGACCCCATGTGACCCCAAATGACCTTTGACCTATACCAAAATCAATAGGGTTCTTCCTTACATCATAACACATCAACATATCAAGTTTTAAATGAATCCAAGTTTCCTACCTTGCGATATAGTGTAAACAAGGATTTCGGGATGTGACCCCAAATGACCTTTGACCTCCACCAAAATCAATAGGGTTCTTTCTTACATCATAACGCATCAACATATCAAGTTTGAAATTAATCCAATTTTTCTACCATGAGATATCGTGTAAACAAGGATTTCGGGGTTTGACCCCCTGTGACCCCAAATGACCTTTGACCTGCACCAAAATCAACAGGGTTCTTCCTCTCCGTATGGGGTATCTGTGTTCCAAGTTTGAGAATTGTCAGATCTTGCCTTCTTAAGATATCGTGTAAACAAGCAAAGTGTCACAAACACACACACATACATACACACGCACATACACGCATACACACACACACACGCCATCATGAATGCATAGGTTTCTCTTTTCATCGAAACCAAAAACAGCTCTGCAGTTTACAAGATACTAGGAAAACAAAATTGGACATGCACCCACACACATATACACACACACACACAAAAACAGTCTGACTCACCCACCAACACACACACACACATGGACAGGTTTTGTCCCCTCTCTCATCCCTGGACCAGTGGTTCTCAAAGTGGTCCCTACCGCCCCTTGGGGGGGCGTTGAAAAGTTTCAAAGGGGCGCAAGAATTTGCAAGCAATAGGGGGTGGGGCGTTGTCATTGACTAGGGGGTCCCTGGAGGTTCTCATACATTCGTGCAATAAAGGAACCTACATCGTACATGTAGGAGGTTGCAGAATGGTTGACACAGACTGTCTTCTCCAAAAGGTTTAGCAACTACTGACAAAAATTTAGCCTACCCAATATAAAAATTATCTGGGTCAGCTTAGTGCTGGAAATTGAAAGTCGAAAGCTCAAAGTCAAAGACTTATTTAAATATGATGGCATGTTGGGTGGGAGGAGGGGGGGGCGTTTGAACAGTCATGGATGCCTTATGGGGGCGGTATTGAAAAGTTTGAGAACCACTGGGTTAGGCCTTGAGACTAGTAAATTGGGAAAATTTATGGTTATAATGGTAACCATTGCAATTTAGGCTGGCATTGCCTAGCCCCATCGGCAAAGTAACTATAATATCTCATCCTCCTCACGAAGCGATGAGATAATACTGAACCGAGGTAGCCTAAAGGGGCGGCCGACACAGAGGCGCTTCGTAGGCTAGTTCAAGGACTGAGACTGCACCTGGAGGGTAGCACAGTATTCATCCTGATCCAGATGAAACCACAACATAGGCCTAGCCTAGGCCTATCAATCATACAAATTTTAACTGACACAATGCTCATACTGGCCTACCCGCCAACCATACCAAGCGTAGGCATACCCCTTCAGCTATCCTTAGCTTGGAAGTTTGATGGAGTCCCTTAATTTGTCGTTGCGGGAGTTACTTCAGAGGACGACTATGCGCTGTGATTTCGACCAACATTCAGCTCACAGTGCTCACTCCCCCGATTCTCAGCCTTCCTGAATTACAGCAGCCTATTTGGAACTCCTGTACTAACAGGTAACGTATCGGGATTATCGATCTGCTTTAACTCAGCCTAGCCTAGGCCTACTTCAGTCTAGTTCGCACTGCACTGCATGCACTGTAAACAGCATGTTACGTAATTGTGATCAGATTCACTCGGTTCCGGTTGCCAACAACTACCTTGCTAGCGGGAATGTTTCCACCTGCTTGACGATCATGATTGCAATTATTAGAATGTTTTCGAATTTTATAACTTTATAAATTTCATATTAAAATATAATTACCAGTTAAATATTAGGTTTGATATAGGTACGATAATTTTATTTTAAATGTGTCACTGTTGGGAATAATTTCTTTTTTTTTTGAATATTCAGGAAAATTCAGTTCGGAATGTGTTGGCCTAAGTTGTAAAATTCACAACATAACAGAACAAGTACACCATAGAGCAGGATGGATAATACTCATAATAGGTTCATATCCTGCTCTATGAAGTACACATAGTGCATGTTGAAACCGGTTTTACCAAAACTGAACTGAACAGCTGAGTAACAACGATCGATCAGAACGTAACTAGGCCTAGGTGTAGGCCTACTTCACTTTGAACTTGGCCGAGGCCTGCAACTTGCAAGATGTCCATCCAGGCCTGACAGAATATTCCGAATCTGACGTCAAACAATCTAAAGGAGGCCAAAGTTGTCTTAGAGCCGTAGCTATTCGCTGAACCGGTAACGAAGCTCGGGAAAGAAGAGTAATGTTAGCTAGTCCTACAAGCATTGTGAGTGTGACCATAAAAATTTGACAATATGTAAAAGAGTTAATGCAAATTCAAGTTTTGCAATAGGCATGTCTTCCACATTTTGATACATTTTGGTGTCGTTTAGATTGTGTAGCTAATCAATAGAAAATTTATCTTAAAATTCTGTTGCGATCTCAGTGGATTGATTCAAGATAGTGTACAGTATTGTTGCCACCTGGTTAGGCCCACGGGTCGTCCTAGCGTTATATAGTATATAAAGTATATCTATATAAAAAGGAAACGGTAAGACACACCGCCTAACACCAACACAGTGCTTCGCACAAAACTGTTCATGATTTCTCACCTCATACTACATTTACCCCTTCAGATCCCTCGAGAACCTTCCCATCATCTTCTTCTAAAGAAACACAACAAACTCTTAAGTTGTCTTAAACAAAAAACCTCACATCAAATGCAAAAATCTTCTCCTCCGATTCAGTCTTAACGACGGACTAGATCACTCTTCTCCAATTCATGACGTCACATTACGTAATGGGAATTGCCCTGTATGAATCCAGTTCTCCCATTGGATAGTTCGAACTGCTTTCAAATCTGTCAACGACCAGACTAATTTTTTTCTGCATGGGGAACCTGAACAAGAAATGGAAAACGTGCGGATCAGAAAACCCAGCATACCAAAACATGTGCCCTGCCGCAAGTACATACAACACGTACAGGTATGTACTGTACCAAAGAATTCCTCTAGCTGTGCTATGAAAAAAAACTTGCATGCAGCATACGTGCGAACTTCACGTACAGCATGCATACAACAGGCGTTCTCAGCATTTACATGCACTGGCTCAACATTGGGAGAACCGGCTTCGTACAGGGCAATTCCCATTACGTATTGTGACATCATGAATTGGAGACAAGTGATCTAGTCCGTCGTTAAAATTGAATCGGAGGAGAAGATTTTTGCATTTGATGTGAGGTTTTTTGTTTAAGACAACTTAAAGTTTGTTGTGTTTCTTTAGAAAAAGATGATGGGAAGTTCTTGAGAGATCTGAAGGGGTAAATGTAGTATGAGGTGAGAAATCATGAACAGTTGTGTGCGAAGCACTGTGTTGGTGTTAGGCGGTGTGTCTTACCTTTTCCTTTTTATATATATATACTATATAACGCTAGGACGACCTGTGGTTAGGCCTACATTTGGGCAATTCCTCTCACTCCAAATTACATTTTCGTAGTAGCCCATAGAGTTCAGTACTTTATTTTTGTGGCTAGGTGCATATGCGCGTCTGTCAAATGGCCAGGATGAACAGTATCCAGTGGAAATGCCCCTGCTTTTATTGCTACCAAAACATCAACTAAAAACTCAGTTCATTTTACAATATACACTACAACACTACGTTTTGACCAATGGCCGAGGTATTTTGGTACGTGGAAGTTTTGATCAAGGATGTTTCCACTGGTAAGCCAGGGTGGTGCCAGAGAGGTGTCTGGGGGGGTGGGCATGGTCTGGAGTTTGGGTAGTCACATAGAAAATCTCATCTATTTAGCGGACCTTGCAGTTGAGGACAACGAAAATTCTTTTAACAAACAAAACCACTTGTATGTTTTCAACTCTGTTGCATAGTTTTCTGCGAAAAAGAGACAAGAATATTGTATCTGATTGTAGCAGTACTACCTTTCATCTGGTAATTTTCTGATGACTAAGCAAGTTGGGTTCTCTTCTTTTTAAGTGAAATTTTCATTTCAAACGAAAGCTCAAAATAATGACTGCGCAAACATCAACTTGATGTCACCGACTATCATTCCATGCTGCAAGCCATTTCCAATATTTTTCTTAGTACATCTCGCATGCCGTTCAAGCCATGTAAACACACAGACAAGGACGTCAAGAACTGTCAAGGCAGTCCAGAACTTTCGTTTGATGGGCAACTCTGAGACAAGTCCTACCTCAAACCCGCAAAGTTGGCATTGATTTTTGCTATTGAATGCAGTGTTGCCCAATGTTATTACACTATTTACACAGTGACAGGAATATACAGTATTCCAAACCTGCTGCAAAGGTTATCCAATAGCTTGTTGCGACAGCAACATAGGTCCATACAGTATGTACTTCCATGGTATGTGCCCACACCTACAGTAGGCCTGTGCATTGTTTAGCAGCACGAGCAGTTGATGTGCTGCAATTTACTTAATTTGTTGTTATCTGTAAGCTGAATTATTTGTTAATTTGTGTGGTTCTCTAAGAATACTTCGGAGATTTGAAATGTGAGTTTTTTACTGGGATGGGCTGGTCAGCAGGTTTGTCATTCAAATGCAGGTCTAATCTGCGAAATGCGGGTCACTTGGGAGGTATGTGTCTGGGGGTTCTCAATTTTTCAAAAATTTCTGTTTTTGCACTTTGATAGTCATTGGGTCAGAGGTACATTTTTAGGAGAAAAAAGACAATCTTGTCCACTCCCAGTACTTCTATGTCAATGTAACTTCAAATATATGGGAAGCCATACCTTTTCCGAGGGAAAATTTTCCAATATGGTTCGAGGGTCTTAATCTGCATGCTGATATTCAGTTACCTCAACAAAACTACAGGTCAGATTACCCCCTACTTGATTTATCTTTTGTGAAGATAAAGTAAGTCACATTCCACCGGGGCTTACTCAAAGCCGTTGTCAGGACCTTGAAATGCAGGCCCCCCTGTCGGGGAAATCCTGGTGCTACCCCTGTGGAAGCAGATAAACAAACCAATCTTGTACATTTGTGATGATTATTCCAGCCACAGCAGCAGTGTGTCCAGAATGTTTCTTGGGCATATTTTGTGGGATAGCCTAGCCTCAATGATAGGAGGTTGTTAAATAAGCCCCCCTCCAGAAAGTCACATTGGGCCTCCTGGCCTTGCTACTGTAACTGCCATCCTTCTACAACCAGTGGTCTTCAGATAGTCATCACAACTCAAGTAGCTACAGCTACACAACCATCCAAGCAAACAAGCTCTAAGGACTGCTGTAAGTTAATTCAGCTTCTGCCCTCGCACTGTCACAGACTGGAATTCAGCCAAACCCAGCCAAAAAATCAGCTTCTTCCCCAGGATATTACTGATCCTCAGGACCTCAAGTTATTTAAGAACCCACTCGTGAGGTTTCTCAGACAGGAGGACTAACTCTTCTCAAGCATACCACCCCCTGTGCATTTGACTCCACTTGGAGTGTTGCATATCCAGATCCATACAACCCATGTTCAAAAGTTAAAAAATTTGAATTATACATGACTATTTCATGAAATTATTCCTTCTTAATTCATCTAAAAATAGAGGGAAAACTTAAGTGTGTTTTTGTACAGTGGATTGTGGGTAAATTGTCTTTTTAGTGTAAAAAATTCCAATCTACTTCACTCCTACTTAATACCTCTCCTCTAAAGTTCTACTATTGGACAGCCCATCTACTGCAGAATAACCCTTGGCAATGCATTCATGAATGAATGACTCTAGTATTTGGGTTTTTTTTTCATTTTGACCCTTTTTCGGCGCTGTTTAGCCCACACCATCATTGTGTGGAAATTGTCGTTTTACAGTAATGTAAAGGCTTTTGATTCCTTGCCGAAGGCAGGCAAGGAATCTATGCAATGGTGATGTCCTGTGTGTGTGTGTGACGCCCGCTTGTAAACATGATATCTCAAGAAGGGTATTCCGGAGGGATCTCAAACTTGGTCTGTAGATTGCCCTTATTTAGTAGATGATCCCTATTGTTTTTGGTGGAGGTCAAAGTTCGTTTGAGGTCACCAGGGGTCAAATGGTAAATACCTTGGAAATAGCTCGTAAACACGATATCTCCAGAAGGAAAAATGTGAGTGATCTCATATTTACCATGTGGATTGCTCTTATTGAGTAGATGATCCCTATTGTTTTTGGTGGAGGTCAAAGTTCGTTTGAGGTCACCAGGGGTCAAATGGTAAATACCTTGGAAATAGCTCGTAAACACGATATCTCCAGAAGGAAAAATGTGAGTGATCTCATATTTACCATGTGGATTGCCCGTATTGAGTAGATGATCCCTATTGTTTTTGGTGGAGGTCAAAGTTCGTTTGAGGTCACCAGGGGTCAAATGGTAAATACCTTGGAAATAGCTCGTAAACACGATATCTCCAGAAGGAAAAATGTGAGTGATCTCATATTTACCATGTGGATTGCCCGTATTGAGTAGATGATCCCTATTGTTTTTGGTGGAGGTCAAAGGTCATTTGGGGTCACCAGAGGTAAAAAGGTCAAAACCTTGTAAACACTGTATCTCAAGAATGGTAACTTTGAGGGCTCTAATATCATAGCATGTGGACTGTCCATGTTAAGAAGATGATCCCTATTGTTTTTGGTGGGGGTCAAAGGTCATCTGGGGTCACCAGAGGTCAAAACATCAAAACTTTGGAAACAGTATACATAGAAGGGTAACTATGAGGGATCTCATACTTAGCATGTGGATTGTCCATATTGAGTAGATGATCCCTATTGTTTTTACTGGAGGTCAAAGGTCATTTAGGGTCATCAGAGGTTAAACCTTGCACATACTATATCTCAAAAAGGGTAACTGTTAAGGTTAATATTCATTAGTGCATAGGGTTAAGAGTTTTGAATGGCATGGGTAATGTAAGATGCATATAGGTAAGCTTTTGAAATCCACTTCATTATGTAAATGATCAAGTTGGGTAATTTCAAAATAGGTACTGAAGCAATTTTACTGTATTAAGAATGTTTAAAGTGCATAAAAGTGCATTTGGTACAGTGTTTATGTTGATTTTAGTCTGAAGTTTTGCCCTATAACAATTAGTGCCAGCATTAATATGCATAAGAGTAAGTGGGTAGAATAAAATCTGAAAAAGTTAAAAAGGAAAAAACTGTTCATCAAGCCGACATGTTCGTTAATTTATCTTTGTCATAGGTATGCTGATTTTGCCATAAGTATCTCGGCCTATAGATTTTCATGAAATATATTTCCTATTCTTAAGTGGAAGTTTCTAGCAGTGTCTGGAACATGTGAGTTAAACAAAGGCTGTATGAGGGTTATTTGAGTACATAGTCTGAACATATTGGAGAAGGCTTCCGTGCCCACAAAGCAGAGGAATTGTTTAGTGGGGAACTTCAAAAGTGTTAACTTTGAACAGATCAAGTGCTGTGTATGATGCCCAAAATTTCTTTTAGAGTATACATACATTGTTTCTTCCATAACTCTAAAGAAAAGATGAAGATAACATTAAATTTAGTATAAAAGATTGTTAAAAGTTACAGACAAACCTTGTGCCACTGTCCTCATAAGGACATGTAAGTGGGAACTAGATAATTAAATACACCACGGGTAATTAGTTTTATAAAAAGAACTAAATAACTGATCATTTGGATCAAATACCCTTGAGCATGCTTGAACTGAGATTGTCTAATTGAATGAATCAAATTGTAACTGACCCACCAGTGTCTGTGAAGATTGCTGCTGACTGTTATTTTACCTAATTTATCACATTTGACTGCCACAGTGTCCTGAGGGGTTTTTTCAATGAATCATACAGCTCATTGGATTTAACCATTTCCTTCCTGTCTGACACTTATTTAGCCCCCTCAGTAAGGCTTGTTTTTCAGAAAGTACTGTAGTTCATGTAATCAAAACAAGCATAATAGTATCTACTGTGTATCAAACAAAGGACACTCGACTTGTACTCTGTTATGTGGTGTTCTTACAAGCAGACAATTTAAGGCAAATACAAATCTTGTTAATTTCTGGATTAATAGGGTTCCCATTTTTTGTTAATTTTCAAGGACATCATAGTCATTGGGAAGGGCATTACACCAAAAAATAAATACAAAAGGATCACCACTAATAGCCAAGGTTACACCTTTCTGTTGAGATGTCTCTACTGTATGTTCCAATTTATGAGTGACTGTTAGGATTAGGGCTTGTTCTAACACTAGCCTCAATGCAGTCAACTTTTTGGATCATAGAGACATCATTATAGAGAGCCATCCTCAGTACGGGAAATTTTGATTTAAAGGAGCATGTTTCAAAAAAATCTATTTATCAAGTTAATAGACAACATAGTTTACCAGCATCATAACTACGTGGGAGATTTCTCTTGTTTGTGGAGGTCAAATTCTGGGGTCACAAAAGGGCAAAACCTTGTAGACATGACATTTTTACGTGGTTGTTGAACTGTGGAGGGATCTCATACTCAGTTTGTGAATTGCTCATATTTAGCATGTTAATGGTCTTTTTAGGTAATTGCTCCTTATTGTTTTAAGTGAGGGTGATAGGTCATTTTGGGTCACATGATCTCAAAAGGTTTTGACCTTACTAGTGTACATCAGTATTTGTGAGGGATCTCATGCTTGTCATGTGGGCATCCATGTTCATTATTATAATATATCATATGGCAAGGAATCACTAAGCCTTTTGGCTTTCTAGTTTAATCTGTTGTAAAGCAGACCTGACACCATATTTGCACTCAAATGGGTTATGTGCTAAGCTCATTTTGAGTATCTAAGGCTGTGCCCCACAATTCCATGCTGGAACAAAGTACCAAACTCATCTATTGGCACAGCTCTTTCACTGATATCCAGCTCAGACAAAAAATGCAGAGTACCAAAGCTCATATTCACAGGCACAGCATGTACTGCATTGAAAGGGTTTTGATTACATATTGGGGTCTTATAGTTGTAGGTACTCACCCTGAAGCAATAAAGTGAGATTCTGTCTGGATGAGGATGAATTTTAGACATTTTTGGGAGTGGCTTAAGCAAGTACTGTAGGTTAGGAGAAGTGGAACTGTTTGGGGTGAGATCAAGAGGATCAGGCCTGAAATTCATAAAACAAGCCAATGAGCCCTCCTCAGTCCTTGACTGTGTGCAGCACAATACACACTTAAAGGTTAAACCTGCTCCATACACGATCCTTGGCTATACACCTTACGAAATCTCGATGATATGCCGAATGAGCAACTCTTGATATGTTCAAATTTGACCCATGATTATAGTACAGTACCATACTTGCAATAAATTCATCTTTGTGACAGGGTTCGATTTATAATTTTTTTTCTACATGCACTGGTGCATGTAGGTCAAAAAACCTACATGCACAGCAAAATTTCTGCATGCACCAAATAATCTGAAAATTAAAAGAAAAACACCTTTGCTATAAGCCTAGGAAGGGTCTAAAGCGCAGTTTGCATTTTTTCTATTTTGAGTAAAAACAAATGTGCAGATTTTTATTGAACCCTTTTCTTATATGGCATGATCCACCAGCCTGTTCCATCAGCAAAACTGACGCTTGCACGCAAGTGACCTTACTCAAATAAGCCCAGGCTATATACTGTACTTGGGGTCCCAAGCTGAGAGTTTGCATCAACTACAGGTACAATTTTACAGAATCTTCTAGTTATTCAACTCGTTTTTAAGGTTGATTATAAGGTTTCGCCAGTTTAACATGCAACTTAAATTCTGACATTGTGGTTTAAAAAGTTCAAGTCTCCGATCATCCAAGTCCTTTCAAATTTCAATGCCACTGTGGTACACACTAAATGTGGAAGGCTACAGTCTTAGAAGCAAACCACATCGTGAATGCCAAAATTATGTTGTTGGCATTTATCTCTCAAAACATGTGTGAGGCATGTGTAAAATACTTAAAATTTGCCCTTACCAACATTTTCAAAACTTTTACTACACTACTTTTGATGTACCATACTTTTTTCTTTAGAGCTGCTGGCACCAGCTCACACGCCATCCTAACGTATTGTCTATATAAAAAATACTTGGAAAGCCTAGCCTGTAATGTTAAAATTAAGTCACCTTCAAGTTGAAAGCAGCCACATGCAAACTATTCACAGAGTTTATGTTTACCAGTGTCAAGTACAGTGCATGCAAGAAGCTTTCTTGGGATTTACATACGGACCGTACATACATTAATAAGTGCATTACTGCACGGACTTAGTGTGTGTATTTGGTGAGCTTGACTATTCTGAATATTCTTTTTGCAGGATTCCCGCTGCTAATGCAAACTAATGCAAACTCTGGTACAGTAGGAGGCTAGGCTAAACTAGCAGCAACATTACTTGGAGAAGATATGCGGAGTGATGATCTTTGCCACTGATGTTGCGGTACGAAAGGAGACACGCTCAAATTTTTTTGGTGAAATGTCTGCTTTTCTAACTGACATTATGCAAGAAATAATGATGCAAGGAACAATTGGAACAGCTATATTAGGATTACTTTGTGCTGCAACTTGACTTGTAACATGTATTTGACCATGAAGTTTGTAGGCTAGGTCTGAAGTCTACATGCACGAAGTGCATGTAAGCCTCCACAGTTACATGCACGTAGGAAATTCTACATGCACTCGTGCATGCGTGCAACCGGGTAAATCGAACCCTGCTTTGTGAGTCACAACATTCAACTTTCTTTACTTTCTTCCAATGGAAGGCAGTGAGAAGGTGGAATATGGAGGTTAAAATTGACTGTAATACTAAGTCAATATCAGGACTTAAACATGCACTCTGCCTGTTTTTGATGTCATACAAAACCACTGAATGCCAAATGGCAGCGCACTTCGTTGTGGCATTGTAGTTTGTCTTAACAAATTTTGTTGTCTCATTTGATTTTGTTTTATATAAGTTGGTTCAAAACATACTAGAACTCAATTCCTTTATGAAGGGAAAAAAGGTTAGGGTTCTCAGGCAGGGTAGAAAAAAAATTTTTATTTCCCAGGTAGGAAGTAAAATTTCCCACAATGTTCCCATAGTCTCATGTAAAGAAAAAAGGGATTTCTCTCCAATTGCCTAAATTTCCTTCTTGGTGCTATAAATTTCCTTTGCAAAAGACTCTTTGACCATAATTGTAGATCAATGCACCGAGCAAAGCCTAAAACCTCTCCCACAATGTCAAATAGAGCAAAGCCCTATGTACAGTAGCAGAAGTTTGGAGTTAAAACACATATTTGGCAGAGAAGGGGGAAAGGGTTCTGCTGAAGTTCCAGGGGTTTAATGCTCTCAAGGTTCGATATTTGCATTTAGGTCCCAATCTCGATGCTTTGGAGATGATTACAATTTTGTTATAGGCCTACTTGGGGTTCAGTGTTCCCAGAAGTGTTGATATTCCCAAGATTTAGGAGCATTGAACCTCCAGAACAGTGAACCTTGGGAACATTGACATAGCTCTGTAGTGTGTGATGTCACAATAGGAACCCCAAGTTGGAATGTTACTAAGTAATGTTGCGTTGAACTAAAACGTAGATAACTGTAGATGAACAATCATAACAAACCTGACCAGATTTCTGTTCTGGTTATTTCTTTAGGTGTATGTTTTAAATTAAAAATATCAAAGGATTTCAGTCGGAATTTGAAACATAAACTCTCTTTGAAATCTCTTATTAAATGGGTGAGAAATACAGCTACTGTACAGTACAGCATTGTCACACAATTTATGTAGGCAGCTTCAGTTAGTTTAAGTTCATTGAACAAACAGGATTACAATACAGAACAACACTCAGTGACTGAATATGAAGGATACAAAAATTATCTTATAGTATGGTTGGCAGACATACCGTAGGTAATTCACCTGTTGTCTAAACCAGTAAAATGGTTAGCCTTTTAAGTCACGCAGTCTTACAAAAGTTAAGTAATGCACACATGTTGTTTTTCCAATCATGGTTTAGTGTCACATAGCCGTTGGCAACATAGACCATGCACAAGAAGATGTAATGTTTTGAGCATTATTTGTGGGATCATGCAGATAAAGTAGAAATATTTAAGTCTATTCTATCAAACTGTAGTCCTGATTTAAAAAATCATGGGAATCTATTGGTACATTTCATTTCAAACTTGGGTTCTGTTATAAAAACCCAAACCCAAGGGTAGTTCTGAATTTTAGGAACTGAATTAGGTTTGGGTGATATTTGACTGTTTTTGTCATACTGTATTTATGCAAGTTCTGAATAGTTTGCATGTACTGTGAGGACAGTTTTGGGTTTTAAGGACAATTTATTTGGCTTCACACCTCTGTCAGATCAGGTTTACAGTATATAAACCATCTATCAGATAACCTTATCTAGTCATCTTTCAAGCTTATTGAACCATGAAGTTACTATGCAGCAGATTGTTACGTTGCCATTGTATTTTTTCTTTTTTTACCTTTGAGTGTACAGCTCAACTCAAGATATTTAGTGAGAAAATAAGATATGTAGATGGCTTTTAGTATTAGGCACATGTGTCTTTTGCTGCTAAGTCCAGTTTTCTAATATTTTGCTGAAACCAGCTGTCATACTTAATTCAAAACCCTAGACCAAATGTGAACATTGACAGTTTCTGTGAAGGACTGGCCCAAGTGTTTATTAGAAACTCTGTGTTCATGTCAGTGTGTGAAGGTATTTTTACTGCTCACCCTTGAACTCTCTTATTGAATGTGCTACTACACATTATATTTTCCAAGTGCTGTCTGTATTTACAGTAACACTTGACTTCAATCATATCTCCAACTACTGTAGTAAACATACTCTGAGCAAGGTGCACAGGCAATTCCGACAGGTCAAATCTCTTCTGACAGAGGATAATAGATGACGGAAGCAACCATCTTTCTACCATGTCGTTGAACATTTTTACGGAGATCAGTGTCTTTCTTTTATGAGCTTGTCTTATTAAGGTATGAAATGTAGTTTTGAAGGCAGCACCTTGCCACACTGAAGTATGTATTCTATGAGAACGTTCATTTTGTTGTGATTGTGGACATTCAACAAGGATTTTTGTGAGTAATTATTTTGGAAAAGAGAATTACACTGCTAAAAATACCTGAATGATGGTTTTTGCATTCTTATGTTGAGTCTCTTTCATATGTGACGGTATTGTTTCAGTATGTTTTTGTCAGATAGCACCTGCTTTGTTTCGTGGAAGCTACTGCACCCACTTGGCATATTGTAAGAATACATTATCTTGGAACGTTTGGCATGTATTGGCAAATGAACATTACTTTTGTAGTCTCTGTTGTGTTCAGGGGTTGTCAAGCAAGCATTGTACAATTTTATAAGCACTGACTTAAGTGCCTGGACTGTGGTGTTATATCAGTGAAATTCTAACACTTCAGGTTTGATGTACTGGTATTGTGTTTTTATGGACATAAAGTACAGTAATTGTCCATGTAGAGGTAATGGTAAGAACATTTTTGAATGTCATAGTCATATTACAACAGAATCTTATTTAATTTTCTTCTTAATACAGATACTAAAGTAGATGGTGTTATTGAAAGTCGGACTTTGTTCAAGTTGATCGTAATAAATTTTGCCGTGATTGAGTGAAAAGTCAGAAGGTATGCCAGTGCCAGCAATGTGAACCTTTTATCACCTCACCAGAATAATTTCAATCACAGAGCAAGGCTGTTCATTTCCCTGTTCAAGATGTCTGAGTTTACTACATGTGAGTCCATCAAAGTTCTAACACAGAATGGTGAATGTGAAATAGAACTTTGTTTGGGAGACATCACAAGACTGGCAAAGAAGGACAAAGTGGATGTGTTGATGGTTTCAGCATTTTTAGGTGAGTGAATGAAGTTGATGATGAGAATTTCCACTGTTATTGATTCCTTGGCAAAGGCAACTATGAATCTATGTGATGCTGATGTACTGTGTGTTAATGTGTTTGCTTGTGATGCTTTTTCTCATCTATACAATGTGGTAAATGTGAGGGAGTCCCTCATACTTTGCATGCAAATTACCCATATTGAATAGATGATCCATGTTTTTGGTGGGTTCAAAGGCTACCTTGGGTCACTAGAGATCAAAGTCTCAAAATCTTGTTTTACAACAAAACAAGGAAGGAATCTCAGATAAATTTCTTAAAATATTTAGATGCATTTTTGCAGCTCCATCAGACTTGGACTTGCAGCTGGGAGGTCTGGTTCCTGGGCAGGTCATTCTGTAGACTTTAAAAATGGAACCTTCTACCATGATTGTGCTTGGTGCTCAGCATGAGCAATGGAGTGGGGAGTACAAGCCATTGAGCCACAACTGGAAAAAATAGTGGTGGCCAACACAGGGAAGATGACCCCAAATTTGTTCATTTTAGGGCAAAAAAGTGTGACATTTAAAGCTACAGTTTTAAAGGCTGGTTGTCTTTTTTTCTATTTAAACCAATTTGTGAAAAACTGAGTAAAAGAATCTTGTGGTACTAGCTAGTATCCATCAGTTAAAACACTCCACGTAGTTGTTGTAATTAATTCATGTAGAGTGATGTTGATGCCAGAAAAACTACTGAGACAACCAGATGATTCAGAAATAGGATAATTGCATCAATTTAAAACCCACTTAACAGTGGTACCCAAATGAAAAAAAGGAGTACCCACACAGTAACGCATGAGGGAAAATTCAATGCAAGTAATGAAATCAAGTGAAAACAAATAAACAGGGTCAAACACCAAAATTAATATTTGAAGTTTTACAAACTGTTTCATATTAAAACATCAACATCCAACTTGCATGTGTAACAGTCAATAGACCTCATACTATTAACCAAGGATATCCCTGGATGTTTTCAGGTGACTATGCTCCAACTCCCACGTCTGTTATTGGTGCCCTTAAAAGAAACTTGGGACTAAGCGTGCGGGATTTGGCCAGAGATAAAGAAGAGGATCTCCGTGAACTCTACAGCTGCTGGTGGTCCAAACCTTTGCCAAGTCATCTGCCTTATAACAGATTACTCTGCTTTGAAACCAAATCGTAAGTGCAGTATTTTGCGTCTCTCTCCAACTAGTTTTGGGCACCATTACAGTGATTTAACTACTTGCTGCATAATGCATGGTATATCAGTGTTGTAGCCCTTATTGCTGGAAGTGATATTTAAAAAAAGAAAGCGTAGGCTACACGTTGTAAGTGTAAGTTTACCCCTGTTTCGTCAAGATTCTACTTTCTATTTTAACACAAACAGGTATGCCACTTGCAATTAAAGTGAGTGTTCATACTTCTCTTGAAGATTTGTATAGCACCCATATGTCTTTTGAGGAGGTTTTATAGAATGAAGCTGAGAACATACAGTATGGTGTCAATTGTAGGGTCAGCTCTAGATGCTGGCGTCAGTACATACACTTCTATGCTGGTTCTAGCTCGTTCAATGCTGTCTCAAGTGTTGCTGCATCTTAAGTATGTTTGCCATTAACTTGTAGAGAAGTTATGAAGTACTGTAATGTGACATCATATGAAAAGCCTCTTTACAACACATACAGTATGTGTTGATGTTTCCTTACATCCAATCTAAACTACTCCAAAATTACGCTGTACATACTCTCTCTTGCGCAGAAAGATATTTAGTCCTGAATTCATTGTGAAGTGTGAAATTGCCTTGAGTCTTGCATTTTATCCATTAAAGGTTAATTTAAGCTTTTTCTTATTTTGCAGATTTTCATCATCACCACCCCAAGTAATGATCAGTGATGCCTTTAGATGTTTGGTCCCTATTCTGAAAAATGAAGATGGATCAGTCATCACTCCACTTCTCAACACAGGAGATCAGGTATATGTTGCTTCTAGTGTTGAATAAAGGGCCAGTCACATTAAAATATGTACAGACAGTTTTGTTTCATATAGTTTATTGTTGATTCTTTTTGCAGTGGAAGTGGAATTTCTTTTTTTACACTTTATGCATACTTCTGTTAGCACATATACAGTACAGTATATATTCTTTTGTAAGTCTGCCTTGTTTTCACAGTTATACTGTCTGGAAGTACTTAATTAAGTGGTTAAATTATAATTCTGACACAGGCTATCGTCTGTATGATATCTACCTATAATCTTGTGATATTATTGTGACAGTTACACAGAGAGTTACTGACACTGGTTTCGGTGCTTCCTTTTTCCTGTACAGGGATATGGCAAGGATGTGATGATCAAAGGTATGATAGAAGCTGCTGTCAGGTGGATGAAGGCAGGTCTTCCCCTGAGAAAACTCAAAATTGTCCTCTTTGCACGAAAGATAGAGGGTAGTGCTAAAGATGCAGCGAGATCCAGTGGGTACAGGTTAACTCTGGATAGGTTTGAGAAACTGAAAGAAAAGTATGACATGCAATATATGATTCCCAAGGTGAGAAAGAGAAAAGACTCTTTCCTTTGGCTCACTGAACTTCTTTCCAATTATAATAACCCTATTTAAACTGCAGTCATAATAATATCAGATTTCATAACTAGGCTAGGGTCTTATATCAACCCCCAATTTTTTATGTGTGTATAAGGTCAAGTTGCATTTTTGCCTGTAGTAAATTGGTATTTGATCATTCCAGTGCAGTATCAGTCTGGTTTAACAGAGCCTGTGAAGCATTTTATACTGAAATGTAAACATGAAAATTAAATATTTAACAAATTTTGAGAAAAGGATGATACAGAGTGAAATATTTTAAATTCATGGAATAAATTTTAAGATTTCATATCAAAGCAACAGCATAATCTTAGAGAAGGAATTTGGAGGAATAAGTTTTATTTTACAAGCTCAAAAAAGGTACTAGTTCAATATGTGGTTCCAGTATTTGTCTATGGATCTTCTTTTGAAATGAAAGAAAAATGTCTTTTTCAAGGAACTCCTGGAGCCATAATAAGGCCTAAAGTTAGTTACTTCATTGGAGGTTTACAGCTCAATTTCTAACTGATTGGTTTAAAGTCAGGCTGGCTTCGGCCTTTTTTCAAATTATGGCTCACTGGTTTCTTTCGGTTACTCCATTGCTCATGCTGAGCTCCAAGCACTCTGGCAGTAGGTTCCATTTTAAAAAGCAACAAATGTACTAGTTCAATTCATGGTTCCAGTATTTGTCCATGGATCTTCTTTTGAAATGAAAGTAAAATGCCTTTTTCAAGGAATTCCTATAGCATTTTTTGTTTTCTTGTTATATTTGCTTCCAAAATACATGTCACAGATAACTATTGATCACTATTGTCTATTTTTCAATAGATAGGAGCCATACTTAGGCCTTAAGTTAGTAAGTTTGTTAGAGGTTTACAGCTCAATTTCTAACTGATTGGTACCAAGCACTCTGGCAGTAGGTTCCATTTTTCAAAAGCAACAAATGTAAGTGGGAGAAGGTACAACAATGCTCCTTCGGTCCATTTGAAGAGAGTGTTGTGTATAGAAATGTTTTGCCTTGTGACACTTTTCCAGGGAGTTACTTTTGTTGGTTTTAGGCCTTAGAATGGCTCATAATCCATTAAGAAATAGACTGTGTTGTTTGACCTATCCACAAATTAGGGAGATAGTTATGGCTATGAGGAGAAAATCACTGTCATAAATTGATGCAGCGGCTGTACATAAAATGTCCTTCAGTAGTCATTCTACAGGTATGAGGTTGTTCCAGACTTAAATGTTTCGTGACTGTGTGTACACCCTTTCTTGCAGGAAGTCAAAATAGAATTTGACATATACTTGTCATACAGTGAATCTGACAAAACCATTGTTGAGAAAATAGAAGAGAAACTGAAGGAAAACAAAGAGGATGTTCGCATCTTCAGCACCAGACAGCAACTGAATGAGAACTCCTTCTGGCAGGAAGAGATCTATGATGTCATGATGAAAAGTGCAAGGGTCATAACAGGTTTGTATATTATGCATAGGACATGGCTGTAGAAGAGCTTTTGGAACAAGAATCACCGTAATGCTTATTTTAGTAATTGTTTAAAAGGACAACCAGAGTTAGTGTTCACAAATGTTTTGCGGATATATATATATTTATTTGCACCACAGTTGTACATTTGAGGTATAGGCTTTCTAACAACGTCACAGTGATCTGTTATCACAATAAGTGTGGTTTGTATAAAATGAGCTTTCCTTGTTTTGCATATAAAGGGGGAATTGAAAAAAAAAAGAAAAGATTAAGAAATCCCTATTTAACATGGGTTAAGACAAGAAATAAAGCCTCTTTAGTGAAGTTAGACAGTTTTGCCAGGAACATATTGTCAAGTGTTTATTGGGTTAGGTTTAGATATGGTTTTGCCACAACTTATAACCATTAGATTTAATCTAGCGTTGCCCTTGGCCTTTTTCCAGTTGTGTGGCACTGGATTTCATAGCATTGCTATATGTGAAGCATCACACACTAGGCTCCATTTTTTGGTATGACCTGGCCTGGGAATTGAGCTCCTAGACCTTCTGGGTAAAAGTTGGATGCTCTACCAAATCTTTGTTGGAGAAGTACTTGCATGATCTTGTGTGGTATTCTTGTGTGGATTTAGATGATAAATGTATTCTTTGTTCCAAATGTGACCAAGTTTCAAAGACCAGTTAAATTCAAATTGCGTAGGGAAACAGCCCTTTTCATTAGGAAAACCAGCCTGATGCTCTCCATTTAGCTTCTTCATGGTTGATCAAGTCAAGTGAAAATAATTCCCACATCCGACTGCCAGCACTTTTCATGAACTGGTTAACTGTGGCAACTGGGAAACAAGTGCTACAATGATTCCTTATGCTATCACAGTACAGTCTCCTAAAGAAGATTGTCATTGGCCCCCTATCTGCAACTTCATGTTCCACTGGTCTACTTCTGGTAAATGTCACATTCGAGATGAAAACATTTTTGCATGACTCTCAAGAACCAATCACAAAATAAGACAATTTACTAATAACACTACCTTCAAGTAGGGGTGACTACTCTTGTCCTTTATTTAGCAACATCTGATGGAAACCTGAAAATATTGTGGACCCTTGCTGATGTCTGAATGAGGTCAAATGGACATCCTGTTAATGGTCTGTTTTTAGTCCAAACAATGTCTGAGGGATGTCTTTTCGAGATCTATCTTATGTGGGAGGTTGGCTTGATGAAAAGGCTGTCTTAAAGCCCATATTGCATGTATGGCACATTGTTTTAAGGCCCCATTACAGTCAGTAGTGTAAATACACAGCTGCACAACTATACTGTGATGTACAGCATTCATGTACCACGGACATTTTGTTTGCAGTCGTCATATGTGCATTGGAGCTATATGTGTAAGAGAAGTGTAGACCTAGAGCTGTAAATATAACCATGTGTTACATTGTGTATATACATGTCTTTAAGTTAAATACCACTTGCTAAAGTTGGAAAAAAACAAGAAGATTGAAAACACTTCACAGTACTTGACCAAAGAGTTAAATTAGCAGTAATAGGCAGACTGATTAAATGCAGGTAGACCTCAGTACATTCCTTTTGACTTCAATATACTTATGACAGCACTTCAATTGTTCAATTGATATTTTGAGCATTATGCTTGGGTGTGGTGGTAAGAACTACAGAAAGATTTAGCACAATGCAGTGTAAAGGTTGGCTTATATGAGCCTCAAATTTTACTGCTATTGTTGCCTTTTTTACTTTCCCAGTTTGCTGGAATGCCCTGGTGAAATGATTATGAATCATTGTTTCCACCCTGACTGTTACTGTGTGGGTACCATGCTTTACCTCTAGATCTAAAGGTATAAAGAGATATACAGAGGTTATACTCCTTACGACTGTACGATATTTTAGGCCTTACCTGAGGTTTAAAACAATAAACTATTTGGTTAAATTATCATGCTTATTTTCATCTTGCAGAAATCACAGTGCAAAACAAACAAAAAATCAAGACCCCAAAACAGACTTGATACAATAAATTAAATCAACATTTTTAGCTGGCTACCCTGACAGGGTGGGGTGAGAAGGGGGTAGAGTGTATTGATTATTCTTCCTACTATCAATCAAAAGTGCAAACTGAAAGAAGACAAAAGGGCCTCATCCTTTAAAGTTGAGGTGTGAGACTTACCTGGTTTTAAACAAAAGAAAGTTGTGCAGAGCTTGCTACATAAGTAATCCTAACCCAGATATTTTAACTGTATTTTGCTATTGTAGCTATGGCATGGGCTTAATATTGTACAAAGGGGTAACTGAGTGATCATATTCAATTCATGTTCAAGTTATTCTCCAAACTGTTTGAAATTCAATCCTGAATGTCATTCATGACCTTGAGTTGTGGGATTTCTAAAATAATGTAAATAACATACTTTTAGATAAATCCATAAAAATGTTATGGTGAATTTTTCTAGAGCCCTGTCACATTGCATGAAATTCAGTCATGTTTCATATTGCATGTGTTTGTGAAACTTTTAGCCAACCTACATGAGCAACACAAGATAGACTTCCTTTCACAAGGAAGTGTCATCATTAAGGTTTTACTAGCTGTACCATAAAAGGGTTTGCTGTCATTGCCTACAAGCCCCACCGTCATCTCCCAATGGTCATGTTTCTTGATTTGTTTCTCTCATTTTCTTCAGTTCTAACACCCAACTACCTTCATACCACTGCATGTCTGGAGCAATACAACATAGCCCTCTGTTGTAATCGCAAAGCTCATCGTGACATGCTTGCACCATTTTATGCCATCACCATTGAGAACATGCCAACTTACATGGGTCTTGTACAATATGTTGATTGCAGGTAATGCCATCATAATTAGCCCTCAAAATTTTACTCTTTTGCATGCTTTGGCAACATTTTTGTTGGATTTTGAGAGTTTTAATTCTTTTATTTAAAAGGAGAATAAGAAATTCTTAATAATGTAGAGGAAATACCATTGGCTAAAGAAGATATTTCTTCCCTAAACAGGGAATTTGGGGCCTGGTAAATTCATGATAATTCTTTTTCACCCTTGCATCCTAAACAAGCCATGGAATTTTGTAATTTTGACAGCAGTTGTCTTGCAATATTCTGTTGAAGTTAAAAACTTTATATTCATGCTTGTACATGTGTATTTTTATCCCAAATCTTACATCCTGCAGTATTCCTGAGATAACCCTGAAATGCTACTTTTAAAAGTGCAGGAATCATGTATAAATTGTGTAACACATGTTCTCCTTGTGTTTTGAAATTCTCATGATGTTGTTTTCAATGGAAGCTAAAACATGGTACATTGATGTTGTTTAAAGATTAATTGGTAACCTGTATCTGTTTGTTTCCCGTAATAATTTGTCAGGTTTAGAGTAGTGCCCTTAATACCATAGTCACACACTAAATTCTGTCTCGTAGATCACAAGATGCTGAATCCATCAACAGTGCTTGCTACCAGATTATCATCTCTCTCTCGATCAACTTTACGAGGAGTCTTTCTGTCATGAATGCTAGTGTGGTACGATATGACCTCTTCCTCTCGTATTCACACAAGGACACAGAGATTGCTCAGAGAATTGTCAAAATACTTCAAGATTTGAATCCTACTCTGAAAATCTTTTTTGATGTCCAGGAACTCAAAACAGGTGATAGTTTCTATTATAAGAATTTATTATGACTGATGTTTCCAGTAGCATTTTATTGTTTGTAATTAAAATAATGTTGATGCTGATGTCACCAGCTTTTAAAAGCATTTGTCTGCTGTCATGGTGCAAAAAAAAAGTTACTCCAAGGTATGACTTCCTTGATTAAACCCTCTCAGAACCACACACATATGTGCTACCTTAGGTTTGGCTAGGACCCACTTCCTTGCATAATGTGGTACAATGTGGTACTCGATTGGCAGGTATTTCATGAGAAACCACAAAAGGGAAGGGGGGGTGGATTTATTGCTGCTAAAACCCAAAGTCCAAGTCCTAGATTAAAGTTATTAGTGGGTTCAGATGGACAAAAGCTTGCTTCAAGGCCCCTGTAAGGTGCAATCTGAAGAGTTTTAAAAGGCCATTTTTCAGTAAGTTCAAACATTGCTGAAAAAGTGTCCTCAGTGAGGTAAGAAACCAAAGTACTGACAGTTTTCTATTTTTTTATGGAAATTAAAAGGGATGATTTACCCCCCCCCCTTCTTCTGGAAGGGAAGGACAAACCCCACCCTTTCTCCCTCTGGCAGAAACACTTATAAGGGATTGTGCTTTCAGTCTTTCTTTTAGAGAAGTAAGGAAACAAAAATATGAGGAACAAAAGTTTTGTAAAAGTTCCAAAACCTTTTGCTTGACAGCAAAAATATGGTTAATTTATTATCTCAATACATAACAGGTATTGAGAATTTGTCATGCTAGGGAGTGGTTGAAATGTCTTTAAAGCAATGGAATGTGCCTTCATCTGTAGTCAATATATTTGAAAAGTTGAGAGAATTCTCTTCGAGTTGGGGGCAGAAAAAGTTACATTTTTTCTTGGTTAAAAAGTGATGGCTGCTATGTATTGCTTATTTTGGAAAATTTTAAGACAAATCTCTTTTCAGCTGACAAGGAAGCTGTCATTACTTTGCACACTGCACTTTGGTTGCTAGGCAGAGATACCTAATGACTGAGAATGTTTACATTGTGAAACCAAGGAGGTTCTACAAGGAAGGACCTCCTTGGTTAAACTTTCAGACCCCAGGTTTTACACCTCGGCTAAATCAAGCATGAGGTAACAGCTAGTGTAAGATAATCTTGTCTTTTCTAACCATAACGGAAGGCTCTGTAGACAGATGTTGCCTGACCACTTTCTTGAGAGTAATAAGCTTATTTACAGTTTAAATAAGTTAGTGCACAAAATGTTTCCAGGAGGCATGAACAAAGTGTCTTCATCTTGTGATGAAAAAAATCTACCTTTAAGAGTTTATTGAAGTGTATTTTAGGATCTGTAATGTATTGCATCGTTGTTGGTTCTTCCCACTTGTTATTTAGAGTGTAACAATACAAACAGTCTAAAGGAGATATCAGCAGCTCTCACCTTCAGGAGTTCTGATCTTATATCAAAATATTTGAAAGAGACTGTGGAAACAGCTGTGAAAATATTGTTTGAACAAGTACACCAAAAAATATTCTGCTACACAAAGGAAGTACTTCATTCACATCAGATATCATCAGCAACAATATGGAAACTTTGTGTCCATAACATTCGCAGAGTATTGAGATTCTGCAGCCTCGCCGTTCTGGTTATGAGCTTGGGGGAAAGAAAAAGATAAGCTTCAGTTGAAACTAATAAAAGCAGCTGGCAATGTTACACATGTACCATAATGTATTGTTTATTATTTTAAAAGCATGTTATCTTGAAAAGTTTCAATAGCAACAACACTGTACTATGTATCATTTGTAAGGTCCAGTAACTGTAGTGTTATGGGATGGAAGCTGTCTCCAGGGTGATGACAGTATAAAGACGAATCTGACTGGTGCTTCTGTTTATTGACAGTAGGCAGCCATTAGTGGAGTCCGTCAGCCTTAAATTGGCTTCATTTATAGTCTACATGAATTTCAAACCCTCATTTTTGGTGCATTTTAGGGAATTGGGAGGTACTTTAATGTACAACCATCCATGGTTCAGGTAAGTGAGGAAATTGAAAGACTAAAACCAGACCAAATCTTCCTATCCAGATTTGCCTTTATTTTCTCTCTCTGGGGAAAAGGTCTAGTGTGGTTGTAGCCAAACGGTGAGCATGGTATTTTACCAGTGTCATTTTTAGCCCTACTTTTCTACTTTGGTGGCTTGATGGTAGTTTGAAAGGGGTTAGGATGTTATAATTCAAATTCCTATGATGATGATAATTCTCTGATGTTTAAATAGTCTGGTATTTTTTTTCTTAAAAGGTAAATCATGGCAGAGGGCACTATATCACTCCATCGATGGCTCTAGATGTCTCGTAGCATTGATGACCAACAATTACATAAAGTCTGCTGTTTGTCAAGAAGAGTTTAACCTATCTATGATGAAGCACTATGCAATGGTTAGTTCTGATAATATTTTTTCCGAATCTGTTTACATGTCTATCTATCCATGTTGTGAAACTTATAGACGTTTGAAAGAGTTAAAGATTCTGTGGGTGCCATAGAATCATTTGTGTGAAAAATTTTGTCTTGTGTATAATTATTACTGCATGTAACTGTCCATTGTGATGATTCTCTTTTGTTTATTAAAATGCTACCATAAAGCAGGTGCAATGAAATGAAAAAAAAAATACTTTTGAGGGGGACTGAGTGCAGTAAGGCTATCTAAGCCAGTCACCACTGTCCATTGGCCTGGAACATACTAGAAACTTTTTACTGTACAAACCTCCCAGGTGGCTGGAAAGGATGCTTTTGTAGTATTCTAAGCTGCATGTACCCACTTTCTGAAGCTGCACGTATTGTGTGACTTCAATATGGAAGGGCTGAACATACCTTTAGCCCCCTTCATTTTTCATTTGGGAAGCTGAGCCCCCTTAAACCCGTGTTTCTGCCTCCACTTTTGTGAAGTCTCTCAAACTTTGCTTCATTGACCTAAAAACATAAACAGTGGAATGTCAGTGATAGATTTGGAATGTTTATGAATGCTATCAAATCTGAATGGATTTTAACATGAATGATTGAAACTGATTGAGTAAATATTCATTTTGATTAATCTGTGACGAAAAATGAAAAAACCTCCTTACTACTTGTGTAAGGTAAATGTAATATTGCCAGTAAAACCCTAGTATTCAAGCTTTGCAGGACATTCAGTTATAAAATGACCTTTTATAACCAAGTAAGTATTTAATTTCTTCTTCCCTGAGTTTCTGTACTTTGGACCTTTACTTCTATGTAATGCAGAGGCAATTAAAACTTTTGCATGGTACTGTACAATTATTTGCAAGCATTACTTGTCAAACATTTTTTTACCAGACAAACCATTTGCAGCTGATCCCATTTGTCATTGAAGAAATTAGTCATCTGCCTCCAGGATTTAAGAATATTTCTCAGATTTCCACCAATGCTGAGAATCTTGGAAGTGACATCAACACGCTTTGTTCATCTTTGGTCACATGGCTGGACACTGGAGCTATTTCAGAAGACTCTAAATATCATGAATACTTTCTCAATTCAAAGGTAAACATAATTCGGAGATCATCAACCATGAAAAATTACATCTTCACTTCTTGTATTAAGACCTCCTTCTTTCTAGGATTTTGTCTTAGATTTTGTGGAAAACTCATTGATGGCCAACCTTAATACATTGTTATTGCGTAAATGGTTGTACCTGTCATTACCGAAAAAGTTTTAAATATTACATTGTGTCAATTACTTGCAAAGCTAGAGATGCTTTTGCATACTTTGTTGTGTCTTTGAAAGGGTTAAGAAGGGTAAAATGTTTCAGGTCATAGAAAAGTCAGACCATAGGAGTGTAACCCCTTAATAACATGGTGACAATTCCTTAAGGAACTATGTGTATATATGACAAAATAGGGAGAAGAATATACGGTGTAGATAAATTTATGTAGCCTTCATTTGCGTACAATTTGTTGTCTTATTATCTTAATATTTTGATAGAGTATTAAACCTGTCTGCTCACATTTGCTCTCATCTTAAATTTTTTCATGGTGCAACTCCTGCATGAGGAAAAAATTGAAAAATTACAAGTTATGCTGTGTACCACCAAGAAAGCACATTGGCACATTTATCCATGCAACCAGATAGTAAAAAACTTTTAATATTTAGGATGGTTGAATCTGTGCAAGGTGAACCTATAGTAATGGTTCCTGTTATGTAGGTTGTTAACCTGTGATCTTGTTCTCTTTTTATTACCTCCTCTGCCTCCACCCTGATCCACAGGAAAGTTTATATGTTGTTAAATGTAGATAATTAAAAAGAGGAGACTTATCAACTTTTCTCTGAAAAAGTTGTGTAGAGTTTGTCAAAATTATAAGTGTGATTGTGATAATATATTTTGGTATTTGAAATATGAACTAAACATCAGGCCATTCCTTGCTTACCTCATCTACTTGTTCAAGTCTTACATGGTCTCATTTTGATTTGTCCAATGTAGGATGCAAAATTTCATATTGGTGAAAAGTGGGAAACACTGCGAAGAAACCGCTTTGAGGAGAGGTTTTGCAATGCTCAACATAAACTATCAACATCATCAAACTTTCCACCAGCGTTCACTGATGCATTCAAAAAAGACAGGAAACCAGCAAATGATGAAAGCTGTGACATTGTTCTTAGTTACAACAAACATGATGAGATTTACGCTGATTATATAATGCAGTTGCTAGATCACTTTGCTCCAAAACTAAACATACAGGCTAAGGGGAAAAATGAGCAGGAAAGGTTAACCAGGATCGAAAAAGCCAAGAAAATAGTTCCCCTGCTGTCTCCCAGTTACATTGAATCTCCAGAACAAGTTGAAGAGTTACACATTGCAATCTGGAGATCTAGAGTGTCTCCAAATCTGATATTTCCCATTCATCTGCACACCCTGCCGTCAAGACCAGCATACTTTCACCTTCTACCATGTCCAGTCAATTTAAATGATCCTTTGTGGACAGAACTCGCTTTGAAAGAGAGAGTTGCCATACCTGATAGGGTTGAGAAAGCTGTCAAGGGGTTTGGCAAAGATTCAGAAGAAATCGCTCTATACATGGCTGTTTATTATCTTCTAGAAACTATTGAAAGAGAAAGGTAATGTCGTTGCCAATCTTTTCTTTGCCTCTGCTTACTTTCTCTCTCTTTTTAAAAATGGAACAATTAACATTAAATTTTGTTTGGTTTGTTGGAGTTAAACTCGTTGTCTTATGACCGTATGCAGTAAAGCTGCACCTACAGCCTTTATGCCAGTTTTGTGGCTCTTGATAAATTTCCCTTCCCAGTTGCTTATGCAGAGCATTGTGTACACCTGCAGTAGGTTCCAAACATGTAACTTTTGGTTGTCTGGCTGTTTCTGGGAATTTAGTGTGGGCCTTGAGTGTGAGGCAGATACTTTCCCACTAGACCATACTGCTAGTGCCTTTTATTTTAGGAGACTTTTAAATGGATAGCTTAGTTGAGAAATTCAAATTATGGTTATCAGAAGAAATCTACCTCTTTGCAATAAATTAAAGTTGGTAGCAATTAGAAATCTGGATGTCATGTCATTTTTTGCCTTGCTTCAACCTGATGTGCAAAGCTGTTATTCATCATTTTTACTTTGGTAACAAATGGATTATACCTTGCACCCATTTTATAACCTTTATTAATTACTTACCTACCCAATCTTCTGTAGTAATACATTCTAGCAATTAATATGTTGGTCCCATATAAGTGCTTTAGTATCTTAACCAGTATGGATTGGTCTCATTCAAATGCATTAATATCTTGACCAGTATAGTTTAGTCTCATTCAAATGCTGCAACATCTTGACTTGTAATCACTCCTTGCAGACTGAGGATTGTAGAATATGTTAGTAGTATTTCCTCCTTGTTTTAAGAGACAACTAAAGGGGAGGACTTAAGCCATGTTTGAAGTATAATTTTAACCTTACTTTCATTAAAACTGACACTCTCTAACACATGCTTGTTGGTGTGTCTTTAAATTCAGTCTAACTAATTAAGAAATTGTCTTGTTATCAACTCGGAAGGGGGAATTTCAGAAATTGAATTTTACTATAAAGAGCTAGGGTACATCATGGGAGAATGGTGCATATTGTTAGAACAGAACTTCATGTTCTTTGGCAACCTTTTATGGTAAATGCATCTTGATCTTAAAACAGGAGAAAATACAAAACGTGATATGCTTCAACAGGGATAAATTTTGTCCATAGCTTTGGTGCTTGTTCCCTCACACTGAACCTGATTGATGGCAATATTATGCTTGCATCTTCATGGTGATTTCAAGCTGTTAAATTTGGTTGCATTCTCTTATTTCATTGTTGAGTTTTGCTTATTTTAACAGACATGATCCTGTACAATCATCTTCACCATCACCAAAACCAGCTCTGTTAAATCCATTTTGCTTGGATGGAAACATGAAGGTATGTATTTCAAAAGTGATGCAATTTTCTTTCTTAGATTTTTGCCAAAGGGGAGGTCATACTTAGAGGGGCTTTTAACCATGAATCTGATCACAATGTTTCTTACTTAATGTGACCATTAATTTTTGATTCAGACTTTGCTGAACAGAGTGAAGTTTGTTCAAAAACCAGTTTTTTATGCTTGTCCTATAAATACTGTCTGTGAATGATCTTGTGACATCACAAAATAATTTTTTTTTGGTAGTGTCTCTGATACAGATTATATATGCTCTTTCTTAGGCTCTTAGCAGAGATGGGGAAGATTTTAAGAAGGGCACACAAAATTCAGACTGTTATCCCATCCCTTGATGTCCAAGAGTGACCCATGTTTTAAACTCTCAATAATGGTGTAAACAATAAAATATTTGGAGGTGAATGAGAACCCAAAATATTAACATATTGAAAAGCTAAAATTATACCTTATACCTAGGGTGGTGCATTTTGATGATCAACATTACAGGGATTTTTTTATATTTGCTACAAGTTTTATCACTCTGTTGACAGGATCTGGATCTCGATGAAACTGAGGAGGTACTAGATCATGCCAACACTAATCACTCACAAGGTGCTGATGGTGATATGAATTGTACTTCAGAACTAACAAGCAATGCTGCTGTGGTCAAAGTAGAGGACAAAGTTGGTGACGTAGAAAAATCCCACTCTGATACTGATGCAACCTCAGAACTAACTAACAATGCTGTCATTGAGAAAGTAGAAACCAAAGTCAGTGACACAGACAAAGCACAGCCTGGTACTGATGTTACCTCAGAACTAACTAACAGTGCTGCCCTGGATAAAGTAGAGAACAAAGTTAGTGACACAGACAAAGCACAGTCTGGTACTGATGTTACCTCAGAACTAACTACCAATGCTGCCCTGGATAAAGTAGAGAACAAAGTTAGTGACACAGACAAAGCACAGTCTGGTACTGATGTTACCTCAGAACTAACTAACAATGCTGCCCTGGATAAAGTAGAGAACAAAGTTAGTGATAAAGCCATATCACTGCCTGAGACAGGTGTTGTTGCTTCAGCAGAAACAAGGCATGCTGCTGAAGATAAAGCAGAGAAAGAAACAAATGACCCAGTTAAACCAATACCTGCAAGTGACATCTTTCAAGAAGAGAAAGATGTTAATGAGACACATTTGAAGGAAGAAACATGTCAAGACTTGGTAGTTCCAAAGGATGGTAATGAGACAGTAGAACCATCACCTGATGAACATGATAGAAGTAAGGAGAGATCATCCTCATCAGAATTACACAGGGTTGATGGACATGAGAAGCAAAAAGGTTTGGGGAAGAAGAAAAGTATGATGTGCAAGTTGATTTGAAGAATGATTTGGAAGCTTAGAAGTGCACTTCTAATTTGATTTCAGTCAATATTCCAAACAAAAAGTGATAATGCATTAGGGATTTCGCCAGAAACACAAAACCCAGGAGGGGGTTGATTACTTCCAAACCTCAAGTCCAAACTGATTTTGTCCTAGTTTAAACATGCAAGTGGGTTCAGGGGACAAAGGCTCACTTCAAAGCCAGTGTAAGGTGCAATTTGAAGGGTTTTATATGCCATTTACTTGTGAAAGATCAAACATTGCTGAAAAAGTGTCCTCTCTTAGAAAAGAAACCAAGATATTGACAATACGTGAATTTTTATGGAAATGAAAAGGCGGGATTTTAACCACCTTCTTTTGAACACTTTCGAAAAGGGGGAAATCCTCCCCCCTTCCTCCCCTCTGCCAGAAACACTGTGCATAATGGGAACATTCTAAATGTATACTAATAATTTTTGTACTTTCATTATAAGGGTGGTGATTATTTGCAAAGAATACTGGTGTCAGTTATATACACAAAACACAAAAGTGTTAGTTAGAAGAAGAAAACCTTGCTTATGGTGCTTATGAAAGGATTTGTGGTTAAAAAGTGTTTTTTGTACTTTATTTAATTTTTGGAAAGCTTCCTCTAGTGGAGCGCATGTTGATGCATGCTATATATGGGAAAGGCATGTGTTCGATGGTACTGCAGATGTTATTCTAATCATGTCAGACTGTTGTTGTCACTTGAAGATTGACAGTCAAGGCAGTTGACTTGAGATGTGATGAAAAGATGACACCACAATTATGAAAGGTTTCATTTGTGTGTCTAACAATTACAATACATTGAGTATCTGTTCTCACAAAGGTAACTATGTGTGCATCATTGCACATTATGGTGTATCACACCCTTTTTTTTTTTACTTGAGTTGACTTGACTTGACTTTACTTTGACCTGACTTGACTTTACTTTGACTTGACTTCAGAGTGCATGATGGAGGAAATTCTACCACCAGTTCAAAACATTTTTTTTAAGTGAATTTGAAACATTGTTTGCCAGAACATGACTGGTAGTTTTTATGATGTTATAGAGTCAAAACATGTCAGAAATTTTGTACAAACATTGTTTGTTTTATAATCCATCTAAAATAGTTCCCTCAACAAGCTGTGCTATTAAAGTCCTTTTTCAGTTGACTCTCACTTTGTATGGATGCTACCTTTAAGCGAGAAATGATGGTTCATTCCAAATCATTTTTATGTTTTGATGCAATAATCAGAGAAGACACCAAAAGAATGATATATCAAAGTCTTTACTTTTTGTAGCTCTTCACTGATTTGACAGGCCGCCTTATAGCAAGATTCTTGCTGTTTGTATGATCTTACAGATATAAGAACAAAAGATGAATCATGAAATAACTGTTGTGTTGTTTCATTCCTGTCTTTCATATAGGATCAAAGATATATATGTTTCTTATATATCACCATGTGCAAATGTTATTGTATGAAATGTATATTTTCCAAGCAATTGTGTGGTTGTGTATATGTATCCAGAGGAACTTTAAGGCTTTGGTAAGTTAATCGTCTTTTGGAAAACAGATGAATCTGCAAAATTTGGTCCTTTTCCCCAATGGACGTATTGTTAAAAGCATAAATTTATGACCATTTATTACAGATTTTAATTTTATTATAAGACTTTTTGTTACATGTTTAATACATCCTGTTTATACATAGATATATTGGCTGAAGAACACAACTGTATGAAACATTTTGTACCAAATTTTTAAAACTTTAGTAAGACATGATGGATTTGATATTATCAAGGAGCCTAGATTAAATGCAGTTATAAAAAGTATATTTTGTACGTATAAATATTTTCATAATGAATATTTTGTAGACATTTCAGATATAACGAAACCTGTGAACAAATTATCAGGAATTTTATACCAGTAAATTGTATGACCCATTTTGAGAGATTGCCAAATTTTAAACCCTCTGCTGCTTTGGGATGCTAGTTTATCCATTTGTAAGCAATAGAAATTAAGATATTTTTGTTGTGATTGCTTACTTTTTACAGAGTTGATGACTTTTTCGATTTTCTTTACAAAATCATGATTTAAATCAGTGATTTAAAATCAAATGAATCAATTTATTCAGATTTTTTCTTATTAAATCATGATTTTTTTCAATTAAAATCATGATTTTAATCGTAATTTAAATCAAACAACCCTCATTTTTTAGTCTAAATTTTTGGTAAGTAGTGTTTTAACAAGATGTAAATGTCAGAGACTACAATCGCCGGCAAAACAAATGAAACAAAATCCCTCCATTGCCTTTTATCCATCTCACATGGTAGGTGCTCTTCCCCTTCCCCCACTCCAATGTTGCTTGGGAAAACCTGACCAATCCTGAGTAAAACAACATTGAAACTGGGGAAAGGGGTTTGTTTCATTTACTTTTGGTGGCAATTGTAGACTATTTTAAAATGACTACACTTGTTTAAACGCAAAAGGATTATGTACAGGTTAGAGAGACATTCCTTTGAATCTAGTTATAATGATTTTTATAATGATTGTAATAGTAATGCTTGTGGTTATAATAATAACAATTTTTGTGTTCTCTTCCACTTTCTTGAGGGGGTGTGAATGGGGAGAGGGTAATTTCTCTAACTGCCTTACAAAGATAGAGTGTGAATACCAAGTGCAATTTGAAACAGAAATATTTTCATGTTATCATTCAACTTAATCAAAACTAAAACTGTGTGCCCTGTGTGACAAAATCGAGCTTTCAATAAATCTTTTCTTGTTATTATGAAAACGTTTTGTTCGCTCATGTATGCAGGTGTCTTTTCATTACTCATATTCAGTTAAGTGTAACGCTTGATAACTTTTTGCTAATGCAATATTTAGATGATGGGTTGTAAGGCTGAAAATACCATTGTTTTCAGGAAAGGAATTAGATCAGAGGGAAGTCATTTGTGCTAGGCAGTGAAAAAGTCAAATATAGAGTCTAAAATACCACATGCATAACTGACCAGATATTACCATGGATTCTACTTGTAAATCAAATTAAGAAAATGACCGTCCTATCTTGTTAAATACTGTATAGTTGTGCAACTGCCCTCTCGCAGTGGTATTTTGGTTGCAATAGAAGTAAAGCTCTTTGAAGTCAGAAATTTATTAGTTGTAAATGCTTACCCCTCCCCATAGTTCCCTCCCTCAGGTCGTCGATCCCTGACCATCTTTTCTGGAAGTACACATGGTAACCTACTAAAACTGTTTCCAATTTCCACAGAAACCTTTGAGGAAATAGGTGGCCGAGAGAGTTTGCTCGACCTCATTACATAAGCTATGCAATAGCGTCTGCGATTTTTTCTGTTTTCTGTACACTCCGCGCCCACTGATAGTGACGCTGCACTGAGGTAGTGTCATTTCTTCTAGCCACTTCAATTGAAAATATGTGCCCCTCACCCCCTCACCGAATGCAAAGTTTGGGTTACGACACTGTATCAGACAACGGTGATTAGATGAAAATGCTTCCTTCTATACTTTGGTGGACCTGCATGCCAAATGCCACATCAAAGAAGTTTGGTCTCATACTTCATGACGAGGGTATCTAGTTTTCACTAAGTACTAGGTACTACATGACTAGTGCTTAGAGGTCACACAATGCTTATTATATAAAGTGATAGTTCTCATTGGTATACTTAAGTTGAATTCCAGATGCTAATGATATAGATTTAATAGTGATTGAGTTCAAAATTTTGTTTCCTCCGTAATATTTCTTTCATAAAATATTTTACATATAAAATCTTGACTTGACAAAAAGCAAGGTATTATGGAAACCATTGGCAAGGGCATTGTACAAAAATATCTTTCTGCGGGGATGTTCGTGAGAAAGTGGCGCTCCTTGGGCTTGATGGTAAGATTGAAGCAGCCGTTAATCGTTATTTTGAATTTTTTCTCCAATAAATTTTAATGCACAAATTGCAAAATGTTGAAAGTTACACCTAGCAGATAAACTGTACCGCCAACATTGAATGAAAATAATAGGTAAAAGAAGCTATCATTGAAAACATATTGTTATACGAGGTCCTAGCATAAGAGCGTCTTGCCTTCCTTTCTATAGTGGAATTCTCCAGGAGACTGCTGACGTGGAGCCTTTGAAACCTTTAAAAAATTGGGTGGACACAAGGCCTAAAATGTTTTTAAGTTGACAGTCATTGCAGCAAGGAAAGGCACAAAATACAAATATGCATCATGCATATGGTTCCCACCGACATATGGTATCGGCACAGTAAAAAACACCTTGTTGATTGTTTTTTGCACCTTTTTTTTAGTTTCACACTTCTGCCAAATCAAGTTTTCACACTTCTGCCAAATCAAGTTATGTAAAACCATTTATCAGATCGATATTCATAATTGTCTAGTCTGCTTTCAAACTCACTGAACTATAAAATAACTCCACAGCAGGTGTTTGCATAGCCATTATATATGTATATATCTGAAATGTCTATTCACACTAAATTGTTTCTCAACTCAGGATGATGTGCAGATTGGGGTAACAATATTCTCTGCCAGTGGAGATACTGATGGCTTCTGGTGGTTTTGCACCGGGTTCTGGATACCACCTTCTTTTTCCAGTTGTCTAGCCTCCGTTCTAAATTTGGGACAAATGTGACGTTGACAGTATCCTGTTACAAATTGTTCCAAGTGCTGAAACCTTTAATAAAGGTATTTTGCTGAAGGTGTAATCATCTTTGATCTTACAAACGCTTTGATAGTATATCTTTTGTGGATGGGTCCGATAATTATTTAATCTAATTAAGAAACGCTACATGATATGAGTTGCATATTTTATATACTCAATACACTTTACTTCGTCAATTTATGTTTCCATATAAATGTAGATAACAAAGTGTAGACAAGTCCAATCTGTCATGGCAGAGTATTTCTCATTTTCAAATCAGAGACCCCCCTGTTAGAACGCCTTTTTGAAAATTCCGATGCGATGATCAGTATGCTTCTTAGCAAGGTTGCACCAGGAGGCTGTTATTCCAAATAACAGCTCACTGATTGTACTAGCTGGTAAACTGCTTTTAAGAAAGCAGAGATGCCCTAAATGTTGATGAATAAGTTGCTGTTCAAGAGGATTCCGGTATGCACAATAACAGCATGGAATACCTAGTCAAAGTAAAGTACAATATAAGGTGTACTTAAAAAGTACTGATACTAAAGTTAGTCCTGGATACTCTAGGCTAGGTCAGATATAATTATTACCTTAGGAGTCTAAGTCACTTTTCATGCACACGTTGTAATCCAGTTGTAGACCAATACCTGACACCACATTGGAGAGAAAACCATAACACTCTTCTACATAATATTTTTTACTTTTAGGAATTTCAATCGACTTACAATTAATTAAAGTGAAATAGTACGAGGTAAGAGTTTAACTTGCACTCCACAGTACCTACCTTTAACATCTATGTTCAACTGCACAGGACTTTGCCTAATACAGTACATTGTCCGTTAATTGAGTTGCTTACGACTTGCTATTCTCTGTTTGCGTCTGTCTGTTTGACAGGTCTATGAATCTCAGAATGCTGAGGCCAGTCAGTTTTTAAAGTCAAGTCATCCTGATTTTGCGGAATA
The DNA here is from genome assembly GCA_037179385.1 of Holothuria scabra. Taxonomy (NCBI): domain Eukaryota; kingdom Metazoa; phylum Echinodermata; class Holothuroidea; order Aspidochirotida; family Holothuriidae; genus Holothuria; species Holothuria scabra. Next base: position 17,772,144 of record CM074184.1, on the reverse strand, counting down.
ATTTTTGATGCCCAGTAGGAGAACAGCAAAAAACAGTCAAATGCCTACTACCAGACCAGTCCATTTAAAGAAAAGTGAGAGGATAGTCGGAGTATGCTTTACTTCCAAATACTTTATAATTCCTAATAAATAGTATTAGTTGTCTCGCAGGCCACATAGAATTGTCTGAATGATGATGGCTGCATACGATCTAACCAAGCCGAGTTTCCCACCACTGTAAAAAAGGATCTAGCGCTACCGGGTCGAGCTCTTCCCATTTCCTTGATTAAATCATAATAAACTTTAAAAGTTTGTTTCCAGTGGCTATACTATAAAATTCTTAAACCAACCTCATCATTGGTGGAAACAAACCTCCCTTAAGACATGTTTTCCTTTGTTTAGGAATTACATGGGAAAGAATGGAAGGAGTCGTCATTAGAAGAACTTAGTCAAAAGAAATTTAACAGTAGAAACAAGGAGACTCGACAATTAAATAGCGATATCATAAAAGACGGAGCGATTTCAAGTGCATGCTGTCTGAACAAATTTGTTCGTTGTATCTCCTTCTCTAACCTAACAACTCCCTGGTGCTACTTTAAAGTCCTTACTCTTGACCTGAATGTACATGGAATTGATGTGTTTATATTTCACTTGATATGACTCGGTTTTTGTAATGTTGACAATCAATGGCCCCTTACTTGTAACTCTGCACAAGGACTCGGAGAGAAGCGGTAATTAACTGATTAAGGGATGTCCAAAAGACATCTTTTGGTTTCGTTAAGCTCGTTGAGGAAAAATAACCCATTTGCTTCCTAGCGTAGTTTGTGTCTGTGCATTTGTGTGTGCATTTGTGTTTGTGTGAATGATCTTATTCCAGGTGTGGGGTATTGATCTGACTAGTACTCCTTGCTCAATTGCTTACTAGGAGCAATGCGCGCAAAGGTAGTAGGCTCCACTTAATTAAATTCGATGGTATGACTCTCCGGGAGTCGAACTCCATGTCTTCCGGTTTCAAGTTAGATGCTCTAGACCACTGCAGTCAGTCTGATAAAATCTAAGAAAGAAAACTGTCTTATAACCCTATCCTTTGGCACACAGCAACCAAGAAGTGAAGATATGATGTTTCATAACTGGTATTTTGAGAGCTAAATGGTTATTTTTGGATTGACAAAGTATTACTTCCATTCGGTCATTTGTAGGTGAAACAGCGAAACCTTGAAACTTGAAAATCAAAGGAATGGCTCAAGATGCAAATTAAGTGAAAAAGAAATTTCCTTGATGACAAAACACAATTCCCGAGGCTTTGGCTGAGTTTCTGGTGACTTACATTTAACTTTCTGTAAATATTTCAATGTATTTCGTATCCTCGGGTTGGATCTATTTCATGAGCTGGCCTAACTAGCTGGTTCACCCTAATTAATCTGTGTTAGGCCTACATATTTTCTTTAGCTTTAAATGTTCGATTTATTGTTACAATTTCATGTGGAATGAACATTTTTGAACATCATACCCAAACCGATAATGATATTATAACGAAGTTTTTCTTATATCCTTCTATTTTCTTTTTAGGTACTAGAATGTGAAGTTGATTTAAGATTGGTGGTAGTTAATTTTCTCCTGAGTGAATGTACAACGGGTATGACAGCGTTAGGAATGTAACGGTTAATAGAACATCGACAGAAAAGCTTTACGTACAGAACGATACAGGTCATTTCTTTGTTGAAAATGTCTGGGTTTACTACATGTGATTCCATCAAAGTTCTAACGCAAAATGGTGAATGTGAAATAGAACTATGTTTGGGAGACATTACGAAACTATCAAATGAGGATAAAGTGGATGTGTTGATGATTTCAGCATTCTTAGGTAAGTGGACATTGTTGATATTGAGATCCTGTCTTTTTAGCATGCATTTATTAAAAAAGAGTAGTTGAACTTTTTCCTGTTCCTGTGAAAATATGAATATCCCGTTAAGCTTTTTAATTCTGAAAATATTTAAAGGGAAATACTGCGTCTGTTTTGCAACTAATAATCAACCTTTTAAAACTAATATTTATTGATACAGGTCTATAGCTGATAAAAAATAAGGCAGTATGGTAGCCTTCTTTTCAAGAAATAAGTTTCCCACGGATAGAAATTCAGATGTTTGTTGCTCATGCAAGAATAATTTGTTAACCCAAACTTTCAGCATTTCAAATGATGCAACGTCCATGACTCTTCTTGCGCATAGTAATTAGTATTTTGAAGAGGTGTCGTTATTGCTGGGGTTTACGATTAAGAATGAATGGTTGGATAACATCTGAGCCATTTTCTTTGTACTCTTTGTTGTAGCATTTTAAACACACATTTCCCTTTAAAAGATAACAAATAATATTTCTCTGAACGATTTTTTTAAAACTTTTCAGGTTTTCTCCCCATAACGGAGTTACGAACTGATATAATTCCATGCATTCATCGATACTGTCCCGTGCAAAGTAAATTAGATGCAATGCAGATCGGTTTTTGGTTTTATCGAGACTCTCCAGGGTCGAAACATTCCTGCAAGTAAATATTTTTTGAGGACAATTTATTCGACTCTGGATTCATATAATTGAGTTGTATTCGAGAAAGTGTGGTAATTTTTTCTTGCATCTGACGTTTTGCAGGTCTTGATTCCATGCCACGTGTAAATGTTGATAACACATAGTCAAGTAATTTTTTTGAAACAACCTGTTTAAAGTTTTGCTCTTCAATCTGGAGTCTAGCTAGTATTTACCACTCTAAAAAAAACATTGGTCAATTTTGACAACTAAGTAGTCAACTATGCACCGACTAGATAGTAGTCATACGTTTTGACTACTATTGGGTCAAATTTAGTAACATTTTGGTCAAAGTTGACTAAAAAATGATCAGAATTTTGACTAATTTTTGGTTCGGTGCATAGTTGACTACTGTGCTTTTAGAGTGCACAACAAAGGTGAATCAAATTTTAAGTGAGATGATACCATTTTATGAAATTAGGTTGTATAACTCGCTGTATGAAATTAGCAAAATTCACCCTCTGTTGTCCAACAACACTTAAATTCAAGGAGAAATGAATTTTACCTCAGGCATGACATCTCTGCTTTATACTTTTGTAGGCGACTATGCTCCAACTCCCACGTCTGTTATTGGTGCCCTTAAAAGAAACTTGGGACTAAGCGTGCGGGATTTGGCCAGAGATAAAGAAGAGGATCTCCGTGAACTCTACAGCTGCTGGTGGTCCAAACCTTTGCCAAGTCATCTGCCTTATAACAGATTATTATGTTTTGAGACCAAATCGTAAGTATTTTGCATTTTTCTTCCACTAGTTTAAATTTCAGTGGAGGCATATTGTAAACAACTGTTTACTTTAACTGCTCGTGTATACTATCTTACTATGGTGTAAAATTTTCAGTGCATTGCATATCTTTTTCTTGGAAGTGTCAAATTCATTACAAACGGATACTTCACTTATGTGTTAAGTAGTAGTGTAGTAATGATCACGGAAATTAAGGAACAGGCTTATAGAGAACAAACATAGCACTAAATAACAAAAATGCAAATACAAAATGATTAGTTATCACTTTAAAAATAAAGGTGGTTTCACAGTTTTCGTGAAGATTTTCAAAGAGTAGAGAAAGTGACGGTCAGATTTAGTCTGGCGTAATCATGAGACCTTTCGAATTCTTCCGCGTTGGCCTACCTGTACCATGGACGGTTGTATATGAACCTCTCCTTCCCCCACAATCCTCTGAATTTCAGGGTTAAGAACTGCATGAAGACAATATCATTGAAAAAAGCCAGCCCGATGACCCCAATCCCCCGACCCCCCCCCGTAGGCTTCTATAGAGGGATCGGGGGACATGTTTCCCACTTGAAAATATACCAAATATAACCATTGACTTCAAATTTTTCCCTATAAATTTTGGCGAAAGTGGTCATGCATGCCCCAGCATTTGGTTAAAGTTGGACGCCTATGACTCCCACTGAAAGAAAAGGTCACTCAGATTTTTTAATTAATTGAAAAGTCAACTATATTCAGCTACATTTTGCAATGTTGGTCCCAGTTTTACAGCAGCTTGATGACGTTTGGTTTACTTTTGCACTTCTTCATACAGTTTTCAGCGTGCTGACCTGCTGTTCGCTCGGAAAAATCTGTATTCCAGTTTGTTGAAGCTGTTAGGGCAAAGCAGGTACGGTAGCTGAGACGTTTTAGTCTTAAATATACCAAACAAAATAGTAAATCAATAAAATGTTTGTTCGTTTTCCAGATTTTCATCGTCACCGCCTCAAGTAATGATTAGTGATGCCTTTAGATGTTTGGTCCCTATTCTGAAAAATGAAGATGGATCAGTTATCACTCCACTTCTAAATACCGGGGATCAGGTACATGGTGCTGCAAGCAGGACACTTTTAGCCTTTTTAATTCCGTTATTTTGTATAATATTAGCTTTAAGTTACACTGCTGGTATTATGAACCTATATGCAAATGATGTCACAAAGCAAAACGTACCTCCTCCTTTACAAAAACCAACAAACAAAACCAACCAACACAGACAAATAAAGATAGTTGATTTGTCCACCAGTCGGATAAGCGCATGATCTGCTACACGTACGGGGCTAACTGCTATGCGTGCGGCCACATGTTCCAAAGTTTTGCCCCAAGATGACGTTATTGTGTCACGTCAATCCATAAGGTCTATTTGTAGTGGGCACTTTTGTAGCATGCAAGTAATTCATTCCTTTTCATATCGTAAAGAAAGTTAAAGTGAAATTCCAACTTCTGCATTTTATCTGAGTCCCTTTTGTCATGATGTTCTTTCAAAATGATCGGTTGTATTTTCCTGTAAGCAAGGAACCGTCTGTATTATACGTACACTTGTAGCAACTAGTCACAAATGCCACTTTTGTCTCACCAACCACTTTTGTCAAAATTTTTGCCCACTTTTGTCCCTAATACCACTTTTGTCACAATCATCGCCCACTTTTGTCACAACGGAGTTAACGACTTTTGTCACGACAATCGCCCATATTTGTCACAATTTGACAGGACACGGCTTTTGTCACACATATTTTGCCCACTTTTGTCACACACGTTGAGAAAATTTGGCAAGCTTTGAAGTCATACTCAGTACATTTAAGTAGTTGAAGCACAAGTTTATGTTCCGTTTCTAGCAGATCACCTCTTGTAGCTGTAATACTCACAGGGAGAGGGAAAGGAGTCCCCTCCTCCCCAATAACCTTTTCACAAAGATGTGCAGGGAATAAGGCTTTGACCTTGCCCCTCACTCCAGTTTCGAAGACCAATAGGATTTCTTCCATTCGGGCTGGAAAGGAGAATCTTGCTTTCATTTGAAATAAAATTGTAAGACATTACCAAGAAACAATTTTAAATCAGATTTTGAGGCCAACAATTTATGACCATGTAGAAATGCTGAAAGAGGGTGCTTCGAAAATTAATTGTTGACTCAAGTTAGCGAATATCCCGTATGGTTGGTGACGAAATGGACGGAATGTTCCTTAAAAATTACCCAGGTTGGGCGACTTCATACCGACCCCAAAAAGGGGCGAAATGAAGAATAAGGAACAGGGGGAAAGGAAGAGACGTCGAAGTTTATAGAGAAAGAAAGGTAAAAAGAGAGAGTAGAAGACCCGTATAGACCACACAGAAATGATTCAGACAGGTATGTTTTCGTAACTCTTCATTTTGTAGATCATGTACATATAAGAGATCAAGAGCGACGAGGTAAAGGGGAATTTAAAAAAAATACAGACGAGCCCTAACATCTTTTACTAATATGTTTTGCAAACGTTGATCAAGGACACTTTTCAGACATCTCGTGGCAGTTCTGCCGCTACATGCTCCTCGAATGTAATCCTTTCTCAGCTCTTCGCATTAAAAAGGTGAAAACGACTGGAAAATACGGTTTGAACTACAGAGTACATGATGACACCACTGATCTGTACAGAAATGAAAAATGATTGCGCAATGTTAATATACCTTCTGTTTCCCGTCATAGCATCACCCGGCATGCAGGCTATATGGCAACCAGAGGGCGGGACATATTGTGGGTGACACGCAGGTAAGCTGAACCATATGCACCCCACTGATTTGTGCACCCAAAATATTGGTGAAGCCAAGGTGACCGGTTACCTACGTATCTATATTGCAAGGGCCTATGACTCGAAAAATGGTGGGGCCCATAACGAATAATTATGCTGTTTGGGCCCATAAAGATTCTTCCACAGGACGATGCTCTCGACGCTAGCCGCACGTATGGGAGAATCACGCAAGTTGGCCATTCAAACTGCAAGAGTCAATTCGATTTATCCAAGACCATGTGCTCAGACATAATACTGCCATTTAGGCTGGCAAGTTCATCTGTAGATCGTAGCCCGTACCCATGCATGACTGGAATCTCATAATAAATGTAGTTGCAGGGCTGGAATGCCTGTTCCGCGATCATGAAAATGGTTAACTAACTTTATTATACTGGTTTGCTATCCTGTCCATGCACTTGTTCCAGTCTTCCTTTCTTTCCTATGCAACCATCAGATGTATGACTTCACTATATGACCCTACCAAGAGTCTCTCATATTCCCGACCTCACCTTTCATATATAAGAGAGGGACTCGAGTGAGGCCCGAGGATCCCCTTCCGTTACCTGTCTTCGGTCTTCTGATAGGCCTATGGAGATATCGTAAGCCCATCTCGCCTTTCTTACAGTAATCAACTTCGTTGCGCTCAGAGCAGTTTGGTACCTTCTAATGACAGTATAAAGCAGTTAATTAAGCACTTGTTCCTGTTTACAATTTTAAAGATACCCGTAAGTGCTTTTTGCATATTCTTTTTTCTTGCCTTCTTTCCAGTTTTCCTTCTTACCGGATTGCGTTTTATAGCAGCCTTCAGCAAACAACAACTTTAACTACACGCTTTTTATGCAATGTTTTCTTACAGGCAAGGGTGTAAATACGGGGAGAGGAGCGGGAGTTACACCCCGTGAAAATCAAGAGTCGGTCTCTGAGCGCCGAAAAGTCGGTCTGAAATCTGTATACTCCTAGTTCCTTGCTTGTCCACGTTGTATTGCCGGTCGCATTATGGAAAATCTAAAATATTTAAACACAAATTTTACTTCAAAAAGTAGCATATGTGGAACCAGATTGCATATAAGGATACCTAATTTTTGAAAAGATCTCAAATTGCGAGGGGACACTCCTTCCCAAAAGCCGGAGATGACGCGCACGTCGCATGATCCCCCATCCCCTCCCTTCCTGAGAGAAATCCTGGGTGCGCCACTGCTTGAATGCATATACAATGTAACTGAAGTTATTATTACTATGGTCCTGTAAATTGCATTTATCCATGAAGTTTAGATCTTACAACTATGTCAAAGATTAGGGGTCTCCAATAAAGGTAGTTGTCCCAAATAATCCATAATCCCCCTCCCCCCAACACCACCTTCACCACTGCAAATTGATGTTATATATGCTACTACTTACAGACTTCGTTAGATGGAAGTGTACGGCTGCGCAGGTGCTTCAACTGGTCAGCGGGCTTCTATGTGTGCATTAAAAATTCTAAAGCGCCGAATTAGGGCACAAGAAAGATCACTCACACCCGAACACGTACAAAAATAAAAGAACGTCAAGGTGTGTTATTTCCGCCATTTTAGTACGCAAAATCCCCTCCAGCTCAGTACCATGTATGTCCGTTTCGGCACGGTTCGTTGGTTTTACGAGTCGACTCTGTAAAGTGCCACCAGTAGGCGTGGAAACTTTTATCAGCTCGTGGGAGGAATAAGAGGGGTCGGGGCGGAGGGGGAGAGGAGATGGGTGGATATTTGAGACCGCCGTCATCGGCACGGATCCCCCCTTTGAAATCTGTTTTGGTTATTTGTGGGTCACGCCATTCGGAAGCTTAATTTTCTGTTTATTTTAAAGTAAGTTTATTGAAAAGGGGTTTTTGTACATGAAATGAAGAGAAGCGGATGCATACTCAAAAGTTTCCTCCGAACCAACCCCTCTCCGAACCGCCCGACATGATTATGAGCTGTGGGCAGTGACGTAGCCACGGGGTGGTTTTGGGGGTTACAACCCCCAACCCTCCCCCCCCCCATGACCCAACCTTGCAATGCAAAAACACCTAAAATTGGGTTTTTTCTCTATCCTTAGAAATTACCCTCATTTCGTGGCCCCAACCCCCCCCCCATGATACCAAAACCCTCCCCATGACACAATCCTGGCTACTCGCTTGGTTGTGGGTGTAGGCTAATTATCTAAAATCATTTTTCTTACTACGTGCCCCTCTGATTTACAAAAGTGAACACTAAATCACAGCCCCTATTAAGTAAGCATGGGTTTAGCGGTGTAACACTTCTCACTTCAACTAGGCCGATGTGTGTGACAAAAGTCGTGTCCTGTCAAAATGTGACAAATATGGGCGATTGCCGTGAAAAAAGTCGTGACCTCCGTTGTGACAAAAGTGAGTGATGATTGTGACTAAAGTGATATTTGTGACAAAAGTGGGCAAAAATTTTGCCAAATTTGAGACAAAAGTGGTATTTGTGACAAAACTAGTTGCTACAACACTTGTTATATTCATATGACAGTTACACAAAGCATTACTGACTCTGGTTTCTGTGTCCCTGTATAGGGATATGGCAAGGATGTGATGATCAAAGGTATGATAGAAGCTGCTGTCAGGTGGATGAAGGCAGGTCTTCCTCTGAGAAAACTCAAAATTGTCCTCTATGCCAGGAGTATTGAAGGAAAATCTAAAGATGTGGCCAGGGCCAGTGGGTACAGCTTAACTCTAGAGGCCTTTGAGAGAATGAAAGAAAAGTATGACATGCAATATATGATTCCCAAGGTAAGAAGTAGTATTCTTCTTTTTGGCTCATTCAACGTCTTTCTTAGACTTTTATATTTATATGTAGACTTCAGCTGCAATATCATTTAATATTCAACTAAAACGATATTTATTACCAATCACCCTTTCTTTAGATGTATGTATGAAACTAAGTCGTGTCTTCTGACCCCCTTTGTGTATGTACATCTGGCTTTGAGAAATGCAAAAATTTGATAATTCACCATGTCAAAGAAGTATCAATCTGTTTTGACTCTGTTTGACATTGCCCATAAACATCTAACAAGTGGTTTGCTCTTAGGGAAAAGTAATCATTGTCTACATTTTGAAATAACTATTTAACAAAATTTTAAAAGCGGATCCCCGGGGCAAACTGCCTTGTTCGGGGGAAATTTCTACCGGACATAAAAAAGTTGAAATTGTTCTATTAAAAAAATTGTCAGAACTCAAATAACAGAAACAGCTGGTGGTTCTTGCAATTCTCAAATTAGTGCTTTATCACTCTACTAGGATATCTAGCCATATTCTTCTGAACTATTCATCTCGATACAAGTAAAAGGTCTATTTGTGTCGACGAAGTTCAACTACGTATACGAATAAGCTTGGCTCCAAAATTAAAAATAACCTATTTAGTTTCAAGATCCACTTAAAGAAATGATTTAACAGTCGCTATTGTTAACTGATTCCGTTCTATGGGTATCAATTGCATAACTGAATTGAAATAATGTTGGCTTGTAATTTTGTTCTCTCTCCTTCCATACGCTGCTCTGCATCCGGCTTTCTCTATGACTTTTCTCTTCTCTCCCTTTCTAGTGCTCTTTTTTGTGTGTGTGTTTTAAAATGACATGTACTCTATCTGATCTGTACAATCACGTGTTGTTTTTCAGGTTTTACATGCTTCCTGTACTTGTTATGTCTCAAGTTTCAAGTTTATTTTCACCTCAAAATGGTAGAAATTAACATTAGTGCACAATACAACATGTAAAGATAAATACTATCATTAACCCTTTACCGTTGTTTGGGTCCTTTTGGACCCATGCGGAGAGCTCGGCTGTCACACATCTTTACTGTTTCACGCGGAGCTCGAAACTGCGAGTAGCTACCCGAAAATTCGGCCACAGCAGCGAGAGAGACAATAGTTTAAGGTCACGGGGTCAATGGCCTACGGAAGCCGATGCGGGGCGGGCTACGTCCGCTTTTCCGCCCACTCCCGAGGCGCGCAAATATGCCCCGATCGGAGCACAACGGTAAAGGGTTAAAGGTGAGAGGAGCCAGAGGGATCGAGCAGAGATGCTTTTACTAAGTCTGACCCCTCAAGAAAGTAGAACAAAACATATAAGTAGCAAAACATAAGAACATAAGACAAAAAGGAAGCCAAAAAAAAAAAAATAAAAAATTAGGAGGAACGAAAAACATTTAACGCATAAAAAAATAGTTTATATCCAACCTTAAATATTAGGAGTGTGGAGAAGAAACTGTTTGTACTTGACTTTAAAAGAATTTAGGAAAGTGCAATGTCTAATGTGATCTGGAAGGGAGTTCCACAGAATAGCTCCCGAGTGTCTAATCAGATTTGGCGAGAGACGTTCTAGAGTAGGAAATAGTGAGCAGATGCTTTTTCCTGGTGTCATAATCATGGTAATGTCTTTTTTTGAACATAAAAATCACTGTAGCATTTAGGCAACTTGTAATTAACAAAATTATGCATGAAAACACAGAGCTGGTATTTGTAAAGTACTGTACTGCAGTATAAATCGTTTTGACATTCTGTACCTATCTACTGTTAAAAGTTATGCATAGTCATGTACATAAGCGAAATAAACAAACAAACAATAGTGTACGTAGTTGCAATTTTTCAAGATGCAAAGACTGAAGCCATTAAATAATATACCTTTCGCAAGGAATCGCTAAGGGTTTGGGCTTTTTTGTTATATGTATGTAAAGCTTTTGTCAGGGCGGGATTTGATCTCTGAAAGTGGGAGGGGAAAAATTCGGGCATATTACCAAACGGCGCCGAAGCGCAAAGCACTCCCCCTAATGGCGTGGGGTCCAGGGGCCCGCCTTAGGGCCCCTGGTGGGGTAAAGGGGCAAAGCCCCGATGGGTGTCCAGGGGGCGAAGCCCCCGGAAGCTCCTGGGTATTCACGAAATTGTAGGCATTAAAATGATGCATTTTATCTTCAACTTTATATAACATAAGATGGGCACTTAAGAGAACACAAATATCACTATTTGACTTTCTTCAATTATATCCTTACTCCGTATGATTAATGTCGGCCGGAATCGATACGATTTAAGTCGGCCGGAATCGATAATGTAGAGGGTGTGGGGAGGGAGAATAAACTACTTAAAACTGAGGTTCTTCAGGGGCTCTCTCTTCTGGTGCCCCAGATTTTCTTTGCAGAAAGCTAGGGGGCTTTTATGTGATGTGACTTCAGCCCCTGTCTCTGATAAGGGGCGCGAAATTTAACGTTTAAGACTTCTCAGTAATGAAACTGAATGAAAAGAGAAAGCATATGGGCCATTTTTAACCTTAGCTGACTAACGGTGGCCCCCTAAAGACATTCTTACTGAAGCACAAACATACTCTGGTTTCCTATGTAGTCTTTTTCATGTGACTTTCACCGAGCCGTTCCCTGTAAAGGGGCGCGCGGAGCGCGCCGAAAAATGAACATTTACTTCATCTCAATAGTGAAATTGAAATAAAATTAGACAAATAGTGGCCCCTTTCACTACCGCTGAATAAGGGTGACCCCTGAGGATATTTGTACTAAGCAAAAACGAACCGTTGGTTTCCTGTAGAGTCCTTTTCATGAGATTTTTATAGAGTCCTTATCTGTGATGGGACGCTGAGAACAAGCCGAAAAATGGAATTTTAAGACATCTCAATAGAGAAATTAATGGAAATTAGAGAAAGGGTGGGCTCCTTTTCACTTCAGCCGAAGAAGAGTGGAGCTCCAGATTAGGATCAAATAAGATCATCGTCCTTTCAGAAAGCTTGGTGGCACTTGGTCAGAGAAGGGGACCAGAAGACGACCGCCTCCCTGCCTCCCCCTTTGACTAGTAACGTTAGAGCTTCAGCTGTGTGCGGCCCGGGCACTGGTGATAAGTTTCAGTGACAATGGACGAGGTGTTCTAGAAGTAACCCCGAATCCTGAAATATTTAAAACGGGCGCACACGAAGCGTGTCGAAAAAACAGCGTTGAGACATTTATTTTACTTAGTTTTCAATGCAGTATATGACCTGCTTAAACATTAAACAACTTAATTAAGTATCACTCGCGTAGCTCTGTCAGTTCAAGTTTGTATTTTTGTAGCAAAAGCAACTAAGAGGAAAAAACTAAGACCTGGAAAAAGTAGGGGGGGGGGTCGGGCAAGTGCCCCCCGTCATCCCGCCTATGGCTTTTGTGTTATAAATGTAAGCAGCAGCAGAGAAAGATGTGAAACAGGAAGTAAATGGTATTCTTTTATACCCTCGAAAATGTACAATTCTTATATTTCTCAATGAACTTGTATCATTTTATACCAAAGTGCTCAACTGAAATTTCTGTGATGACGAATTTTTTAAGTAGTTTATTTTTTGGGCCTAATCTTCTTGCGCATAACATTTAACAGATAATTATTAAACACGTTTAATGATTGACACGATGAACATAATAAATAACCTACAGTTGTTATCCAAATATAAGGATACCCCGTACTCAAAAAGATACATGTTCAGTGAATGTGTTATACAGGGATACTCCATACTCAAATAGATGTTCATTGGATGTGCAATACAGGAATAGGCCATACTCAAATAGATGTTTACTGAAATTGTTATACTCTCTCTTACAGGAAGTAGAAGTAAAGTACGACATTTACTTGTCATACAGTGATGTTGACAAAAGTTTTGTTGAAAATATCCAAGAGAAACTGAAGAAAACCAAAGAGGATGTCCGCATCTTCAGCACCAGACAGCAGCTGAATGAGAACTCCTTCTGGCAGGAAGAGATCTATGACGTCATGATGAAAAGTGCAAGGGTCATTACAAGTCAGTGTTTTAGAATGACATCTTCGTTGTTTTAGCCATGTTTTTACTCTTAGAGTAGGAAGCAACTTCATGCTTACTAGTAAAGAGATATTTAAATTACATCCAAAGAAATGTTGGTTCCCTTGTTACTTCTAAGACGGACATTCATCCTGTTTATATCAGTTAGCTTGATTAGGGCGTGTATGGTCATTCGCGATACCCGGCTGTGTGATTTATAAGTAAACACACTTGTGAAACAGTCAGGGCCCATTTATAAGAAGTCGGAAGCCTAATATACGCCGGAATACTCAACCCCGCAACATAAGCAAAGTGTGGCTTTGAGAAGTAGGTACATGTAGCTTTGAACACTCCGGAAGTGCAGATTCTGGCCACCTGAAGGGGCGTCCAAATTTAGCTTGTATACGCTTCTCACCAACCAAATGTGGCGTTCAGCTTTAGTAACTTTGCTGGCGCCCAGCCTCTTCAACCAACATTTTTTTCGTTCCGCCACTCCTGGAAACAGTAACGATCACAATTGTCTAACTAGTACTGTTGTGTCACAATAAAAACGAAATTTGATCATGGCACATTTTGTTTTTGTCTGTGAAACATGTAGGTCACAATTATTCTGGTCATACAGTATACTACGTTAACATAGGGCCTACATCCAACATTCTTAGACAACAGTTAAACTCACTTTTACTGAAAAGTTAGATTACCGTTTTGAGGGTTTGTTCAGGTAGTGCATCGTTATTTTTGAAAGCCACTTTCCTGTCAATGGTCATATGTGTTGTTTTTAACATTTTCTTCAGTTCTAACACCCAACTACCTCCAAACCACCGCATGCCTGGAGCAATACAACATCGCCCTCTGTTGTAATCGCAAAGCTCATCGTGACATGCTTGCACCATTTTATGCCGTCACCATTGAGAACATGCCAACCTATATGGGACTGGTGCAGTACGTCGACTGCAGGTAATGACACCTTAATTTATTCTCAGCGTTTTACATTTTCTTCGATCAAGCAAATTTTTATAGTGATATTAATCTTTAACGAAAATGAGGATTGGAAATTCTTGATGCAGTAAACTTATATCGAAAGTTTTACAGGATTTAGTTTCAGTTTAATTAATAAGAGAACTAGAAACCCTTGATTCAGTTAGGTTCTATTTAAATTTTAAAAGAATTATATTTTTACATTAAAATATTAATTGGATAAATTCCTAGATATCTGACGTGAGAAGAAACCTGGAATTCTGTAATACAGCAGATGTGGATTCTTTTGAAGAAATTTTAACTTTTTGGACTTGCATTTACTCGTGTACTAATTTCATTAATATTTTGCTATTAAATTTATCTACAGGCCTACATGGATCTGAACATCATATCATTATAATAGATCATGGAGCTGTGCAGAAATTTCACATGACTATTATTGTTTTAAAAGTTTTGAACATGTGACCATTCCTTTCAGAGCGTCTTGTAATTTGTTTTCTGTTTGCTTGTTGCTATATGACCCTCCCTTGTGGGAACTCGGCGACGCCCATGCCGCGCGCTGGCAATGCCACTTTCGTAAGACAAACTCATAATTTAACGACTAAATATGATTAAAGGGTAGCAGGAAAACTGCGAACCAGAATCTAAACGACGGTTTCAGTGTTGGGGATGGGACTCGAATAAACGACATCACGATTGAAAGACGTGGATCATTATTACCACTGTGCCACTTGCTCCATGTGTGACGTTATTTATATGAGGCTAAAGATGGAAGAACGATGTTACGGTCAGAGAGGGAATGGGTATTATCAGTTCATTTGTAACTTTTTAGACAACCACATGCAGAACTGCCGTAATAGACTTCACCATTTTGTTGGCTCCTAGATCCCAAGAGAAAGACTCAATCAGCAATGCTTGCAACCAGATTATCATCTCTCTCTCCAACAACTTAACAAATAGTCTTTCCATAACGAATGATAGTGTGGTACAGTATGACCTCTTTCTATCTTACTGCCACAAGGACACAGAGATAGCTCAGAAGATTGTCAAAATTCTGCAAGATTTGAAACCTGACTTGAAAATATTTTTTGATGTCGAGGAACTCAAAACAGGTAAAAATCTGTAGATCACGACTTAATCGTCAATTACCAGTAGCTGTTATTGAATGTAACAGAAAATATAATGCTAATTTCACAAAGTATGAAAAGCTTTTGGGTGCTGTAACAGGGGTGGCGCCAGCGGGGGGGGGGGGGGGGGGGGATTCCCCCCGTCGGGGAACACTGCCCCCCCCCCACCGTCGGGGAAGGTCGGCGGTTTCGTCGGGGTGGCCTAAAAATAATAAAAAATTAATAACAAGAACCCACAAGGACTGAAGTTACTTGGCGGGTGATTTTAAACATATTTTTGTTTTGTTATTCTGTTTTAATGCATATTGGAATCAATTTTCAATCACTTCTTTTTCGCTCTGTTATACCTCATTCCATACACGTTGTCCTGTCTCATCCATGTAACTTGTTCTATCTCATCCCCCGTCGGGGAAGGACGGCATTTTTTCGGGAAGGCCAAAAAACTGTGAAGAACGTAAAGGACTGAAGTTACTGGATGGATGATCATGAATTATTTTTTCTTTATCGCCTTTTTTCTTTTGTAACGCTATTTAATGCATATCTGAATCAGTTTTAATTACTTCTTAATAGCTCTACTTTCCCTCATCCCATCTTCAGTCCGTGCGCGCAAAGTCATGCCCTCGTCGGGTCGGACTGCCCTCCCACTGTTGCTGATAAAAAATTTCGTCGGGGAGCCTTCAGCTACAGGCCGATAAAAGACATGATCCTGATAATTTCAGTCACCCGGCGGATGATCTTCTTGATTTCATTTATTTGGATACCATACTCTTCTAGGAAACTGACAATTCCGAATTTTCCGTACAAAAACGGGCGAGTAGTTGTTCATGATCGTGCAGTGCCCGATGATCTGCCATCTTGCCTGTCCCGACAGCCGAATTCTAGCAACGGTAATAAAAATCGGCCAGGCCGTTTTGAGCTACACGTAATGATAAACAGTACCGTGAGAATGTCACACCACAAGTCTGACTGAAAATTCATTTAAAGTTACCTTGTAACGTAACATATTTTCAAATACGTCGGAAGTAAAATCATTTATAGTCTGGGGTTAGGACTATCACATAGAAAATTTCATCTTGGTTCTTGCAACTAAATACAAGGAAGATTCCTAGAAGAGTCAAACACATTAGTATGATTTCAATTCCGTTGCACAGTCCCCCCCCCCAAAAAAAAGGGACAAGACCATTGCATCTAATTTTAGCAGAACCTTTTATCTGGGAATTGATCCATTTATAGCAAGTTGGGTCTTTTTCCTGTTGAATTTAAACGTTCATTTCAAAGGAAAGTTCAAAATAACGATGGCTTCATTTCTAATTACAAGTCTGGGGAAATGCAATTTCCGGCTGTCTCAGGGATTAGATTTTTTACCAATTTTCTGTACGTTCTGCGCCAGCTGGTGGTTGCGCTCCGCTTATATATTTTGGCCGAACAGATTACTTGATGGAACAATGCATGCTGGCATATTATTCTTCGTTTGGGACAGTATTATAAAGTGAAGTTTTTATTGTGAAAGAAAGCTCAAATTACTGACTCATTTGTTGCCTGGGAAAAACCTTTTCCTGCTGTCTGGTGGTTCTTAATTTTTCAAAAATATGTGTGTGCTCTTTCGGGCAGGGTTACATTTTTCGGGAAAAAATTCTGTTCTCTCCCAAAGCGAAACGCTCCCGTACGCCTATTTCAATATATGAAATAAAAAACTTCAAATATATGGGAAGCCAAACTTTTCCGTGGGAAAATTTTCGAATATGGTCCGAGGGCCTTAATCTGCCTGATGATATTCAGTAACCACAACAAAACTACAGATCACTCCTACCTGATTTTTCTTATAGGAAGGTTTGTCATAAAATTACAATTTTTCTCCAATATCAGCTTCAGATTGTTTAAAGTGGCAATAATTTTCCAATATTGATGAATCCTCAGTACAGCAAATAACCAAAACTAACTTTTTAAATCACCCCGACATTCTACCCAGTTTTGCTCTTGAAAGGCACTTAATAAAGAACCCAAATTTTTTATCTTAACCTTGCAAAAATCAAATTTTCTTATATTAAATCCCAAAATTTCTGCAATATAATAAGCTCTTAATCTTCAAATCTTCGTTCAAAAAAGGGAAAACTTTTGGGGCAAAGTTCTAGCCTTGAGACCTTAAACGTAGAACGGTTACATGCATAACCCTATCAGAATTTCAGCTGTCGCGTACAAAACGTTTTTGATTTTGCCCATATGAAGGATAGATTCTTCAATAAACACCCCAACTTTTAAATGGTCCTTACAAAAGTCAAATTGTTTAAAAAAATTTAAATTTTTACTTCAAAATAAACTCCCGATTTTAAGTATTTGTTAAAAAGAGAGTCCAAAATTTCGGCGCGCTGCGCCGCCATTAAATTCTGCCGAGTCACGTCCCATCAGGACTAACTCACCACCTTTGTCGGGGCCTTGAAATGCTGCCCCCCTTGTCGGATTTCTTGCCCCCCCCCCCCGTGGGCAAATCCTGGCGCCACCCCTGTGCTGTAATAATGAAACAATGAGTTAAATAGTTTGATAATGCACATTTTTTTTCAGATGTTAAATTGATATGGTGGTTTTATTTTGAAGGTAAATCATGGCAGAGGGCACTGTATCACTCAATTGACGGTTCTAGATGTCTTGTAGCATTGATGACAAACAATTACATTAGATCTGCTGTTTGTCAAGAAGAGTTTAACTTGTCTATGATGAAGCACTATGCAATGGTGAGTTAAGGGCATGTACAGTCAAGCCCATATGTGGGTCCAAGAGATCTTAAAACACAAGATTTGTAGAGTCACAGGTCTTTTTGGTTAATTTAGGTTAGATAGAGTTTTACCACCTCTGGACTTTACCGAGGATTAACAGGGGTTTTATTAATTGGTCAGACGGCTATATGTTTAGGTATTTGGGCATTGGACAAAAACGTCGCTATTTATGCAAGGATGAAACAAAATTACATGTAAAATCAACTTAACTTATTATTCATGTTTTGTATTCAAATTTTAATTTCTGATTAGATATCCACAGAAGTCGCATCCAGTTCATTAAATGGTACATGGTTCTTAAACATGTATATTTTTACCTTGAAATATTTAATAAGACCTTACTTCTTTGCAATTGAATCCATTGAAAATTGTGCAATACTGCATGATGACAATTTTCACACACATTACCTCTTACCAGAAAAACCGTTTGCAGCTAATTCCATTTGCCATCGAAGAAATAAGCTATCTTCCTCCTGGATTTAAGAATATTTCTCAGATTTCCACCAATGCTGAGAATCTTGGAGATGACATCAGAACACTATGTTTATCTTTGGTCACCTGGCTGGACACTGGAACTATTTCAGAGGACTCCACGTATCATAAATACTTTGTCAACCCAAAGGTAATCCTAACAGTTTAGATTATTAGTTACGTAAATTCAGTGGCGTAGCTAGTATTTTTTCTTTCGGTGGGGGACTTTGGGGAGGGGGACTGGATACTTATGCAGGGGGTTTGGAATTTACTATCTAAGCGTAGCGCAACCATCAGTTGGCGCGAAGCGTTAAAAAAATTTGGATTTTAACACCCCCAGATGGCTGGAAATGGCATTTGCCAGGTACAATTGTCTCAGATTTTGGTGAGAAAAATTTGTAATTTTTCGCAAATTCAAACATACTTTTGAGTTACTGATTAGCTCAGTTCATTACTCCCCTGGATATGTATCCTAGGATTGCAAATCCGGAATCCTGCTGTGTGTTGGAAGCAGCTGTTCCAGTGCGCTCCTGAGTAAGGTATTTACATAGGCGTAGGAGAACATTTCAGTTTAGGGGCAGGAGATTTTTGCCCGAAAAATGTAATTCTGCGCGTAAGACAGGCAAGGCAGAGCGCCACCACTGGTTGGCGTGGGGCGTCCAGAAACTGAAAATTCGTACCTCTCAGACAGTCGAAAATGACATTTCCCAAACTTATAAAGGGGATCCAAGCAGTCGCTATTTGAAGTTGCAATTGCAGATAAACTTTCATTCCAAACTAAAATTTAAGCCAAAAAGACTAAGCGGAGGCGCCACCATTAGTTGGCGCGACGCGTACAGAAAACTTTGAAATATCTGACCCCTCGGAAAGATGAAAATGGCATTTCCCGGGCTTATAGGGGATCTAAGCAGTCGCTATTTTGAGTTTCCTTTTGCAAAAAATGTTCACTCGAAACTTAAATTCTGCTATGAAGCGGTCTAAGTGAAGCACCGCCATAAGTTGGGGCGAAGCGTACAGAAAATATTTGAAAAATCTGACCCTTCAAACAGTCAAAAATGTCATTTCCTATGCTTATGGGGGGTCCAAACAGTCCCTGTTTCGAGTTTCGAGTTTATAAGGTGTGTTTAAACGAATTTTCAAACAGACTTATGGGAAGATATTCTCACAGTGCATAATTAAAGCAGGGAGGTGTAACTAGATTTAGATCCATCGAATCTTTAATTTATGCTAATCCAATTAGATTGATTCAAAATTGGGCACTAAATTCTTTATTTGGGGATTACTGAACCAAAGGGCGTGGAATTCCTTTGTTTAATGCCTAGGCAACCTCATTCATACCTATGGTGACGCCAACAAAGGGGATTATTTGGAACTATGTTTTTATGTGTTAGTAGTTGCCGACAAAGAAGTGCAAGACACTATCTCGGCATTTCAAACGACTGGCTATTGCTAATGATCACAATGATCCTGGCTATAGACCAATTCTGATGATTTATGCAAACGAGCAAAAGAGGAATAGGACTAAACATTGCTAAGGTTGATTTTCATCAATACTCGCATTCGCTCGCATGGTCGGAATGGCACACCCAAATAGAGTAAAATACAGAGAAGAAGACAAGTATGTTGTGATCCGCGTCCAAACGCTTCCAATTGTCAAATTAATTTTCTTCCTTAAGTGACTGGCAATATTAAGGCAGGGGACAAATTTCCCGATCTGCGTTTCGACACCTAGCAGACGACTTACCAGTCTTTAACACCTGCCAATTGTTCAATGTTTAGCCCAATAGAGCCATAAAGAACAACACACAAAAGAAATTAGTGCCGGCAACTGTTACGTCTCAAAGAAAAGGGGTTTCGATGGATTTCCATCTAATCACACCTCCCTAATTAAAATATCGAAAAACGAATTCCCCGATTTTCATAACCATTGCCCATATTTGGCTCTAGATCAAGATAGAAACGTCCGTTGCATTAATTTGGCAATTGAAAACGTTTCAGCATTGTTCAACCTTGCAATTTTAGCAAGACAACAATATGAAGTAGGGAAACCCTTTTTTTACATTCTACCAAAATGTTTCGCAGATCTTTGTTATTTTCCATGAAATTTCCATGAAATTTTTACTTTAAATATAGCGTTTTCTGTTTTCGGCAATGATTTGAAGCTTTTAAAGTAATCGGCCATTTCGGGTATGGTGTTACACAAGATTTAAAAACAGGCTTAGGAATGAATTGTTTCTTTCAAGCCACAGGCCTTTCAAGCCACAGGCTTCCCATGTGTGTCGCGATTTTTTTTATCTGTTTGATTTTAGTAACTATGTTACCGTAGGCTTACGATGACACTTTTCTATTTTCGACAAATGCTTAAAAAGAATTTGGATATTCGGCAAATTCGGGCATTAAGTTGTGATAATTTGTGAAGTAATAGTCACGAATAATAAATAGCTTTTTGCGCTTCCCAAAGGGGTAGCGATTTTTGGAATCTTGACTTGGTTTTTCATGAAAATTTTATTGCGACTTTATGACGTTTCTTTCCTATTTCCGGCATATCTTTTTTAAGATTTTGGCCACATTTAGGAATTTTCTGACAAACCATTCCATTTTATCAAAATTAAAGGCCTGTCCGATTTTTTTCCAAATTCCTGCCCGAATTTAGATTTTGCCAAAATCGTATGCCACTGGGTATGTCTACTCCAGCCAAGAGCTAAGTGAGGTCCTGTCCTGTGAGCTAATCGTGGTAAGGTTGCGACCCTTGAGACTGCATTGACCCAACATGGTTTTGGTTGTTGCACTGGCCAATGGCTGGCAGCATGCAATAGCCGTGCAAAGTGCAAATTCCTTCCAACCATATTTGACTCAAATATTCTACCCACCACACCACGTATGATTTAGGAACAAATTGTGCATCCCCAGGAATTGAAAAAGAAACCTACCAGGAGATAGAAGCAGATCAAACGCTAGGTACACACTTTAAACCACACCAAGGTAGCTAATTTCAGCAACTCCAAACCTGCTAGAAAATTATCCGTCCAGAAACACCACGAGTAAAAAGTCAAGAGATTTCGAAGATATGAAGCTTGTCACATTCTACCTGAATTTATTCCGAAATTCAGAGTGGGCCACAATTGAAGAATACCCTGCAGCTGTGTGGATCTATCGAGAGTGTATCTATGTCATAGTAGCCGGGTAGTCGGGATTGATTATTATCAGCATGAATATAATTTTTTGCCCAGGTCGCCAGGGGGGCTGGGCGATTCAGTCGGGGCTCCAGCCTCCCCCAAGCCCCTCCCGGTAGCTAAGCCACTGCTTAAATTTATGTTCCCTCTTGTAGCTAGGTGTCGGATGACAGAAGATCTTTCAAGAAGTTTCTATCTTAATCTAAAATATATCTGCACCACTCGGTACTGTTTCACGCGGAGCTCGAAACTGCGAGTAGCTACCCGAAAATTCGGCCACAACAACGAGAGAGACAATAGTTTAAGGTCACGGGGTCAATGGCCTACGGAAGCTGATGCGGGGCGTGCTACGTCCGCTTTTCCGCCCACTCCCGAGGCGCGCAAATGTGCCCCGATCGGAGCACAACGGTAAAGGGTTAAGTCCCTTTGGCGTCCAACCCATGTGTGGTCCCACAACTCATTTAAGTTTTATCAATAACCTTGTGAGGACTACTCTTCCTGTTGCTCGAAATATTTCCACATACTTTCTGAATATATTCAAATAACTTTTTCAATTTATGAAAGATTTAGACTTGATTTATTGTTTGCAGAAGTCATGTGAATAAGAAACCGCTCTTTTCAGAGCCTTCCTCTCAGAAGTGTCAGGTACAATGTCAAGTATCCAACAGTATTTGTCCGAAGTATTTACAAGAAATCATAGGGTCACTGTTTAATAATGAGACGGCAAGAACCTTTGCACGGCAAAACTAGATGTAATCATTTCTGTGGTGTAGGGGCATTACTCTAGCCAACATTTGACATACTTACCTAAGTTTATAATTCAGGTAACTGAAGTACCGATAACCTTTAAGTATGTATTCCTTAACCATGTACATTTCCCTCGTTCAACAAAAAAATTCTCAACTAGAAGGTAGAGCAACGTTATTATTATTATAATTTTTCGTGGGACCCAATCTTTCAAGATATCAAGCACATATGGTATGCTATGACTCTCTCCAATAAAAATTCTACATTTTAATGTCCAGTCATTTTTTCATTATTTCAAGGTTTCATTTTGACTTGCTCCATACAGGATGTATCATTCCACATAGGTGATAAGTGGGAAACACTGAGAAGAAACCGCTTTGAAGGGAAGTTTTACAATGCTCAACATAAATTACGACGTTACGACTTTCCACCAGCTTTCACTGATGCATTTGACAAAGGCGAGAAACACTCAATTGAGGACAGTTGTGACATTGTCCTTAGTTACAACGAACACGACGAGATTTATGCTGATTACATAATGAAGGTGCTCCAACAGTTTGCTCCCAAACTAAGCATAAAAACAAAGGGGGCAAACGAGCAAGAAAGGTTAACAAGGATCGAAAAATCCAAGAAAATAGTTCCCCTGCTGTCTCCCAGTTATATAGAATCTCCAGAACAAGTTGAAGAGTTACACATTGCAATCTGGAGATCCAGAGTGTCTCCAAATCTGATGTTTCCAATTCATCTACACACCCTACCCTCAAGACCAGCATACTTTCACCTTCTACCATGTCCAGTCAACTTGAACGATTCCTTGTGGACAGAACTGGCTGTAAAGGAGGGAGTCACCTTACCAGCTAAAGTCAATGAAGTTGTTGAACGTTTAAGCAAAACATCAGAACAGATCGCTCTATACATGGCTGTTTATTATCTGCTAGAAGCAATTGAAAGAGAAGGGTAATTGATGATGTATTATTTTCTTTTTTTCTGTTTTACATCTTTCTTTCCCTCTATTTTTAGAGATTCACTGTTTTATGCAAGCAGTACTTGAGTTTGTAAATACATCAAGAAATTTAATTGATGGTGATCTGAGAAAATTGTAATATATTTGCCAGATGAGGAGTAGAAATTAAAGATCAAAACATGAAGTCTCGTGTTTCATGCTTTGCCGAGTGCTTCACCCTGGTATGCAAACATTTTATTCATATTCACTATCTTTCTAACAAATGGATAATTTGTAATTCTCATTCAATCTTTTGCATTAATAAATGAGTACTCTATGTACGACAGAGTTATGAATGTTACAAAAGTGACTATTTAAATCCTTCAGATCAAATGTTTAGGGTGGAATACATCTGGCATAGGAGCAAATATAAAATTTTCTATTCATTGTAGTGAAAAACGTATATCAGAAATAGCCACTGATGAGTATGTGCATGTCTAACATTTATAGTGTCAGTAAACGTTAAAAAGGAGAAGAAGAAGTAGGTTTTAAAAAGTAAGGAAAAGACAGACAGAATCCATTTTAAATGTCAGCTTATGTTATCGCCAAGAGTAACAATAAATAAATTCTAGACGAGTGCTTATTTTCTTAGGACATTTGTACACTCTAATACCTTCTCAATTAAATAGCAATCCATTTGCCTATTGTATTTAGACTTACTTTTTTCAAAAAGAGACAAAAAAACGTCGAAAATGAATTGAAAGTCATTTTTCATTTGCTTATTGCTGCCTCTTGTGGTAGAACTAACTCCATGGTTGAAACAAATATTTATATACACTATCTAGAATACCTTACTCTCTTTAGGTAGATGTACATCGATTCTGAAAAGGGAAGGAGAAAAATAAAAATGTGGAAACACATTGCCTGTTTCAGCAACCAGGATAAAACTACTTTTGTTTTGAATTGTGTTCTTTATCGCTAATTATTTGGTTCTCCTTATTTAATAGTCATGAAAGCACACCACCGTCGTCATCACCGTCACCAAAACCAGCTCTGTTAAATCCATTTTGTTTGGAACGAAACGTAAAGGTCAGTCGTAAACAATTACTGGATTTTTTCGCATTCGGATTTGAATTATTTATCTGTAAGTGGCAGTGAGAGTGAAATTAAGCGAAGTACATGTGTCCCACAAAATCTAAAAATACTTAAAAGCCTACTAAAGTTTTTATGTACGTATGCTTCAATTTATGCATTTTGATTGGTTTTTTTTTTATTAGGTAGATATTGTGAACGAGTTAAGAGAGATGTTTCTGATGTCTACAATAAGTCTTCTTATTTATTTACAGGATTTGGATTCAGATATGAATGAGCAGGTACCAGATCCCATTACTACCCATTCTGAAAATGCTAATAGTGATATGAATTCTACCTCAAAACCTACCAGCGAAGCTGTCACTATAAAGCCTAAAGATGAAGGTAGTGACATAAACAAAGCACAGACCGGGCATGCCGGGACTGATGTTGCTACAGAACTGAATAGCAATGTTTCCCCGGTCAATGCACAGAACAAAGTTAGAGAAGAAAATATACCACAGTTCGATACTGAGGTTGCCTCAGAACTAACTAGCAATGCTGTCCTAGAAAACGCAAACCTCAAAGTTAGTGGTGCAAATAGACCGCAGTTTGAGACTGACGTCAGCTCTCCCGTTACAAGCAACACTGCCTTAGAAAAGAATGAAGATAGTGATACAAGCAAATCACAGACTCCGTTTGATGTTGTTTCAGAACCTACTACCAATGCAGCAGTTGACAGAGCTAAGAAAGAAGTTAACGATGAAAGCACGTCGCTGTCTGGGATGGATATTACCTCGGCAGAAACAAATAATTCTACTGTAGACAAAAAAGAGGATAAAATAAATGAATCAAACAAACCACTTCCTTTGAATGAAATTACCAAAGAAGGGAAGGATGTACATGAGAAAAATGTGAAGGAGGATGCTGCTCAAGACCTGTTAGCAAGGAAAGTTGGTGAGACTATAGAACCATCACCTGATGAGCGTAATAAAATGAAAAGTAAGTGGGGTTCATCCTCGTGGAAATTACGCAGAGGTAGTGGGAAAAAGAGGAAAAGAAGGATGTGTAATCTGATTTGAAGAATGCCTTGCAACTGAAAATGAAAAAAGTGACCGTAATTCTTTTCAGCTTTATAATTTAGCTTTTAAGGACATATCACCCTTAACAAAAGGGGTAGTGCTTCATATAGGACATTTTCAATTTAAATTAAGAATGTTTGTTTCAACGTCATTTTCTTAAGAGCATTATGATTAGGTGCTGTTTGTTTCCTATATATGGGGGATAATCAAAATTGTTGTTCTTTCAGTTTTCAAGAATGAAAGCAGGATTCTCTGTTAAGCATATTCAAGGAAACCGGGGCAGTTAATCCCCGTGTATTTATCTATCGACTAGCAAAAATATTGCAGAATAATTTTCGAGAGCTATTAATCAAACAGAATAGTCTAATCCAAAAAAAGTATTACCGCATTTTCCTCCGGGTGAAGCGTCATGCATTCAGAATTGTTTGATTGTGGCGTGACGAAACAATTGAATAAGAAACGAGAGGGATGAGACAGCAAAATTTCGCCTCATTTCTACCCTTCCCCGCTTCTCTGATTTGACAGACTGATTTTAAACAATTTTCTTGCTTCGTGTGTTATTTTATAAGTTGTAAAAAAACCCTTAATGTTTAATCTTTAATGGTTGTTTATTTTTGTGTTTATTATATTTTATATAGGATCAAGATATATATCTTTTATCTCAACATGCAAAAATGTTACACAATGCACATGGTTGTCTATACGTATACTTACCCGAGGAAGCTTTTAGACGTCTTTAGTAATTGATTGTCGAAATCTTATTAAACAGTTTAAACATGCAGTCTACAAAGTGACGTAGGAGGCAATTTTAAATGGGGGCGGGGGGGGGGGGGGAGCAGTTTTTGGAATATGTACCTCACCCTTCCCCATTGACCAAAGGCAGCAGTTTTTATGCTAATTTTGGGGGGTTTTCTGTGCGGAAGAGAGATTTTTTTAACAAAATTAAATACAAAAACTGATTTTGTCAAATGACCCTGCGCACTGAAAAAGGTGGAAATATTCGTTTTTTGCTAGCATGATGCTACACTAGAAAACAATTCGAGTATATCTATGCCATCTGCAAACACTGGACATTGATAACATTTTGAGCCCCCAGTAACTTAATAATCCACCTACAACGACTAATCAACTGACAGGGCTGGAAGGTATCTGATGGTAGTTGTATATAAGAGCATTTGAAAAATCGCAACCCCTCAGACAGCCGGAAAAAGCATTTCTCGGGCTTGTAAGTAGCAGCGGAGCAGCATTGCGGTAAACAGATTTATCTAGGGGAAAACGGCAAGCATCCAAGTTTTCCGATTTTTTCCTTCAATTGTGAACACCACTGTATCAGAGACGTAATATATTAAGAAGCGCGCTGAAATTTTTGGATTCTGGATTTCCAGCATTAAAATAAAGAAACGTGGGGGATTACTGAAGAACCTGCACTTCTTATATTGGTGTCAAATCTGAAAATGATTTCACGACGACTGAACACCGTTGTTGCACATAATGTCAAAGGTCTACGAACTGTCACTCTCCGAAGACATTTCAAAAGTTTCCACACTTTGTAATTTTTTTTCTAAAATTGGAGAGGGGAAATAAAGGGTTTTCTGTCTCCGGAAGTGTGGGGGGGGGGGGCAGAAGCATGAGTTTACAGAATGAGGAAACGTATAGAAAATGGAGAAAAGGAAGAAATTCGTTAGCCTGGTATTAAATGCATAATTGTAACGGCCACCCGTTAACAAAGATGATGTATCAAACAGATTTTCTCACTTGTTGATCATTGCCATACGGAACTTTTCTCGTAGGGGGTAGTCACGTTTTGCCCGACTCCTGATCCCACCCCAGGACACTCTGCCCTCCCCCTGAGGCACCGAAGTCTGCTCTATTCAGTAAAGTCCCAATGGAATGGGGGCCAGGGCTGTCATCCCCAGCCTTTCCTTCCGGCACGGTCATGTTGTTGATGCATCCTGTTTACAGATTTATTCTTCGATTGAAGAGTGCAACGGCACAAAGGTAGAATATTTGAAAAAAAAAATGAAAAAAAAAAGTTGTTAACCTTGAGTTCGATCAATCGAAAAATCAAATAATATACTTCACCTGGGACTTATATTTCACCCAGAGATATGCTAAAACCCCAGAGCCGGGGCTTTGCCCCGGGACCTCACCAGGGGCCCCAAGACGGGTCCTTGGACCCCACCCGCAAGAACTCCACCCGCAAGAACTCCCCGCGAAAATCTTTGTTCCCAGCATATTCCTTTGTCGTCAGTTTGGCCCCAAAAATTTGACATTCTGGCGTCGCCGCTGGAAAAGGAAATTCATTTGTAATCGCATGGAAATTCAAAAATGCAATTGCTAATTTTTTTAAGTACGTATGAGGTAGGTATTGTGAACATTTTAATTGGGAAACAGTGGGAAGTGGTTAAATGGTGCATAAATTAAATGTCATTTATGATTATGATTATGATTATCTTCTTACCAGATCGCTTTGTATGGTAGGCTCTACAACCTTATCTGCGGTCGATAAGACTTCATACTTTCAAAGTCAATTTTATCTGTACTTATAGATTTGCATGGAACATTGATAGAAATAAATGCAAAATGTAAGAAACCATAATGATTTCATTTCAACCACACATTTTTACTGTTGATGATGATTTAAAGGAAGATGGAACATAGTGTTGGATTTATTTTTTATAGTTGTTAGTGTGATGCGTAATATGCATAGGCTGTGATGTTTACGATATGGGGGCCTATTACTCGTCCTACCTTTTAAGCAGATATAAAGTATGAAAGTGTAAGCATAAATATAGCAATTCTCTTACCCCATTCTCAATGTATCAAATATGTATGCACTCTGCGACCAAATGCAGTTTCTAATCTAAAAAAAAATATTCTGATTCTATGGAAAATGCTAGTTTTACTTATGTATGCAGCGGTCCGTTGATTGTTCATAGTCCAGCAGGAGGGATCTTGACGTTTAAATTCTCTTTGCTTATACAAGATTTGGAATTGTAAGGGTAAAAAAGTGGTGTTTTTAAGGAAATGAATACCTACTTTAATGGGAATGAATTCATTTCGTGCCAGGCAAGAAAGTACTGTAGTATAGAGAAAGCCTAAAATCACGGCATAATTGACAAGAAGCTGAAGGTCATCTGCGTCCGTTCGTGAGTGAAATCCTGCAAAACCTGTTCAAACGAGATAAGCGTATGAAGCTTGCATGAATTTCGTGCCCTTTGTATGTGAATTCATTTTGATTAAAAGGAAACTCTTATTAATGCTATAAATTGCAGTGCAAAACGGTTTCCATAACCTGCACAAGGAACATGTTGGCCCCGTCCTCACCTGGCGTCACCATTATCAGGGCCACCGTGCGAATAATCGACGTATATTGACTGTTCTTATGCTCACTGGAGCACAACTTCTCTGATAGAAACGCGAATTTTCTTCTCTCTTTGCAAACGCAAAGTTTTTGCTTGACTTGCTTTTGGCTTTAACATGCTACTTATCTCCACATCGAATTGACCAGAATCTAGAAGCCTAGTATGTGAACAACGAAATTTATTTTCTACTTGAAGGTTGAAGATGCAAATTCTTCTCAAGATCTGTAGACCTTTGGCTTATTGTACGGACTCTTAAGCAAACCGTTTTGAAGTGACCTCTAAAACTTTCTTAAAGCTATACCATACAAGCTACCCTCACACCGATTTCAATTTACGATATCAAAAGCCTAGCCCAGAGATCTTTTGTTGTTGGAGCTTAAAGTTTTCCCTTACAAAAAGGTGCGTCAAGTTCAACCTGTGTCTGCACCAAGTGTGATCACACGTGGAAAAACAAAGGAAATCACGCGTGTTCTTGGGTGACAAACCTGCCTTTTTGGAACCTTCTACTCACAGGTTTGACATAGGTTTTGCACACCTTTCCTTGCTTTTAATATCAAGCCACGGGTTTTGTGGAAGAATTCTTTGTTAACCCTAGTTTTTATCACCACACGTTTTGCACATAAAACCTGTGTCGAACCTGTAGCAAATGACTAACCTGCGTCAATGTAGAAGGAAATCACAGGTTTTCCTGCAAAAACCTGTGATAACCCCTAGAAAAACCTGTGAAAACCTGCGAATTTGGAACCAATTGCCTCACCCTTTTTTGTAAGGGTTACCCTGACCTTTTGAACCTGTTCAAAAGCTGATTTCTCACTCCCCTAAAAGGCTATGTTCGTCACCATTAAAGTACACCCTACTTCTAACACCTTTTAAAAAATTTTACGTTACGGGGTGGGCTTAAATGAATTTTTAGGCAGACTAATGGGAAGACACGCTCGCACTGTATAATTATGCAATTGAAAAACAACCTAATCGTTTCCTCAATTTTGGCTGTAAGGGCAAGATCGGGCACATAATTGAGCGAGGCAACTGAACCACTCCGTGTAACGAATGGCAATTGAAAACATCCAAGTCTTTTCTTCAGCGTTCTCCCATTCCGGGCAAAATTTTTCCAAGACTACAGTATAAAGTGGGTCTGAGAAAAAAAAAACTCTTTATATAAGCCAGATTGTGTCGCAAATTTTTGTTATCATATTAATATTTAAAGAAAATTTTACTTCTTTGAATAAAGCGGTTTTGTTTTTCAGGCAATTTTCGAAAAACTGTGAAGTTAAGCCACAAATAACAGCTTTTTGTGCTGCCCGAATATTTCACTTTGAATGTCGAATATCAATGATAGATGGTTTAAAGTCTTACGGTTCAATTTCTAACCAATAAGTCAGGCCGACCACGACGTTTTCGTGGTTTAATCATTACATTTCTCCTGCCACAGGCGCGTAGTCAGGATTGTGTCATGGGGAGGGGGGTTGGGGCACGACATGAGGGAAAAGTCTAAGGATTGAAAGAAACCAGAAAACCAAAAGGCTTAGTGATTCCTTGCCGCTGAAATGTAGGTTTTTTTTTTCAAATTGACAGTGCTCTGTTATGTCTTTCAAATTGACAGTGTTTCATTTTCATAATATACCCACAAAGTATACATGGAAGGCATCTAAGCTTCAAACATTAAGACCCTGGATGACCTTTGAACACATAGAACTAGGGTTCTGCTCACTATACCACATCCACATACTTTGTGTGAAATTTTGCAGTATCGAAGACTCCAGCCATGAGAAATTGTGTTAACATGACATTGAGACTTTGACCGCTCATGACCACAAATGACCTTTAACCTCCACCACAAACAATTGGGCTCATCTATTCAATATGGCCAACACTCACACCAAATATGGGATTAGTCACACTTACCCTTTTTGAAATATCGTGCAAACAAGCTTTTTCTAAGGAAATTACCATTTGACCTCTCATGACCCCAAATAACCTTTGACCTCCATAAAATCAATAGGGACAATCTTCTTAATATGACCAACCTACACACCCAAATATGAGCATAGTCACATATGTATGTACCGTTCCTGAGATATCATATTTACAATATTTTTACCCTTTGACGTCTCGTGACCCCAAATGACCTCCACCAAAAACAATAGGGTTCATCTACTCAATATAGCCAACCTACACACCAAATATGAGATACGTCACACTTACCCTTCTTCAGATCGTGTAAACAACTATCACTAAGGAATTTACCATTCGGCCTCCTGTGACCCAAAATGACCTTTGACCTCCACGAAAATTGAAAGGGATTATCTACTTAATATGAACAACCTACACACCAAATATGAGCATAGTCACATGTACCATTCCTGAGGTATCATGTTTACAATATTTTGACCTCTTGACCTTTCATGGTCCCAAGTGACCTTTGACCTCCACCAAAAAAATAGGGATCATCTTCTTGTTATGACCAACCCACACACCAAATATGAGATTTGTCACGCTTACCCATCTTGAGATATTGTGTAAACAAGCTATTACTAAGGACTTTACCGTTTGACCTCCTGTGACCCCAAATGACAGTTGACCTCCACGAAAGTCGATAGGGATCGTCTACTCAATATGAACAACCTACATACCAAATTAGAGCGAAGCCACATGTACCGTTCCTGAAATATCATGTTTACAATATTTTGACCTCTTGATCTTTCATTACCACAAATAACCTTTGACCACCACCAAAAACTGTAGGGATCATCTACTTAATTTGGCCAACCAACACACCAAATATGAGATCAGTCACAGTTACCCTTCTTGAGATATCATGTAAACAAGCCAAAGACGTCACACACACACACACACACACACCCACGACATCACCATCGCATAGATTCCTTGCCTGCCTTCGGCAAGGAATCAAAAACTGCTATTTTAGGTTTTTCTGCATTGCAAGGTTGGGACATAGGGGGCTTAAGAATTTCATCTTCTACCCTCCCCTCCAAACTGAAATGTTTCCGTACGCTTAAGGAGGGCGTCATTTCGCTTGTATACCACCTAAATTTATGAAGTATTAGGCTATAATGCTGAATATTGAGAACGATAGATTAAATTACTATATGGTTACAGCTCAGGTGTTGATCTTTCCACTTTAAATCTCCAGAGCGATGCAGTAGTAAAAAGCCTCAGCTGATCTTTCTCTTGAAAAAGGAACAATTTTGTGAATATTCCATTCCTCCTGTTATCACCTATAAGGCATGATTACTAGTGTTACAACCACACACAAGCCCAACACTCTGATACATATACCACGACCCTGTAAGAAGTCTTTACATTTGAAATGGTTCTCCAAGAAATTTCCATTACACCATATGTTTCATCCATCTGTGCTGGAACCTTCCCCATCAGAAACCTTTCCTTTGGTTGGATCATTGAGATCTGTCAACAAGCTCCACACCTGGTAAACTCATGCTTCATGTTTACCTGTATTCCTTGCCGTTGTAGGTTCTTGTTCTTATATAAATTTAGTACTTTTGCACTTTTAAGGGGTGGTTGTTTCTCCCTTGTTGGTTTCGCAACTGTTGGCTCTCTTGACCTTTTAGGGAGCTTTTAAGTGATGACTGATGATTGAATTGTACTAACAAATTGTATTAAAGGAATGAGGTAACAAGTTCCCAATGTATGGACATATACAGTATGCTTCAACTTCTCTTTTGATAGAGGTGGTGGTGCCAGGTGGTGGAGTTAAGTGTAAGGTGAGTGTATGGGCCGGGGGGGGGGGGGAGGGGGGTGACTTATAACCTTTACAAATTAACAGATAGCAGAATTGCAGAGATTCAAAAGCATTTTCTACACTTTCACCTAATTGACTATAAACAAGAGAATGATCAAATGGCAAGCGAGGTAACAAGAAATCTTTATTATTACAAGATAATCTGTATTGAAAGCTCCAGAGCTGCATGGCAGTGTACACACTTTTGTCAAAGAAAGACATTATGAAACATTTCCATATAATTGCACTTGATATTCAAATAATGTCTGTATGAAGGCAGTCTGGAATCCTAATGGTCCAATGGAAGCATACCATAAACATGTCCTAACAAACAACTATGAAAAACCTCACAAAAATAAAATTCCAGAAAAAAAAATGAAGATATAAAATAAAAATAATAAAAACCCACATAACATGTGATAACTGCTTGACTAAGCTACCTTGTAGGCCTAAATGTTTACAGGTGGTTGGTTAGAAGGTGTAACCATGATGGCAAAATTTGCACCAATGAGCGCCAATTGTGGAGAAAATGTCAAATTAAAGGCATACTCTGGTGGTTTTTAAATAGGGTCTCAAAAGAAGAAAAACAATATTCCAGACCATGTCTTCCAAACCCTGTAGTCATAACTTCTACCTAACTCAAGATATCTTATTTTAAAGATTGCTTACTTTTGATAAAAAAAAACACCTTTACTTCTCTTTGAACAGGTTAACAGGGTGTTATGCAAAATGGGCACATTGCCCCATATTTGTTTTTCTTTATAACTGAATGTCCCGTTTGTCCTTGAAATTTGATACTGTTGGAATGTTGCGATGTCATTTCCTGTAGACCCAGCATAACCCTACATCATATGTAGTGTAAAGCAAACTTGTTGCTAAATACTAAATAATCTTTGCAGTAGCATCAATATCATAAAAATTGAATGCAATGCCAAATTAAGTGCCACGATGACATCACAAATTTTCAACAATGCATTCTATCAAAAAAATAAAATGCAGTTCTGTTATAATAATTATCTTTTCAATGGTGTAGGCTATTGAGATGAAGTTTTCACCCCCTGAAAGGGAACATTTTTTTGCACATTTTGAAGTCACTGGATTTCGATTTTAATGGAATATGCCTTTAAGACACCTCAGTTGTATTCCCTGACATATAGTGATAGAAATATTGTACAGCAGGTTAAGAGCCTTAATCTGAAGAGAAACTGGCACATATGCTACATATTGGGTTCTCAAGATACAATGCTGAAATTCATGAACTCATTCTTCTTCAGATATCATTTTTACAGGGCTTTCAAATTTATAGCAAATCTTCAAGTTTTGGTCATAATAAATTTTTATTAAATTTCATAAAATATATTCTCTTGAGATATCATGTTTTTACAAAAAGTCTTCAAGTTTCAGTAATAATATAAAATAAGTTTATTAAACTTGATAAAAAACTTAATTTTTGAGCCAGTGTAAATATCATGAAGCTGTCATATGAATCTAACAAATTTACCCAAATATAAGAAAATCTTAGGAATTTCCTGAAAGCAAATCTTTATTTACAATGCTGCCTACTGATACCATGGTTTGTAGATTTACAAAAATAAATGTCTGTCCATAAACATGGCATCAACAAAATTGACCTAACTCTTACCATGCTGTAGGAACCAGGTGGAGACATGAGGGCACTTCTACATATAAATATTTAAAATGTTCCAGCTATGTGAAAATATCGTCCAACATCTACCTTCTTTATAGCCCACATTTTAAACTGTGGTGGTAATCAACTACAATGGCAATGATTTTCTGTGGAAGGAAAACTGAATAGTAATTTACTGAGAAAAATTAATTCAGCATCATAAAGGTTAACAAAATCTTTATACAACAAAGCCTGAATGCTTCCTGAAAGGATATACCACAGTTATATGTGTATGCTTGAAAATTATTACTTCAATAATAAAACAGTTGTACATGATAAGATGGAGAAAAATATATGATTCTTTATGCCCAAATTCTTTACACACAAAACTGGAAAAGGATGAAAGAGGTACAGTGATTATTCTTTGTAGTTATGTTCCTGAGAGATCACACAACTGTACTGCCAATATACACTTATCTTCTAATATGACCTTTGACCTTATCAATTTGGTAAACTATGTTGCACAGCAATGACTTGAGTTGATAAAAGTTATTTCACTGAAATGTTACTGACAATTCAAAACAGTGGCACATAAATATATGTAGGGTGCAATCAAGTCATTCCTTGAAGGTAAACTATAAATGTTCAAAATCATTCTGTCCTGTAACAACAGTCCTGAATGCAGTTTTTGTTCAGCTGACTTTTGGTATGTCAAATGCAATTGACAAAATAAGATAGATTTTGCAGTGCATAGTTTCTTATCCTTATTTTTCAAAAGTTGCATTTGTATACAGTTGACCAGATAAATAGTACAGTGTCTCATAGGGCTGCCACGATAACCATTTTTCATTTATCGATGTCGTCAGTATTTCCACGACGATATCGCGATATCGCGCATTAAGTCTAACATTTTCCATCAGCGCCAAGGAATTAGCAAAAAAGTTGTTTATTGCATGCACCCACTACTGACTACATACCAAAAGTGAGGGGAGATTGATTATGCGTGCATGTAGCAATATTGATTGTGCAGAAGAACTCTTCACAAGTCTGGAACGTATGTGAGCTGTTACAATATTCATTGTATGCATTTTGAAACAGCTTCCGATTTTATATGTTTTCTTGTGGTGGGTTAAGTGCAGTTTTTCATTTTTTGTGACATCATAAATTATGATCATTTCAGGTTACTGACTTAAGACAATAAAAAAGGGGGATTTCACAGTGGTTTAGTCATTTATTTGATTTGTTGCGATATCACATCTTGACAAAACATTGGTCCATATCGTCGGGGCAAAACTGTATCGACGATATCGCGATATCGCAATATCGTGGCAGCCCTAGTGTCTCATCAGTTTTAACTTCTGTTCAATAGAAAATTCAGACAAATCACAAACCTATGCATGTAAAAAACATTTACCTTGATTCTAACATTATGATAGACTTAAACTACAAGGCATGTTTTCATAAATTTAACAGTTAGTCCCACTAATAGCCAGCGGGCTAGCCAATGTTCTCAGTGTTCAATGTTCCTGAGGTTCAATGTTCCAGACTCTGGGAAACACCAACATTTCTGGGAACATCAAACCCTTGGAACCTATAAGGAACCTTGTAATAATCACTGCCAACCATTGATATAGCACCAAAACTGGGAATATCAAACCTTGGGAACATTCAGTCCAGAGGAACACCAGGTGTAGACCTCATGATCACCCAAATGATTGTTTATTAAAAATGTAGCAAAATACTGTGTTGCATATTGTTAAACTGCTTGCTCTTTCATCAAATTGTAAGTCAAATTTACTTACAAATGTGGATGTTTCCTTGAGTTCATCAAAGTTCTTAACACAACTTGCATAAAACACAACCTCAAGTCGTACTAACTGAGACCCACTGAATTGGACAACCTGCACAAAATGCACCCTGAAGTGGTACTCACAAAACCAACTGATGTCTTTATATAGCATAACTGATCGCAACATATGCACATGAGCAGATTTGTCATTGCATTTTGTTCTGACATATCCTAAGCTAATTACATTGAATAATATAGATATCTGACATTACACTGCCATCAGTGCTTACATAAATAGTCCTATTCCTATATCTATTTAATTCTTTGGCACATTAATGTGTTGAAATCTTACTAAAGACATGCTTTGCAAACTATTTCACTCACATTGCCTTTAAAGGGAGTATGCAGTCAAATCAAAAAGAATTACTGTAGTCTTATAGAAGAATTATCCTGTTTCATGAATGGCTCTTGAGAATCATGTGACAGTATTTCTTTTTTCAATTGTGAATTAAACCAAAAGTAACTTTTTGAATTATTTGAACATGCAATGTTCAAGTCCTCAAGTACCATGAAAAATACTTTCAAAAGAAGTGAGAAGAAAATTGTGAGATCTAGCCATTGTTTTAAAGTAAGTTTGGGGTGACTTGTCTTGCCCTTTAAGGAATGTTGGCTATGCAAGATATGTTGCATCACAAGTACCACTTATGTTTAACCATATGGAAGTACAGTAAAGGCCAAAACAAAATTAACATAGTAACAAATGTAGGTTAAAAACTCTAAATAAATGGATATTAAATCACAGTTATTCGGCCATATGAAAGAAAGTGCAAGAATTTGTGCGCTAAAAACTTAACACAGATTAACATTTACTTTCCCTAAATGCCCAAATTCACTGCCTGGTTAAATGGGGTGACTGGGAGAGATAGAGTCAGTGTCCTCAAAAGGGGCACCCAATGGTCAGTCTAGAAAAGACTACCAACATTTTGTTCATGCAATTATAAATAGGGAAAGACAAGCAGAGAAAAGGATTACATACCATTCTGAAAATCTATGAAAAAAAAACCTTAAGAAAAACATTAAGAAATATCTGTACCATGCATCTCCAAATTTTTGTTCAAATGAATGCTAAAAAAAGTTAAAAAAGTATGCTTTCTTAGTTTCTACCAAAAGGACAAACTTTAAATCATATTACACATCTTACTTTCACTCTTCTTTTCCAATCTTTCTCCTTCCTCCTGTCCTTTGTGTAACTTTGATGAGGATGAGCTCTCCTTACTCTTCATATTTCTCTGGTCATCAGCTGATGGTAATGCTGGCTCTTTATCATCTCTCCTTACTAAAAAGTCTTGTCCAGTTTCTTCCTTCAAATGTGTCTCATTACCATCATCTTTCTTTCCTTGGGCGATGTCATCAGTCTCACATATTGGTTCTATCAAGTCATTTGTTTGATCCTCTGACTTTCCTTTGGCAATATTCTTTGTTTCTGCTGAATCATCATCCATCTCAGGCAGTAGTTTGATTGAGACACTAGCTTTGTCCTCTGTATTTTCAATGGCAGCATTGTTAGTTAGTTCTGAGGTAGCATTAGTATCAGACTGTGTTTTGCTTGTGTCACCACTAACTTTGTCCTCTGCTCCCAGGGCAGCATTGCTTGTTAGTTCTGAAGTAGAATTCATATCATTACCTTCCATTCCTGAGTTATTAGTGTGGCTAATTGACTGTACCTGATCATTTTCTTCTGCATACAAATCCTGTAAATTAAGTGATAAAAGGTATACATAACAAATGACACAGAAAGATTCCCCATTTTAAAATCCAAGAAATCATCAAAATACACCCCTTCCAACATGCTTAAGGCATATAAAGATAACATCTGACCTTTCAAATATTTCTTTTTGAGTACAGTAACTTGTTGACCTCACTTGATTTTACCATACACTTTTTCATTGAAAAGAATGAATAAAAATTGCATTAAAAACTTTTTAAAAAACCATAAGTCTGGATTTTCAACAGTATACATTACAATGCAATAACATTTAGTCCAAATGGTCCAATTCTCATCTTCAAAGGATGTTTAAGAGCTGACATGGGGAACATTAAAGCAGGACAACTAGTGATGTTACTGTTCCACATTCAATTAGCAGTTTGAACTTTTCTAAGAGCTTTTGCCTTTTGTGCCAAAATGACATCACATTTTTACTGTTATAGGTTGACTGAACTAAACAAGCTCTCTCTGTACAAAATGCTAGCTGTGGAGTTTGTAATTTAAATGAACTTTTATGGCTAATTGTGGAAGCAAACATGAAGCCCTCATAGTA
The DNA here is from genome assembly GCA_037179385.1 of Holothuria scabra. Classification (NCBI taxonomy): domain Eukaryota; kingdom Metazoa; phylum Echinodermata; class Holothuroidea; order Aspidochirotida; family Holothuriidae; genus Holothuria; species Holothuria scabra. Next base: position 17,734,048 of record CM074184.1, on the reverse strand, counting down.
ACATAATTTTTTCATTTTCATCTCAAAAGGATACAAAGAAGATAATGGGGAGTTGAGAAAGAAATACTTCACAAAGTATTGCAGCTTTGCTTAAAATGAATAGATTTCAACATTTAATATCTAAGCTATGGAACAAACTATGGAAATGGATGAGCGGGATCCATTGTCCAAACTCTAAAATATATGTTTTGTAAGACTTCAGATGAAATTTAAAGAATTACCTTGATGTTTCCATCCAAGAAAAATGGATTTAACAGAGCTGGTTTTGGTGATGGTGACTGTGGAGTAGGTTCATGTCTGTTTAAATAAGCAGAAATCAGCAATAAGGGACACGCTATAGACGAATCCGATTAGGGCTTGAGTTTAGTGAGTGTGGGCAGCCATTAGTGGGGTCCATCAGCATTAAATTGTCCTTATTTACTGTCTACATAAATTTCAAACTCCCATATGCAGCGATACTGAGGGGTTCAAAATACATTTCAGGGTTTGACCATTCATGATACATGATACCAAAGAAATTGAAAGGTGAAAAGGTGATAGGCCCCAGTTACGGCCGACTAAAATAAGACCATCACTTGCTGTTCGGATTTGTCTATAGGAGAATGAAAACCTTGTTGTAGAAAGACAGTACGACAGACCTCCAAATATAAAATATAAAGAACTGTGTGATCTATGAATCTGCCTGATATTCATTCATACTTTATAAAAAAAAAGGAACATTGTAGTCAACAAACATCCAATCAAAACAAAACTATCCTGTTTGAATCCACCAATAAATACATGTATTTCCTTTTTTCTCCTTTTTGTTAAATCCAAATAGTTCTATTTCAAAAAGGTACAAAGTTACAGGGAGCATTTCCAACAAGATGAAGTCTTATGACATATCTTAAATGTTTTTAGGTACAACATATTCAAAATATTTTCCGATATTAGTTTGTACCTTTCAACATTAAGTGCACCTTTTGACATAAAAGGCTGAACTTGTAACTTATTTGTTACATTTTTTATTTGTTTGGCTTTACCATAAGTATGAAACACCAGCATTACTACTTGAGAAGAAAAAGGAGTAAAGCTTTATTCTACCATACACCCTTTTGACTTAAGCAAGGCAAAATGGTGACTTTCATGATTTCTAGCTAGACTTGAAGCATGTTAAAGTCAAGATGTAAGAGCTATGTGAGATCAAAACTTTGCTCAAATTTATTTCTGTGCAAATTAAGGTAATTGTAATAGGTAAAAAAGGGTGACAGATTATCTATCTCGAAAGTCTGGTGAATGACTTTGTTAGAGATTAGGTACAATGAAACTGAAGATTTGAAAATGACCAACTCGTTCAAAGGGGGAGACCATGCATAATTGCCATTCACTGAATTCTTCTTCCACAAATCCTTCAAAGGAAAACCTTCTTACATATAGTGTTTCATTTACAAAGAGACAGAGCAAAGGCAAAAAGAATGAGATGAATAGTTGCTCAATTACCTTTCTATTTCAGCAGCCTCAAGGAGATAATAAACAGCCATGTATAGAGCAATCTCTTCCGAAAATTTGCTTAACCCTTCAACAACTGTCCTGACTTCTTGAGGAAGGACAATTTTCTTCTTTTTCAAAGCGAGTTCTGTCCACAAAGAATCATTCAAATTGACTGGACATGGTAGGAGGTGAAAGTAAGCTGGTCTTGACGGTAGGGTGTGCAGATGAATCGGAAATATCAGATTTGGAGACACTCTAGATCTCCAGATTGCAATGTGTAACTCTTCTACTTGTTCTGGAGATTCGATGTAACTGGGGGAAAGCAGGGGAACTATTTTCTTGCCTTCTTCAATCCTAGTTAACCTTTCCTGCTCATTTCCCCCCTTGGCCTGTACATTTAGTTCTGGAGCAAAGTGTTGGAGTACCTTCATTATATAATCAGCATACACCTTGTCACCTTTGTTGTAGCTAAGGACAATGTCACAACTTTCATCATTTGCTGGTTTCTGGAATTTACCAAATGCATCAGTGACAGCAGGTGGGAAGACTGAATGTGGTAATTCATGTTGAGCATTGTAAAACCTCTCCTCAAAGTGACTTCTTCGAAGTGCTTCCCACTTTTCATCTATGTGGAAAGATACGTCCTGCATGGAGCAAGTCAAAATAGAACCTTGAAATACTTATATTGTTCACATAAGTGATGAAAGATAACGAAAAACTTGAAAGTTTGCAGAAGTTCAAAAATATATCACTACATGCAGTCAAACTTATGGTTTAATACCCTCTACATACAATTACTGTGAAAGGTTCATTTCTCATCTAAAGTAGCATCACTTTACAAAGCATCAACCATCCAACAGATTCCGTATCATACCCATCATAATAAATTAAAACAAAAACCTTTGTTGCATAAAAAAGCAGCTAAAGACTGGATCATATTATAATATATAACCATCACGGTCAAACACTAAATTGAGTTTCCACTATCCTTAACATCAGCTGTACGCATCTTGAGGTACAAGCACGTTGGACTTAATTACTTAGTGGAACACAGGATGGCATAAGCAAGTCATGTTTAGCATAACTGTTTGACTTTTCCTTTAACCACCCTTAATGTAAAGGGAATCATCCCTCCCACTGTCACTTGTCAATCATGGTGTTATTATGAAATATCCTCTCCAGAATTTCCTTTTTATATATTTCATAGAATCCCACAGCAAATTTTAAAATAACAGCACTATGATTTGCTGGTGGTATGAGATACTTTGAGCTGACAGAAGTGTTTTAACCCTTTCGCTATGCATGGTTTCGCACCAAAACCATAATTTACCATCACTATATACGCATGGTTTGGCCGCGAAACCATAGCACTCAGCTGTGCTCTGGCATAGCTAATTGTAATTCTATGGCAAACAATTGTTTTGGACACGAAATAGGCTTGAAGGGGTGATGTTTAACATATATGGGGTAGAGCGAGCGCAAATATGGCTGCATCCATACAAAATGTTACATTTCCCAGAACCGGTACATGGGTACTGTATATACGTATTAAAATACATAGTGCAGTATGGCAGGATGGACCCCAATCTGTAGCAAAACAGTTAATTGAACAGAAAAGAAAAAAAAATACTCACATCTCTTTGCATTATTAGATTTTACTCACCCTTCATAGCAGTAGTTGAAATTTAAGCAAAGTAATAAAGATGTCATGAAAAGTAGGGCTTAACCGATAATCGGATCGGACATTGGATCGGGCTGATATTCACCAACATCGGTAAAATACAGATTGGCATTATTTAGCCAAGTGCACTTACCCATGTTTACCGAAGTTCCCTAACCTGATAACTCAATTCAAAGTACGTGGGAAACGTATTATTACCCGATCTTTTTCCTTAGTCTTGCCGCCTCTGGCTTCAAGCCATTCTGTACAACTCAACTGTAACTAGTTTTCAATAGCAGGGCCTAATGAGGCTTAAGATACATCCTGAATACTACTCTTTATGAACCTGACGTGAAGGCAAAACCAAACATTAGTAATAACAAGCAAGCTAAGTTGTTATCTCGTATGTAATATTTTACTTATTTCAGTTGCATTTCCCTTCACTTTTATCCCATAGTTGTTTGAAGACAGTTTCATACATTCCCTATCCTCAAATAAAGAGTAAATCCACCCATATATAATCTGCATGTATATTAAATTTCTTTCAAGAGTTACTCTGTTGTTGCTACAAACTTTGCTCCTCCTTTTTCATGATGGAATGATCCAATTTTGACACTTGTAAGACCTAGTGTTTGCACGTGGTACCAAGCAGAGTCGTATATATGGCTCTGGTACCAAGAATGGGATGCGGGTTCTGATCGCAACACCCCTCAGGTACAGTGATTAAGATACTTTCTCTAAAGTGCTCCGGACTCTCTGGTGAAGAACCATTTGGCGAAATCAAATGATACTCCCCACGATGAATAAAATAGGCATATAGCAACGATTTGTTTTTGCTCCATAAGGTATATGCCTGAGAAATTTACAACTGTATCAGAGATGTAGTGATAACTTCAGTGTTGCCGCGCATGGTGCAACAGAGTTGTGTAGCAAACACAGATCTGAGAAGCAACAATACAATGGCATGATCGGCTCTTGGTCGTGCCCGTGAAAATTTCAACTTAATAAAGCAGAGTACAACCAAAATTCAAACTTAAATATAATTTCAGGTGAACTCTTCATTCTCAGTCTCGGTTAAATTCATACAAATTGGCAAACAATATGACATGTTTGAATAGGAATAAATAATAAATGGGAATTCATTGCTCAGAGGTATATAAAGGCAATTGGCCAACTAGGAAATGGCAAAAAGTTGTAAATGCATAGATACGGCCAGGTAGAGCAAATATTGAACCAGATCAGATATCTGCTGATGTTGTGGAAAAAGCATCGGACATCGGATCGGCAAAGAAAAACCACATCGGATAGGCCCTTATGAAAAGGATTCTAATTATCCTGTGAGACACCCACAAACAGCTGGCTTAGGACCATTACAATCTACAATACATCATTAATGATATGAGAGTTAGAATTACCTTTGAGTTGATTAGGTATTTATAATATTTAGAATTCTCTGAAATAGCTCCAGTGTCCAACCAAGTGACTAGAGCTGAACAAAGTGTGTTGATGTCATCTTCAAGAGTTTCAGCACTGGTTGTGATATGTGGAACAGTCTTAAATCCAGGAGGAAGGTAGCTAATTTCTTCAGTGACAAATGGTATCAATTGCAAATGGTTTATCTGGTAAAAAATATCAAACAGGTATTTATGTGTTGTAAATACATGTGAACTTGCATCAGGCAATATTGAGCATTTTTTTGGTTTACGAGTACATAAAAGGAAGGTGCCAAGTAATGGAATTTAAACTCAAAGTTATTTTAAGCATATCACTAGCTAAAGACCCTCTTTTGATCTGAACACAGCTTTGTTGATTTCTATTTCAAGTCAAAAGTTAAATGCTGAATCCTGGTATTGTGCAAACTACTCCACTTAACAGGCACTACTGTGCAAATGAACTCTTTACATGTGTTGAAGCTAACTTCCTTTTATCCCTCACATGCCAGCAGATCTAACTAGTCAGACAGTCAGATAATAGACAAAGATGAAATTCAAACCTCAGAATTGATTTCTTTCATCTAGATCTAGATGAAAGATTAGAGATTAAGATATCTATACTCAAATATCTTTGAGTTTGAATTCCATTACTTGGCACCTTCCTTTTATGTATTTTCTCAACGACTTAAAAGCAATGATTTCTAAAACAGTTTTTCATTCCTTCACACTATGGTCAGTGAGGTGTAAAGATACTTAACACTAATATATCAATAAACAGACTAAATATGAGAGACAAAAAAATATCGTACTTGCCAACATCGTCAACAAGAAATACTAAAGTCAGAAAAGCATAACATTCTGATTTTTATGGATTTTGAAGCTCAGAAAACAGAACAGTTCCCCTTAAAACAGAACAGTTGGCAGGTATGAAATACGAACAATAACGTCAAGAAAAAGTTACACACAAAACAATTCAATTAAAAGTAATTCCATATTGAGTCTACACTATCTGTCTAACCCTTCACACCACAGTCAGGAAGAAGCAGGCAAACAGACAGACTGACACACAGACAGACAGATAAAACAGGAAGCCAGCCAGAGGGAAGTAAAACAGATATTTTAATAAAGGTTACATGGCAGTCATTAAGATCAACATTAACACTGTGGAATTAAAATTATGCATAACACAATTCACCAAATCTAAGACCATCTAAAATCCACAAATTTTGTCAATAACTACTAACTCACTGCAGCATTAACAACAGACAGTGAAATAAGGTGGATAAATGAAAACAAAAACAAAGACAGAGACAGACAGACAGGATTGTTAAAATATCGTCATAACCCACCACTGCATAGTGTTTCATCACAGATAAGTTAAACTCCTCTTGACAAACAGCAGACTTAATGTAATTGTTGGTCATCAATGCTACAAGACATCTAGAGCCATCAATGGAGTGATATAGCGCCCTCTGCCACGATTTACCTTAAAAGACAAAATTACCAGACCAATTCAAAGAACATGCATTAATGCTGTTGAGTTAATTGGAAATCATCCACCCAAATAGTTTTCATTTTATCAGGAAAGGAAAGGTTTAAAGTACTGGACCATGTCACCAAATTTTAGTATTAAACGCCACCACATATTATACTGATGAAGCAGTCTCAAAACAAAAATTGTTACCTGTTTTGAGTTCCTGGACATCAAAAAAGATTTTCAGGTTGGGGTTCAAATCTTGGAGAATTTTGACGATCTTCTGAGCTACATCAGTATCCTTGTGTGAATACGAGAGGAAGAGGTCGTATCGTACCACACTAGCATTCATGACGGAAAGAGTCCTTGTAAAGTTGATGGACAGAGAGATGATGATCTGGTAGCAAGCACTGTTAAGGGTTTCTTCATCCTGAGATCTTAAAGAGAATATAAATAATATGGATATCTACCAGTGAACAGTATCAAAAGTTGACTGACTGGTTATTCTTGCAAATTTTGAGGTCATCAGTTTCAATCTCTTCTGCTTACCCTGCTGTCCTTGTGTGTGATGGTCCACATAAACAATGGAGTGAAGGGATAACAATCAGTGCCCTTCTAATGCAAAAAGGCACAACTAAATTAAACCAAATTATAATTTGAGGCATAAAAAAATTCCCAACTAACCTAACCTTATGATCTCATATCACTGCATTTCGTGGGATTCATGATAAGAGAATGAAAAATTCCCCAGAGAAAGACTATGCTAAATAGTAACTGGGGGGTAACCTATTCTCAGGGTCCCTGCTACCTGATTACATGAATGCATGTTCAATGACCCCTTTTTGACCACATTATATCATACATGTTTACATACATTTTTCTGGAAATGTGGTGTGCAAATGTCTCACTGTAAAGAATCTTAACTCTCCTAAGAGGCTTCTATCACTACTTTCAATTTACCAAAATCCAACTAAATAATGTGCATAAATTTTCATTAATTTATTAGTGGGCATGCAAAGGACAATGGAACACTGAGGAAAAGTGTGTTCAATTTGATCTTCATAAATTTCTTCACTCATTGTAATTGAAAACATTAGAATTCTCTGAAAATTCTACAAAAATATTGCATTTTAGCAAAAGTGTGAACAGTTGAAAACTTGAGCACTAAATATGATGGCAATACCTGCAATCAACATACTGCACCAGGCCCATGTAAGTTGGCATGTTCTCAATGGTGACTGCATAAAATGGTGCAAGCATGTCACGATGAGCCTTGCGATTACAACAGAGGGCAATGTTGTATTGCTCCAGGCATGCAGTGGTTTGGAGGTAGTTGGGTGTTAGAACTGAAAATAGATGAGAACAAAACAAGAAACATGACAACTGGCAGAAATCTGCGAGGAAATTAAAGAGCAACATTGCCTTTGAAAATCTATCACCAGAAAGCCAAAAGGCTTAGTGATTCCTTGCCATCAAATACCTTACCTGCTTTCAAATTGACAGTGCTTGATAGATTTTTCTTTACATTTTAGGCACAGAATTTTCACAATTTTACCCCTGGTGACCTCACATGACCTTTGACCTCTACCAAAAACAAAAGGCTTCTTTCTCTCAACATGACAAATCTATATACCAAATATGAAGAGTATCTGTTACTCTTATCTGGAGATATTGTGTTTACAAGCCATTTTCGAAGTTTTGGCAATTTTACTGCTGGTGACCTCAAATGACCTTTGACCTCTACCAAAAGCAATAGGCTTCTTTCTCTCAACATGAAAAATCTATACACCAAGTATGAAAATCGTAGGGCAATCCTATCTGAAGATATCATGTTTACAAGCCATTTTCGGTGTTTTCACTTTTTTACCGCTGATGACCTCAAATGACCTTTGACCTCGGCCAAAAACAATAGACTTCTTCCTCTCAACATGACAAACCGATATACCAAGCATGAGAAGTTTCGGTCACTCCTATCTGAAGAAATCATGTTTAAAAGCCATTTTCAGGATTTTCCCAATTTTACTGCTGGTGACCTCAAATGAACTTTGAATTCTACCAAAAGCAATAGGCTTCTTTCTCTCGACATGACAAATCTATATACCAGATATGAAGAGTATCTGTCACTCCTTTTTGAAGATATCGTGTTTACAAGCCATTTTCAGGATTTTCCCAATTTTACCGCTGGTGACCTCAAATGAACTTTGAATTCTACCAAAAGCAATAGGCTTCTTTCTCTCGACATGACAAATCTATATACCAAATATGAAGAGTATCTGTCACTCCTTTTTGAAGATATCGTGTTTACAAGCCATTTTCAGTGTTTTCGCAATTTTACTGCTGATGACCTCAAATGACCTTTGACCTCTACCAAAAACAATAGGGTTCTTCCTCTCAACATGACAAATCTATATACCAAGTATGAATGTTGTCACGCAATCCTATCTGAAGATATCGTGTTTACAAGCCATTTTCGACGTTTTCGCAATTTTACCGCTGGTGACCTCAAATGACCTTTGACCTCTACCAAAAACTATAGGGTTCTTCTTCCCAACATGACGAATCTATATACCAAGTATGAAAAGTGTCGGTCACTCCTATCTGAAGATATCGTGTTTTCAAGCCATTTTCGAAGTTTTCGCAATTTTACTGCTATTGACCTCAAATGACCTTTGACCTCTACCAAAAACAATAGGCTTCTCTCTCTCAACATGAAAAATCTATATACCAAATATGAAGAGTGTTGGTCTCTCCTAACTGAAGATATCATGTTTACAAGCCATTTTCAGTGTTTTCGCAATTTTACCGCTGGTGACCTCAAATGACCTTTGACCTCTACCAAAAACAATAGGGTTCTTCCTCTCAACATGACAAATCTATATACCAAGTATGAAAGTTGTCAAGCAATCCCATCTGAAGATATCGTGTTTACAAGCCATTTTCGGCGTTTTCGCAATTTTACCGCTGGTGACCTCAAATGACCTTTGATCTCTACCAAAAACAATAGGGTTCTTCTTCCCAACATGACAAATCTATATACCAAGTATGAAAAGTGTCGGTCACTCCTATCTGAAGATATTGTGTTTACAAGCTATTTTTGAAATTGTCGCAATTTTACCGCTGGTGACCTCAAATGACCTTTGACCTATACCAAAAACGATAGGGTTCTTCCTCTCAACATGATAAATCTATATACCAAATATGAAGAGTGTCGGACATCCCTATCTAAAGATATCGTGTTTACAAGCAAGTGTCACAAACACACACACACACATACACACACACACACACACGACATCACCATCGCATAGATTCCTTGCCTGCCTACGGCAAGGAATCAATAAAGTGACACAAATATAATCCTTTTGTGGTCTTTTCCCTTTCTAAACATGAATTACAAATAACTTGCAGCAGATCAACATTAACTAGCTACAGAAAACTTATTCAGGATCATCATTTTTTAAATCAGTCCATTTGTATCATAATTTGTTTGATGAGTGGTATCACAGGTCCATGAAATTTTCATTTCTACCAAGCATAAACCAATAGCAGCAGTTCTTTCAATACTAGCAATCTCTACATTCTACTGTTTCAAAAGCTAAACAACCTGCTACAACCAAAGGGCTGCAATTCAAATTACATTTAAGCTAGAAATTTTCTTTACAGAATAGTATACCACAGAAGTATGCCCCCCAAGACACAAATATTTAGTTCAATAAGGGTGTCAAACAGCAATTGATGGTTCAGCACAGACATCATTCAAATCTCATCAGGTTGTTCCCATTTCATGAATGTGTTGTGCTTGTGGAAGGAGGCATTTGCAGTTGTTTGAATCGATGCAATGTGATACAAATGATCGGATTGGTGGATTTTGAACAAGAGGATACAAAGGTGCTGTTTTGAATGCATAATTGTTTGCGTAAACAAATTTGTTTATTGTTACAGAAAGGCTTATTAGGTGATAATATGTGCCACAAATGTTTTCATAATTACCTCTCATTCATTTAACTGTATCTGATCTTATGTAAACTAGGTTTTAAAAGTCTGACAAGCACAATATTTCCCCTTTAAAGAACGACATTCAACTACTGCAGTTTATTTACAAACAAATCTGATGATGATTATATAAATTGTTATATTATTTGAGCTGCCAATGTGTGTAACTAGCACATTTCACAAATGTACCATATAACATGAACAAAGTTCAAGAGAATGTAACATAGATGACACACCAACCAGCAGACAAGCTCACTGAAAGACAAAAAAGTTATTCTTGGTTTAAGTGAATCCAGTATTGACTGTAATTATCACCTACAGTAGTTAAAACCCAGTAAAGATGCATTGCCTAAATTGGGGCTCATTGAGTTGATACGGATAACTTAACCAGAAAGTTAAATGGTACTACGGCATGGAAAGGGCTATAGTTAGCATAATCAGTCAAGTTTCATATCCAATAATAATGCAAAAAAAAAAAATTGAATTTTGGGATGTCATGACTTGTAACAGTTTTATGCATAATTTGAAAAAGTGTATGGTCACAAATTTTTGAAAACCAAATTAAACTGCTAAGTACTCATTCATAAAACAATTTACTCAGTTTGTAGGGTATAGGGATTGTCTAAGTTTGACCATTTGTCATTGGTGTGTACAAAAACTTCACAGGTTTGAAAAAAAATTGCCCAATTTCATGTATCAACCCAATGAGCTGCTTTAATTATGGAAAGTAGGTAAAATTCAGTCACAAACCTACTCCACCATATTGCAGTAAACCCAGTTGAGGTCTGAATAGTACAGCCAAACTAGTTGGTTTAAAATGAAATTTGGGTAAAACTTACAGGAGCTAGCTAAATCAATAAAATTGGTCTACTGGATTTCAAAAGGAATGTTAACCAGAGCTACTTGTTGATGTTACATAAATCATGATTGTAGTCTTTCCGTCTGCTAAACCTAGAACCTGGGACTTACACACCTGCATAAAATGTCAAAAGCATATGGAGCAGGGGCCTGTTGAAGGTGGTAGCCAGTTCCTAAGAAAAATATGGTCCATTTCAGAGCAAAGATCACTCTCTGGTAAAAATTAATAGGTAATTATTTGACAATCAGCAAAAATCTCTGGGAAACACTTTCTGCCCTTTTAGGGATATCATCCCATATGCCTATGTAATGTTCAGTACATCTATACACAACAAAAGTATTAATTCCTACTGATCAGAAAAATCTTTCTGCTTCAAGTTTAATGACCTAGGTTAATTAAAATGGATAAAACAGCATTTCTATAAAGATGGTTTTAACATCCCTACATCAAACCTGAATTTGCTTCCTTTCGAATCGAAAGATGATGAATACATTATTCTAAATTACTGACCTGTTATGACCCTTGCACTTTTCATCATGACATCATACATATCTTCCTGCCAGAAGGAGTTCTCATTCAGTTGCTGTCTGGTGCTGAAGATGCGGACATCCTCTTTGTTTTTCCTCAGTTTCTCTTTGATTTTCTCAACAATGGTTTTGTCAGATTCACTGTATGACAAGTAAATGTCAAACTCTATTTTAACTTCCTGTAAAAGAAGAAAAAGTGGAGGGGCCTATTTATTAGCACTTTCCAGTATAACTAATGGTTGACTAATAGGCAAGTTCAGCAATTAGATATGGGATCTTTACATGCTCATATGCACATCCTTCAATATGCTGGGATAAACAATGCCCTTCCACAAACTTCCCCAACATGTTACAAAATTTGAGTTAACTTTTAAGTTTTGAAACTCATTTTTTTTTTGTTATCCATCCATAATATAAGCAGAGATCTTAAGTGTGACTTCACACAGTGAACTCCATCTAAATTGCCTTTTTGATGTTAAAGCCAGTTATGCATGTTTTTGGCATAAGAGTGGTTTGACTGTGCATAAAGATTTATTCACTGAAAAATGCAAGATTGTTCTAATATGATTAGTTTAGCAAGGAAGGACTTCTTTGTTAGGACTGCTAATGCCAGGCATGAGCCTGGCATTTCAAAAAAAAAGAGGAGAATTCACCGCCGAGGGGTCACAGCCCACCTCAGCCCCACCATGGTTGGGGCTGAGGTCGAGAAAATTTTGAAATTTTGGAACCTTGGATTACAGGAAATGCACTCTAAAACACAACATTTTTGTTAGCGTTGCCTTGTAGCCTGAGCTTAATTTGTCACCTCATTGATCTGCTCTTTAAAAGCCTGGCCAACAAGGCTAGGCCTAGCGTTGCTCAGTGCTTACTACTATTACAAATACTAGTGTAGTGGGCTAACGTTAGGCTTGTCATATGTAAACTAGCCTAGCCTATGCCTGTATAACCAAACGTTGGCCCAGGTTATTCTAAACGAAATCTTTTAACCAGAATACAAAACTGCATTGAGGTTTCGATGATACACAAACGTTCCGTTTCAAATAATCCCATCATGTACCATTATCTTCTCATTCAAATGTTATACTAACATGTTCAAAAAATAATTTTGTTTTCCCACATGACCTTTGTCCCCCCCACCAAAAATAGGGATCATCTTCTTACCATAAGCATTCACAAACCACACGTGAAATCTATTTAAGTCTCCCACTTTAAGATGTGTTAACACCTATTAAACAAGGTTGTCATTCACATTTTGACCACCAGTGACCCTACAAATCCTTTAACCTCTACACATTGCAATTTCAAAAGGCTTCGAGCTGACTTCAAGAAATGAAAAATAGGAATCATGCAAACTTTCCTTAAAAGTGGACCCCCCTCATGCTAGGGCAACCCTAAAAAACCATGGTACAATTAAGAAATGACATAATGATGGTTTTGATGGTTTTGTATAATTACCTGCAAAAAGTCTTGAAAGTTCACAACACTGTAAACTAAGGACCCCCTCCCCATCCTTTCCAGCTGAAAGGTTTAATAATACTTTTAAGACTTTGATGAGGGTTAGATTTCAGTGCAGAGGTTTGAACCAACCCCATAAATACTGCAGAGTCGAGACATTATTTTGCAATGACACTTTGTAACACTAATATATATGGGAGGACTTTTGAACAGCTTCTCATAACACTAATATATATGGGAGAATTTCGTAAGTTTTCCCCCGCTGCAGATACCACCCTGCTACCAAAATATGCTGCTGCATGCTTTATATCATGTTCTAGAACAAATAAAATTTTGGTAGGAAAGCTTAATTTCCCACTAGGCTAGCCTAAGGATATTACACAGAAACATACATGTGTAGAATAGGTTCAAAATGCTATACATTAGGCAATGGCAAAAGTGCCAAGACATTAGACATGATGAAGAAAATTACATCGCAGGGAAAAACTTTACACCTAAAGCTCACAAAAGTACTGCAGATTGTTGTATAAGGGTTTTTTACCAATGCCTTTTCAATTTTTTTGATGTTCTTGGCCAAGTGGATTTTGTTGATCCTCTTCAGTACTCGATTCTGCTTTGTGAAAGATGTAGCATCGGCTAGGCCTAACTTAGGCCTACGTTAAGCCTAGGCAGAAAGTACAAGCCCACTTGCTCATTCGAACCATACAATTTTGGCCTAAACTTTTCAGTTTAGGGAGCTAGACACTAGACAGATTTCAACAAAGATCCTTAACATGAGAAAAGAGCAATTTTTGGAGGATATTCGTAATTGCGGAATTGAGGGTGAAAATGGTAATTATTCCACCTAAACCAAGATACTTGGCATCTCTGTAGGGACCATCTCCTAACTTTAACCCATTCACATTCCAAATATGGAATCTATCCAAGTTCCCTACCTTGTGATATTGTTGTCCCCCTGTTGACCCCAGATGACCTTTGACCTTTACCAAAACCAACAGAGACCATCCTCTGACTATAATGCATCCACAAACCAAATATGAAATCTATTCAAGTTTCCTCCCTTGAGATATTGTGTTGACAAGATTTTCAGACTTTGACCCCCAGTGACCCCACATGACCTATGACTGCCACCAAAAACATTATGAACCATCTTCTGACAATAACACATCCACATATCAAATATGAAATCTATCAAAGTTCACTATCTTGAAATATCGTGCTGACAAGATTTTCACACTTTGAACCCCGGTGACCCCAGATGACCTTTGACCTCCACCAAAAACAATAGGGACCATCTTCTGACCAAAACACATCTACAAACCAAATATGGAATCTATCCAAGTTTCCTCCCTTCAGATATTGTATTGACAAGATTTTCAGACTTTGACCCCCGGTGACCCCAGATGACCTTTGACCTCCACCAAAAACAATATGAACCATCTTCTGACCAAAACGCATCCACAAACCAAATATGAAATCTATCCAAGTTTCCTATCTTGAGATATTGTGTTGACAAGATTTTCAGACTTTGACCCCCAGTGACCCCAGATGACCTTTGACCTCCACCAAAAACAATAGGGACCATCTTCTGACCATAATGCATCCACATACCAAATACGAAACCTATCCAAGTTTCCTATCTTGAGATATTGTGCTAACAAGATTTTCAGACTTTGACCCCCAGTGACCCCAGATGACCTTTGACCTCCATCAAAAACAATAGGGACCATCTTCTGACCATAATGCATTCACGTATCAAATATGAAATCTATACAAGTTTCATCCCTTGAGATATTGTGCTAACAAAGTTTCCAGAAAATGACCCCTGCTGACCCCAGATGACCTTTGACCTCCACCAAAAACAATAGGGGCCATCTTTTGACCAAAATGCATCCACATACTAAAGATGAAATCTATCCAATTTTCCTATCTTGAGATATTGTGTTGACAAGATTTTCAGACTTTGACCCCCAGTGACCCCAGATGACCTTTGACCTCCACCGAAAACAATATGAACCATCTTCTGACCATAACACATCCACATACCAAATATGAAATCTATCCAAGTTCCCTATCTTGAAATATCGTGCTAATAAGATTTTCAGACTTTGACCCCCAGTGACCCCAGATGACCTTTGACCTCCACCAAAAACAATAGGGACCATCTTCTGACCATAACACATCCACATACCAAATATGAAACCTATCCAATTTTCCTATCTTGAGATATTGTGTTGACAAGTTTTTCGGACTATGACCCCCGGTGACCCCAGATGACCTTTGACCTCCACCGAAAACAATATGAACAATCTTCTGGCCATAACACATCCACATACCAAATATGAAATCTATCCAAGTTCACTATCTTGAAATATCGTGCTAATAAGATTTTCAGACTTTGACCCCTGGTGACCCCAGATGACCTTTGACCTCCACCAAAAACAATATCGACCATCTTCTGACCATAACGCATCCACATACCAAATATGAAATCTATCCAAGTTTCCTATCTTGAGATATTGTGCTAATGAGATTTTCAGACTTTGACCCCGGGTGACCCCAGATGACCTTTGACCTCCGTCAAAAACAATAGGGACGATCTTCTGACCATAACACATTCACATACCAAATATGAAATCTATACAAGTTTCCTATCTTGAGATATCGTGCTAACAAAGTTTTCAGAAATTGACCCCTGCTGACCCCAGATGACCTTTGACCTCCGCCAAAAACAATAGGGTTCTTCCTCTCAATATGGGGCATCCATGTATCAAGTTTGAAAATTGTCAGACATTTCTATCTTGAGATATCGTGCTAACAAGCAAAGTGTCACAAACACACACACACACACACATACACACATACACACATACACACACACATACACACACACACACATACACACATACATACACACGCCATCATGATTGCATACGTTTCTCTTATCATCGAAACCAAAAATGGATTCGATGCATATGGATAATGCAGTAACAACAGAAAGTACCACCCAATTCCTGCGCAACAGAAAGACAGAGCCTAACAAACGTAACTCACTGTACAAGAAGCCATAACTTAGTAGGCCTAGGCCTAACGTTACAGTGTAAGGCTAGGCCTAACGTTAGTCGTTACACTACAAAAGAAAGACGTAGCAGGACGATGTGTCAAACGGCATTCATTTACCAGATTATTCCAATGTTCAGTCCATTCCAGCATTGACTAACATTAGAGCCACTTGTTTTTGGCAATTTTGTCAAAGACTACACATCGAGATTCTCTTTTATCTCGAATTGATTTGGAAATGTAACTGATGTTCCGTGCACATGCAGCAGTCATGCAGTTCAATGCACGCAATACTACTGTACAAGTTGTACGATACGGCGGACGATAGTGAGGCCCTTTCAATTCCTTGCATACCCAGCTGCTATTGCAATATCCATGCCTGCACAGCTATGTACGTTCTATAAATTTGACAACGGTCATGCATAGTATCCATCTAGGAAATAAAGATAACTGGGAAGGTTTACACATTGCTTACATACGCACGTATGAGTACTATACAGTATCCGTAATCTTCCATGTTTCATGAGCTTCTTCTTATACAGGTTATGTCCGCGTTTTTACCCAATTTTATCGACACAAATAATTTTGATAATATACCAAAAAGCGGAACTGTAATTTTTCCGCGGAACCGCGACTAAAAAAATGCAGAAATCCGCGAAAAAGAGGAAAAAGCTCATGCCTGTAATGCTGCTACACTGCAAGATAATTTTTTATCAAAAAGTTGACTCCGTTTCCGGAAGGAGGAAGCCATCAATTCTGCCCGATTGTTCTTGTGGCATTGAATGTCGGAGAGATTTTCTAATTATTTTCACAAAAAGATCATTGATACCTGAACCTGCACTTGATGCTCAATGCTTACACTCATCCCTACCTAATTATTAATGCTATCAGTTGGTGCTACCAAGAATTCTTTTTCTATAATCTCAAATGACATTTAATAAACACCTATAAAATTGTTATGATGGTTGTGGTATTCATTTTGACCACTATGCTGATGACACTTAATTACATATTTTTTTTTTATTTTTTTGAGATTCCTTTCAGGCAATGGCACCTTAGATGCAGGATGTAAACAAATGGGTCACAACTCATCAGCTGAAACTTAACTGTGATAAGGCAGAGTGCACTGTTTTTCATTCAAAAGTTTTGGTTCAAGGTCATGATTTTCCTCCCCTTACAGTGGGTGATGACCTCACCTCTACCCTCCAAAAATTGTGAAAAACTTGGGTGGATATTTTGATCAAAATCTGAATATTGAAAAAAACATGTTGAAACTTCCTGTACATCTGCTAACTTGCAGCTAAGGAACATTAGCCTTCTGCAAAGCAGAAAAAAGTACCTTGATGATAAAACTTGCAAAATATTAGTTCAAGCTTTTGTTACTTCCAGGATTAACTTTCACTACTCTTTGCTGTATGGGTTGTCAGATTTATCCATAGAAACTTTAGGCTATCTCTTTTCATCTGTCTCCTTAATGCTCCTACTTGTAGTCTTCATTCATCTGGGCAAGTTTTCTGACCCTTCCTAATCCATGACTGCAATCATATGGATACTGATGCTTTGCATATGCTGCTTCCACGGACTTCCTATACATGGACAGAGCATACCACACAGTACATTGTCGCCACCGTACGTGTGAGAAAAAGTGCACCAAGATGGCCGTCTGCTATGTTTTTGTGTGAAAGTTTGGACTTGCTCAAGTATATCCCCATATTTTGCAAGAAAGTTGAAATATTTTTGAAATATGGCAAGGTAAGGTCAAAATCACTTCACGTATTGCAGGAATATGATATTTTTCCCCATTCAAGTTTAACTTTTGCTTGAAATATTACACAGTTGTCGTCAAATCAGACCATTTATAGGTTCACGGCGGCCATCTTGATGTGCCTTTTTTGTCTCAGTCGGTTGCGACCAGCTACGGATAGGACCTACATGTTACATGTTCTGTCCATGTATACAAGTCCGTGGCTGCTTCCTACTTGAAGACTGAAAATGGAATCTTCTGCCATTGTGATTGGTGCTCAGCATAAGCAATGCAGTATAAAAAACAAGCTAGTGAGCATAACTTCAAGACTCATTTCTTTGCTTGTTCAGGACTTGGAATGTAATTACTTAGTTGCTTGAACTTTCAGTCAAGCACCTAGAGCTGCTGTACTTTTCTTCTTGATTTGGCTGTATTGCTGTTGCTATTGTTAATTAGCATTTCAATCTGCTGTAAAGCTGGGATGCGTACTATTTGTATTGGGGCTGGCTAGACACTTAGATGTATACATACTTGTGTTCTATGCACATACTGCATACAAACAAGGGAACCTAGTATGAGCTTAGCCTCGTTTGTGCATCCCACTGTGCGCCTCATAATTGCATGCCGCAACACATTACTGAACTTCCTTATTCTAACACATCATTCAAAAAAATTATCCATGACATCACCTATGCCCTAAAACCAATGACTGAAATGTTCACCAGGAAATAATCTCTTCAAGGTGACCCTTCATCATACACAAAAGGGACTGCATGATCAATATGAACTGAATCAACTAAGCAGCTTTGGTTAAATGGTTTATATTTCCTTACATACAAAATGTAAGCAACTATCAAATTTTATTGTATATTTTTATCCAACTACATTTCACTCCCAATAAGTTTATTCCCCTACAAAATGCAGTGATCAGTTGTACCTCTGGTCTGTTCTACTGTGAAAAATGTATACTGTTCATATTTTCTATGTTACACCAGTATTAAACACCGTTGCCCTCTGTTTTGCTTTTCACAATATTTCGTAGTGTACTATTCTTTTCAGTTATGGATCTTCAGATGTATTAAAAGAATATTTCTGAAGACCAGCTTTAAGCTTTATGTCACAAACAGTTGACACTTGATACGATATTTATGGCCTATCCCTTTTCACTTCAAAAGTAATGTAAAGAACTGATCGATTTTGCAGATTTAAGTCACATTTCACCATTTACTCAGTCCTGCTTTCAAAAAAAAGTATCGTACTTGAAAACTTGACGAAGGATGAAACTCAGCACTCTTTCTCACCTTGGGAATCATATACTGCATGTCATACTTTTCTTTCATTCTCTCAAAAGTCGCCAGAGTTAAGATGTATCCACTGGCTCTGGCCATAGCTCTGGCATCTGATGATACTTCTATATTTTTAGCAAAGAGGACAATTTTGAGTTTTCTCAGCGGAAGACCTGCTTTCATCCACCTGACAGCAGCTTCTATCATACCTTTGATCATCACATCCTTGCCATAGCCCTAATGGAAGAAGTAAAAAAAAAGAAATTTAGTTTGCAACCATCAGGCAAATACTACTAGATAAAAAATGCAAGCATTAGGAAGACAGTTGCTTAAGAACTCTGTTAACCCTATACTCAATGAAACAGGCATTTGGATGGCTGGATTTGGATCCCTGGATTAGTATCAATGGGGCTGTCCCGCTGAGTGAAAATCTACAGAGGGAACTCTCAAAAAAGGTACTAGTGGTTGCGCAAAAGACAAGTGCAGCTGAAAAGTTTACATCACTTGTGTACTTTCGATAAAGTTGTTGTTAAAGCTGAATATTGAAGAACTCAGGTGATTTTAGTTTGCAGCAAAGTAAGAAATAGTTGTAAGGAGGTTAAAATACTACGACGAAAAGACTATCTCTAAAAATAGTCCACTGTGTCCTAGTACCTAACTTGCTGTGCCCAAATCAAAGATACATCACTTTACCATAGTTCGAAGCTAAGAAGCATCATTACTGAGTAAGTTTAACTTACATGTAACACTCTGTTTTTCTCTAGTCATTCTAAACTTAAGTACTTTTGAATAGGAAAGTGCAGTGACTGGCTTATGCAAGGACGTACTGATTGACCTGTTTCTACAGTGTCTTCACCAGCGTGCCTTTACACATTTTTATATGCATTTAAATTCTTACAGGGTAACAAAGGAAAAACAACCAGAGCACTAATTTTTGAAGGGTGCAGTACAGTGAGTCACTTATTCTGGATAATACACAGAGAAATGTATTATGCACTCATAGAATGTACATTGATTCTTGTAACAATGTGCTTTTCTGTAATACATCTAAATTTTTCTACACAGGTCAACATAAATTGTAGGCCTAGGACATACTGCAGTACATAATAAATTTTCAGTTACATGCCTATAGTTATGTGCATTATGTGTCAAATTCCTAGAAAAATGATGTTTCTCTGACTTAAATTGTTTTGAAAGAAGAATTACTTAGACCTACATTGGCAAAGCTGCTGGTTTTCAAACAACTAAACAATGATCACCACTGCTTAGTCCACCAATTTCTGCCTTAAAGTAGGAGTCACTGAGCCATTTTGCATTGGAACCTATGGCTTATTACGTGTATATCTCTGTAGGACCCATTCGGCAGCCCCATCTTTTGGAGAGATACTGTACAAACGAAGGGCAGGCAGCCCCATTACCAAGTGCAGCTGGAAGTCACCCAAGCATAAGCACAGATATGAAGGAAATCGATTGTTCTGCTAGCTCAAGCAAACAATCTCCCTGCTCGAAAGGTGTGTCAGAATGTGGAACGAAAGGAGCAAATGGAGCACGAAGTGCTCCCCACCTCGGCCAGGGGTCCAGGGGGCCTGCCTTAGTTGGGTGGTCTAGGAGGCCAATGCCCCAGAAGCTCTCCATTTTAGAAAATTATGGACAATAGAATGAAGCTGTTGGATAGCAATGTATACTGTGGAGTTTGTTTGTTGGATGGAGTTTTATGGCCCAGTTACCTATTGGTTCAATATATATACTGTACTGTGAAAAAAAGATGTGTGATTTTATCGGAATGCTTATTTTATCCTCCAAAATCCTTGAAAGTCCCATTTATCTTTTTAGAAAGAAGAATAATTATGTATTACCTTGTTTGAGAGTTCAATTCAGGTAAGCAATGTTTAAATTGACCCATAGGCATTTCAAATCAACTTTGGGAATGTAGATTAATTACATTATTTTGCTTTTACCATTAGCTAACAGTAATATATGGGAAATTCTGCTTTGTGGAAAGCATGAACTGCTGACTAGCACAAATGTTTGCAAAACGTAGCTTCCTTGGTCACTTCAACCATACATTTTGGCTGGAATGTCTTAGGTTAGCAGGCCTTGAATTCTGAGGCGTGCGAGTACCATCACACACCAGGGTTGGCTCTATAGTCCCCTGTGTCATTTGTCCCCCGTCTAATTGGTCTCCCATTTAGCGTAATTCATCTCATATGTCCCCCGTCTCATTGGTCCCCCCTCTTATTATTTCCTCTCATTGGTCCCAGTCTCATAAGTCCCCTGGGTTAGGGTGTAGGGTTAGGGACCAATGAGATGGGGGGCCAATGACACGGGGGACCAATGACACAGGGGACCAATGAGACAGGGGACTATTGACACAGGGGACTATTGAAACAGGGGACTTTAGACATTATCCCCGCCTTCTATGGCCTTCTATCTAGTTGTTGCTCACCAGCTTGTTTTTCTTACTCCATCGCTTATGCTGAGCACCAATTATAATGGGAGGAGGTTTCATTTTTAAAGTCTGACGAGTATGACGAGGCCAGGACTTGAAATCCCAACCTCCGACTACAAATCGGGTGCTTTAACCGCTTGATCTTGCAGTTGGTTCATCCTGAGAGAAGAGCAAGTCTCATTGTAATGATGTTCACTTTTCCATGACCATTGGACTCATGCTATACCCTTTTCTCAAGAACACCACTGAATATGGGAATCTGTTTTCAGTTTTAGCTTTCTATAGGAAAATATCTTCCAACAAAAAAGTGGTAAACACAAGTTTTGTTTAAAAATTCAAGACTTTCTTGTTAGATTCCGAAAGTATTGTACATTTATTAGCTTTCATTAACTTTGGAGACAGGAACAATGCTAGGATGATGCTATAATTAATATTTCTCATGTAACTGAAACCAAAACTCTCATTAAATCTATAACATAGCACTACTTGCCTGACTCCCAGTATTGAGAAGTGGAGTTATAACTGATCCATCTTCATTTTTCAGAATAGGGACCAAACATCTAAAGGCATCACTTACCAAGACCTGAGGTGGTGCCGATGCTGAAAATCTGCAATATTAGCAACACATTATTTAATTCCTTGCCATTAAGCTACAGGAATGGAAGACACACAAAATACATGATTATTATAACAAACTAAGTGATTACTATGAAGTAAACCAAACATGGGGTGCGAGTGACACAATATTCATGTGATTTTTTCCCTTTCAGCTAATTCAGCACATTTCCAACCCATTCATACTGTATATACCTACTGTACAGTTTGAAGTTGCACTGGCCAAACATAAGATACACCATCTCAACAGATCTCAACCTTACTTGATTCATCACATTTCTTCACAGTTTCCTGGTCAGTTTGGGGAGGAGGGAGGGTGAAACTATATTATATAAAGTTAAGTGGTAGCAAATAAATACTGATTGTGTAAGCAACCCAGAAATAAAGAGTTTGGGCAGTCAGTCAAACATGCAGCTTCATATATAAATTTCACATGATTAATCAAAAAGTATCTAGGTCAGACAATTGCTAAATCTACCCAGGTAAACCAGAATACACAATTACAGTTTACAGCATGGAAATTATATGGAAAGCAGCCTCACTAAAATATGAAACAGTTGGAAAGTGATGACAACTGCTTACCGTGGGGTCTCAAAGCAGAGTAGTCTATTGTAAGACAGATGACTCGGCAAAGGTTTGGACCACCAGCAGCTGTAGAGCTCACGGAGATCCTCTTCCTTATCTTTTGCAAGATCTTGCACACTTAAATTCAAATTTCTTTCAAGCGCACCAATAACGGAAAAAGGAGTTGGAACATAGTTACCTACAAGAATAACATTTAAAAAAGGCATGAGCTGGGTTTCAAAGTTCAAGATACATTTACCTGTACCTTGTACTGTATCCAGGGTTGACTAACAAAAGGATGATGATGTCATGCATAAAGTACATTTTCTTTATACTGGAACATGCCTAACTAAAATATACAGTATGTATTTATACCCAGAAGTAGGTTTTAGGGTTGTTGCAAATTGCATGAAGACATTCATTCTCAAATAAACCATACATTATGAGATGAAGTAAAGTTAGGGTCTACACCCTAGTCCCTTCAAGGCAGCATTACTCTAAAGGAAAGTACAGTATGAGGAAAAATTTTATTTTCATACAGTATACATGTAAGACGAACTACAGCAAATCTAGACAATTTTGTGAAGCTTCCATTAAATTGGACATGTAATTTCCCACAGATATCAGCACAAAAAGTTACTAGATCGGTGTTCCGAAGGAAGCTTGAGGGCAGCAGAGGATCTGCTACTTCCTCACATTGACAAGGAATGCTTCCTTTCTTTTGGGTTTTTTTTTCAGTATGCTGTGTTGATCTTGAAGTTTCACAGGAACAGGACCTCCCCAAAGGGAATAAAGTTTGTGAGGTTCCAATGTTGTTGTGTTGATATCAAAGTTTCAAAGGAACAGGACCTCCCCAAAGGGAGAAAAGTTTCTGAGGTTTTTATGCAACTTCATGCAAGATTTTGCATTCTGGCAAAATGGGATTGTTTAGGAGGAAATCAGTTGAGAAAAAAATTACGTTTATTAATGTGAGGATATGACGTAGTATGTACTTGCTTCAAGTTCACACTTTGTTGAAAATTTGACAACTTTACCCACTCATACAGGAAGCCCCTTCTTTGTACAGTAGGCTTATATCATATTTTGCTTCCAAATGGATAAAGTATTTTTGCTATGTTTGAAAAAGTTTGGCAATTTGAGGAAAAAATAAAGTCGAATAAGAGAAAGCATTTAAAATATTGCAAAACATTTGGATGGTTTCTAGAAAAAGACACATAGTCCAACTACCCTGTATAGTGTACCACAGCAACTCAACTGTAACAAAAAAATCTTGAGTGTTACGCAATGCCTTGTCTGTATTACTACGTGCTATTAGCCTGCATAGCGCCTTGGTGACTGCAGTCCTCTTTGGCTGTTGCCCCTCAGAGCCTGCTGGCGATAGTCAAAAATTCCTTTCAATGAGCTCAAAACTTGATGACCTTAATATTAATGAGCACTCATCACAATTGGTCTATTCGTGAGGTACAGTAGGGGGTGCTCAATGACTCTGAATCTTTGCAATGCTACATTGATAACAAAGTTGTTAAAACCAAACAAACACAGGCTTATTACATCCATTAAAGCTTCTAACGTAGATGGAAGTCTTAATCATGGGCAGCCTCTTATAAAGAATGACAACTTTTCATCTAAGAGATGGCTTAAAAGCTGACAAATAATCTTTGGTTGAAAACTTTGAACTGTCCTTTCAGATGGCTGTGTGCTACATTGTTAGTAATTAGTCACTGTACTGCGCGTATGCTTGCACAGTACCATACTGTACAATACCAATATCAAATTACATTGAACAATCCACCTACAGCTACTGTATGTAAATGAAATTTGCATTGGATTTCTACACAAGCTGAAATGGCTGTGGCTCCAACGCCGGCAGACGTTGGGTTTTTTGTAGTGATGAGCTGAACGAAAACACTTTGTCCCCACCATGGGCTTATACTGTATGTGCTACAGGCCTAAAGAAGAAAGAACAACACTAACCCTTGAATGCAGAAACCATCAACACATCTACTTTGTCCTTCTTTGCCAGTCTTGTGATGTCTCCCAAACAAAGTTCTATTTCACATTCACCATTCTGTGTTAAAACTTTGATGGACTCACATGTAGTAAACTCAGACATCTTGAACAGAGAAACCACCAGTCTATTTTGGTAGGTAGAGTTATTTTAGTGATGTGAAATGAAACACTTCATTTTCACCCTTGATTCCACATCTGTCTTGGGAGACATCTAACCATAAACACAAAAAACTGTTACCTGCCAACTGACTATAGTATATGGTATACCTGTAAAGAAAGCAGAATAACAAATAAATGATGTTGAGCATAATGATCTGAAGTCATAAATTTAAAACTGTACTGTACGTATGACAGTTATTTTCCAACTGTGAAAGAGATCATACTACTAGGTACCCCTTAACATGTATGGCAAATAGATAGCTTAGAAGGGTCTTCCCAATGTTCACATGAGAGAGCTCATTGCAGTGTCTGAATTTTCGGGTAGCTACGCCAGTTATGAGCTCCACCTGAGCAAGGAAAGACGTGCGAGGCTTCGGTTCTCGCGGGTGGCCTGTACCAGCTTAGGCATTGTTTATAGGTGCACACACACAACCACCCACACGCACATACACACATACCCGTACTCAATGCCTTACGGGGTACAGAGAACAGTTCCCCATAAGGAAATGGTCGGGATTCCTCGTTAGCCGTTTAAGTCATGCAGCACATGAATGTCATGAGCAAGGGTGGGCTCTTGCATATAACATGACAGAGCTCATTGCAGTGTCCGAATTTTCTGGTACCTATGCCAGTTACAAGCTCCACGTGAGCGAGAAAAGATGTGCGAGGCTTGAGCCCTCGTGAGAGGCTTGTACCTGGCAAGGCATCGCTTATAGATTCACACATAAATACACCCACACACTGTCATAACTGCTTAGGTTTCTTTTTTGTTGAAACCAAGAACATTACTGTAGCATGTTTAAAATTCCCTTGTATAGTTTTACCTCAAAAAAGATATAGGCCTAAAAGACCATTTCATCCAATGGTAGCACTTATTGACCAGTACAGTACATTTCATCCAGGTAGGTAATTTTCCAACTAACTTAAAGTACTGGTAGTTTTCTGATCACTAAGCAAGATGCTAATTTTTCTATTTTTCCAAATGGAAACTTGAACAAGCGTGACTGATGGTAAACCTCAGCTTGCTGTAGATGGTCTCTCTGGCTTAAGTTTTGTTTGAAGTAAATTGTTTTCTGCAAAGAAAACTCAAAGTAGCGACTACTAGCTCCAGATCCTCCTTGTAGTATACCTGGGAAATGCCATTTATCAAAATTTTCTGTACATTCAGCACCAACAGGTTGGATAACCCAGGTGGCACTCACTTAGATAGCCTTTCGTGCAGAATTACCTTTTCAGGCCACCAGTCATTTTGCTCCTTGCCTGTTTGCTCCTGTCCTTTCACCCCCTTGCCACCAGTTTGTCCCAGAAAAACTTGCTTTGGCCCCACATACAGTACCAGTGTGTCATGAAATACACTGACCCTACATGTAGTCATGGTAGTTCAAGTTGTCAACCAGTTTTCAAAAGTTACGGCAGTACATATAGGCAAGTATGTGACAAAAAAGCTTCAACCAAAAATGTAGCTCTACAAAAAGAGAGAACTTTGCAAAAACAACAGAATACAACATATTGGGTCATTCCACCAGGTTGGGACACAAAGTGTGACACTTAGTGAAAATTTCAAATTGCTTGAAATATTATTTTATAATAGAGCAGGATATACAAACATTCTTTTAATATGAAATACTTTTGTTACTGTAGAATCACTCAGTTCTTCATAATAGTCCACTGAAGGTAAATGTGTCAAATATTTGTGCTGATGTAACGTAGACACCAATTTCAGATTTGAAGTTGGGGAATAAGCTTTGGTCACCACCATTCATATTGAAGTTTCTTTTCCAAAAATATACTGTAGCAAGTGATAAGTTACTTTTAAATAAGTTCACTTCCATAAAAATGAGTTCCTACAAAAGCGTAAAAATTGCCAAAAAACAAACTGGGCTAAATACTTAGATTTTTGTGTACAACAAAGACTAGCAAACTTTTTAAAACTCTAATTAATGGACAAATTGGGTGCTATTAATAGCTTTATATTTAATGTGTTTAAATAGCCTGGGATAATACAGATTTAATTGTATCAAATTTATTTTACCACTTCTCCCAAATCTTTAGATATGAATCTAAAAATGGTGGAGTACAGTTGTAACATGGGACCCTGTGTCCATGTTACATCATGTGTTAACAATTGATTAAACAGACACTTACTTAATAATAACAGCACTGTTGGACTACTCTTAAATCCAGTGGGAGTTGTGTATAGATCTACTGTGTTTGCACACAAAACATGTCAGTTCAAGTTTAAACAACGAAATATTGAACAAAAGTTAAGCTATTGTACAGTGCTATTGTAACATGGACACAGTGTCCAATTTTACAATCACCCATAAAAGTGACCTTTAACATATTTACAACACAAATCTTTTCATATTTTGTATCTACATTGTCACTATGCTCTGTTTCAATTGATATACAGTAGCAGGTTTATATTTCAAATTGTGTCCAATTGTGACATTCATCCAACTAAACCACTGTTCTGATGTAACGTGGACACCGAAAATCTAAAATGGCATAATTAACACATGAAAGAAATTTAAGTCTAGTTTGTACATTTTGTGTAACTGTTGTGTCCTAGTATTTGTTACAGGAACAGTATAATGTATCCTATGCAGCTTGTTTGAGAATTATGGAACAAATTGTCTCAAAATTGTACTGATATAATGTGGACAACATGCTGCAAAACAACCCTCTTTTGCATCATATTTGAAAAAATTTGGTGGTCTTCCATCTCTTTGAATTATTTTCACAGGAGTCAAGTCAGATATGAAAAGTTCAAGTCAATTCAGGCTTCTTTTGAAGCAAAGGGAAAATTCCACACCCTAAATCAAAATGTTACAAAAGTGCAGGCTGTTGGATTTCAAAAATCATGGGAACCCATTTGCGGGTTCCATCATTTTTCACCATGGTAACCCATGGTAACCCACTTTTCGGGTTCTGTTAAAAAATCATGGGGACCCATTCTGTGCATATCGAAAGTGAAGCTGGTCTTTTACAGGGGTTTAAGGGTTGGGTGTTCGTTTGGAAATTTTCCACTCTCAAGCTACTCTGGGTACTAACAATTTTCAAATGCCTAAGTCTGTGAATCAAAACTTTTGCATTAAAATGAAGCTGCAGTTACTGAACACCTGCAATTACATTTATATAAAATTTAAGAAGTACACGTAGTGATGCTGATCAAGAACAGGTTTGCAATTTTTCTATCGAACCACCGCCGAACCTTGTTAACCTTCATAATTGTCACACTTAAAAAATTTAATAAACCAAAGCACTGTTTTGTGTATCGAAAGAAATTCAGTTTTGCAGTGTTCTTAATTGTGTAGTTTATTTTTCAAGAAAAATAACACAGCAGGTCTCTTGTGCCGACAGACACTTCTCAATCAACCTCGATCTCTCCCCTGCATTGGATTAACTGAATAAATCAGACTGTTCATCATTGCCAACCAGTGAGATGATACATGCCTTCCAATTAAACTCAGTTGAAGCACTGGATATGCATGCATGTAGATACCATCATTACATCTAACCCCCCACTCCCCCCCCCCCACCCAAAAAATGGAACTCAGACGATTCTAATCGAAATTCTGCAAAAAGTTATCCAGCTCAAAATACATGTAACTTTTGAGCTAGCCTAGCCTAGGCCCATAGGAATTAGGATGGACCTTAATTATTCTCCAAAAGACCAAAACTATATGTCAAAGGAATACTTGTATTTATTAATGAGATACACAAACATTTTACCATCTATAATGATGGCAATTCACCCCTTAAATTATCAAAATCCTTCAAAGTTACGATCCAAAAAGGAGAAGCAACTAACTGAAAATCGGCAAAATTTTCTCCGTATAGGCTGCAATTTGCATATGGAATAGTGTGTTAGGATAAGTCACTCATACACAAAAGACTCCCACATGAAAATTTCTGGAATTTGACTATGCTTAAAATGAAATTTTATCGAATTTTAACATTTAAAAAAGGAAATTTGAGATAATTCATGGGAATTTCTGTGGCTATGACCTTTAATACTTCTCTCCTTAAACTATAGGCCTTGGCTAGGCCTAGGCCTACATACACTTGTGTAGGTACTGTAAGCATCTGAAAATGACCACTTTTTGAGAGTTT
Source organism: Holothuria scabra (assembly GCA_037179385.1). Lineage (NCBI taxonomy): Eukaryota > Metazoa > Echinodermata > Holothuroidea > Aspidochirotida > Holothuriidae > Holothuria > Holothuria scabra. Next base: position 17,705,174 of record CM074184.1, on the reverse strand, counting down.
TAATTTGAACAGACTCAGATTTTGTAATCTTTTGGATACTGGTTCCATGGTTTATGTAAAGTTGGCTGTGGGACCCAAATGGTATACGTACGTATAACTGGTATAACGTAAAGACTAGGCATGATGCTGCTGCCTGCCAATGCCCCGTAAAAGTGAACGTGTTTCCATATTGCTAGCTGCTAGCTAGCTAATTTGCTCACGGCTGCATGAATCGGGAAATTCCCAGTATCACCACAGTACCAACCAAAGAGCATACTTCAAACTGCCAAAAATGCAACACTTCTTCGCATTGAAGAGTTCCTTTGTATTCGATCCCATTCACCTATCTTCCTTGTTTTAGGTAACAGTTTGTTCCCCTAACGCTAGACAATATGTCAGCCCAATCAAGATAAAATTTCTGGAAAAAACGGAAAATGCCAGTCCCATGATAATAAAGAAAGAAAGGCAGCACATTTTGAGGTATGTGATTTGATTATCCCCAAGTCACTCACCAGTACCGCGGTATCGGCTTTTGTTATGCTAGCCTAGCAGTACATACCAAAATGACTACAGATAAATCCGCAATGACATTTTGTGTTGCAAAACATTTTTTGTCACAGGTTTTTGGTTACGTAAAGGTATGCTGTTCACACTGTGCTAGAATGAATGTACATAGATATGAATGGGGATTGACACTAGTAACGTTACATTAGTTTGTTCGCTACGTACAGTTGCGCTGGTCTACACTGCAGGTAAGATAGTCCAGTTTAGGCCTTGCGTAGTGCTTCGTATCGCACAACAGAAAACTTTAACAAGATTGACCTAGGCCTCCATCTTCATTTGTGAAAAATCTTAGTTGTGTAAAAACTCATAAAAGTTGAAAAGCTACACGTGTCTGGTAATTTCCCAATTCAGACATTTCAAAATCAGGGAATTATTTATCCGGTATCGCATCGCAAAATGCGATGCAAAGTGACAGATTTGCGATACAAATCAAAATATGTGTAGCAAAATTTGCGACACAATTTCCGAGCAAAAGCTCCGGTACTCGGTGAATGGAAATGAAATCGGGAAAACTGCACGCGCACGCAGGCCTGCAACTGTTCAATATATATTTAGTACACACACATCAAGTAACGAAACACTGCAAAAAAGCAGCAAGAAAAGTACCCAGACACTTGAGTATGCCAGTCAAAACAGCAAGGTAATTCTGCCTATTCACGCAACTTTTACGTGCACCTATTGGCCGCTAGTTACATTGTCGATTGTGCGACTTCAACGTTTGCAGCTGTGTATGAAGTATAAGGCACTCTGTTACGATAGCTCGGCGACTTCCCATAGGGATCAAACTTCTTCCACATAAAACAAAAGATAGCCTAGGCTCTACACATCTCCATATCCAAACACGTTAGGATAGTGCAAGGTCTTGCACAAACAACTCGGAAGAAAAAGCATCGTAGGGCAAAATTACAGGGGTTGATCTTTCGAAAATAGTATGAAGGGCTTAGTAAGAGTATTTTACACGTGCCTCATAATTATTTTGTGAAATTTGTGAAAATTTGATATATTGGACATCTTTCAAATTGTCATCGTTCTGACCACCCTGAATGAGGCTGTAGCAATACCCATAGTAGGCCTTGTATGTAATACATATGAGAAGTTTGAGAACACACTTAGAAACGGATTGCAAGCTCGAAATTTAGGTAAAGTCCCAGGATTTAAGAAGCTTGCAAACTGCTTATTATCATGGTGGAAAAAAAACAATAAGGTTACTGACTGTTTTCTGGCCCTGTTCCAGTTTGTTAGAATGCAGTGCATCAAGCTTGTTGAGTGAATGTTTTTGACTCGCTTTCTGGAGGACCTTACACTGTAGGCCTACAGCAAAGCAAGGAGCTGATTCACTCCGATATGGAATTGAAGTCAGTATTTTGTGCCTTGTTTCTGCAGATCCATAAAGAATTATTGCAGATATATAGGACTTTTCGTGGAACAGTGCTGTCACATTAAGTCAATAGTTAGGTTTAGTTTCAGCATATAACTGAACACCGTATCATAGCAGTGAATACAGAATAGCATCTGGGCATGAACCAGAGTACTGCATAACAGAAGAAAATTATAACAGTGTAAATTGCTATGCAAAATTTCTGTACTAAATTATTCCCTGAAAATACACCATTATAACATCGAGTCTGGGTGAATAGCTTATGCAGAAAGGTGGATGAAATGCCAGAGGTCATCTGTGTAAAGTTTGGTGAGAAAACATAGTAATTTGTGAACGTGAGAGATGACGACCCTGGCCAAGGCCGCCTAGTGATGGGATTCCCTGTGTTAGCGGGGCAAGGGCTGTGATGTGGAGTGTAATGAGCTTAGGCCATGTAACGTAACACACAGCCCTGTTCAAGGGCTAGCCTAGGCCTAGCCTAGGCTAGGGCCTAATTGAAGAAAATACTGGGTGTCTTACGACTGATAGATGAATGGTTTTACTGAGGTGTCCGAATTTAGAACCTGTTCAAACTTTGAACCACCCATTTATAGGCCTAGGCTTCTATAGTATAGGCTTGTAGGCCTTAGCCCTACTTTGCCCTTCAACCTGTTACTGTTAGGCTATGCTATGTTATATGTAGGCCCATAGAGCCTAGCCTAACGTTACGTTTCAACTAAAGTTAGGGTAAACTAAAAGTTGAAGACAAAACAAAACAGCAAACTGACCAGTTTCACTCTCAAGGCGAGTCAAGCTTGACCTTCCGAATTAGCAGCATGCCAAGGGTTCATTGCGGCTTTTCATATGCATGTATTGCATCTGACATGGCCCAATGCTCTGTTACCAGCTGTAACTCAGACCTTATAGCGCAGAAGTATTCCCCCCAAAAGAATATGCTGCCACCACTAAAAAGTTTTTGGAGCTCCTCCCCATTTTGGTTGAGGAAACCCACTTGGTAAACTGAGCTCACTACACAAATCACGGCACCTATAAAACCCGAGGATCGTGTGTCCTTGGCTCGCCCTGAGGCGGACCAGCCAATTACAGTCTGCTTTGCTTGTCCTTGCTTGCCCAGTTCTCAACTGTGCAACACGCGTCTGGTCAGGAAGTTTTCATTCGTGTTATTTGAAACCCAAATCAAAACATCTGCGTCTGCCTAATAACCTTCTCTTCAGCAGTGGTCAGCGCTGGCTACTGTAAAATCGGTGCTTTGTTATGAGAAACCAACGTAAAAGTATTGTGTGCTAGTTTATACCAAAGAGCTGCATGTACACTGTGTAAAGCTGTTATATTTGTATTTATAACTTGTCACCATATAAAGCACTGAGAAGGGATGGTAACTATCTGTTTAGATTTAGAAGAGGGACTTGTAATACAACGGGCTACATGCACAGAGGCGATACAGCCTTATCTCCTCACTTCTCCCACGTTTTCACTCCTTTCACTGGTAAAGCAGCCAGCATTATTCTGTTTTATCCAAAGGATAACTTTCCCCGGGGTAGTCGGTCAATTCACTGTTAGAACGGTAATGCGAAAGAAATATAATTATACCAGTAAACTATATATTTGGGGGCTAGTCTGCACGAAAACAGTTGCTGCAAGCTCATACCTAAGGCTTCGGACTCGGAAGGAAAAATTATCTCCCCGAAAACCTCACTGACAAAATACCAAAAATGTTTTCATAGGCTCTAGCTATTGGATTTGAAAAATTTTGTTTAGATGGTGTGTTTTTTGTGGGACTTCAAAATGAGGACAGAAGAAAACAAACAAAACCATCTACGGGACACCAGTGGATCAAGGGACAAGCTCCAGTGAAATGAAATTATGGTGGGGTCCAGAGGCAAACTTTCCTTCCCCAGGCAGAGATTATGCCCTGGTGGGGATCTGGCATCGAGCAAGAAGTCCCCCCCCCCATAGAAAGATCCCCGTCGGGCCATGGGTGGATCCGGGGAAGAAACCAGCGAGAGCTCTGAGCATGAATTAATCGAGGCTAAGAGGTTGATATTGAGGCGCGAAAATAAGTCGCCAGATAATATTATTGATCTTGGGACTTAGTACTGTATAGGCAACAGAGAAGGTAAAAGACTAACAGGGAAACACCTCCAAACCCACCCACCCCTTCAAGTTTATGCTGTTTCTGGGAATTTTTCCTCTCTTCGTTCACCTTATATCTTCGCTAGTGCATATAGGATTTTAGCAGGGAGCTACGGGAGGTACATCAAACCTTTTCTAGGGGGGCATAAAGTTTGAATTGTCTTCCTCTCGAAATATTGAACTACGGTACGAAACTGTACATTCCAAAACACTCCAATGAGGACACCTTAGGTCCTCACTTTACCGTGGGGCAGTACCGTTAGCGTAGTTACATTGTGATTGCCCCCCCCCCCCCCCGGACTCGAAAAAGTGAAAAATTCTCCCCGGAAAAATACAATAAATGTTCGCTCATAAATCAGTCCAGTGGTAAACTTTTTTAAAACTCCGGGCCGCTATAGAACCGTTTCCCTAGATTTCCTTCAATATAGGCTCTTTATGGTGAAATACTTAGCCTAACTCTAAAAAAGGCAGCAAAGTTTCGGAAGCTTTTTGGATGTCGCTGGTAAGCCTCAATCCTCACTCATTATTAAAGAAAATAATGCAACAACGACAATCTTCGGGCCACATGCTATCTCATATATATACATCCCCGGATCAAATTCCGGTGGAACCACTTGGAAATTTTCAGGGGTCTAAAAACTGACTTGTTCAGCATAGCTGTTCACAGCGATGCTGAGGGGCTTTAAAAAATTGTGATTTACACAATTGGGTATTTGGTTGTCCGTTTCAGGACGTTGTCCGCTTGCTCAGTGCAGCTGTTGAGCAAGCAAGTAACCTCCACCCCGGCCAGCCTTTGGGAAAGTGGCTAAAGACTGGGGATACGCTCACGTCCGTCGGATGGGAACGTTAAATGGCGGTCCCGGGAGCAGGACTGGGAGCGATTAGTACACGCATGCCTCGTTACATGAGCACTAGTCGAAAAGAGAAGGCGAAATTCGCCGGTGTTCATCCACGCTCACTCTGGCAAAGGTCCTCGATGAGCCAAATGGCTTCCTGACCCTCAAAACGTTAAATAAAATTAAATATATTAATAGGAAACGCAGATTATTCAATAGTCCCCAAAATTTTCAAATATCCTCACAGGAAACCCAGATTCTAAAAGTTCTATGTTCTGCAATACAAGTTCCATATTTACAAATATTTGTTTGAAAGAACACAAATTTCCCTGCGGGCTCGGCTCGATCGACGGAGGTTACTTTCTTAATACAGTTGTGTTCACACTTTAGGAAAAATCGGAAAATTTTGGTGCTTGCCCCGCTGGAAAAGTCTAACAACGCCCCTGGCATGTGGCACGTGTCCCTTTGTGCACCCTCCCCCCTCCCTTAAGATACGGTACTGTATTTATTTAAGTTTGGGTTGCTCGTAATAGTTATTTGCAATAGCTCTCCGAGGTACGTTGTGCGTGAGAAACTTATAAAAAACAGTTCTTGCACAGACCAGGGAGGTGTCATTTGATCACACCTCCCTGCACAGACTCTAAGTCTTGCCAACGATTTTTCGGAGTTTGGAAACCGAATACACGAATCCTTTAATACATTTGGAAGGAAAACAAGAAGCATCGTAATGCAAGCACGTTGATTTTAATGAAGAATAAAAAAGGTTTTAAAAATTCTCGACACATGTGGGCAGATTATTTCTTTAGATTTATGCGCAGCAACTTCGCCCGAAATAGCAGAATCTCGGAAGAATATTTTCCATTGCTAGACGGGAAGGTGCCCAAAGTTTTCCCCTACAGATCAAACACATGCTATCGTGTGATGTGTATTTGTGAATGACAATACGCATAGTAACAAGGTGGTTGAGAGTGACGGGATGTTTTGGCAGGTGGTTGCGTTGTTGCACGGTTTCAATTTGAAGAATGGATGAAAAGTGCTAAAATAGCTTACAGTGCTGTTGACCCAAATTCGTGCAACGGACCCTTTCATCGGTTTTAGTTGACCCCCTTATCCTTGGCAAACACATTGAACCTTTAATTAGGGTTGCAGCGTCGCATACACAAACATATGTTTCAATTCCGTTGGGTATAGCTTTCTCATGAGACGATACATGACCATTTCAGAGTTTAGAGGAGTTGAGGATAATAAGCCAGTTCGGTAATTCGTCTTGGTGGCTAAACACATGCGCACAACCTCCAAATCGTCGGGATAAACAAAACCAATCTCGCACCTATACAGCATGTATTCCGAAATTTGAGTTTACAAGAAAACTTTGTGAAATCATTCTCGCTCAATCCATCCATAGCATAATGAGGAGTCTCTAGTGTGGTTTTGTGCAGTGGTTTGTGTCTAGATTGTCTTCTTGGTGTAACAATTTGCATTTTAATCTGCCGTAAAGTACAGTAGGACCGAGACCGCTATTTTCGTTAGAGTTCACTTGACACTGAGATAGTGTTGTATGCACATACGGACGAAATAAGGTAACGTTGTACGCTATGCGGTGAGCTCGGTTAGTATATCTCACCAGGGAGTTGCAACTCCCTGATCTCACGCTGTTCCCCACCATTCCCTGCGCCAACGAATTTATTACCAAACTCGCCAATTGTGGAACACTTGGTTCACGGATATTATCTTTTTGTGACATCAAGAACTAAAATGAATGAGACAATAGCAGAACAATAAGTTTTCACCTTTTTTCTTAAAATGGGGAACAACTTTTCACAGAAGGATGACTGATCAGGACATTTTCAGCATAAAGATTGAGCATAAAAAGAAACAAAATATTGCACCATTTAGAATCTTTAAGCCCTAAGAGAGAGCTAGCAATTTCAAACGGGGTAGGGAAAACATCCATCCTTATACCCACTCGAAGGGCGATAAAGAATTTTGACATTAGTAGAGTTTGCCCACTGGTCATCACTCACTTTGTAAGAAATAGATTAAAATTCAAAAAAGGTATACATCAGCAATGCGACACCAACAGGCAATGAAACAAGCAATCCTTGATGGTCCAAAATGTGGTCAATATCGTTCTTGACAAATACACTTCGGATAGACTTGGCCTTGATAAAAATTATTTGGGAATATGTTGGGAACGAGTGAAGTAGAAAAAGTGCAAACATATTCAAGGCGACGTGAGCATTCCTTCAACTTTCCCCCTAGTCTGTCCCCTAGTTTGCCCTGTAATCTAGTCTAGTACTTCGGCCAACTTCTTTGACCATGCCATCATATAAGTAGCCCCGTAGTCTAAGGGCCAGGGCAACAAAAGGGTAGTGGACGCATCTCATGATTTTTCAGGGCGTTTATCTGCGGAAATATTGGGGGAAAACATATCGCTCCCTCTGGCAAAATAGCCTAGTATGTGGCAAAGTATAAAGGAAATTCTCAAACGCTAAATTTGTTTAAAAGAAAAAGTAAAATTTGGGAGGTTTTTAGTCGAAGCAGGTAGAATCCATATGACCACTAGATGCCACTTTATAACTACTACTAGAAACACTAAATGACCAAAAATAACACGGGCCGAGGATATCGCAAACAACCACTCGGCATTGCTAACAGAAAAACCTCTTCTAGACACCAACAAATTGGGTCAACCCTTTTGAAAATTTCTGGAAACAATCCATTTCCAATGATTAACCAATGCACATGTAGTCGTTCCACGCACACTATTATAACGCATCACATTAACATACACATGGACTTCCTTTATTCCCCAGAAAATGCACTTTTGTTTTACACAAAATCTATGAGTTGCAATAAATGAGCTAAGTCTTGATGTGTCGTGATTCAGTAACTTGCCCAAGGGGGAGGGGGAGAAGGATACACCATCCCCACCTCTAAAGTATTCACAGCTATCTGCCATTTTGGGAAATCAATCGGAAGCAATGTAACCATGATCTTTTGATTGTATACTGTAAGTACTATACAAATGTGCTTACTAATGTTTCAAATTAAGCACCATTTTGCACTTCAATATATTGAACATCCTGGTCAAATTTTTTCAGGGCATCTCCCCATTCAAGAATGGAGATTTTACACTCTGCCCACTCCCCAATACCTGCAAAGTTCAAAAAGGGGATTGTACATGTTGATCTCACTTGCTCATCCCATCTCACAAAAAGAAGAAGAAACAGAAGATGCACACTGCATCACAGGAGAAAAGCCCAATTAGACAGGTTCCACTACACACAGATTTCATCGCAGAGGAGGTGCTGATGGACAAGAGCTTCTGTATGCCCAGAATGCTGTTCATGCACAGTAAGTGGGGTACTATACACACAGGTTTGTACTTTAACCAAGCCTTCAACTGCTTGTATAGAAGATATGATTGAACCAAACCACACTGCTACAACTGTAGTTCATCATACAGTATAGGTAGAATTGGAAATGCACACTGGAAGAATAAACTCCAATAACTGACTGATTTGTATTAAAGTTCTCAATAACAGACCGGCAGAATCTTGATGATCAACAGATTGAGAAATTAATTTGCCCCCTGTGTAGGGTTCAACCCTCCACCATCACATAACAAGGAAAATTCACAACACACTTATATTACCACATAATTATGCATATTGAGATTGTAAGAAAGAAACCAGAAAGCCCAAGGGCTCAATGATTTCTTGCTGAGAGGAAAATTTGGGAAATTCATGCAACTATACCCCTGGAGAGACCTCTTCCTAACCATAGCTTACTGCCTGTACATTTTGAATTTAAAATGTATCCAACTTTCCAGTCTCAAGGTATATTGTTAACAAGATTTTTTGACCACTAGTGACCTACAGTTCAATACCCTTTCACCTTTTTTGACTTGACATAACCTCTGATCTTCACTACAAACTATAAACATTTTTCCTTCCATTGCGATAAATAAAACATTTCCACGATTTTCCCAGTTTAGCCTCATTTGACCTCAAAAGTAATGACCTTTTGATTCCACCATCTTCCTCTTTACATAGCAAGTCAACATATACCAAATGTGAAAAGTGTCTTTCATTGCTGTCATTTACAGTTACAAGATTGTCAGTTTTACCTCTGCTGAATACAGTTGCATTCTTTCTTTCAATATGAAAATTCTACAGTATACACTAAATAGAACAAGTGTCAGTCATTTGTATCAACAAAAGAACATAAAATAAGGATAAATAATTACCATTCCAATTAACAGCAAAGCCTGTGTTCATTCATGCTTTATACCTGTGGCTGTCATACTATTGCTCATTTTGTCATGTATCAGTCTTCATCCTTCTTGTTTATGTAGGAATAACTACTGTAGGAGGTAAAAAAGTTGGTCGACTACTGTAAGAGCCCATTGCTTTGAGCTCTTACAGAGACATCCCGAGGAATTGGCAAGGTTGCAAGAAAATAAATCTGGTAGTTCTGATGAACCTGAAGGAAACCAACCAGAATGGTGTCACTGTGGCAACTAGGTAGACATATATGTGCACTCAAGTTGAGAACGTTTGCTGCTGCCTGAGTTTAAGGCAATGTGTCACCAACCAGTTACAATTTGGGAACCTTATGCTGGATCCTACTGTAGCTGAGTTTCTAGACCTGGGCCATCGCCTAGAAGTGATAGCTGTTACTCTGCAGTGACAGACTGAACAATAACAATAACACACGTACAAGCTACAGGTACTTCATGTTTTGGAAATAATGAAATCCAGGTACTGTAGAAAAAATTATTGTATGGCAAAATTCCCCCTTGTGCTGTTTGGGCAATGCAAAACCGGAATCCTACTCCAGATGGTCATCATGTACTGGATTCATTCCATCTGTTTTAGTGGCCAGAAGTCGACTTGTTCTTGGTAGTTTCGCTTGGTGTACTGTATCTGATACTACTACAGGTGTCAGTCTGATACATTCTGGTACATGATTAAAATCCTTTGGCTGCTTTCTAAATTTTTGCAAGAAACCTATCCAGAAGAGAAGAAAGAGACACTGCTGAAATTACTCTCCCAACACAATAACCAGAATGCAAAAATGCATTGAGGTTTCTATGATACATAAATTCCATGTTCTTTTAAAAGAATAATACTTTTATTGTAAAACCTGGTGACCCAAAGTGATTTGATTTCACCAGTAAGTAACTGGTTTTCCTTTCAACCTTAACAAGTCTGCATTCAAAAAAAGCCAAATTGCAAGCTGTGCCTTAAGATATTCTGCATAGTTTGACCTCCGATGACCCCAAATAATCTTCGACCTCTACCAATAGCTACAGATGCCATCTTTCTACCATCACACAACCACATTCTAATGTTCAATGCTACAGTATCTTACTAACCTGCCATACTGTAAAATACAAAGTAGGAAAGGTTATCAAGGTTTAACCTTGGATAACTCCATGTTAACTTTGACTGTAAAAATTAATAGAGGTCACCCAGCCCACCCTCCAATCATAATTCATCAACAAACCAAGTTTGAAAACAATCCAATCTTCCTCCTTCCTGATATATTATGCAAAAAGGTTTTCAGAGTTTGAGCCCCCTGTGATCCCTGATGACCTTTGTTCTTTGCTAAAACTAATAGATTCTCCCTCACATTTTAATGCATCAACATACCAAGTTCCCTGCTCCATTGAATTGATTTTTCTCTGTTCACTGTACAGTAGACCTATACTAAAAATGACAAAGATTTAAATTTAATTCTTTGGAATCTGGGGGCGACAACCTCCACCCCAAAAGAGTGAAAATTCACTCCAAAAAGAGTGAGATTCACTCCAAATTCCAAAAGAGCAAAGTTTCATTCTTGATGGGGTGTCTGCAAAGACCACACTTAAAAATGAGTGGTCCCTAAAGTCTACATGGTCAATTCAATTGCTCAAATGAGATAAACTGTATGCTTACAGATAGCACTGACTGCATTCACCATGTTCAGAAAGTCACAAATAAAATGGAACACTAAAAAGCCGGGAGTATACTGTAACACATAACACAAGGAAATCAGAACATCCGAGTAAAATCTGGGTCTCCTCATAAAAATGGGAGATAAGACAGGTCTGGTTTTTGTTTGTTTTTACACTTTTGTTGTTGTTGTTGTTTATCAGCTTCATGTTACAAGCATCACACAATTTGGAGATCTACAGTACGATCAGTTCAGTCAAATTTTTAGGATGTTGCAAGTGTACCCTCAACTGTTTATCAAAAAGGTCCTTTTTGTGGTATTGGGTTTTCTGGTGGAAACCATTGTCCCCTTTTTTCGTTTTCTGTTTGTGCTACAGTATACCCTAGACATACATTAAAGTTGGGGTATGATTACCTGAAGGATGATGTTCTATTGTAACCCAGGAGGTTAATTTAAGTGGAGTCTCTGTGAATGCTGCATCCCCCTCTCGCCCCTCTGCAAACCTAGAAAAAAAATTAAGAAGAGTGTGCATGTGAAGTGCATTCAAGGTTTCATGGTTCTTCAGAAAATATGGAAGAAACTGTAATAAACCAGCCAAAACTACAGTAAATCTTGTTGTGGAATGACTGTAAAAGATTGAGGGATACACTGAGATAGTGGTCCATAACTACCCTGTAGAGTACAGACTACAGTTTTATCAACATACTGTACTGTGTAGGTCCTTTCAATGTGAACTGCTATCATTTTAGTAGGATTTCTCTGAAAGGGGGGCATGCAATGTGGGAATCGTCTAAAATTCGAGACAACTCAGTGCCATGACGTACATATGACAAACTTTGTATCAGTGAGGAGGACCAAAATCTGTGGCAGTACAATACCATACAGTACTGTAACTTTGAAGTTTGATGACTAAGACTTACCACCATACTAAGATGAGCTAGCAGCAATCCTTTTTAAAAAAGCTCAACCTTCCCTTATCTGATATCAAAACAAATCTTGCAGGCATTTACATTTTCACAAGTAAAAATCACCTTAAAGCTTTCATTTTCCAAGCACGCAGAAGTACAGTATGCTCAGTTGCCACGGTTTATACACAGAGTTATGTGTTGTGTGCCCATACTTGCTGGCACAGTGCATCTAACAGAGTGGGGATAAGGTTTGGAATCTAAAATTACTTACACATACTGTATTGTTGGTGTAAAGTTCGACCTTCCACGACATGATGGCAAATTATTGTTATGGTGGAGCCCTGTGATGGCAAAATTTAACGAGCAAACAAGCAATGTGAGCGGTGATGGTAAATACCATGGATGCATCACAGCTGTGAAGTCATAATGGGTTTTAAAATCTCCTGCAATGTGTTTTATTGAGAGAAGTTGGCCTGGGAGATCAGGGATCTAAGGGAGGGGTAATCCCCTACAGGCCTTTGTAAATTTTAAAATTGGGTTGGCCTAACAGTAAATGCAATCTGGTGCTATAATGCTACCTTTTGAAGTAAATTTTGGAGTGTTACAAAATTTCTCTACTTTTTGGACCTAAAAAATTTGGCATCAGTGGGAGACAATGTTTCCTCTTTGAATTTTTTCAGAAATTAGGTGTTCTACATGCAATCTGGTGTCACAGAGTATGCTACGCTTTGAAGCAAAATTTGTGTTACTACAGTAAGTTACAAACTGTTTTTAAGGATCTGAAAAAATACAGTAGCATCTGTGGGGGGTGTGCATGTTTAGCAGAGGCAAAGGCCATGCTGCTAGAATTGAATGGGACTGTAACTAGCCAACTTTACCCATGAAAAAGGCAAAAAAGTCCATGTGTACACTGTAACCCATATTTTCAAGGTGTGGCCAATTTCACCCTCTGCAACCATCTCTTTGGTCATTAACATTTAGATCAGCAATGCATACTCATTTATATCCATTTCATTTGGTGAATCATAACTATCAAGGGCCAAAGCCAAAAATGGTCATCACCAAACCTAAAAATTGAGCAACTTCGATTTGGTTCAATCCACCCCATGGTATAATTTAGACTACAGTCCAAAGTTATAAAATCTGAAGAATAAGTTGTGATTAAATTGCATTATCAGTGAGATGCGGGCATTCAAAGATGCAAATTGCAGCAAATTGCTCATTGAAAATGTGGTGGGACGGAATTAGGAAAAAAGGACATAACAACATACACATTTTGAATTCCCTTCTTTTTCTGTGTCAAAATGCTTTAGTAAACACAATTTATGCACTGAGAAAATACTAAAGATACTTTTAATATCCATAGTAAAAATTAAAATGAAAATGTCTAATTCTGTCCCACCACATTTTTTTACATTCCTTTTTTATTTTCAATGGTACAAAAGTTGAAAAAATTATTGAAACTTTCCAAAATATCAACTGTGAATGAAAGTGACACTTCTGAGTGCAAAAAAAGTCAATATGGTATTTAGGGTAGTCATGGTGATTACTCAACATTTTTGTGGTGGGATGGAAACAAGTGTGGTGGGACGGAATTTTAGTTAAAAGGTAATTTTAAGTAGTATGCCCTAATAGATTTACTCATGACTTGACTTTTGTGGTCAAAGTCATGTTTTTGACAGCTTTTGTAAAAACTATGGCATACTTCTCCACCTTGTATTTAGTTTTGAAAGTACATCATGCATAGTTCCAAAATTTGTGGGTCCCCAAACATGGTCCCCGATGGTTTTTGTCAAATTTCTTTCTGACTTGTTTGTGTATTATGCACCTTCTTTCTCTCACCTAACCATGAAGGAGATCTAAAACCTTCATTAATTTTTGAAATTATTAAGAACAAATGTCTTTCCCAACTAAAAAATTAAAACCTGTTGGTCATTGCCCATAGGGTCAACAATCTCCGTGTTCTAGGCCCATTTTCCCCATTTTTGCCATGGGACCAATTTTGGACTCTATCAACTCAGTCTTTGAAGACGTTTTGGGTAATGTTTGCCCCCTGCTTATTGCCATGTAACCAAATACCCTGTACTGCTGAGCAAAATTATGAGGCCACTTGGTCTAGGGCCCACATGGGCCCAAAGTTTGAAAAAATCACTTTCGGAAAGGAAAAACTGCATTTTTGAAGACCTGTACTTTCAGAAATATGGTCAACACTTCAGTTTTTACATCAGATTCTGTTCATATGTCTTTAACTCACTAGGCAAATAAATTTTCAGCTTTTTTTCTTATTCCTGTGAACTGTAATGGGCCTGCAAAATCATGCAAAATGGCAATAGCAGCTCTCACCTGAAAAAGCACCACATTGCGTAATACTTTTTGAAAGGGCGGTAACTATTGAACAGGTTGTTGCACTGAAAGTTTCTATGAGTTGGTTTTGTCTGTGATGTAAAGTTCTGAGGAAGTTTCATGAAAATTAAGCAGGTTTCCATGGAACCCATACATATTGAACAGGCTTCACTTAGTTCCGTCCCACCACATTCCGTCCCACCACACTGACACACTTTTGAAATATTTGCATAGCTCTCTCAAATGAAATGTGATTTATTCGATTGTTTTCATAGTGAAAGAAGAATAATCAGACTTCATTTCAATCTTGAAATTTTAACTTATATCTTTCTACTTTTGATAATAATTAAATATTACTGTAGTCACATGTTTCTGATTGTGTGAAAGTTATCATTCCGTCCCACCACATCCATAAATATGTGTTACTATGGTAACAGCTTGACATTTATGTTACTTTTTATTGTGCCTTTTAATACTCTGTAACTGACCAGTTTTTATGGAATCAATGAATTAATCACAGAAGCTACAGGTAAACAGGCACTAATAAAAAAGGCTATCAAATTCCGTCCCACCACAACATGGTAATTTTGGCTTTGGCCCTCAACCAATCTGGGGTTTGCAATTAGTACTATGATTTTCACACAACCCATGTGGCTTGGAAGTTTGAGACAAGCTCTCAGCCTGCAAGCTGGTCACTCGTGCAACAGAGTGAACAGACCTCAAGCAGAAGCATGGTAGTCATTTTTCAGTCATCTTTGTGTACAAACATAATTAGTTATCCCTTTTTCACCGGCTCATTGATAATTTTTTGGGGAACTCAATCAACGAATGAATCATTTTAAATCAACTGGAACTCTCTAAATCATCTTTTTCTGAAGATACACTGAAAGATCCCCTACTAAGCCTTTGTTTCTACAATTGGCCCTACTATCTACTGTAACACTTGTTTAAACCAACCTCTATCTATCGAGCAAATAGTCTTTGGAGGGTGCAAATGCCTAGGCTTTAACTAATGTTGATCTCAAGATACCTGAACAAAAAGTTCTCTGAAAAATTGTGGATTATTAGTTGCAGGCTTGAGATGGCTAAAAGTTGCTTTTCCCTTAGAATTCGTGTCAAGCACGTGGGTGGTTTGGGAGGTTGAACCCACTATGACTCAAAATTGAAATGCAAAAAAAAAAAAAACACCTACAGTAAAATGGAAGTTTTTCTCCCTCCCCTTGGGCTTCCCCTTATGCTGTGCTCCACAGCCCCCCTTCCATGACACAATCCTGGCTATGCTACGTAGTAAGTACTACGTACTGATGCATAGTGTAAAGCCAAATTGCTGTGTGCACAGCTGGCCACTGATCTTCAGCCGGTACAGTACACATGCCATTGCAAACACAGTTTTGTCCAATTATTACATTCACAGCAAATATTTGCTATGAAATACTCAAAAATCAGTGTGCCACTCCACCTTCACTGGCCATCTCAGTGTACAGGAGCTAGCCTACTACTTATGGCATTTCACATGGGTTCAGACTGAAATGCTGCTGGGAAGCTCGACCCACCCACGACAGGTCTGTCAATTTGGACCCTAGGTACAGTAGTTTTCGCCTGTTATTTTCCGCCCATAAAAATCTTGGGGCCAAAAGTAATGTTTGAACTTACATGTGTTAAAAATAACTTTTAACATCAAATTTCAAATCCAAGTACAGGACAAACCTTTGCCGCACCCCTGGATTTTGCAACGCTGGTGGTATGCATCCATAGGCTACAATCAATGTATATGTATGTCCCACCCGTTCGGATGCAGAAAAAAATTCATAAATCTCTGCCTGGAGATACCATTCTCCAGGTTTCTTCATGTAAATCTAAATCTCAGAGTTTGGCAGCCTGGCAGAGTGGGCCCATGGGCCTAAGCTACTGGATAACGGAATTTAGTATACTCAGTGTACCGTCAAGTGCGCACCTAAAAGCTCTGTCATTTCAAGATTTTTACACGTTATGTTAATGGAGATGCGCACTCGACGGGCCCGCGCACTCGACGGTCACCCCATCATACATTAGGCCTAGGCTACTACTTGTAGGCATTTGGCTACAAACGTACCTGAAGGCAGACAAAAAAGTAGTCATTTTTTGTGATTTTGTGCGCCCTGTATTGGCCTACTAGGTTGTAAGCAACAAAAGTAAGTAGAGTTACTCGGTCTAGCTTAGGCTGAGCTTTATATGACCAAAGTTATATAAAGCTACTACTTGTAGGCATTTGGCTACAAACGTACCTGAAGGCAGACAAAAAATTAGTCATTTTTTGTGATTTTGTTCGCCCTGTATTGGCCTACTAGGCTGTAAGCAACAAAAGTAAGTAGAGTTACTCGGTCTAGCTTAGGCTGAGCTTTATATGACCAAAGTGCTAACTACTAACGTTACTTGTTAGGCTCGAAGCAGGCCAAGTCGTCCCCAAACCAACTCGTCCCCAAGCCAAGTCGTCCCCAAACCAACTCGTCCCCAATATGAAAAATGTTGTGATTTTTATGGCGCGAGAAAGGGGAATATTACCAACCAAACATAATCAAAACTGAAATATTTATGTGACAAAACACGATATTTATTTAGTAGCTTCAAACATTAGGCCTATATTTGTAAAACAAATTTGCAATAAAAATACAATTGTAGAAAGAGTATGTTCTTAACAAGATATATATTTGCAATTAAATATATTCCCAACAAAAATATATGTTTGCTGTAAAATATATATTTAGAAGAATATTTGTTTCCAACACTTGAAATATATTAGTAAAGAAAAATTATGTTTACACCAAAATATATTTGCAAGAAAATATATCTTTCTTGAAAAAGTTACCGTGTTCGCCACAAAATTATATTTGCAACAAAAATATTCTTCCAACCAGAAATATATTTTTAAGAAAAAGAAGTTTGCAATATAAATGTATCTGCAAGAGACATTACTTTTGCCAAAACATTTGCAAGACTAATTATATTTTCCAAACTAAACATATGTCCCGATCAGTTGTGTTTAAAATATGTTATCAAACTCCAAAAATATATATGTTATTGGTTATGATGGGTAGACAAATTGCGACAATAAAGTTATCATGCTGTATTTTAAACCACTTGTCATTCTCTATATATGCATAAATCAAGGCTTCAAAAATTAAAAAAATTTATGTGTCACGAAATCTCCCTTTTAACTAGCAAAAGGGAGGAAAAATATTGAATTAACAAACCAAAAACAAATGCAAAGTCGGTGTTAGCTGGTCTCTTGAAATGAGATAATTTTATTTTCCACCAATTTTTCACAAATTTCTCATATTGGGGCCGACTTGGCTTGGGGACGAGTTGGTTTGGGGACGAGTTGGCTTGGGGACGAGTTGGTTTGGGGACGACTTGGCTTGGGGACGAGTTGGTTTGGGGACGAGTTGGCTTGGGGACGAGTTGGTTGGGGACGAGTTGGTTTGGGGACGACTTGGCCCGAAAGCGTTAGGCTACTACTAAGTACTAAGGTAATAGGCTAATTTAGTACTGTTGGCCTAGCCTAGGCCTACGATATTTTTGTATGTATAACAACTTTGAACTCTGACCTAGGCTTATGTTCATATTGTTCTTCGATGGAACCCCCTTAAATATGAAAAGTTTCGACTATAAGCCTGTAATAAAGGACTTACCCTTTGCTGTCAGGTTCTGTGGCCACAGTTACTTCGATGACAGCAAATTGAAGGAATGCTCGGCTACCGCTGTCTTCCTTCCACGGACGCTACGAACGATTCGGAGAATCAACCTGCACTTCTTATCGGTTGTCCTTCTGTGCCTTTTCCGAGCAGATAGTGTCGGTGTAATTCTGTCACTATCGATTTCACAGCACATGAAAGTTTCTGTCTTGCGATAGCCATGTTATTTTACGTTCTGTTTGTGTGGTAACTTGCTTCCCCGAATATTTTGCGTTCAATTAATGCAATGTAAACTGACTGCTGTGTTGCAGTACTGCAGTGCAGTGTACTGTAATATAACGACGTACCGTTGAGATTGTGTATGAGTATATGTGTGTGTACAGTACATACCACCGTGCGTTTGAACATGTGTAAACAATATCATGTGACCAATATCCACCAATCAGTATAGCCTTCGTTTTGAATTGAGACGGAGACTAACTGTCAATCATGAATGACGTCAAAGAAGTGTTCAGTCAATGGAAAACTCGTATGATCCATTATCGAGCTTCTTTTTGGGGGGAATACTGCTGCCCTTTATGCCAATTAAATAGAGGGCGCTTCAAAACTGCAACATGGGAAGGATTATTCCATGTATGGGACCACAGAAGTGAATCGTCACCATGGAGAAGGCCAATGGTCACAATGCTGATGGGGAACTGTGTTGGAATAATCCTTCCCAGAGTGCAATATTACAGCTAACTGGCATAGTTAGTTCCTAACTTCCTACCTGACTACCTGATCCTTTAAAGCCAAGAATTCCTCACCCCAAAATGCTTTAAACTGTTAGTGCGCCACCACTCGTCGAAAAAACTTTAACCACTCCCACTGGCTAACTCCAATACTCATGTCAGACAGACAAAGCGCCATAAAAAAAATTATGGGATGTTGTTTCTGACTGTGTTACTTACAAAATATGATCATTTTTGCATTTGGATTTTGTAGACGATGAGTTGAAATACATACTGTGCAAAATTCAAGGCAATCTGACCAATTTTAGTGCCATTTTTTTTATTGTATTACTCCGCTCTGTGAAATGCCGTTTTTGAGTAGCTATTATGGCGGGAAACACATCCCTATCATTCAAAGCTCTCTAGCTCAAAATTTCAATGGTCATGGTATGGAAATTTGAAAGTGCCATGAAAGCCGAGATTGTGGGCTTCGATCAGAGGGGTAGCATGTCCTGGTTGAAAACTTCTACTGGGAGCTAGGGGGCACGGAAGTAGCCTAATTTAGTGTGTAAGTCAATGGGACTTATAATTAGTGGCCCGCTACCTTAAGAGTTCTATACAGTAGCCTCCACTTAATTAGCTAGTGCAGTGCAGTGGACAAACTTAGATAGCTAGGTTGGTCAACCGCCCTCTATCAACTCTGGTTGCCCCTGGTCGATCGATCGAAGCAAGGTGTACAAAATTTCCGCAAATTTGAAAGCAAGAGCAACCTGTACACAATGGTTTAGCCTCCGACGGTCAGGCGTCACACTGTGGCGATAACATTTTGGAGATTTTCGAAACCTCGGAAGATGTGTATTTTCCCTCGCAATAATTGCGAAGAGTGAAGGAACAGCAATACTTTTGTTGCTGTAGGAACATCATTTTACATTGAGTTCAACTATGCAAAAGTTGGCGTCACAAATTAGTAGCATGTCGCCTATATCTGAGATTTATTTTCACCTTTCAGAGTCATAGGTTCACTAGGTCTGTCCAACCAGGCTCACAGTATCCTGCTTTATCCAAATGTATGCTTGACATATGCAATGATTTTGGTCTTGACCAAATGGTAAGTGAGCCTACTAGAGTTAACAACATCTTGGATATTTTCTTGACATCTAATCCTACTCTAGTGGATAGGTCTGCCCTGATCCCTGGCATATCTGACCATGATGGTATCCCTTTGATTATGATAAGCACTAGGCCTAAAACAACTAAACAAAAGCCTAGGAAAGTGTATAGCTTTCACAAAGCTGATGTCAGTGGAATCAAGGCAGAGCTTAGTAAGTTCAGCTCTGACCTGGTTAAACGTGAGTGCTCTGTGCAGGTCATGTACTCTGCCCTTGAGAACAAAATCAAAGAGGTAATGGATGTCTATGTTCCAGCTCGGGTTGTTAGAAAGAGGAACCAAACCCCCTGGATTGATAAGACTATTAAACGACTATTAAATAGGAAACAAAGGGCTTATAACACATGGCGTAAGACGCGAACTCCATCCTCTTTTGAAAACTTCAAAACCCAACGTAAAGCGACTCACAAAACAACAAGAGCCGCTTACAGAAATTATGTCAACACAGTTTGTACTGATTCACCTAAACGTTTCTGGTCCTTTATTAAAAACCTTAGATGTGATAGTGCTGGTATCCCTTCCCTGAAATCTGATGGGATATTGGTCTCGGACAACATGCAGAAGGCTAACATCTTAAATGAGCAGTTCCAAAAGGTTTTCACCCGTGAGAATGTCACCTTACCTCCAGTTGAAGCGAACACCATACCCACCATGTCTGATATTGAGATATCCTTAGATGGTGTTGTGAAGTTGCTCAAGGAGTTGAACCCAAACAAAGCTTCAGGTCCTGACGGTATACCGGCTCATGTTCTGAAATTGGCCGCTGAGGAGGTTGCTCCTGCCCTCTGCTCCATTTTTCAAAATCACTGGACACTGGTCATTTACCTCCCTCTTGGTTATGTGCCAATGTTAGTCCTATCTTTAAAAAAGGTGACCGTTCCCTAGCCTCAAACTATAGGCCGGTCTCTCTTACCTCGATTTGTTGCAAGGTCCTGGAACACATTATACATTCTCATATTATGCATCACTTTGATAACCACTCAGTTATCACGAACAGGCAGCATGGCTTCAGACAACGCCATTCTTGTGAATCTCAATTGATCTTAACAACCAATGACCTAGTGCAGTCTCTAGATCTTAGATCCCAGACTGACATGATTATCATGGATTTTTCTAAGGCTTTTGATACGGTTCCTCATAACCGTCTGCTTTGTAAATTACAAAACTATGGTATTAGAGGCAACACCCTTAACTGGATTGCTAATTTTCTTAAGTCTTGGAAGCAGAGAGTCGCAGTGAGTGGTGATTTTTCTGATTGGGTGGACGTTATCTCTGGTGTTCCCCAAGGTACAGTCTTGGGTCCCCTGTTGTTTTTAGTTTATATTAATGACCTGCCCGATAATATCTCTTCTGAAGTAAGACTTTTTGCTGACGACTGTGTAATTTATAGACAGATAAAGAATAATCTTGACCAGGTTCAACTCCAAAATGATCTAAACACCCTCTCTGAGTGGCAAAATAAATGGCAAATGCACTTTAATACCAAGAAGTGCTTTTCTATGAGGATAACTCACTCAAGAAAACCCAAGTTTTTTAATTATACTCTAGATAACGATACCCTGGAGTCTGCCGATTGCCACACTTATCTGGGAGTTGACATCTCTAATACCCTTACCTGGAATAGACATATTAATCGTATCACTTCGTCGGCAAATAGGTCTTTGGCTTTTATTAAAAGAAATTTATACTCCTGCCCTAGGAGTGTCAAAGCTAATGCCTATCTCACACTTGTTAGGCCTTTATTGGAGTATTCATCTTCTGTTTGGGATCCCTACACCACTTCCCTATCCAATAAGGTTGAGCAAATTCAACGTAGGGCTGCTAGGTTTGTTTATAATGACTATTCCCCCCATAGTAGTGTGACTGAAATGCTAAATGACCTAGGGTGGGATAGTCTCAAAAACAGGCGTACTGCCAACAGGCTAGCAATTCTTCACAAAGCCAGATTGGGCCTCCTAGCCTTGCCAATCAACAACCTACAACCGGTCCGGCGGCCCTCCAGGCATCACCATTCTAATAGCTTTACAAATATACCAACCAATAAGGACTGCTACAAATACAGTTTCTTTCCTCGGACCGTCAGAGACTGGAACCTACTCCCCCAGAACATTATAGATCTCGAGGACCCCAAGCAATTCAAGAGCGCAGCCTTGAGGATCCTCAGACGGGACGACTAACTACATACGCACACTCAACCCTGCACGTTTGACTCCACCAGGAGTGTTGTGCAGTATTTTTCCAGATCCAGATCCAGATCATAAAGCGAAGGTAAAAGATAACAAGTTGCCTACTGAGCAGCCTCGCCATAGACACTGTACTGTTATGCTAACAACTGCCTTCGTTTGACTTGATACAACGCATAGAGTGTGAATGTAAAGCCTTAGCCGGCAACAGGGGTGGCACCAGGATTTGCAAAACAGGGGGGCCAAGCTCCCTGACAGGGGGACCAACATTTCAAGGCCCCGACAAAGGCGATGAGTTAGTCTCGGTGGGACGTGACTTGGCAGAAATTGAGGCGCGCGCGAAACTTTTGGGTCTCCTTTAAACAAATACTTAAAAATCTGGAGGGTATTTTGAAGAAAAAAAATTAAAAAATGTGAAAGAAGTATGGCTTTTGTAAGGACCTTTAAAAATTGTTGGTGTTTATTGAAGAATTCTGTCCTTCATATGGTAAAAAAGTGTTTTAGGCGACAGCTGAAATTATTTTGGGTTTATGCATTAAATCGTACGAGGCCTACGAGTTAAGACTTTAGACGATACTGGAAGTTTTCCCGAAAAGCTCTTCCCTTTTTGAACCAAGATTTGAAAATTAAGAGCTTATTATACTGGAAATTTTGAAATTAATGAAAGAAAATTTGGTTTTTGGTAAGGGTGTAATGAAAAAATCAGGTTTTCATTAAGTGATATGCCTTTCAAGAGCAAAGTTAGGTAGAATGTCGGGGTGATTAACAGAGTTGGTTTTGTCTTTTTATTTTATGGAGTATCAATCGAAATTGGAAAATTTTGCCACTTTTAACAGGCTGAAGCTTACGTTGGCGAAAAACTGTAATTTTATGACAGATTTCGTTTCTTTTTATGGAGAAATCTGACCTTCTTATAAGAAAAATCAAGTATGGGGTGATCTTTAGTTTTGTTGGGGTTACTGAATATCATCATGCAGATTAAAACCCTCGGACCATATTGGAAAATTTTCCCTCCGAAAATGTTTGCTTCCCATATATTTGAAGTTTTATATTTTGTATATCGACATAGGCGCACGAGAGCGTTTCGATTTGGGAGGCGACAGAAGTGTCTTTTTTGTCCGAAAAATGTAACACTGATCGAAATACTAAGTGGAGCGCACAGAATCTTTGGAAAGATTGAGAACCCCCAAATAGCAGGAAATGGCATTTTCCGGGCTCGTAACTAGAAACTAAGTCATTATTTTGAGCTTTCTTTCGCAATAAAATTTTCACTCCATAATATTGCCCCAAAACGAAGAATAATTTGCAAGCATGCATTGTTCTGTTAAGTGATCTATTCGACCAAAACACTATCTAAGCGGAGCGCCACCATCAATCGGCGCGGAGCGTGCAGAAAATTGTTAAAAAATCTAACCCCTCAGACAGCCGGAAATGGCATTTCCCAGACTTGTAACTAGAAATGGAGTAGATATTATTTTGAGCTTTCCTTTTTAAATGGAATTTTTACTTCAATAGAAAAACCCAACTTGCTAAGTGATCAGAAAATTACCAGATTAAAGGTACTGCTACAATTAGATGTAATGGTCTTGTCTCTTTTCGGGGTAAAACTATGCAACGGTATTGAAACATACTCATGTTTTTGGCTTTATAAGAATTTTCGTTGTATTCAACTGCAATGTCCACTAAATATAGATGAAATTTTCTACCTGACTGCCCGAACTGTAGAGTTTTAATAGTTCTACTTCCAACGTATCTGAAAATAGGTCACGTTACAAGGTGGCTTCAAATGTGTTTTCAGTCAGACTTTTGGGGGAGGCATTCTCACACTAGTGTTTATCATTAGGTGTAGCTGAAAACCGCCTGGCCAATTTTCATTACCGTTGCTAAAATCCGGCTGTCCGAGCAGGCCAGATGGCAGACCATTGGGCACTGCATGCACATGAACAACCTCCCGTCCGTTTTTGTAAGGAACATTCGGAATTATGAGTTCCCTTGATGAATACGGTCTTCAAGTAAGCAAAATAAAGAAGATCATCTGGGTTACTGAATGTTATCGGACCCACATCTTTTATCGGGGCCTGCAGATGCAGATTCCCGGACGAAATTGGATTTTCTCAACGACAGGGGGAGGAAAGTCTTCCCCGACGAGGGCATGACCCTGCACGCACGGATTGAAGATGGGATAAGGGATAGAAGAACTAGTAAGACGTGATTAAAAATTGATTTAGATATACA
This sequence comes from Holothuria scabra, assembly GCA_037179385.1. Lineage (NCBI taxonomy): Eukaryota > Metazoa > Echinodermata > Holothuroidea > Aspidochirotida > Holothuriidae > Holothuria > Holothuria scabra. The sequence goes on along the minus strand of CM074184.1, from coordinate 17,681,123 downwards.
TTAAAATAGCGGTAGAAAAGAAAAAAAGTTAATAAAGAAAAAAGTATTGTTCATGATCATCCATCCAGTAACTTCAGTCCTTTACGTTTTTCATTTTAGGCCTCCACGAAAAAAATGCCGCCTTCCCCGACGGGGGGAGGAGATAGGAAAAGTTACATGAAATGAGGTATAACAGAGCTAAGAAGTGATTTAAAATCGATTCCGATATGTATTAAAATAGCATTAAAATAAAAAAAAAAATATGTTCAAGATCACCCATCCAGTACCTGCAGTCCTTGTAGGGTTTTTATTAACTTTTTTATCATTTTTAGGCCTCCCCAACGAAACCGTCGACCTTCCCCGACGGGGAGGGGGGGAAGTGTTCCCCGACGGGGGGCCATGCCCCCGCCCCCCCCCCCCGCTGGCGCCACCTTTGGCCGGCAACAGGATTCCTTACGAAACCCTGGGTGTCGATTACGAATGGAGGCTTTAGTAGTCTACCTTAGATAATATAGAATGGAATAGATATTAGCAGGCCTTTTTTTAACATACATTCTGGGGGCCATGCCCCCCTCAGTGCCATACGCCCCCCCACTTAGCTCATTTGGCCCCCAGTAGGGTCCCTTTTTTCTTGAAATTTTTGTTTTCAGGTGTGAAAACAAATTTATGCAGACAGGGGAAAGTACAGACTACTTCCCTCAGTGACTAGCATGGGCGTTCGCAAGGGGGGGGGGCAAGGGGGAACTTGCCCCCCCCCCCTGGAAAATCAAACTTGTGAAAAAATTAATTAAAAATTAAAATAAAAAAAATTAAAAATAAATCATCAAAATATCTTCACTCACAGCGTCAGTTTCTACTCGTGAAACAGTAATTGAATCCTCCGAGGATCGCTTCCGAACTTGTCAAAGTATGAGACATTGGTGGGTGTACCCATCGACACTATGTATGTCATAGGTGTACCCTATTATGTATCATGAGAAATATGCGGACATTTGACCACGAATAGCAAAAGAGAAGATAGTATGCTGAATAGTGAAATCGTTATTTGGGGACCATCATTCGTGATATCTATTGGAAATTTGTAATTGTAAAAACTATGCCAAAATTGTACCAGTTGTCAGGTATGTAGTGTGCATATGGCATCCGACTATTGATGAATGCGTTGGCCTTGGTTTGGTCCCGTGCTGATCTCAAGTGGCGACGCGCGGGTGTAACTGGGATATACAAGGTGAATATGGGGGGGGGGGGGATTATGATTCATAATTGAGTAACGGATATAGGCCTATATAGGCTGTTTGACAGTTGTAAGTTTTATCGTGCATAGGCGTGCGAGGCCGTGACGGAGAGGCAGATTTCCCTTCAACAATTTGTTACATTGAAAATTCTAAAAATCTAAAACTTACAGACATGAAATTCCTGTTTCAGGGCTGGGTACATGCAGCTTAGAACACTCGCCAAGTGTCGTTCCCGGCCATCTGGAGGGTTTGTAAGGCCCCAAATTTTCTTGTACGCTCCGCGCCAACTGATGGTGGCGCTCCGCTTAGATAGTGTACACAATTCAATCACAATGACTGACCTTGCCCCCCCCCCCCTTGTAAAAATTTCTGCGGACGCCCATGGTGACTAGCATAGGGTACCTAGGCCTAGTTTCCTGAATCTATAGGCCTAGGATCTCGCCGTAAATCAGACTTTCCAAGTCACACGCATTTCAGCTCCTTCACACGCTCACACGCAGAGCAGTACTGATCACACACTTCCTGTCCTTGCTCAAGAAGAACACGTGATTCGCGATGTTTTGCTCATCCAATTTCTTAACTAGTGGAAGCACTCGGCACAGCTCTTTTCCGTCGTCTCGCACCCCGCAGCCCAGGGTTGCCAATTGTAGACGGTGCGCCATCTGACATTATCATAGTCAATGAACCTTGCACATTTTTTAGGAAAGGCCCGAAATCGTCGTACGCAGGGGCGTCGATTTGATTTTCAAAGTGTGGAGGGGGGACATCTGGCCTAATTTTTTCTCCTGTCCTAGTAAGGTGTGTACAGCGGCGTTGCTAGACATTTTTTTCGGGAAGGGGGGGGGGAGCGGACAAGAATCCAGATTTCACGATTTTTTGAGTGTGAACACCACTGTACTAGGGCCGTAATTTGCGGTGCGCGAAGCGCGCTAAAATTTTTGCAATTTTTCAAATATTTAAAAATGTAGAGCTTGTATTGCAGAAAGGTTTTGATTCTGGGTTTCCTGTAAGAAAATTATTTGAAAAGTGGGGGAATTACTGAAGAATTTGCATTTCCTATTGGCAAATCTGAGATTGAACGGCGACCAAAGATCGTTGTTGCTACATAATGTTATCCAACCCCTACGAAATGAGGCTCTCTGACGAAATTTTTGAGTCAAGAGCTTTTATTGGAGAAAATTTTGAATTTTATGAAAGAAAATTCATGAAAATAGCACCCTCTGTAGTTACTGATGTCACTTGATGAGCTGTCACATATAGCAAATTTCCGTTTTTTCCACTTACAAAGTCCAGAGTTCGGAAAATTTTACTCAAGGTATGAGCAGATAAAAGAGCACTTCTTCTTAGGAATCGCAATTTGTGGCGCGCGAAGCGCGCGGGAAAATTTTGCTCCTTTGAGACAAATAATGACGAATTTGGAGCTTTTAAAGGGGAGATTTCGGAATATCACGAGTTGTCAAAACCACACAGTAGACTGGTTTCACCAATTTGCATCAGAAATCATACATTTTTCTGAAAAAGTTGCATGCAGACTGTGCACCGAGACATTTTCAGTTTCCTTAAAATGTGTTTGCCAATTTCAGCCTGCCAGGCTGGTCAATCACTAAAGACCACATATTTCATTAAATATTGTGCTCCTTCATAACCACAGCTGCTGCCCTATGCACACGAACAATCGACATAATCATAGAGACCGATGAATAATGTATGTTTTTGATATGCAAGTTAAAAATAAGAACATCAATGAGACTGCAAGGGCGCGGAGGGCGCGAAAATTTTGGGGGTTTGCTAAGTAAACATGTGGAATTATTGATACAGGAAGCTAGTCGATCGTAATCGGTAGAGGACACCATTCATAACCTACATGTATAGTCTTTTTGGTAGTACTTAATTTTTAAGTTTCATGTCATAAAAAGTGAGGGGGAGGGGGACTTTAACGTTATAGTCCCCTCCACTCAAAAAAGTGGTGGGGGCATGTCCCCCCCCCCCAAATCGACGCCCCTGATCGTACGGTTTATGCAAAAGATATCAGGCTTTTTTTAGGAAGCCGAGGTTTGAATTTAAAAAAGATTGGTTCTTATGACCAAGCTAGACCGGTTTCTGTTGGCTGGCTCATATTGCTATAATATGGCAGCAACTTCATCAGTAGCGAACCGTCGTGCGCGGTTGTGGGTTTAATTCAAGGCTTTATGGAGCCAATGTTAAAGTATTACGGATAAGTTAAGTTAGTTAACCCCTTTGGTGTATAATTTTAAATTTAAGACCCCGAACTTTTTATAAGCCTTCAGATGACATTTATTTAATGCTTAGGCAGTGTTCCAATGATAGTCCTTTTATGAGCACGGGTGGGTAAAAGGGGTTCGTTAAAATTGTTTTTAATTAACGGTAACAAACTACGGTGTGCAAATTATAAGCACACGACAGGTAAGAGGCATATTAAATTTTTACCAATTCTTTTGAGTGTTTCACCGGGGTTAAATTAGCTCTGGCCATTCGAGGGGTGGCACTTCGAGGTCTCTCTTGTGAACACTCAAGGGTTGTCATGAGAATGCACCGAATTCACACTCTACTTATCTTGTCTGTATTCTTACGATAAAGAGTGCGAATAGTTTCAATCTTTTAGAAAGAGGGAAATACGAAAAAATGGGGGTTGCAAAGGGGTGAACTGCCTTCCCCTCCGAGCTCCCCCCCCCCCGTGGGGATTTGCGCACTTTCTCAATGCATTACCATTTTTCATACATTGAGTTTTTATCAACTATAACTGAGAAATTGCAGACATGAAACCCCTATTTCATAGACCTTATGCCAATTAAAAAGAGGGCGCTTCAAACTGCAACCTGGGAAGGATAATTCCAAGTACATGACCACAGAAGTAAATCGTTACCACGGAGATGCCATTTTCATAATTGTGTCATAATTGTGAATTGGAAGAGTAACGGAATAATCCTTCCCACAATGCACTACTGGAGTTAGATGGCGTAAGGTCTATGGCTTGGTACATGCTTAACAATCAGGAAGTGCGGTTTCCGGTCATCTGGAGGGTTTGAAAAACCAAAAATTTCCTTGTACGCTCCGCGCCAACTGGTGGTGGCGCTCCGCTTAGATAGTCACACACATAAATTTCCCCAAAAGTTGGAAAGTCTGGTACATGATTCTTTTCCGGGATGTTACTGTGAGAGTAACATCAGTTTCTGAGGTGACTGTTGTCAAATGTGCTTGTGCGCGTATAACAAACCTATCAATAACGTGGACCTGCGTCATGAATGTACACGGCCGCAATAATATTGTATTGCGTGTACTATAGGCCTAGCTACTATGTCGTCACAATGATTTTTTTGTACTGGTCGGCCTCGCGTGTCTGTTCTTCACGTAGATACGGTACAGGAGGTGCATGGTATAAAGTGATATTACCAAATATTATTTCCCTTTTCTCTTCCTTTTTTGAGGGATGACATTTTGCAGCGGGGTAGGGCCGGGGGAGCTACAGTGTGTTAACTACAATTATTAAAATGAAAAATAAGGATGTTTTGATAAATTTACTTATAAGCTATGGCAAGTGCCTTTTTTGGCAATCTGGAGAGCATTTTTCGAAAATAAAACCTTCATAAAATACGTGGTGACTTATTGTGGCTCCGTTTACATGGTCCCTTTTTTTTAAATGGCCCCACCCCCCACTAAAAGTTTCTTAAAAAAGGCTCTGGATAATAGGCACTTACCTTCGCGCGTGAGTCATCGAACTACAAATCCTAGGCTAAATATCCAAAACGCCAAGTGTACAGTATTTCACACTGACTGAGAAGAAGTACACAGCTGCTTACAAGATCAAAATATTCGTAGCGCATATTAATATTTAAAACGAGAAAACAACAGCTGCACGTAACTTGTATGTCGTCGTCTGATACGCTATTCCGCCGTTTGTCGGCACTGTACATTACCACTCACGATAGCTCTTTATATCTTTCTGTTACTTGTAAGTAATGCCAAAGCGTCCGATCCAAGATGAAGATCCGGTCTCATGTCTTTGAGGTCTTTATTGACTCTACCGCACCAGGTTGTTATCGGTCTCCCTCTTGATCTCCTGATAGGGCATAACGATTCTTGTAAAGCTTGCCTGGCTGGTGTTTCGGCCGGGAGTCTCATGACGTGACCAACCCATTTCATTCTTCTCATGGTGATGTTCTCACTCCATGGTTTTACTCCTGTCTTACTTGTATGTAGGCTATGACAGAAAAAAAAACGCGCTCTTGGGCGCATGCTCAGGCTTTCATAAACACGCGTATTTTTGTTTTGTTGAGGACGCGCAGGCGTGCACGAACAAACATTATCCAATCATTATCTGGTTGTGGCAGCGCGTCTATGCGTTGCACATAACCCGATTTCGTTAGAGCGCACAGTAAAAGTAGGCCTACTTGTGGTTAGCGCGTAAGCGCACGTTTTATTCCTTTAGGTTTTTGAAACGCGTTACGGCGTACGGTGAGGCTTATTCTGAGCACCCCATACGCAGGCAAGCCCTAAAAAGTAGCAAACTGTTAGAGAAAGTGCACAAAAGGAAGAAACGACTGGTGGGACACTGCATGCAAATTGTCGGAAGTTCCGCCATCTTGACCTTGGACTCTAGTCAATAAATACTCTAAGTATGAGATCTAAGTCTCATTTTAATATTTATTTTATATGGTCCCGAAGAAGACTTACCGTTTTCGGAAGAGTTACAGTTGTTAGTAGAATATTTTCATTCCCAAATTGAATTACCTTTTTTTAAATCTGCCAAATCCATTCGATGATTCCTTTAAAAAGATCGAGAGTATGTTTTCTTTTGTATGGGGTGCAGTGGCGTCACCAGACTTTTCATTGGGGGGGGGGCACTGGGGCACAACAATTTTGCAGGGGACACGGCTACTGCTCCACTCATGGCGCCGTAGGCGCCACCGAGCGCGAAGCTCAGCGGGTGGGGTCTAGGGGCCCGTCTTAGGGCCCCTGGTGGGGTCCAGGGGCAGGCCCCGGTAGGGGTCCAAGGGGCGAAGCCCCTGGGTTTAAGCGTGTTTGTGAGGTATTAAAGTCGCTATTTAAGTGTTCTTCTATTGACTTAACACTGGTCTCAAAAATACATCCAGGGTAACTTCCAGTAAGACTTTTGGTAAAAAAAAACAGTGATTCAACTACTAAGAGCAGATCCGGCTGACGTTTTGAAAAAAGGCAAGATGAACTATTGAGAAAAGAATTTGATCGGCAGTTCAATGTGCGTCTCGGTGGGGGTCCAGGGCGAAGCCCCCGGAAGCTCCTGAGTTTTAAGGAGTTTTTTAGGTATCAAGGTCGTAATTTACGGGTAATTCTATTGTCTTTACACTGGTGTTAAAATTACTTCAAGGGCAACTCCAAGTAAGATTTTATTGGTAACAAAACTAGTGAAACAACTTTCAAGAGCGGATCCGGCTGACATTTTGAAAAAGGAGAGCTGAACTTGAAAGAGAAAGAGGAAGCAGTCGATGGGCAGTAAGATGTAATCCTCTTCAGGAAAATGTAGGCCTAATCCTGCTTGAACGGTTACATGAGCTATGCGCCACCTTCAATTGGCGAAGTCGGAAGTGTGCAGAAATTTTTGAAAAACGCAACCCTTCAGACAGCCGGAAATGGCATTTTCCAGGTGTTTTTGCGATATTTTCAGTTGAAAAGTATGAAAATTCCTGCCTTTTCTTGTCAAAAGAAGAATCCAATCTTAAAAATTTCCATAGACACACTATGACTAAAGAAGGCATATCATTTTTGAAAAATATCAAATCTCATTTGTGTGGGGGCACACAATTTTTCAGGGGGAACGTGCCCCCCTCCCCCCTTGGTGACGCCACTGATGGGGTGGACATGACCGTATCAAAAGAGCGCAATTGTGCCAGGCGTATGAGTATGGTGGGGGTAAAATGATAAATGTTTGGGTGTTCATTTCCTCCTTGAAGATCAGCGTAGATTCTGTTTGTCTGACCCTTAGTCCGAGCTAAATAACACGTTTAAAGTTTTTTTTTTTTTCTGGGAGATTACATTGAATTTCTCTGCAATGGGGGTGTTGAGTACTTGGTGAAAAAAGTCACTCATGTATAATCCTTTCTATAAAAATATACTTAAAGAGGAATATGTTACCTAATCAGCTTGTTCTAGCAACCTGTGAACCCTGTTGTGTTGTGGTTTAATGATCGATTCTTATTGATGGAAAGTCATTCTTTATACGTGATTGGTGTAAAAAGGAGATCTCATGTTAACGATCTTGTGGGTGAGGACCATCTTCTACTTTCATTAAACACTTTCAAAGAGGATTTCTAAATTTGAACTGATTTTATGACATAAAGTAGTCTTTGTAATGTCACAAAAAGTGTTTCCAGGCGATATTTACTCCAAACAATGTTGTACTTTTAGGCCTGGACTTTTCAATATTTTATTAAAGCTCTCCAAAGGCTCTATAGATTTCTATGCAGTTTTAAATTATGAAAATGTGAGCCCGACCTCTAATCACAAATAGGAAGAGGAGTTAAACTATAATTATGATAGTTGGAAAACTATTTATAAACTAATCATATAAAATAATTTCCTGTATATCACCCATGGCTTTATGATAATTTATCCTAACCATATCTTCAAGGTTTAAACAGAAGGTTACTCCAGAAAGGGAAATATACCCCCAGGATCTCATACGAGACAACGAAAACCTTCAGACTTCTCATCAGAAAATCGTTTAACCCCAATCCGAATTACCTTGGTGTTATCGATATTAACTTTTAGTCTTGAAAGAAGTGAGGAGTTGTCTAGCACATGTAAAGTCTTATGGAGTAATTCCCGATTTTCATCTAAGATAAATGTGGTGTCATCTGCATGTTGAGTAATTTTAATATGACTACCACAAAAATCTGTACCTTTTATTATCTCGTCGATTCGTATACGGATAGCAAGAATTTCTGTACCTAATACGAAAAGATACAGAGACAGCGGATCACCTTTTCTACATCCGCAAGAGAGATTAAAAGCAGCCGGCGATAAATGTCCATTGAGCAGATTTCTGAAATTTGTACCTTTGTAGAGAAGCTGAATCCATTTAATGAATTTTGGACCGAAACCAAGTAATTCTAAGACTTCCCACAGAGAGTTATTGGAGATAGAATCAAATGCTTTCTCGAAGTCTATTGGGAGTTATATTAGCCCATGGTGTTATCAATTTGTGTTTGGAATAGAATATCACACAAAATACAAATATTCCTTTCTGATCAGGATGGATTGAGTTAGCCAAAGAAATTTTTAGGCGTTCAGCTAAGCAAATCGACATAATTTTGAAAACATACAAAAAAGTGAAATTGGCCGCCAATATTTAAGCCAATCTGATTGTTTCCCCTTTTTGGGCTTGAAAACTACAACTCCCTGCTTATAGAGGGCGACAAATCATTTTTACTCCAAAAAGTTAAAACAGCTCGATGTGAAAAAAAAAAAAAAAACAACGATACGGGGCCAAAAATATTCAATAAGTTCGGCAGTGAAACCATCAAATTATGATGATTTGTTACTTTTTAGCTTCTTAACCCCTAGGGATAGCTCCGCCATCCTATAATTTGACCAGTCTAGTAAGCACATTTGAGTATTCCCAATTTTTGGAGCTATTGAGTAATCTAAAAAATTCCAATAGGCCTGCTCGAACACTTGACTTTTCAATAAATCCATGACTTGCGACTTATAATAATTACAAACAAGTATCCATGATACCCTTCTTGTTGCCTATACGATCACCATTGTCATCGATTTATCTAGGGCAGCACGCTTCTCGAGATTTAAGAAAAATGAAGAGGGCGTCTCACCCAATTCGACCAAGTTTGCCTTACATCTGATAACTACTCCTTTCATCACATTTTTTCTTAAAGTATCAAGCTCATATTTTCCTGGACCAGCTTGGGTCATGAAACGAGCTATTCTTTAAATTTCTTGCTAGTTCCGTTATTTCATTTTCAAGCTCAATCTGCTTCGACTTATTAGCCCTTTTATATTGGCCGAAAACAACAAAGTTTCCAAAAACAAATCAGCGTCGATATTAATCAAACTTGAACTTTAAGAACTACTTTCAAAAGACGGGGCTAACGCATATTGTCTCAAATATTTATCAATAGCATTACCAGTGTAACATAATCGTGACTCTGAAGTTAAGAATTATTTAATTTCCAAAACCTTTACTTTTGGCCTATTTACAAAAACTGATGTCCAACATAATCATTGAATGATTTGTTCTATACGCTGGAATAATGCCTACAAAGAACAATCGAGACATCCCTGTTTAAAGGGATTACTACGTCTCCAGGTGAGACGTTTTTAAAACACCGGGGGCTGAACATTCTCTACGGATCAACTAGGCTCTGATCGATTTCGTAAAACTCTATTCCTTTTTTCGCCCTTGGATTATTTAGATTCCTGCATCCATCACAATCTAACTTAAAATCTTGGATCGCATTCCAGTTCCCACCATATATGGAGAAATCGCAATCAAATTTAGACGCCAATGAAAATATATTGTCGTAAAAACTAGGCCTACCATCATTTGGGCCATAAAAGTTAATGAGATTGCTATAAGAATCACCAAAAGAAATATTAGCAATGAAATAATTTCCGGATTGGTCAATCTCAGTGAAATGTTTTCGGTTTTGTCAAATAGAACTGCAACACCTCTTGAGTTTGAGTTGTAAAAACTGACGAGCATATCACTCCCCACTCTTCTACGTATCCCTTCCTGGAATTGACAATCCAGTGAACATCTTGAAGAAATATACGATTTAATTTCCTTTCCTTGATGTTATGGAACAAACCCATTCTTTTTCCGATATTCGCCAGACCCCAACAATTCACTGAGCGAATTTTTAGATTAACCATTGAGCGTTTGTTGCTGGCTTCGATAAAGATTGCTTACAGTCGTCACATATACCGTTGAGGAAAAACGCCACCATTGAAACGGACCATTCGCAAAATTAAAAGCCATCCACAGCACGGGTTGTGAAAAAGGACACACAATGCGGACGAACAAAGGTCAAAAATAGAGTTGATCGGGAGTAGAGAAAAAAGAAAACATAGCGCCGGAAATTGTTTAATAATTTGTTTAGACGTTCTGGCCAACACAAAGAAGAAGCCATAGAAGAAATGCAACGCCTTGGTAAGACTTTATTTCATCCAAATGCCTACACTCAACTTTTTTCAATACGAAATTTGGGTTATTTTCTCAGTTTCTATCAAAAGCAGTAGGCCTATTCCTTTTCTTGCTTTCACGCACCACATTAGAATCAACCTTCAGGGATTTCAACACCCCTTTTTCGATGTACAATAGTTTTTCTAGGCGCAGCCAAGCACGTAAACCTTTTAATCTCTTTTCCTCCATAAGCGGCAGCAATGCTTTTCATTTTTCCATGATAATAGCACTGTAACTGCGGTTCAAGTAGATGTTCTTGCCATTTATCTGTGGCTTTTGTTTGGGTTCTGCTTTAATCACCGCTTTCTTTTCTTTGAAATTCCAGAAGCAAGCAATGATAGACCTATGGCTATTGGACCAATTTTCACCGCACACACGGATCCTCTCACTGAAAATTATCATGTAGCGTTAGCAAAATTTTGTAGGAACTGACCCCTACCTCATCAAAATAAATGAATGAATGAATGAATGAATGAATGAATGAATGAATGAATGAATGAATGAATGAATGAATGAATGAATGAATGAATGAATGAATGAATCAGATGGATCAGATGGATCAGATAGGTAGGTAGGTAGGTAGATAAATATATTTTTTTCCATCTCATTTATTCGTTATTAACATATATACAATTCTTGTTAAACATATATACAATGCAGATGATAATGTACATTTCGTTTCTTCTTTTTTGATGATATTAGCCGTAATACAATATTTTTTTTCTCCGTGTATTTTAATATCTGTGTTCAACACGAATCTGAACAGATACAATACGTTCGCCTTATAATCATCACTACAATTCCATTATATCAGTAGCATACCTTAAGAATGTTATAAATGAAGCAGCTGAACATTCCAATTATATGTAAGTAAACTGTAAATCTAAAAGCATCGGTTTTATACCTACATATAGTGCTCACACAGTGGCACATTACACAGTTTCCATGACAGTCATAGTTAAGATAATATGTTCACAGAACATTCAAAACAAAACACGCATCATATACAAAAAGGATCTTGTGTACCCACCATATATGACAGAGTTAGATTACCAAAGCATGATACCTGCTTATAATTACTTATAATTGTGTACACAGCAACAGGAGCAAAGCGTTGTTCATGGACCGTACATTACTTTAGGGTGAAAGGCGCCGATCCGGGTGGCTGTATACTACGGCCGCCCAGAAAGGATACCTAATGTCACACAAACTTTATAAAAATGCTGATAGCCAGCTACATACGTAGAAACGTAATACAATAGATACTTAAATTTCACCGGCTTTCGAACAAAATGAAAACGGATGTATACTAGACATGCGAGAGTAATTTAAGAAACGAGTATTACTGAATACTTACTAAAACAAGTCAATAGAGATTCAATTTCAATTTGGCGGCACAACAACAGGTTAAATACACCAAAATTAACATGTTAAATAAATCTTGATAATTACTCAAAAAGGCGTGGAAGGTGATTAAAACATTCTTTAAGCATATTAAAGTTTCTTAATGCATTTCTGGAAGTGCCGGCTTTGGAATTGATATAAGCTTCTACTTTTAAAATAAATTTCAATTTATAAAAGAACTCATTACATTTCGGTAAAGTCTCGTTTAACTTGCAGTTGTATACATAATATTTACGATGCAAAATAAAAAAATTGATGGGATGATCTCACAATAAATTGTAACCAAAGAAGAAGTCTTTTCTTGACAAAATAAATTGCCTCCCCCAAAATAGTTGTTCGGAATCTAAAAGAAAACTTGAAGTAATATGGCAATCCCAAAATAAATGTTCTATGGTCTCAGTACCCATTTTACAAAACGAGCAAATAGGGTTGTCAATTTTCTTCATTAAATGAAGTAGTCTATTGGTAGTAAGCAATCTATGGAGAAATTTAAATTGAAAGTACTGGACTTTGGTTTCTCGAAGGGTACGGAAAGGGATTCTAAAAATAATTTTACAGTCCTCCTCATTAAAATTAAAGAGTAGGTTCCACTTGTCTACTGCACGTGGAGGAAGAGAGACGTGGGGTATCAAAAGAGAATAAATTTGTTTTGAAAGATTTGGGTTATTAGGGATAGCATCAACGAGGTGATCGTCTGAGGGGCTGGCTACGTCAAGCCGCAACGAATTTTTCCACATAACAGGGATAGCCGAAAGCATCCCCCCAAAAATTGTGAAAGGGAATCTTCTTACATTAAATTTATTACAAAACTGTGCATAAGAAATTGGTTAACCAATGTTTCTAAATAAATCTCTAACATACAATAATCCTGCTTCATGAAGCTTCTTGTAATAGAAAATCGAGTTATTGATTTTTATAAAATGGTTGTTCCAAAAAATCTGATTTTCAAAATTTTTGGACGGCGAAATAAAGGACGCCCTTGACCAGGCAATACAGACTTGTCTAATAAACACATTTTTAATTTTAATAACATCACTTGAGTTAAAGTTACACTTAAAAAGGAACTCTTTCCCAAAGGGAAATAGTGAAGCACTAAAGAAAATCTTCCAGTGACCAGTATTAGAATTATCTAATAAACGCTTAATCCATGAAGTTTTTAAAGCATTTGCAAAACTTTCAACGTGAATAATTTTTAGACCTCCAAGTTCTAAAGGGTTAATCATTGTATTTCTCCTGACCTTGTCGGGAGCACCACGTCAGATGAAATCAAATATAATACCTTGAACCTCCTGGATGAAATCCTTTGGAGGGTTAGGGAGAACTTGAAAAAGATACACCAATTGGCTAATGGCAAAAGATTTTACTATAACGTTACGCCCAATAGGAGTCAAATCTCTTGCATTCCACAGCCTAAGCTGATTCTTAAGTCTGGACAATTTTTGCAAATAATTTAGCCTAAATAGATCATCACCATTATGAGTAAAACGAATACCTACAAAATCAATGGGTCCAAAATTGGGGGTCAACTCAAACTCTAAAACAAAATCCAGGGGAGCAGTAATAAGGGGGCCTAATGGAAAGACCTGGGTCTTTTTGAAGTTCACCTTGAGTCCAGAAGCCACTTTAAATTTATTAAGAATATTAAGCATTCCAGATATGGAGTCTTGACTACCGTCTAGAAGAATGACGGTATCGTCGGCATATTGTAATACTCTAATTTCGTTACCAAAAACACTAATACCAGTGATGATATTGCTATAAGTAATGGCTCTTGAGAGAATATCGGCACAGATAATGAACAAATACGGGCTTAATGGGCAACCTTGTCTCACGCCTCTATGTAACTTGAAGAAACCAGTAGAATAACCGTTGTTGCATACGCAAGCACTACTATTACTGTAAAGAGTAGACACCCAACGACGAAAGCTTTCACCAAAGCTAAAATAGGCTAACGATCTTTCAATAAAAACCCATTCTACTGTGTCGAAAGCCTTTTCAAAATCTATGAAACACAAAAGACCAAGTATCTGATTGTCGTTAGTATGACTAATAAGGTCAAGAATGAACCTTATATTTTCACCTATAACTCTATTTGCTATAAACCCGGTTTGATTATCGCTAATACAATGTTTAATAATACCCTTCAATCTACTAGCTAAGGCTTTCGCACCAATTTTGTAGTCGGTGTTTAACAAGGATATCGGCCTATAATTAGTAAGCAAACAAGGATCCTTGTCAGGCTTACAGATGAGGGTGATCACACCTTTACTCTGTTCCTTAGATAAAGAATTAGTTTGGTATGCATAGTTTAAAGAATCAACCACCAGTTGTCCAATACTGGACCAAAAATATTTATAGAAATCTGTTGAGAACCCGTCAGAACCAGGTGATTTCCCATTTGGCATTGAAACCAGAGAGCTATGACACTCCTCCATTGTAAGATCCCCCTCACACAAAAATCAAAATCAATATTGTCGGAGATAAATGGAGGAATAGTGGAGAAAATTTCATCACTAAAGTGGGAACTAGATGAATACAAGCTACAATAAAAATTACGAATTTCAGACAATATATCATCATGTTTCATAGTATAATCATCACCAATCTTTAATTTGTTAATAGTATTATTAACCCTATTTCTCCGTTCTAAATTTAAGAAGTACTTTGAATTTTGCTCACCAAATTCGACCCACCGAGCTCTCGAACGGACGATAATTCCGTCCAGTTTATGCTTGTAAAGTAAATTAAGACTATTTCTGACTTCGTTTAAATGATGACGGGAATCAGCTGAGTTGTCACTAACGAGCTGTTGTTCAAGTGTTGAAATTAACATAAGGATATCGCTTTCCTGCTTTCGCAGTGCGCGGGCTTTTGATTTACTATAACTGATTGCGTGCTTACGAATTTTGTACTTAATAAATTCCCAGCGGAGAGCAGGATCTAAGTGAACTGTACTGTTAATTTCATTCTCAATCAGACACTTGGTTTCACTTACATAATAACTATCAGCTAAGAGTGAATTATTAAACTTCCAATAACCCCGGCCTCTTGGCTCAACAGCTAGTTGCAACATCAAAACGACTAAAGAACGGTCAGATTGGATTGGGGGTTGAAAGTTAATGTTTTGTACTTTTGTAATCAAAGAACGAGAAACTAAAAAAAAGTCGAGTCTACAATGGATGTCAGCAATGTTAGAATGCCAGGAAAAAGCTTTAGTTAAGGGATTTAGTTCCCCCTCAAGCATCCATAAGATAAAACTCAGCCATTGTGAGGAGACATTCATCTCTAGCTTAAACATTTGTCCTGGCTTCACCCCCTTGCTTATCAATAGACAGGTTAAAGACAAAATTGAAGTCACCGCCCCAGATAATAGAACTGCAATTGAAGCAATGTAAACAACGTGATATACCATTGTAAAACAACGGAGGTGTGCGCATGCTCGTGAAGTGAACATCGTTCTCTTTTATCTCTGGGATTTTTCTGCTGTTTTTACTTAGTTTTTTTCCGTTGAAGTTACATATTGACAGTAATTTTGGGAGTATTCCACTTTCTCATCACGTTGGATACCTCAGCTAACCGGTCTCGAGCTTAACTTTCTGTATTTTTGTAGTGGAAATTTTGGTTGGTTATTGTGTGAGCCTAGGCTTCACCCCAGTGTAGCCTTCCACACTTCTTTTATGAGCCTACAGTGAATCTCATTGTCAGCCGTTGCCTGTTGCTAGTGTTAGCGTTCATGCAAGGATAAACTCCTCGTCATTGTAGCGTGGTCAATTGTCGGTTGTCGTGAGTATTGGCATTGTAGGTGTGCCCTGGTTACTCTTCCCGTTGGTAATTATGTGGGGTGGTGGTGGTCTGTTGTACATGCTCTTTTTTATTTTTGGTTGCAGTCTTCGTTTTCTCCCAAACAATTACGGACTTCCCCTTAGTAATGAGTACACTAGTTTTATTAATGTTGTTGTTTCGAAGTGTGAGCCCCAGGGTTTTACAAACCTACATACAGTCCCTTTTATGTATGTTAAGTATATACCTAGCCTAACTGTTCTGTTGGCTAACTACCAACAACCTAAGCTTGGCCTACCTTCCCCTTCGGGCACTCAGCCCCTCAAGCTTACTATGTCTTATTTGTCTATCTTGGTTATCATGCTCTCTGGGGACCTGCACCCCAATCCTGGCCCATACACACCTAAGTTCCCATGTGTCTTGTGCGGCAAAGCCGCCAAATGGGGTCAGCGAGCTGTCTGTTGTGACCAGTGCCAAGGCTGGTATCATGTTAATTGCATGAGCATGAATTCTGCCATCTACCAGGGCATCGCAGCTAATAGTAATGTTTCTTGGATTTGCTGTCAATGTGGTATTCCCAACTTTTCAAGTTCACTCTTTAGCAATTCTGACCCTGAATTATCGAATAGTTTTGCCTGTCTTTCTCCTGGTGCTCACAGTATTACCAGCGACCCCCCAACTTCGCCTCTGTTGTCGTCCTCCCCAGTCACCAATAAATTTCGACCTGAACGTAGACCCAATTCTAAACCGGTTAGGAATAGTTTAAAAGTCCTTGTTATTAACTTTCAAGGCATTCGTAATAAGGTTGCAGACTTAAATGCTTGCATTGATGAAAATAACCCTGACGTGATTATAGGTACTGAAACTCACTTAAATAGTTCTGTCACCAGTAATGAATTGTTTCCTGGTAATTATACTGTTTTTAGAAAAGACAGAAATTATGGTCAGTCTAAAGGGGGCGTCCTTATCGCCACTAAAGAAGACCTCCTTGCTACCTATAGACCTGACCTTGATTCGGATTGTGAGGTAGTCTGGGTTTCTCTCGAAATCCAAGGTGCCAAACAAATACTCACATAAATATGGCAACTCAACAGACTACCTTGACCAGCTTCGGGCTTCCCTCGTTAAGGCCAGTAAGAATAAGAATGGACAGATCTATCTTGCAGGGGACTTTAATCTACCTGATGTTGATTGGTTCACTAGGTCTGTCCAACCAGGCTCACAGTATCCTGCTTTATCCAAATGTATGCTTGACATATGCAATGATTTTGGTCTTGACCAAATGGTAAGTGAGCCTACTAGAGTTAACAACATCTTGGATATTTTCTTGACATCTAATCCTACTCTAGTGGATAGGTCTGCCCTGATCCCTGGCATATCTGACCATGATGGTATCCCCTTGATTATAATAAGCACTAGGCCTAAAACAACTAAACAAAAGCCTAGGAAAGTGTATAGCTTTCATAAAGCTGATGTCAGTGGAATCAAGGCGGAGCTTAGTAAGTTCAGCTCTGACCTGGTTAAACGTGAGTGCTCTGTGCAGGTCATGTACTCTGCCCTTGAGAACAAAATCAAAGAGGTAATGGATGTCTATGTTCCAGCTCGGGTTGTTAGAAAGAGGAACCAAACCCCCTGGATTGATAAGACTATTAAACGACTATTAAATAGGAAACAAAGGGCTTATAACACATGGCGTAAGACGCGAACTCCATCCTCTTTTGAAAGCTTCAAAACCCAACGTAAAGCGACTCACAAAACAACAAGAGCCGCTTATAGAAATTATGTCAACACAGTTTGTACTGATTCACCTAAACGTTTCTGGTCCTTTATTAAAAACCTAAGATGTGATAGTGTTGGTATCCCTTCCCTGAAATCTGATGGGATACTGGTCTCGGATAACATGCAGAAGGCCAACATCTTAAATGAGCAGTTCCAAAAGGTTTTCACCCGTGAGAATGTCACCTTACCTCCAGTTGAAGCGAACACCATACCCACCATGTCTGATATTGAGATATCCTTAGATGGTGTTGTGAAGTTGCTCAAGGAGTTGAACCCAAACAAAGCTACAGGTCCTGATGGTATACCGGCTCATGTTCTGAAATTGGCCGCTGAGGAGGTTGCTCCTGCCCTCTGCTTCATTTTTCAAAAATCACTGGACACTGGTCATTTACCTCCCTCTTGGTTACGTGCCAATGTTAGTCCTATCTTTAAAAAAGGTGACCGTTCCCTAGCCTCAAACTATAGGCCGGTCTCTCTTACCTCGATTTGTTGCAAGGTCCTGGAACACATTATACATTCTCATATTATGCATCACTTTGATAACCACTCAGTTATCACGAGCAGGCAGCATGGCTTCAGACAACGCCATTCTTGTGAATCTCAATTGATCTTAACAACCAATGACCTAGTGCAGTCTCTAGATCTTAGATCCCAGACTGACATGATTATCATGGATTTTTCTAAGGCTTTTGATACGGTTCCTCATAACCGTCTGCTTTGTAAATTACAAAACTATGGTATTAGAGGCAACACCCTTAACTGGATTGCTAATTTTCTTAAGTCCCGGAAGCAGAGAGTCGTAGTGAGTGGTGATTTTTCTGATTGGGTGGATGTTATCTCTGGTGTTCCCCAAGGTACGGTCTTGGGTCCCTTGTTGTTTTTAGTTTATATTAATGACCTGCCTGATAATATCTCTTCTGAAGTAAGACTTTTTGCTGACGACTGTGTAATTTATAGACAGATAAAGAATAATCTTGACCAGGTTCAGCTCCAAAATGATCTAAACACCCTTTCTGAGTGGCAAAATAAATGGCAAATGCACTTTAATACCAAGAAGTGCTTTTCTATGAGGATTACTCACTCAAGGAAACCCAAGTTTTTTAATTATACTCTAGATAACGATACCCTGGAGTCTGCCGATTGCCACACTTATCTGGGAGTTGACATCTCTAATACCCTTACCTGGAATAGACATATTAATCGTATCACTTCGTCAGCAAATAGGTCTTTGGCTTTTATTAAAAGAAATTTATACTCCTGCCCTAGGAGTGTCAAAGCTAATGCCTATCTCACACTTGTTAGGCCTTTATTGGAGTATTCATCTTCTGTTTGGGATCCCTACACCACTTCCCTATCCAATAAGGTTGAGCAAATTCAGCGTAGGGCTGCTAGGTTTGTTTATAATGACTATTCCCCCCCATAGTAGTGTGACTGAAATGCTTAACGACCTAGGGTGGGATAGTCTCAAAAACAGGCGTACTGCCAACAGGCTAGCAATTCTTCACAAAGCCAGATTGGGCCTCCTAGCCTTGCCAATCAACAACCTACAACCGGCCCGGCGGCCCTCTAGGCATCACCATTCTAATAGCTTTACAAATATAGCAACCAATAAGGACTGCTACAAATACAGTTTCTTTCCTCGGACCGTCAGAGACTGGAACCTACTCCCCCAGAACATTACAGATCTCGAGGACCCCAAGCAATTCAAGAGCGCAGCCTTGAGGATCCTCAGACGGGACGACTAACTACATGCACACACTCAACCCTGCACGTTTGACTCCACCAGGAGTGTTGTGCAGTATTTTTCCAGATCCAGATCCAGGTCGTCAATGTTCGGCCCGTACGAGCAGATTAAAGTTAAAGCAATAGTACCCAAAGTAATATCAGTGATGATATACCTCCCATTTTGATCACAATGAACCTTATGTGTAGTAAAATGAAGTTTAGGATTGAAAAAAATGGCAACACCTTTGCTTGAAAATGTACCATGAGAAAATAAAATTGGACCACCCCATTCATTCTTCCAGATGTGCTCAACATCTGGTGTACAATGAGTTTCCTGAACTAAGATTATATCAAAGCTATGCCGGTGGAAATAACCAAATTGTTGCCTTCGCTTGGCTGACTGTCTAATGCCTCTAACGTTACTAGAACAAATTTTAATGTCGGCCATTAATATATCAGAGAACGAAAAACAGGGGTGTCTGCTACATAACCGTAATAAGGAAAGATCATTCGAACATCGGAAAAGATGTATAATAGCTTAACATAAATTTGTAGTAAACTTGAGATGGATAAAGACAACAAAACACACAGTACATACAGGAATAAAAAACATACCAAAAAAGCAGGAACAGTCAATCAAGAAGAAATCCAGTCCAGTTTTCACTAAAGTGTCAAACGCGTCCGAAGATAACTTCCTAAAAAGATCCATAAAGGGAATATTGAACGGTCCTTTTGATGAAAGCTGTAGTCTGCTGGGCTATAAAAAATTAACATCATAAATGAGTAATAAAATGAACCACAGTGACAGACCAACAGGTAGCAAATTCAATTAAATCGGTAGGGCTTCCCGTCGCTTCCTCTCCACAATCCACCGGTAAATCTCAGCCGAACTCCATTTCTATATAATTCTTGGACCTTTGGGCCCCACTTCTTCTTTTCTTTCAGGTCGACTGCCGTTAAGTCATCCACAATATAGTAGTCCTTAGAGGCCAGAGCTTGTCTTGCGTTCTTTAATACTGCTAATTTGTCTTGAAAAAATGAAAGTTTAACCAAGAGGTGTCTGTCTCTGCCGTTAACCACCTTCCCGTCTCTGTGGGCTCGTTCTATCTTGCAAGAGGGAACCCCGACTTCTTCAAAAACCTTTGTGGCAAGGGCGATGCAGTCCTCTTTTTCTGTCGTCTTTATGCCAATGATACGTAAGTTATTCCTCCTTGAAAAACGTTCCTGTTTGTTTATTAAAGCGGCCTGACGATCTTTTTCACTTTCAAGGAGTTTGACTCTTTCATCAAGGGTATTACATCGATCTCTCAAAACATCATTTTCCTCACTGAGCTCAGCAACAGACAGTTTAAGGTCTTCAATCGCCTTATTAAAATCGTCTTGCAGTGACTGTATCTCTTTAAGAAATGTCTTTCGCAACCTATCAATACTGGAATTGATTTCCCTTGCAAAGTCGCCTTCCTCTGTATCGGAGTTGTACTCGTCACGCCTTGACTGTGATAGGCTAGAGCGAAGGCTAGGTTGCGATGCCGACTCCTGAAGTTTTTTTCTTCCAAGACTTCCTTTGGGTCTTCCAGCAGGCATTTTTTTGCTCAGGAGGTATCCTTGGCAGTTATCTAAACTTCGTAAATGCTTCCCCGGGCTTTAAGTACAAAAGACGTGAAATTTCAGATAGGGATGCACCGGAACCCAAATTTTGGATCCGGCCGGAACCGGATTTTGCCGGAACCAACTTAAAATCCGGCCGGATTTTTTCCGGCCGGAACCGGATTTTGCAATGCAGATGAATAAAGTGAAATTCAGAAAAGCAGAGAAACTGTGAGATAGGAGTTTACTGCTTTGTAACGTAATGTTTGTAAAGGACTAATGGGAAACGTCTATAAATTTATCTTCAAGTGTTGTACAAGTGTATTTACCTAATTTTTTTAATCAAAAATTGCAGTGTAATAGAAAAAAGGCATGAAAACTGTGTTCCTGCAGAAGAACAGCAAAACTGTAGCAAAGGGGGGCAAGTAAGAGCTCTTTGTATTTTCCCTCCCTAAGTGAGTATTTGTATAGAAAACTCCTAGGAAATCTTAAAAGTTGTTTTGCATATGGCTAACTCCATGAAGTTGGGGCACATTTTGTGACATAGGTTTTAACTTCCAAACAACCTTTTCATCAATTTAATGTTATATCTAGTTCACTTCAAAAAAGTTCTGGCATTGTCGATGGATTTCCAGCAAATATTACCTAACATCAGTCATAACAGCAGGTTGGCATTATTACAGCTACCCATGCTACATGGACACCGTCTGCTAAATCCTTTGTTAGTTAGGAGGATACAGCCATCCAGTAACTCATCCACATACATAATCCTGTCTTCTCTAATGTTGTTATTGAAATAAGAACACAAATTGAAATCTTGTGTTGTCCAAAATAGTATTATCAGTAATGGAACTTTTCACCCAATGCTCTTCAGAGACCGTGTCCTGTAGCACTGGGATCAATTCCAGTAGGAAAATAACCAATGAACATATTAATTTTGTTTGCCCTCAACTGAATTATAATGTTCTAGAGGGTTATCAACTAGCACTGACACTTGCAAAATAAAAACCCCAATAACACTGAATATGTACTGTGGATGCTCCGATGCCACTTGGACACCGGTGAAAATGGTGTCCGTGATCATTTACTGATGATAAAAATTTCCATAATGGCTCAATTCCTGCCCACATTTAGTTTTACCTCTTGATACTACACAGCTCCTATGAAACTAGTTATTGACTTGATTGGCTTGGTCCATTATAAATGAAATATGCCTTCCAGATGCTACACAATTCTTCCGATGCTACATTGCAGACACCGCATCATCTTTGCTGAAATTACAAAATTGTGTGTTATAGCTATTCAACAAATCATGTTCCATTGGAATCCTCCTGCTAGCTACTTCCTAGGACATGCCCATTTCTCTCAGTATCGGTTCTTTTCTTGCAAAGAGACATGTGTGATGTTTTCAAAACTCCCGATGCTACAGTGGACACCACAATAAAAGTTAATGATATTTTCCTGTGAAAATTTTGAATGCAGTATTATTTGGGCAGAAATGACTGTTAAGTTAATTCTTGACCACTGTCATAATATTTTGAACACAGAAGGATAGAACACCATGTGTGTTCAAGGTTGAAGGTACAAGCTGATACTATTAGAAAAATTACTGCAGACACCACATGTAGCATCTGGATAAAAATATTCATTCTTCCATAATTTTGAAAACTACATTGTTTCTGTTTTGTTCAGTGTTTCCAGGGCATGGGTAGGTTGATAATAATGGAAAAGTTAGTAATTTTTGGTGTTCCATTCCCTAATTGCTGAATAATCCCCTCATTAAAAACATCAATATTTTATGTCACAAAATGTGCCCCTAAAAAAGGGTTAAAAACCGTAAACAATGGTTCACAAAAAAAATAATCGTAGCAAATATAAACTTCATTTAACTTGCAGATGACAGTTCCACCAAAGAGCTACTCAAAAAAATCTTTTTGAAACAACTGCTGACATATATCAATAAATATGTCATAATGTTCCAAGAATCACTATAATTTCAGAAGTGCCCAACTTCATGGAGTTAGCCATATCAGTTTGTTCTATTTGAACTACAGTACATCACCACTTGTTCAAAAAATTGTACAAATTTTGTAGACCGGTAATACTTGGCAAAGAAAGTCCTTGGATAGTGATTACTAAATGGACTACTCATATGTACTGTTAAAAATCTAGGGTTAAGATTTTTAACTATGCACAGCACCATTGTTTCATACACCATTTCTAGTATTTAAACATGCCATGATATCTAAAAACTGAGGCACATTTGTCATCAATAATTTTTTTGGCAGAGATACACACGTTCTGACATTACGTACTTATGTTTGATAACATCATATTGTGTATACTGAAGTGTGTGTGATTAAGTATTAGGGACAGAAAACATTGACAGTGACCCCATAGTCAACTTTAATTTGTAATGAGTAATGTCTTCTGAAATTTAAGATGAAACTTATTTCCTGCTTGTACTACACAAATTCAATGAGCAAGTATGTGTTAAAAAGTAAAGAAAAGTAAAGTGAAGTGTTTAAAGGTTCAGTTCTCTCACCCCAAACAGTACCAATTCTCCTAATCTTCTTACTCAAGCCCCTCCCACAATTGTCTGAAATTCATCCTCATCCAGATACAATCTAAGTAGTTTATTGCTTCAAGGTCAGTATAGAAAAACTCGATTCATATAATCAAAAACTCTCAGTACTGTTCATGCTGTGAAATATAAGCTTTGGTACTCTGCATTGTTTGAATAAGCTGCCAATCAAGGAGCTGAGCCAATTGAGAATTTCGGTACCCCCCTAACCAAAATTGTAGTTTGGGGTGAGAGGTTTGGCCCTTTAAGTGTGTATTTGAGACAACCCAATGCAATTAAACTGAAACAATGCCTTGAATGATGTGACTCAGGTACAACTGTAATATGGATTATCCATTTTGTACAGTACTACTGTGCACTGCAGTACTTAGGCTATTTAAATTGCATGAAAGCCTAAAAGGTCTTTTCATTCATTCAGTTTATTTCACACAGTTGGAGGAATTTGAAGTCATATTTGTTACATGTACAGTACATGTAAATCAGTTACTTTTATAACTTTGTTGCCTGTTTGGTTCAGTCATATTTAAGGGCTAAATAAAGGTGTTCAAATGTTATATATCATGAACTGATTTATGAACTTTAAATTAATTCTGTGACAGCTCACTGCAGTGTTCATGTTTGTTTTAACTCAGGTCATGTACAAAGTGCTTCCCAATTTTATAGAAAAATCCGGCCGGATTTAAAAAATATCCGGCCGGAACCGGAACCGGATATTTTTACACTATACGGCCGGATAATCCGGCCGGACCGGATATCCGGTGCACCCCTAATTTCAGAGAAAATTATCTTCAGCCCAGCAGCAACTACGTGTGATTACGCCAATATCTCAGGCTCGTCCCCAAATAAATAAATAAATAAATAAATAAATAAATAAATAAATATTTTTCGTCTCGTTTATTGATCATTCTTTAGTACAACAATATCAATCTATTATTTACACAACGTTTTCAAAAAACAAAGCAGGGATAGAACATAAACGACATCATAACATAATCAATAAATGAACATTTCCTTGAAAAGTGTCATACGAGATACATTTCCGGCCTTGCTTAAAATATAGTATTCAACATTTAGGTAATACTTAAATTTATAGGAAAAAGCAATGGCCTCTGGGATATTATTATTAATCTTGCAGTTAAAAATGTAGTACTTTCCATGTAAAATAAAAAAATTTATTGCATGCTTAGCATCTTCAAACTTCCCAAACTTAATATTTTTAAAATCAACTTCAAAAGGAGTTCTCAAACAGAGGTTACCTATTTCTGACCAAAATTTTTTAACATAATCACATTCCCAAAAAAGATGTTCTGAAGTCTCATTATCATTATAACAGAAAGTACATAGAGGGCTTTCTTTTACCTTTATCTTGTATAAAAAATCATTAACACCAAGTATTCTTTGCAGAAAACGGAACTGAAAATAACGTAATTTCGTATCTCTCACAGCAGTATAAGGTAACATAAAAATTTGGTTCCAATCATACACTTCATTATCAATGTTCTGCCATTTAAAAATTGCCTTTGGGTCTTGTGATTTCTCCTTAACTAAATAATTATATACATATTTTGTGATCTTTGGTAAAGAAATGGCTTTCGTGAGCCGTTGCTCATTTTCATTTTGGATATGAACGCAATTGATGTTCTCTTTCCAGGACGACGGGATTGAGCATGGATACCAAAATAGAGACTGAATGGAAAATATTCAAATCATATTTTTTACAAAAAGTACACTCTAAAAATATTTAAACGATTTTGTTTAAAAATTAGGATACTCACGAAAATGAGTATTTCTACTCGAAATAAGTGAGTACTTCAACTCAATTTGTGTAAAATTTTGGACATTTGTGCAAAATTTTACACAAATTGAGTTGAAGAACTCACTTATTTCGAGTAGAAATACTAATTTTCGTGAGTATCCTAATTTTTAAACAAAATCGTTTAAATATTTTTTAGAGTGTAATGTATTCCAAAGCATTACCATTTTCGTCAAAAAAGTGATATAATTTAAAAACATTCCTACGCTTTAGAATGTTTGAGAAAATAATCCCGTTATCGATTTTAATAAAAGAGTTGTTCAAGACACTATGGTTTCCATAAAAATTTCTATCTGGAGATCTAAAATTAAAATCTGACCATGCAGAACAGACATTACGAATAAAGACATTTGAAATATTGATATCTTTTTTGGAAAAATTGCATTCAAAAAGAAAACCCTTACCATACTTATTAAGTTCTTCGTCAAACAAAACCTTCCGCAAGCTATCATTTCCATCAAGATAAAGCTTAACCCACTTACATTTTAAACTTATGGCAAATGACCTTATATCAACCATATTTAACCCACCTTTAAATTTACTATTAATTAAAACATTTCTCTTAACTTTGTCGGGTTTTTCGACCAGATAAAGCTGTAGAGAAGGCCCTCCAGATCCTTAATATATTGATCGCTTGGATTTGGTAAAACAGAAAAAAGATAAACTAGTTGAGAAATAAGAAAAGTTTTAATGAGAACAATTTTCCAATAGGAGTAAGGTCCCGGGAGGGCGAGAGATTGATTATTTTTTTTAATCGAGATAATTTGGGAACATAGTTCAGTTGAAAAAATCATCATGATGATGCGTGAATGAAATACCAAGATACTTAACTGGTTTCTGGCTAATGACAAAATCAAATGTTTCGAAATAGGGGGTGGGGAAGAGAAAAGAGGGCCGAGAGGGAAGAGAGAAGACTTGTCTAAGTTTATATTAAGACCAGACGCTTTACAAAACTTTCAAGAACATGCACTGTTTCATTAATATCATTCAATGATCCATCTGTAATAATAACTGTGTCGTCTGCATAGGTAGAGATTTTAAAAGCCGAATTTGAGATAACAATTCCATGAAAACTTAAACTGGATTTGATCATAGCTGTGAAAATCTCGGCACATGTTATAAATAAATAAGGACATAGAGGGAATCCCTGACGCACACCCCTTGAAATCCTAAAATAATCAGTAAGGAAACCATTATTTACCACACACGATGAAGTATTATTGTATAGCGCTCGAACCCAAAATTTAAAATCATTACCGAAATTAAAATAAGCAAGACTTTTTTGAACAAATCTCCAGTCAAGTCGATCGAACGCTTTCTCGTAATCTAGGAAAATAAGTGCACCAGGGATATTGTGATCACTACAATTACTGATAATAAAATAAATAAATAAATAAATAAATAAATAAATAAATAAATAAATAAATAAATAAATCTGGATTGCAACTAGACGATTTTTATAATCTTTGGCTAAGGTTTTTTCTTTTAGCAAGCCATTGATTTATATATGGATGATATTTAAGCCCAAATCATATTTCTTCCGAGTCGGGCTTTTCGTTCTTTATGTCCAGCACGATTTCGTTTGTGTGGGACTTTTTCTTAATGGAGAAGGACCCGTTTTTCCGTCGGGACTAACCATCTTTTCTTCCATTTGGATTGGATTCTTTTTACCTTTAACTATATCTCCTTTAATCGTGAATATATGCTCTGTGTTCTTCCTATGTAAGTTCTGTCGTGTATTTACGATCTATTTTTTGTTTATCTTTTCGATTCGTGATACCCCTTTAAAGTCTACTAATCTGCTTTATGGTAATTGCCATGGCAACTCTTAAATTCATTTCATTCAATGCTAGAGGACTCAGACAATCACAAAAACGCAGGCGATTGTTCTCTTACCTGCACAGACGCAAGCCAGATATCACCTTTATCCAAGAAGCACATAGCTGTCTCACTGAAGAAAGATATTGGTCCAACGAATGGGGAGGCAAGATTCTGTTCTCTCATGGCTCTACAAGTAGTTTGTTTCCCTTTTAATCCACACTTACAGTTTGAAATTTTGAAACGAACTGCCCATTTACACGGAAGGTACTTAATAGTAGATATGAAGATTGTGGATAAAATAATTACTGTGATTGGAATATATGGTCCGAATGTGGACAACCCATCGTTTTTTAAGGATTTATCAAATGAATTAACAACTTCCATTGTGATTCTATAGTTATGGCTGGTGACTTCAACTTTGTGTTTAATCTGGATCTAGATAAGGTAGGAGGCTTACGTAAGACCAATTTTAAGTCTAGAGATGAATGTTTAACAATAATGACCATTTTCAATTTAGTCGATATTTGGAGAGAAAACCCCGTTGCTCAGATTATACACATGGAGTTCCAGTATCACTCCTGGTATTCATTGCAGGTTAGATTTTTACTTGATATCCCGTAATATGGAGCACAATGTAGATGACGTCTCTTTATCACCTGGTATCCAATCAGACCATTCTTTTATATCATTGTCCTTTAAGATTACTTCAACAAGTAGAGGTCCAGGATATTGGAAATTTAACAACTCCCTTTTAAACGATGCGCACTTCACCAACATCATAAAGATATTATTAGTAATGATACCGAAAATCCAAATTCACTTAACCCTTCCATACGATGGGAAAATCTTAAGTTTAAGATTCGCTTGGTTGCTATAAGATATTCTAAGCAAAAGGCTACTGAGAGACGTCTTCAAGAACAATTACTTACAAGTAAAATTTCAGAACTAGAGCAAAAACTCTATTCGACTGAATCCCCTGAGATTCGATCCCAACTTGCAACAGCACAAAATGATTTACTGTATTACTACGATTATTAACTGAAGGGTACAATTATAAGGTCAAGAGTTAGATGGGTTGAAGATGGTGAAAAAACAGTAAGTACTTCTTGAATTTGGAGAAACGAAATAAACAAAATATTTACATTCGAAAACTCTCAGACCAGGAGGGTCGTCTCATAAAAGACGAAGGAGATATACTTAAAGAAAGTCGTCTTTTTTATAGTACTTTATATAAATCGAACGACACTCCAATTGATACTTTTCTTGATAATTTAGATCATCCTTATTTCTGTGTCGACGATTCTATGCTTTGTGATGGTGAACATGAATACATGAATGAATGAATGTTCCACTGCACTTAATCTTCTAAGTAATGATAAAGTTCCCGGGAGTGATGGTTTTACGACCAACTTTTATAAACATTTTTGGCATTTAATAGGTCATCTTGTTGTTGATTCTATTAATCATGGTTACAATACAGGTTGTCTCTCTCCGGAACAGTCACGTGGAGTAATCACTCTTATCCCCAAACCTGGAAAGGACTCATCATTACTTAAAAATTATCGACCTATATCTCTGTTAAATACAGACTACAAAACTGGGGCTGAGGCTATTGCTGCTAGAATGAAATTGGTAATTGATAATCTTATTGGTCCAAATCAAACTGGTTTTCTAAAAGGGAGGTTTATAGGTGAAAACATAAGGTTTGTTTTAGATGTAATTAATCATACTAGCGAATTTAATATACCGGGATTTCTGTTTTTAATCGATTTCGAAAAGGCTTTTGACAAGTTAGAATGGGAATTTATTTACCCTACTCTCTCCTTTTTCAATTTTGGAAATAGCTTTAAACATTGGGTTAAGACATTTTACAATAATGCCCAAGCATGCGTTTGCAATAATAGCTATTCTTCCGGTTTTTTTTTCCAATTCAAAGAGGGGTGCGGCAGGGATGTCCCCTAAGCCCGTACCTTTTTATTTTGTGTGTAGAGACCCTTGCACTTACTGTGCTTCAGTCATCTAATATTAAAGGTATTTCAATAAGTGGTTCTGAAACTCGTATTCTGCAATATGCTGACGACACCACATTTATACTTGATGGTAGTAAAGAAAGTTTAATTGAATTGTTACTTATTCTCAATAATTTCTATAGATCGTCTGGTTTGAAGATTAATATTGCTAAATTCCATTTGTTACCTTTAGGCCCTTTTGTTGGTAAAAAACCAGTTTTCCTCTCCGATTTAAACATAGACATTACCTTGGGTCCAGTTACAATGTTAGGTCTCACTTTTACTCACAACGGGGATGACCTTTTTCCTCTCAATTATCAGCCCAAGCTTTCAAGGCTCAAGAGCATTCTTCGGGTTTGGGCTAGTCGCGATCTAACTTCCATAGGTCGTAATATTATTGTCAAAAAGTTTGACTTATCCCAGTTGGTTTATCTCTTCCTAGTATTACCTAATCCCCCGAAGTCTTTCATTAAAGAGCTCGAGCAAGTTATTTTTGACTTTATTTGGGGTGGAAACCTCGATAAGGTAAAACGTTCTGTGATTATTAACCCTGTCAACGCTGGTGGTTTAAAGGTTATTCATGTCAATAGTTTTATTAATAGCCTCAAGTGTACCTGGATAAAACGCTATTGCAACAATTTACAAGGCCCGTGGAAAATTTTCTTTCATATTAGTTTAAAGAAATATGGCTGCAACCTCTTATTTAAATGCAATTGTATGCAAAGTGAAGTTACGCATATTCGAAATATTTTTGTCAGAGAAGTTGTACAATCATGGTGCAATATTTCATATACACCCCCTACAGAGGACTATGGCAGTCAAATATTGTGGAATAATTCTGATATCCGGATGAACGGTAAAATTGTGTTTTATAATTCGTTGTTTGAAAAGAATGTACTATATGTAAGAGATCTTTTTGATAGACACGGAAACCCCTTATCTTTTGAAAGTTTTAAGCGTAAATTTGATGTAACAGGTTTACCCTTTACATTGTATTACGGATTGATACATAGTATTCCGATAAGTTGGAGAGGTTCAATTACTAGTAATGATGGTAGTAATCAAAATACAAACGCAGATTTTTTTGAAAATTTTTTGAAATCACCCAGATGTTCACAGTTTATTTAGAACAATTGCTTAGAAACTTTATCCGGGAAACCAACAGCCATCAAGAAATGGGCAGTCAGTTTTAACAACTTGACTGACCAAGATTGGTCCAATATTTATTGTACTCCTTGGCTCTCTACCACAGAAGCCAAGCTACAGTATTTTCAGTTTAGATTAATTCATAGAGTCCTCCCAACGAATAGATTGCTTTGCTTAATGGGTAAGGCTGAATCCCCTTCTTGTACCTTTTGCAATGCTGACGACGAAACAATAGATCACATTTTTTGGGACTGTAGCTATACATCACAATTCATTAAAGCGGTGGAACTCTTGTTATTTAATAAACATTTTGTTTTCTCAAGACAAAGTTTCTTTTTTTATTATGAAAAAACCAGTCATCCCTACAATTTTTTAGCTCTTCACATGAAAAACTACATTTTTAATTGTAAACGAATGAAAAGTATACCTGAGGCAAATGAATTTTTTTGTAAGTTTAAGTTCGTGGTCAAAGTGGAACAGTATAAAAAAGTAAGGAAAAAGAAAAATGTAAATATTGATAATATCAGAAAGGCATTTACTTCCTGTCCTAGTTTGTTTGATTAATATATTGAAGGGAGCGTTTTCTAGCATTGATTTTTATGTAAATATATTTCGAATATAATAGGGTTATCACAAGATTATTATGCTTGCAATTTTATTTGAACATCATTTTGTAACACAACGTTTGTTTCTGGGAGAACTTGAAATTGAAAATGAATAAATGGAGACAAAAAAATAAAAAATAAAAAAATAATAATAAATAAATAAAAAGTTCTTTTTTTTTGCTTCCATCCTTTATTGAAACAATAATTATGACAAGGAATATATACATACGTACAAACTTACATACATACATACATACGTACATACATGTAGCAGTAAGTAACAGTTTGTCCATCCAGTATCTGGTACCATAACATAACGATTAAAATAATTCAGTTTTTAATACTTATCCTAGTTAATCAAAAAGATTATTACAAAAAGCGGTTTTTAGAGACTCAAACTTAATAGGGTGATGAGTACTTGTGGAAGAAAGACGTTTCTCCACTTGAAGTAAAAATTTAAAATTATGCAAAAAATCAACACAGTTAGGTATCTCCTTTGACATTCTTTTCCTATAAATGTAATATTTAATATTAAAGATGAGGAAATTATAAGGATGACTTTGACAAAACCTATACCCCAAAATAGATCCTGCTTAGATAGGGAGAATTGTTGGCCTAAGATTCTCTGCTCGACATCCAAAATAAAATTTGATACGAGGGCACAATCCCAAAATAAATGACTTAACGTTTCCTCATACTGAGTGCAAAAAGTACACAGAGCATCATTCCTTTGGTTCATTAAAAAAAGTAATCTATTTGTACCCAAGATCCGGTGTAAAAAATAAAATTGAAAATACTTACTATCTCTAAGAGAGCTGAACGGGATTAGGAAAATAGTTTTCCAGTGATCTGGATCTATATTAAACTCCCTGTTCCATTTAGCAATAGCTTTAGGGGGGATGGTAATTGATCTAACAATAGAAGTATAAATTCCTCTTGACAAAGAGGACATTCTCCAAATAGAACATACGGTTGTGGCAACATCCTCGTCAATTATCTCTACATCTCTGGGTGGGATGCTCCAAGATTTTGAAATAGCTGAGTATATACCATAAAAAAGCGTAAAAGGAAAATGATGAATATTGAACCTTTCTTTGAAACAATTAATTGTGAGAAAACGATTATTAACGTCTAGAAGGTCGCCAACATAAACAACACCCTTATTATACATGAAATCATAATACACCGTTACATTATTAATCTTAATATGGGAGTTGTTCCAAATTATTTCTCTTTTAAAATTGTTTGTTGGAAGATAATAGGAGTAAGTCGACCATGCCTTGCAAACATCATTTAAAAAACGATTATCAGTTACAATATCATCACCTTTAAAATTACTACTAAAGAGAAGCTTTATGCCGTATTTCTGGAGACAGGGGCGTAGCCAGGATTTTCTTGTGGGGGGGGGGGGGCAAAGTCGACTCATCGTCCCCAATCTTGACCGACGGGACTATCTAAGCGGAGCGCCACCATCGGTTGGCGCGGAGCGTACAAGAAAATTTTTGGTTTTAGAAACCCTTCAGATGGCAGGAAACGGCACTTCCCGAGTGTTTTATGCTGCATGTTCCCAGCCTAGAAATATGGATCTCATTTCTGATATTTCTCAATTAATGCGAAAAAAAAAATCAATCTATGAAAAATGTTAATACATGTTTCTAAGCGGAGCTCTAACATCGATTGGCGCGGAGCGTAAAAGAAAATTTTTGGTTTTACAAACCCCTAAGATGGCAGGAAACGGCACTTCCCGAGTGTTTTAAGCAAGAATATGTTCAGCTCAACTTCGAAATTCTCCCCGCTTCTTAATTGGAGCACTTGACAAATATTGAGGGGCTGAACATACCTTTAGCCCAAACTTTTTCATTTTTCATCGCCGCCACTGGGGTGTGGCATTTTCTTGAGGGAGCGAAGCGCCCAAGTGAGGAGCCGAGCGACCGAACGGGGAGAGGGTGTGGTTCTCCCCCTCCTGCCCCAAGGAGATTTTGCAATTTTACATCAAAATTAAGCGATCTGGTGAACACCTAAGTTGGAATTTTTGGACATTTTCAATCTTGTATCAATGTTTTCTTAATTCCCTCGAGAGTTAGCAGGGTTAGTGTGTGACTGTAAGAGGGTTACTCAGTACGAGTCAATGGGGCCCTAGGGAATTGTGTCGCACTGGAACAAAACAGCTACTCATAAGGCTAACATTTATTTGGCTAAACTAGCGGAATTGACATTTTGCCCTGAAAAACGCCAAAACTCCATTTAAATAAAAAAAAAATTAAAAATAAGAAAAATTAGGTATGGGCGGGACTAAGTGCGAACCCCCTGAACCCCCTGACCACGGGCCTGTTTCCCTGGGTGTCACCCTCCCCTTTTGGAATGTTTTGCTGTCTCGAAGAGCTTAGATGCAATATGGTGCTATATTTTGTTCTTTTTATACTAGATTCCAGTGTTCTCCACAGGGGGTTTTAGAGGGCCGACACGTCCTCCTAGTGAAATTGACAGCCCCTCCAAAATAGTTGCCGCTCTCCAAAAAATGCAGCTTCCATCATTAGTTCATTGCTTCATTACACATATACAAGTCATAACTGGAAAAATATGTCTTCCCTCCAGGCTTAGCGCCAGGATTTGCCCGACGAAGGGCCACTCTCCGAACGGGGGAGGGGCAGGGTGGGTAGCGACCCAGGCCCCGACAGCCAGGATGCCGTCGATGGGTTGGTGTGGGAGGTTTAAAGAAAACCTGTGCACTATACCTGCCATTGCGAGCCATATACGACATCAAATTTGTATATGCTAGAGGAACTGATTTTCCGCACTGATTTAACAGTGGAAAAGGGGGCAAAAATTTTGGGGGTTAGCCTACACTAAAAAGAATCTGTACTTATTTAAATCTTATATAGGTCAATAAATTGACCCGGCATTTGGGCCCTATCGGACAGAAATTATATTGTAATTTCTTCTTCGAGTCCGTACCGCACGACTGACACAAGAGATAATTAACTAAGTTTAGCGAAATGAGATGAAATTCCCGACATGAACATTAATCCATTATTCTACTTATTAATTAACATGAAAAGGGGGGAAGAGTTTGTACTTTATTAGCTCTAGGTAACGGAACTGAGGAAGAGTGTGCAAAGCGTACCGAAAATTTTGGGTTTTATCGCAGAAATAACTCTTGTGAAAGCCAAAGTAACTAAACCGACCATGAGGAGGCGACAGGTTATCCCCGACAGGGGGCGGGCCATGCCAGCGACCACAAGTTCCGACAGCCCCTACGTTGAGGGGGTGGTATGAAGGAGCCTAACTATCCCATGTCATTGCAGCCTTGGGCACATTTTCCACAATGTTACTTAATATTTTAAAAGCCGAGTTAGTGTTCTTTTGAATCTGAATCGTGAAATTGCAAATCGCGCAAAGCGCGCGAAATTTTTTGGTGGGCTCACAAAAATAACATAGCCTATGTAATCATTAAGAACAAAAAGAAAAAAAATAGAAACCGTAGGGGTTGTAGACCGTATCGGAGATAACATGCATTGTGTCGAAACCACCTGGAATACGCGATAAAATAGCCAAACTATGCTCCGTGAGTGGCTCACCATCTGACCTATCGCATGACACACACAAGAGAACAGCAACTAGGCTGTGTGATATTGGGTAAAATTTACGACCTCTGCATAACCTGTGTACTCTGCCTACCAGTTACTTGGTAAGGTTGAGAGGACTTACACTTTCTAGACATGTGGAATGGAAGTATTGAAAAAACTGGAGTGGATCTACAGCGCGCGTAGCGCGCGGAAAATTTGGTGTTCTTATTAGGGAAATTGTCCCTTGAGAGCAAAAAAAAAAAGGTAAACCATCGGGGAGACTAGTCGCCGTCGGGGACTGCATACTTTATGGTAACGACTAAGAGCCCCCCCCCCCCCCGAAAAACTGTAAAAAAATGCCCCCGATTCCCTCCCTCCTCTTGCCGTTTATTTTTTATTTTTTTTAATTTTTTGGGCTCCCCTTCATTTTTTCAACATCTCCCATCGCGTCCCCAAAATTTCTGTGGGGGGCACTCTGCCCCCTGCCCCCCCCCCCCGCTGGCTATGCTAGTGTCTGGAGATGTAGGTCAAAAAATAGTTTCCAAACTGCTTCCTTCTCTTCCAAATATCTTTTCACCCAACTACATTTAAGGCTTTTGATAAAGCTTGGTACACTCTAAAATCAAAAGAGTGAACTTAGTCACTCTTTGATCGAGTGAAAAGTATAAATTCACTCCATAAGAGTGATAATTCACTCCAAGAGGAGTGAAGTTCCCTCCAAAAAGAGGGAAGTTCCCTCCAAAAAGGGCGAAGTTCACTCCAAAAAGAGTGAAGTTTCACTCTTGATGGAGTGCCCACAGTGATCGCTCTTAAAAAAGAGTGATCATTGCAGGCACTCGTGGAAGAGTGAATTTTCCCTCTTCCTCTAGTGAATTTCACTCTTTTTGGAGCGAACTTTACTCTTCTTGGAGGGAACTTCACTCCTCTTGGAGTGAATTATCACTCTAATGGAGTGAATTTACACTTTTCACTCAATCAAAGAGCGACTAAGTTCACTCCTTTGATTTTAGAGTGTATATGAGTAACCCCCAGGCCACCAGCAAACGTTGGACTGCAAAGAGTAAGACGCTTGATTTTCTCAGGTTTTCCTGCCCAAATAAACTTAAAAATTATTCTTTCGACCTCAATGAGAAATGAAGGGGGGAGGGTCAGGTAAAACCTGAAAAATATAAACAAATTGGGATAACCCCAGTGTCTTTACAATAACTGTTTTACCTACAGGAGTCAAATC
This sequence comes from Holothuria scabra, assembly GCA_037179385.1. Lineage (NCBI taxonomy): Eukaryota > Metazoa > Echinodermata > Holothuroidea > Aspidochirotida > Holothuriidae > Holothuria > Holothuria scabra. Next base: position 17,645,663 of record CM074184.1, on the reverse strand, counting down.
TCTTTGAGACCATAAAGCCAGTAATTTTAATAAAACGTTCTTGCTGTTACAATACGTAAACTTGACAATTGTCAATTTCTTAGTTCGCTCATACCTCTGCATCTGAAAGCTTTGTTTAACAAAAAAGGAGAGTCATTCCAAGATTTTTCACCAACAAAATAACATGATTTTCCAACTGAAAGTAGCATAAGATACTATTATCCTTTTCAGACCCAATCTTTTTTTTTCTTGGTACATTTCACCCTTACCATTTGTATCTAGGTAAAAAAAACATATTTGTGTCGGTAAGTAGTTAAACCCGTATAACTAACTATAAATACTAACTAACTGACTAACTAATTTATGTGCAATCATCCCTAAAACTGTTTTCAAAGTGTCTTAGTTTAAAAAATGATACCAGTATCTACAAGTAATACCTTACATAGTCACTTTTAAGCATTACATGGTCTACTACAATCTTGTAAGTCGATAGAATTTACAGGACGATACGATTGTCCATAGGGTAGTTGTTATCATCTTTGGCGTCAGTTTCATCGTAAGTTGATGTGTTGCGGCACCAGCGTGGCCAAACGGGACGCCATATTAGCCTTTCGTCGATTTGTGTAGAGTCTGGAGTTTTCGTAAAGAGTGACATAGCCAGTCCTACAGTGATTGTTGTGTACAAGCAAATAGCTCCGTAGTAAAAGGTACTTATTTGCCAAATGTTAAAATCCATACCACCACTACGGTGTCCATCGGGGTATAGCGTCACATAACCATATTCTGTGACGGGTATTTGAGTAGTTGCGTTACATCCATCTATGTTGAGAGGAGGTAAAACTGCAGTGTTCCTCGATTGCATCAAGTTGCCTATTTTAAGAGTCACGGATACCGCTAAACCAGTGATCATTCCAACGAAACAACTTACTGTATTGACTCTGGTCGAGAAGATACCCAATACGTAAGCACCAAGAATGGGTCCGAGAAAAATTCCCTGCCATGTTAATAAAGTGTCCATGATGCCGTCAAGGTACTGTGCCAAGAAAGTCACCAACAGTGTCAGAATTCCTATTACCCCTGTTAGGATCTTTGTCACAGTCAACTCTTGTTTCGGCGTCAAGTCTTTGCCAATAAGGTAAATCACTTCTTTATGGGACATCAAAGATAAAGCATTAATGCCAGACGAGACGGAGCTGATTGCAGCGCTAAAAATAGCTGATGTGAGGATACCAACCAATCCTGGAATATTTCCAAACAGATTCAATATGAAGTAAGGAACCATCTGGTCAAATTTTTCGACGACACCAAGAGTGAAAGGATCGCAATCGGCAAAGTAGGTGAACATAATTAAACCTATAAAAATTAACCAAAATAGTGTTACGCATAACAGAACCTGTCCTACAAATGCTGTAATAAGTGCCTGGCGTGTGGTCCTGACGCTCAAGTATCTCTGGGCAACGTGTTGGCAGCATACGCTACGGTAGAGTCCCTGACACGGAGCGGCTATCAGGGCGCTCCAAAAGGTATAGGGAATGGCAGGTGAGGGTCTAAAATCCAATTCGAAACGGCGATCATTCTCTGACATCACTTTCTTAACCACGGAAATGCCCCCTACCTCTCTGAGAGCAAAGACTGTAATCAGAAGGAAACCGAGGAAAAGTACCAGAGTCTGTAGGCAAAGGAATGAAAAATGATGATGGTGTCATACAGTCGCATGATCAGTGTTGTAACAAGTCACGACTCGAGTCACTTCCTCTCAAAATGATAGTGACTCGATAGAATTCAGGAGTAATTTCCCCACTGAAATAGTACAGTGACTCGAGAGTCAATGACTCGACTCGAGTCACTTAAAAGTTTGAAAACTGGTGACTCGAGTCACTAATCTAGTGACTCGATTACAACACTGCGCATGATTCACATTCGTGCTGGTGTGTCGTTAAATCCTAAATATCTAACTATAGATCACATGATTTTTATTAGCAATATCATGAGGAAGACATTTGATTTAAATCTCTGACCATGACATACCCGTCAAATCGGGTTTTTGGGCAGGGAACCCTTGACAACGTTCAATTACCAAATACAGCTATAGAAGTCACTCACTGATACAGAAAGATAAGGGAAGTAATTGTAGGCCTACTGCTAGATGGAGCAAACAACTTTCCTGCTCACTGATGGTTGAAAACAGAAGGCTACAGGGAAATATAGAAATGTCTTCACGCAAAAACTCTTTGGAGATACGAGTTCGATTCCCAAGCCGAGCCATACCAAATACTTTTAAAGTGAGACCTACCGCCATTGGGTATGACGCTCAGTTTAAAAGAAGGGTTTCAGGTCAAATAAAGTGTCAGTTCGAAAACATTGAAAAAATTTTGACGTGACTCACACATTTACTTTTGTCTAGACACTTTTGTCCTATTTTCTTTTAAGTGTTTTCACCCTTCTGTAACAGGCGTGGATCCAAGGGAATCGCCGCATGGTGCGGAGCACATGGTCTGGAATATCAGTTTTGTCTCTTTTACAAGAACAAATGAAAGCCACCTGAATATGCCATAAAAGGGCATATTCCTGTGACGAAGTAGTAGACTCTATAAAAGCAAGGAACTTTTTCTTTCCTGACCCTCTAGGTGAGAATCTCAAATGGGAGGATTTTTTCGTTTGGAATAGACGAGTTTGAAGTTTACATCTTCGCATGCATGCGTGACCTTTCTGTTCAGGGCAACTGGTAACAAAACATCTGAGCGCTTTTGCGCAATACTGCTCCATGAAGAAACTTAGTTCAAATGGTCTATTAAGTTATCAATCACGCAATTTACCCCTGAACATTGTGTTGTGGGAAATTTGTAACGTCATTCCGGTAGAGTAACTGCAGATATATTGCAATTCTGTCTAATAATGACATGCATGATAATGATGTCAGCAGTAGACCCATAGCCAGACAGGGTTCTGAAAGGGAGCGAAAACATTTCCATATGGCTTCGCACACTTCCCCTCCCCTTGCATACGGGCCTAAGCCCAGCCGAAATTAATTATTATTCAAGGTTTCATTAGTGTCAAGTTTTAGGGTTGAATTAAACGGTTCAATTTTAAAGAATAACATCAAATTTTAGAAGCAATCTGTTGCACGCTAAAAATGCTTCTTCAAATTGAAGGGTAACTCTTTCAGATGGGCAGTGAATGATCGTTCAGTTTCAGGAGGATTAAAATTTAAAATTGATTTTTGTAGCCGAATGTAAGGAAAATTTTTATTTTAAAGCATTAACTTTGACTAGATTCGACTCATAAGTGGAACGAAGTTTGCCTTTTTAACCATTTCACAAGATTCGTGCCCCTACTATTAGATTCTATGCACATTTGACTGGGACATTTTTAGGGTGCAATTCAGCGCCAACAATGCACTCAAGCTAATCTATGGAAAAACTGAAACAACTACGTGTAGTTGTGTCGTAGAACGTGACGAAATACAGTCTTGCCCCTCCCCTTAATTTTGTCCTTGATCCCCATTTTCCCCCTCCCCCGGTCCCTCCGTAAGGTCAGTAATGAGTTGGGTTAACAGAAAAAACAAAAACACTCCTGAAACTTAACATTTCATCCAAAAAACGCTAAAACCTCAAGGCCCCTGGGTCTTCACCCCTCGGACCCACGCCTACATGAACAAGCGCTTTGGGCTTGGTTCTCACCGCGCCTGATTATTGTTCCCCCCCCCCCAAAAAAAATCATTTTCCCTTTGCTTGCCCCCACCAAATTTTTATGTTCTGGCGCCGCCACTGACAAAAGTGAACTAATAATTGAAATGTTGTTTGCTACAAGTGTTAAAGGCATATTCTGGTGACCTGCAGTGGCGGGGATGCCATATGGTCAGGGGCGGTCGCCCCCCTCCCCTGACGGACCAAAATCGTTTGTTGGCGCCCTTTTTAGGTTTTTAACATACTTTACTCTTGCACCATTATTGGCAAAGACATAATTTAATAGCTTTGTTTTAAGGCCCAGATAACAAAATGCTCAAACAGCCACCAGTAACTGTACTATCTGCACTTTATTCTGATGAAAAGGGTCATCTTCTGTATTATAGGGATAGGTTTTGCCGAAACGTATCTACATGTTTATACGCACTAATGTCGCTGTGCTTAGTTAATTGCTTCCACACCAAGTGTGATTATAAGCTTACAAAATACACTGCAGACTGACATTAAATTCACTCTCACGGCCAATAAAAGATGTTGCAAAGGGCGCAACAATAATTGTAGCGCAAATAGCCCGCTTGTTGTCGGGGATAATTGTCGACAAAGACAATAAAAAGAGTTTATAAAGATACCAAAATAGCTTCCACAACATTTTTCAAAATCATTTGAAGAGAACATTCAGGTTAAAATAAAACAAAACTGTTATCATAGTGGTAATGGTTTAAGAGTTTTAATGAGCAGTTTCCATTTTGCTTTTCTTCAAGTGACCATTTTCATGATAAATAGCCATTTCTGACAGTGCACGATAATCCCATGAAAATGCTTATTTCTGTACTTTTGTGGTCTCAAAACCCAGAATTATGCATCTAATAAAGCTAGGTTCAGGCTACTCTTATTTATTATGAATTCGGTGGCTATTTCAGAGTGGTCACATGATGTAAATTACGTCAATTAATGTTTCTTTGTGTACTTATCTTGATTTCCAGATACCAAAAATGTACACCTACTGTAACGGTGATTAATTTCCATAACTTTTTCCCTTTAAGATTGCATGCTATTTGGCACTAGCAGGTTTAATCGTTAACTTCACAAAGTAGTCCATTATTGCATTAAAATCTTAAATCGAGACCTGACAATAACACAAAATATAATGACCGCCTTCATACTAGAATGTGAAAGAGAGGGATAGAAATATGGGCGTCCGCAGGTAGGGGCAAGGGGGTACTTGCCCTCCCCTGGAAAATAAAAATAAAAAAACTGAAAAAAGAAGAAAACATAAAGAAGAAGACGAAGAAAAATTAACATCAACATTTCTTAACAGTTCATTCAGTGTTTTCCCTATTTATATGCAGTAAATAGGCTTTATAAGAAATGCTATTTCCAGCGATCAGAGAGGCATTTTGGGCCAAAATTTTATTGCGCTCCGCGCTAACTCATAGTGGCACGGAGCTTCCCCCCTAAAAGTATCCCCCCTTCAAAAAAATTTTTCTTCTGCGCAGGTCCATAGATAGAAAATTTAAACAGGTTTTAATAGAAAAACTTGCTGAGGAGAAATGGCAAAATAGTCTTCTACCAGATGCGGAAAATCAAATGGAAAGTCTGAAAAGCCGTTGCTTCGATCGTGCTGAGGCTCAGGGTATTAACACCTTCTAAGCGCCCCTGTAGACCATTTTCGCCCCCTCTGACCCAAATCCCTAGCTCTGCCACTGGTGACTTGTCACCTGGGTCTGATAAGACAACCAAAATATTTCACACCATGTCCTTCAAACCGTGTCTCAATACCATTTTCCTCACTCAAGATATCTCACATTAAAGATTTGTTTTTTTTTTCTTTTGTTAAAAAATACCTCTTCTTTTCAACAAAGCCTCAGAAAGTTATCTAATGTGGGCACATTGCCTCAGATTACTCTTGTTTTTCTCTAGTATAATTGAACGTCCTGTTGTCCTTCAAATTTGATACTGTGGGAATGTTTGAATATCTTTTCCTGTTAATTTAGCACAACCCCTTTACCATACGTAGAGTACATCCTACAATGTTGCTTAATATTGCATGCATCAGCATTGAAATGATAAATAAATTGAATGCAATGTCAGATTAATGTGCCGCCATGATATCACAGATTTCCCACGATGCACCAAATCTCAAGAAAAAAATTGCATTATTTTAAAAATTTGTATCTTCCAAACGTACGCTATTGAGATGCAGTTTTCACCTCCTGAAAGAGGAAAGTTATCTGCATATTTTGAAAGTAATGAATTTTGTCTTTGGAATATGCCTTTCATTAGATCTACTTCACTATTCATTCAGGCCCGTAGACAGGATTTTGCAACGGGGATTCGATCACGTTTACTGGTCTACCTGAAGATTATCTTAGCGGAGCGCCACCATGAGTTGGCGCGGAGTGTAAGTAGTCTGAGCAGTCGTCATTTCAACTTTTTGTTCGCATTTAAAAAAATAGCAATTTGCAAAATGATCAGTATTTACCTGATGAAATACAGGGTGTGTGATTTACCTCACTTGTCGTTGATGTTATTTATTGGGAGGGGGGGGGGGGTATACTCGCCGAATTAGAGGACTGTAGCGACTTGTCCGATAAATGTAACCAAAGCTTTTGGCTCGCTTTTTGGGAAAATTTTTGAAGAGTCACTGGGTATAACACTAGGCCTACCTCTTATACATGCAGATATTTCGGAACTGTAGTTGCATTAGTTTTATCGAAATATGTACATAAGTCAAACATTTTGTGTTTAACACATGTGAAGAGGGTTGGGGCAAAAAAGTTGCCCAGACTCCTCCCTCTTTAAAAAGTTGCCCAGACTCCTCCCTCTATAAAAATTTGCCCAGACTCCTCCCTCTTTAAAAAGTTGCCCAGACTCCTCCCTCTTTGATAAATTTGCCCGAGATGCGAAATGGGGCTAGCTTTGGGAAAATTTTGAGCTGTACTATTACTGTACTATTACTGTATTGTAGTGCTCAACTTTGGGGTGAGACCATGACGAAGGCGTGCGAAGCACTCTGACATTTTGCATTTTATCCATTTGAATGACAAAACTTGTATTCAAGAGTTGCATGGAGAAATTTTTAATTCCTCGACAAAACCTATTTTCAAACGGCAAGGAGATTCTGTGTACGAATGTTTCAACTTTTACCCCTACTCTTATTTCCACGACTCGTTTTCAGAAGGTATTGACAGTATTGAGGCAAGTTGTGAAGCTCGGCGAGCACGAAAGGTAAACCATTTGTGACAGCATATGATGAGAGTTTATCCATGAATCCGTTTAAAGAGCTCTTCCGGGAATATATAACACAAAAAATACAACTGACAATCGCGAAGACAACATTGCGCACGCGTGCACCACGACCAATCACAGTGCCATAACGTCATTTCAGAGGGAGTTTTGAACATTCCCCCTTTTGACGTAATAAAAAATTATTTCACAAACCATAAATTTTGATGTTAGTACATGGGAAGAAGGTTTGGGGTTATGAATCAATGAATCAATCCCTTAAAAAGGTAGTTGGGAACTGGAAATCGATGGGAGGGGGGGGGGGGGGAGTCTACATCCATGCTCTAACCATTTCGGGGCTGCAGCAAAGCGTAGCGGTTGCAATTGTAAGCGAATAGGACCAAAGTTTTGCACTAAAACAGTTGTAACTCCCACTACAAAATCCGAATGCAATTGAGAATACATTTTACTATCGAACGGCTTGATTTATTTCCTTGCTGGTATCAACATTTAAGAAACGAAAATGAACAAAGACAACTTCCTTACCAGCAGAAGCCTCTAAGTTTATCTGTAATAAAGATATTTCATTTGATGCTGCAAATGATGCATAATTTTGTACAGTGAATGAGTACTTACCCACATTTCTATCACATCACCCTCTCAATGACAACATAACAGTACAGGAACAAGGTTTGGTTACAATAACAGTCTTCTTTTTTTTTTTTTTTTAAAGAAACGTTTTATAACAGTCTTTGCACATGGCTGTTTACATATAACTACATGCACAACAAAGCAAAAAAGCAAAGTCGGCTAGTTAACTGGTCCACTCGAAGGCGCTTCAGTCCGGCGCGCAACCGACTTCGTCGGCTGGGCAACCGATTTTAGTGGCAAGCCTATGCCAAGTGGGAGGAAAGCCGGAGTACCCGGAGAAAAACCCACGTACATCGAGCGAGACTTGAACCCATGCACATGTGAGACACATTGGTACACAGCAGCTGGAATAGACCACTCTGCCACTCGACGACCCTACCCGCACAGCAACATCTACAATTACTAACAACGGGAAATGTCCCCTATAGACGAATCCGGACAGCAAGTGATGGTCTGATTTCAGTCGGCCATAACTGGGGTCCATTACCTTTTAATCTTTCGATTTCCTTGCTTACCTGTATCATGGATGGTTTTACACTAAATTGTAACTTGATTCCTTCGATATCACTGAATATGAGGGTTTGAAACTCATGCAGACGATATACAAAGACGTATTCAAGGCTGAGGGACCCCACTAATGGCTGCCCACAGTCACTAAAACAAGCGCTAATCGAATTCGTCTATAGAAAGCAGGGGTGGCGCCAGCCGGGGGAGGGGGGGGGTGCGGGGGACCATGCCCCCCCCCCCCGTCGGGGAAGGCCGGCGGTTTCGTCTGGGAAGCCTAAAAATAATAAAAAACAATTCATAAAATAAATACCTACAAAGACTGACTTTACTGGATGGGTGATCTTCAACATATTTTTTGTTTTGGAATGCTATTTTAATACATATCGAAATTGATTTCCAATCACTTCTTAGCTCCGTTATACCTCATCCTTGTCCTATCTCCTCCCCCGTCGGGGAAGGACGGCAATTTCCTTCGGGGAGGCTTAAAAATGAACGTAAAGGACTGAAGTTACTGAATTAATGATCATGAACTTTTTTCTTCATGAACCATTTTTTGTAACGCTGTTTCAATGCATATCTGAATCTGTTTTAATCACATCTTTCTAGCTTAGCTATCACTCATCCCATCTTCACTCCGCAAGGTCATGCCCCCGCCGGGGAAGGCTGTCCTCCTGTTGTTGAGAAAATCCAATTTCGTCGGGGAGCCTTCATCTACATGCCCCCGATAAACTGATAAAAGATTCGGGTCTGATAAACTTCAGTCACCCGGACGACCTTCTTGATTTTTTTACTAGAAGACCATATTCTTCAAGGAAACTCACAATTCCGAATTTTCCTTACAAAAACGGACGAGAGGTTGTTCATGTCCATGCAGTGCCCAATGGTCTGCCATCTTACCAGCCCCAACAGCCGAATTCTAGGAAACGAAAATCGGCCAGGCCGTTTCAGCTACACATAATGATAAAAAGTATAGTGAGAATATCTCCCAATAAGTCTGACTAAAAATTCATTTGAAGCCACCTTGTAACGTGATATATTTTCAAATACGTTGGAAGTAAGATCATTTATAATTTGGAGTTCGGGCAGTCATGTAGCAAATCTCATCTATTTAGCGGATCTTGCAATTGAATACAACGAAGATTCTTAATAGAGACAAAAACACTTGTACGTGTTCAATTCCGTTGCATAGTTTCCCCGAAAAAAGGCAAAAACATTACATCTAATTGTAACAGTAGGCCTACCTTTTACCAGTTTACCTGGTAATTTTCTGATCACTTAGCAAGTTGGGTTTTTTCTATTGAAGTGAAACTTTCATTTCAAAGGAACGCTTAAAATAACGACTGCTTCATTTGTAGTTATACAAGTCTGGGAAATGCCATTTGCGGCTGTCTGAGGGGTTAGATTTTTTAACAATTTTCTGTACGCTCCGCGCCAACTGATGGTGGCGCTCCGCTTAGATAGTGCTTTGGACGAAAAGATTACTTAACAGAAGAATTCATGCTTGCAAATTATTCAAGTTCGTTTGGGGCCAATATTATGAAGTGAAAATTTTATTGCGGAAGAAAGTTTAAAATAATGACTGCTTTGTTTTTAGTTACGAGTCCGGGAAATGCCATTTCCTGCTGTCTAGGGGTTCTCAATTTTTTAAACGTTTCTGTGCTCTGAACTTTGATAGTCTTTCGAGCAGAATTACATTTTTCGGACAAAAAAGACAATTCCGCCTTTTCCCAAACTGAAACGTTCCCGTGCGTCTATATCAATATATAAAATATAAAACTTCAAATATATGGGAAGCCAAACTTTTTCCCCCGGAAAAATTTCCAATTTGGTCCGGGGGCATTAATCTGCATGATGATATTAGGTTACTCCAAAAAAACTACAGATCACCCCCTACTTGAATCAGTAGCCACGGGGGGGGGGGAGGGGGCTGGGGGACCTAGGCCCCCAGATTTCCTTCATCCCCCCCCCCAGATTTTTCGCTTCCTGATAAAGCAATTGAGAACAAAAATAAAATGTTTGAACGGAAATAAACTTTGAAGTATTTCCTTCAAAAACAGTAAATAAATAAAATGTGTAACAATTAAGAAAACATGCATGAATGTGTGTAAAACACATTTTGTGCGCACGTAAGAAATCAAGTAATAGCTTCAAAATGCCTACTTTCACTTAATTAGATACAGTATGTAATCTGCAGTTTATTGCATTTCACTTCGAAGATGAAACGAACGTCTCAACGACAAACTCGAATGTGACTTTGTTAGGTTAAGACCCTTTCTGCCTTTCGGATGGCTGGTTGATTTACTGAAAACAAGGCAATCATACACTGGAGACCATTCTTACACGACCATTCCTATACTTTATCATACACAAAATATGCCTAAAGGGTAAGGTACTGCCTTCGAATCATTCTTCCCTTTCATGCTTTACAAGTAAGCCTATGTCGCACCTCACTCCTGGCCATGACAAGTGCCATTGTAGAACGATTTTTTCGAGAAATCCTCGTTTTACTAGTTGGCACTGGCGTCCGGGCGGATTTGTAAAATGCCCGCAAGATCCGGATTTCATGTGTTTCCAACATGATCCATACTTCTGCTTTGCGGTTTAAATATTTTGAGAGATTAACTCGTAGTATTTTAATTTTGACAACGTAATGTACCGATGACTGAACAAATACTGCACCATTTTTCATCTAGACGCCGCTGAAAACAGGACAACATTGTTTCTTTGGTAGTATGTATGTCACTTGTAAAACTCTACAAGACTAAAAATGAGAATTTTAAAATTTTTCATGCTCCCCAAAAAGGAAAATACTAAAAAGTTTTGCCAACATAGCACCATTTTGCATCTAGGAAATCTAACGCAAAGAAAGTTTCTCAGAGGGGGACACAACTACTTTTGGTTTTCCTTTTAAAGCTGAAATCCATTCATATATTGCCCCAATTGCGATCTACGTCCTCCTGAAGTTTACAATTTTTGCCAAGGAAAAGGGAGATGCCGGTTCCCTTTAGTCTCATCCCCCAGGTCACAGATAAGAAATGCCCAGTTTTGGGGTCCCTAAAAAGTGTATGTATTACCATTTTTCATAGATTGATTTTTTATTCTCATTATTTTAGAAGTGGCAGACATGAGATTCGTATTTCAAGGCTGGGTATATCAAGCTTAAAACACGTAGGAAGTGCCGTTTCCGGCCATCTGGAGGGTTTGTAAGGCCAGAATTTCTTGTACTCTCCGCGCCAACTGATGGTGGCGCTCCGCTTAGATAGTCTTGCCGCGCCTGACCCTCGGAGGAGCCAGGCCCCCACTTGTTACCTAGGCCCCCCCCCCTAAAAATTCCATCCTTGCTACGCCACTGACTTGAATGTTCTTATGAGAAGATTAGATCCTCCCATAAAACCCAAAAATCTGTTACGAAATTACAACTTTTCTCCAATATAAGCTTCAGATTGTTAAAAGTAGCAAAATTTTCAAATTTCGGTGAATACTCCGTAAAATAAATAACCAAAGCCAACTCTGTTAATCACCCCAACATTCTACCTAATTTTGCCCTTGAGAGCCATATCACTTAATAAAAAAACCCAATTTCGTTATAACCGAACCAAAAACCAGATTTTCTTCCATTAAATTCCAAAATTTCTCCAAAAAATAAGCACTTAATTTTCAAGTCTTTGTTCAAAAAAGGAAAAAAACTTTTCGGGCAAACTTCTAGTGCCGTGTTGAAGCCTTAGTACCTAGGCCTAGTACGATTAAATGCGTAACCCCAAAAGATTTTTAGTTGTCGCCTATGTAATGTTTTTGATTTTTCCCATATGAAGGACAGACTCTTCAATAAACACCCCAACTTTTTAATGGTCCTCACAAAAACCAAATTTCTTTCAAAAATTTTAAATTTTGTCTTCAACATAAACTCAAGATTTTTAAGTATTTGTTGAAAAGAAAGCCAAAAATTTCGCGCGCTGGGCGCGCCAGGATCTGCTAAGTTACGTCACACCGGGACTAATTCAAAGCCTTTGTCGGGGCCTTGAAATGCTGGTCCCCTTATCGGGGAAATCCTGCCGCCACCCCTGATAGCAAGACTTACAAAAACTCAAGTGATCCACTTAATAACTCTGTGCAGTTCAACGTCCTGGCAGACATGAACCTCACGTTGACTCCTAAAACTTGCATTGTTGAAAGTCACCCACGCATGGCACATTGAAAGCTGTGCTGGGCCAATTGGACAAAAGGGTGTCCGATCCTTCTTACCAGAGTTGCCGTGGCAGAGCGGGAAATAGTAGGTAATGGGTATTAGCTGTCATGATTAGGGCTTATGTACTCTTCCGAAATTTTGCATCAGAACAGTTCTAACACTCTATTAAATCCGAATTTAGGAACGAAGATTCAAGTGCGTCTAGCGCAAAATGTTCTTGGCAATTTGGAAATACTTGTGATAAAAAAATCAATTAAAATACGTGAATAAAAACTGAGGAGGAAGATATCCCTCAAATTTTAGCGTAAATTATGCAGTGGCCTGAAAACGGTATAACTATATTTCCTAATTAGGATTATAAAGTGTGAACCGCGATAAATGCGTGACTCGCAACACAAAATGTTTCATAAGAAAAATTTATTTACAAGACAAAAGTAGCATGAATACCCTGTACCTCGACACCGTCACTTTCCCTAAATATGCAATCAATCAACCAAACAGGGCCCATCAATGATCTGATATATTATAGAGTGTCACCACTGACGTCGCAAAACTCCGCCCTTCAGTTTGACGTGCAAAAACCAAGTGTAACTAGGTGAGATCCCACACGTGACTATTGCTCTGAAACACTTGTTTTTTGTCTGGCAGTGAATATCTAAGCGGAGCACCACCATTGGCTGGCGTGGAGTGCACAGAAATTTTGGGGAAATTTGGCCCCTCGGGCAGCTGGTAATAGCTTTTTACAGGCTCATAAGGAGCATCCAAGTAGTTGTTATTTGGAGTTTTCGTTTGCAAGAATTGTTCATTTCAAACCTAATTTTGGTCAGGATCACTATCTTAGCGGAGCTTCTCCACTGGTCAGCGCGGAGCGTACGGAAAAATGGAAAAATCACGATCCCTAAGATAGCCGGAAATGGCATTTCGCAGAATCTAAGCAGTAGATATTTTGAGCTTTCGTTTGCAATTATAGATGAGCTACTTGTCAAGTGATCAGAAAATTACCAGATAAAATGTGCCACTCCCGTTGGATGAAATGGCCTTGTATCTTTTCGGGAGGAAAAGCTATTAAACGGAGTTGAAAATATGCTAATGCTCTTTACTTTACTCCTCGCTAAATTCCAGATACACTGAATAGATGAAATTGTCTACAATCCGTGACAAAAGTAGTTGGAACAACAACCCCCGCTCCCCCGATTCAATGTTGCTAATCTGAGATTTTCGGGAAAGTTTTTCCAACTGACCAACATTGATTGGGGGGGGGGGGCAGGGGGTTTATTGGCCGAGAGTAAGGAAGGGTGAGGGAAGTTGGCTGACCAATTCCACTGTCTGTTCCAACACTTTTGTCGCGGATTGTAGGTGACTTCCTGAACTCCCGACTATAAATGGTTTTAATCCTAGTACATTCTTTCGCAATACCCGAACTGCCAAATGGATCGCAAAATCTTTCTTATTATCTTTTTTCCATGAAAATCTTACTAAATATATCGTTTTCGGCTTGTAGGGCAAAAATTTGAAAGTATTCAAATAATCGGCCAGTTCGGACATTATGGCGTTTGGGGACAGTCTGCCCCTGGACGTCCCTCGCCTAGCACGCCTTATTGTTGCCATTGCCGTCGCCGTCGCCGTTGAACAAATTCAGTCACATGATCCTGGGTTGCGCACACTTTTAAAACCAAAGAGTGAATAAAGTCACTCTTCAATAGAGTGAAAGGTGTGAATTCACTCCATTAGAGTGTTCATTCACCCCAAGAATAGGTAAACCCACTATAAAAAGAGAGTGAAATTAACTCCACTCTTCTTAACGAGTGCCATCTGGAATCACTCTTTTTTTAAGAGTGCACTCCATCAAGATAGAGTAAAAATTCGCTCTTTCGGAGTGACTTTCACTCTTCTTGGAGTGAATTTCCGCTCTTTTTGTAGCGAACTGTTCAGAGAAGCAGAGTCCGCTCCGTGGAGTTTAGCAAGAGATGCATCTGTGCAGTGGCGTAGCTACGAGGGGGGGGGGGGGGCTTGGGGACTCCACCCTCAGCAGTCTCCCACTGGCGACCTGGGCAAAAAACCAAAAAAATATATTCTTGCTGTCCGATGATAATATTCAATCCGGGCTACCCGGCTACCATGACACATACCATTGCGATACATCTACTCTGAATGTCGGAATAAATTCAGGTAGACTGTGACAAGCTTTATGCCTTCGGAATCTCTTGACTTTTACTCGTCGGGTTTCTGGATGGATAATTTTCTAGCAGATTTGGAGGCGTCAAAATTGGCTTTGTTGGTGTTGATTACAGTCGTGCAAAAGCGTGCTCCAAGCATGGCTTCTAGCATCTGACCTGTTTCTATGTCCCGTAGGGATTTTTTTTTTCAATTCCTGGGAATGCACAATTTTTTTTCAAAAATCATACTTGTTGCGGCGGATAGAATATTTGTGTCAAATATGGTTGGAAGGAATTTGCACTTTGCACGGCCAGTGCTAGCAGTCATTGGCCAGTGCAACAACCAAACCCTTTTTGGGTCAATGCAGTCTCAAGGGTCGCCACCTACCACTATTACCTCACAGGACCTCACTTAGCTCCTGTGTGGAGTGGACATACCCAGCGGCGTACGAGAAGGGGAAGGGGGAGACTGCCCCCAAATTGCCGAAAATCCAAATTCGGACAGGAATTTGAAAATAAAATCAGACAGTCCTCTGATTTTGAAAAAATGGCATGGTTTTTCAAAAAAAATCCTAAATGTGGCCGAAATCTTAAAAAGATATTCCCGAAAAAGGAAAGAAACGTCACATAGTCGCAATAAAATTTTCATGAAAAATCAACAAGATTCTAAAAGTTCGCTACACCTTCGGGCAGCGCTAAAACCTATTATTCGTGAGTTTTACTTCACAGCCTCACAACACAGTGTTCGAAATGGTCGAATACCCAAATAACCAAGTTCTTTTAAGCATTTGCCCGAAAATAGAATAGTATCATAGTAAGGGTTACAGAGCTACGGAAAATCAAACAGAAGTTTACACTCCCTCTTCAACTTTTAAAAAACAGTTACATTTGTTTGGAAACTGACTGCAGGGATAGACGCCGCGGGCAAACCCCCAATCCTGTAACCAGTCTAAGTACGGACCTAGTATCAACCAGCAGAACACTTACTTGTAAAACGTCGGTCCAGACAATCGCCTTGACCCCACCAATAGCAGTGTAAGCAACACAGATACCCCCAACTATCGCGATAGCCAGCTGGACATTTATTCCAAAGAAAATCGTCACAGTAAGAGCCGGTATATACATTGAAAGTGACATATAAAGCACTAGGAAGAATACCTGGACGATTTCTGCACAATATTTGACAGTTCGGTTGAATCGCAGTTGCAGGTAATCGTAAATATTTGACAGTTCTAACCTGCTAAATACAGGAATGAAAAACAAACAAAGGGGGGCCACACTTAAAGGTGCTCCAAACGCTATGATCATCCAGAACCCAGGACCTCTAAAGTACGTATCGTTGGGCAAAGTCATGAATCCGATAGAAGTAAAATTACTGACGAAAAATGACAAGCCAACAGCAATAGTGTTCATTCTACGATTACCGACAAAATATTCGTCTTTCGAATCACTTCTTCGATCTTTCCATCCGTAATATAAACCAATGAAAAGACAAACGAAGAAGAAAATTCCAAATACGATGTATTCAACAAACGTTAGACCCATCATCAGACTACGAGACCATACAAGAGAAAAGAATGTTTCTTTCCGTAGAGATTCAGGTGAATGATGTCTGCAGAATGCCAGGCTAAAATGATCTCTTTTTTGGCAAATTCAGTCAAAATCTTCAATGTCTTTCAGTTCCGATACTTTCGGTAATGTACCGTCAATTCTTTTCAGTCGGCAAAAGACTGCACGACTAGGTACAAAGCGCGACTGGTAATGTTAGCTCATGAAATTAGGCCTGCCATTCCCTCAGGCTTTTGAACAGCTTCTATTTGAAACAAAGCTCTTAAAATCCTTCTAATGCTGCTGTATAGGAAGCTTACTACAATCGACCTTTTGTCTTGACGTCACGTAACGTCTTTCTCCGAAACAACCAATAAGGAGGTTGAAAGACACTGACAAACATCACAACGTTTGACCGTGATGACAATGGGGGTATTTGACATTGAAATGTGGGGGCGTTTTCCCAATCTCCTCAGCATTGCCGATGAACACAGGGTGCTAGATAACATTGCAACTTAATCAGACAGCTGACAGTAGTCCCGTGAGCAAAAGGTAAGTTCCCAACAGATAGTAATACAGCTAGAACTATTAGTTGCTGAAGAATAATTTTTCTAAACTTTCAAATGATGAAACTCCTTTACCTCTTTTATTGCTTGCTCTTTTTTGGACAAAATGAAGCAGGGCGTTGCTCCTGGTGCAGGGGGAAATCGCCCCACCAATGAAAACATATCGTTTGGACTCCAATAATTCAGGCAGATTGAAATAACAACAACAGGCACAATAAACAAAACATTGATCTTCAATAATGATTTCAATTTTTCAATTCTCTTCTGCAAATAAAACTCCTTTTAAAAATTTCTGCTATGAAAATAAAAGGAGCCAAACTTTTCGGAACACTTCCCAATATTGTCCAAGGAACTTAATCTGCATGATGATATTCTGTAACCCCAGCAAACTACATTTCGGCAATCAACTTTTTAGATTTGTTTCATAATTAGGTCAAATTTTTCAATAAAAACCCCAAATCTGTCATAAAATTACAATTTTTCCCAAATGTAAACTTCACAGCTAGGAATATTTATCAAAAATGGCAAAAGATTTTCAGCAAATTTTCCAATTTCGGTGAATACTTTTGACAATCAATAAACCCAAGCCAACTTCAATTGCCCCGAAATTCTACTTAATTTTGAAAGACAGTTCACTTGGTGAAAACCCCCCACTTTTCAGTTTCACTCGAATTCTCTTCCATTAAATTCCAAAACACCTCCAGTATTAGCTCTTTATTTTCAAAACTTTGTCCAACAAAGGCAAAAAGTTTTCAGGAAAAATTCCAGTTTCCTCTGACCTCTGACAGCATTAGCACGTAGGCCTACAACAAAGTGTCAGGCTAAGCCCAAACGAATATCAGTAACCCAATAATTTTTCGATTTTGCTTATATAAGGGGCATATTTTTCATTTTTTTAATGGTCCTTACGTACAAACCTCAAATCCAAATGTCTGCCAAAAGTTTCAAATTTTCTCCAAGACAAGCTCCAGATTTTTACTATTTTTCAGTGTTAAAACAAAAAAAAAATTCGGTGCGTTTTGCGCGCCTAAAATGTTGCCAGTCACGTCCCAACGGGAATAGTCACCTGTGTCGGGGCTTCGAAATGCTCGACCCTCCTTTCCTGTCGGGTAAATCTTGGCGCCACTCCTGCCATAAATATGTTATTGGTATAGCAAATTTAACTTTTGAGTTTTGAAAGTATTCATAAAACGCCCTGGAAGATGGGGGTAGGGGTGCAAATTTCGTTTCTTGCCCCGAGCGCCACAAATCCTAGCTACGCCACTGTATGAAATGTCCATTGTTTTTCTAAGTTTAATCATAAGTGAAGCTTACGGAGTGTACGCGTCCCAGCAGAACTATTCACGCATACTAACGATGTATGTAAACTATCAAGGCGTGATTAACAAGAAGTAATTTTCGTTTCGTATTCAACAACAAACACTCCGACCGCTTACACTCTAAAATCAAAAGAGTGACCTTAGTCACTCTTTGATAGAGTGAAAAGTGTGAATTCACTCCATTAGAGTAATAATTCACTCCAAGAAGATTGAAATTCACTCCAAAAAGACTGAAATTTCCCTAAAACGAGCGAAGTTTCACTCTTGATGGAGTGCCCACAGTGATCACTCTTAAAAAAAAAGTGATCATTGCAGGCACTCGTGGAAGAGCGAATTTTCCCTCTTCCTCTAGTGAATTTCACTCTTTTTGGAGTGAGTTTCACTCCTCTTGGAGTGAATTGTCACTCTAATGGAGTGAATTTACACTTTTCACTCTATCAAAGAGTGACTAAGTTCACTCTTTTGATTTTAGAGTGTAAAATTTCCACTTATACCAGCACAATTGACGTGAATAATTATTCTGTGATGACACTGAGTGATCTTTCTTTTTTACTCTTAACGTTATTCTTTATTCAAACTTTGAAATATCCTAACTCCTATTGTTCCATTGACCACGTGATCGTGCGTTATTCCGCTATATACTTACGGTAATACATTTTTGGTTATTCTCTTCATTGAATTGTGCTGTTTCACTGTGGGTATTTTATATCTTCTTCGTCTTTTGGATTAAAAAGCTACTGGGTATACCTCTCGGAGGCTTATTTCATCTCTGTCTAGAATGGAGCCATACATGAAAGACTGGCAGACCAATGATGTAAATGGTCTGAGGGCCGTGAGGTTGTTCAAGTGTTGTCCTTTAGTGGACGTATTACGTCCTTGGGAAGCAGTATATAGTTTGGTTCCGCCGAACGGCCCTTTGCAAGAGGGTCGGGAGGGTTTTAGAAAAAGTATGTCATCTCTGTATTGTGCTTCAAGGGACGTAGACCTATAGCTTCTTTGGGAAGCAGTTTAAAGTTTGGTTTCGGCGAACGGCTCTTTGCCAGAGGGTTGGAAGGGCTTTGGAAAAATTATGTCATCTCTGAGTGCACTTAGGCTGCACCATCGTGCATCGATCTTATTCAAGTGACAGGGTCGTGCTTTATCCTGTTCTGATGCAGGGTCCATCCTTGTTTAATCTTTTACTCAACCGATAGAACGAAACTTGAAAACACTTGACGAAATAATTGAAGTACTCTGCATGGAAAGTTAGTATTAAAATATTGGACATGAAATGCTGGTATATCGAACAAGTAACGCAAGATTTAAATAAATTTTGTAATTAAAAATTACACCCACCCTTTTGTTTAAACTAATCATTGTAATGAACTACATACTGTAGCAATAACATCGTAAGATCTGATAACTTACATCGTTTCTAAAAAGGCATGTTGTTGTTGAATAAGTAAATCTTCTCTTGTCCTGCATTAAACTCATTTTTTTTATACAGTTTCTGTGCGAATTTAAAGTGAAAAGAAATCCTGCATTCTTAGAGGTGTATGTAGCGCAGCGCTCTCGTCCACTGTTAGTTAGGTTAGTCAGCACAGTTGACCACAAAGATGAAGAGAGGTTTTCTTCTTATTTAATAATCCCATTATTGATCAAATTAATTACATCTGATTGGGATTGATTAGTGAGTTGAAGAACAGCAAATATAGTTAATTGTTGCTGGGCTGCTCGTTCTTTTCCGACCCTATCGCACTTGTCTCAACACAACAAGAACAAGAGGGCAATCCAAGGAGTTGCATATCTCATCGCTAACATGTGCGCAAGTTGGTTACAGAACTTGAACTATTTATGTGCTAGAAGTTTTATCTGCGCTGTTTTTATTCTACAGTAGAATTTCAATGACAAAAATTACCACACTAAAGCTGCAATCCTTTGAAATTCCTATTTGAAGTCCATTTGGGAAGCGATTTTTTTTTCGTTCCAAGGGACGAGAGTTTTTTTCCGTAAGATAGCGAGGGAAAGAATATGGCACAGACCAATCAAGTTCTTGGCCGAACTATAGGCGCACCCCTTATTCAAAAACAAAAAAACATCATTTGGATATTTAAATTCTGACACCGGATTATAAAAGAACTGGAGAAATAGGCTACCCAATCTTTGTAACGGTTGCCCTTTTAATCCAGTAGGCCTATCTAAGATTTTGGAACAAATTTATTTTTAAGATGTTGGTATCCCCTTGCAACACTCTAAAGAAAACTAGCTTGACTGTTACACTTATAACTGATACAGATATGGACGCAACGATTAAAAAAGTAAGACGCTTTCGGGGACGCTTTAGACAAGTGCGTAATTGTTATTATTCAGGCACTATCTGTATGGGCGTATTCTCCATTTTGACGCGACGGCAAACTTCACGTGTGCCCCGGAGCTGATATGCGCATCAAGTGCGTCTCAATTAAAACACTGGGCGTGTGCGCCATGTTGAACGCGTGGCGTTAAAAGATTTTCGGCCGACGCACAAACCTTTTCTGCGTACTGGCCTGTGGCGAATCCTAGGAATCCAAGGAAATTGTCACGTACGTTTTTTGGGCGATGCTTCAAAACCGCCAAGTTTTCAGGGCACTAATATGCAAGATAGGTAGGCCCTATGCCTAACCTAATGTTAGTCACCCACAGTTTCATATCTTGGGTTATTCTGGCAAGGATTCGCCTCAGGCCAGTACGCAGAAAAGATTAATGCGTAGGTCGAAAATCTTCTAAAGTAAGTTCCTCGGTAACTGTTCTTTGGGTACACCTTGACATAAAGTGAATGATTTCCCTACTAAATTATGTCCATAAATACCGACATACGACGTTTTGAATTCCCAATTACAGGCCAGGCTAAGCCCATTTGAAATTCGAACTAATGCGAAAAAACGTATGTGAATGCGTCTCAAAAATGGTGACGTCATTGGAGGCACGGTTAGCAACACTGTACCAGAGAGCTCACAATCATCGAATCATGTGCATGGTAACGCGTGTTAGCGCATACATAATTGCAAACACCGGTGCTATAGCAGTGAGCGTGGCCACTGACATTGTGAATTGTGCATTGCACGGTTACTGCTTAGTATTCGCAATAGCATCTTCACAAAACAGCTCATACAGTAAAGACGCGCTCTTAGGGAGGATGCGCTTGTTGTGGTCTGTCCATACATGTTCTTTATAGCGCCCGAACCGCGTCTTTTTTGCACAAAAACAGAACTATTTTTACCCGCGCGCATATGCACGCGAACATTGATAGCTCCGAATCCCCACCATGGTCCGCGCCTTTCGCTCTGTATGTTGGACTCTTTATTGTGATGCAATAGTTTTCATGAGGTTGCTAGGATAAGATAACTTTACCGAGCGTTACATTAGTTCCACATCTACATGCGCGCCGTAGGGCGGGGTTTGTGCCGCCAATTGCGTCATAAAAGTCAGGTGAGCTGTTGCGGCATTTTTCGAAATTGAATTTCGAACGCAGTTTTCCTTCGAATATCATTTATGCCGAATTGTACGGGTTTTTAATGGGGTGTGAGATGATATCTGTACAATTCTGTATCAAATCTTGCAATACACAAAAGTTTTTATGGCCGTGTCACACCCTCTTTAACCTTTGAAAATCTGTAAGGTGAACTATGTCCTTGGTTGCCATGACAACCACACATATCGGTACAACTTATCATGCCTAGGCTATTACACTTAAACTTTCAGACTTGTGGGATGCTTCCGTTACGAGTTAAAGTGAATACAAAAAAATATTTGACCCCCTGTCACGTGACCTTTGACCTTGGTTGCCATGGAAACTACATATTTTGGTAGAACTAGTTTACCCTATTATACGTGTGAAGTTTCATGTAAAATGAAGGTTTTCTTTTGAAGTTTTAGTACAAAATAGTAAAGAAAAGTGTTTTATTTTGCAAAATGTGACCTTTGACCTCTTCTTCCGAGGTTCTGGGAGACATAAGTTCCTACCCTGGGGTACCCACCTACCAATTTTGAAAAAAATCGGTCCAGCCCACTAGGAGGAGTTTAAAAGACAAAAACGTTGTTTTACGAACAAATTATCACTTGAAATTTTTTTGTTCCATTCTACCACTTGACCTTTGACCTCTGTTGCTATGGCAACCACATATTTTGGTAGGTCTAGATGGAATCATCATATGTGTGAAGTTTCGTGTCAGGAGGACTTTAACTTTTGGAAATATAGCAGAAAATGTCGATTTCACTAAATTTGACCTTTGACCCGTAACCTTTGACCTTCACTTCCGGTTGTGTATTAAAATGCAATTGTTCCACCTAAGGTACCATCCTACCAAGTTTGGAGAAAAAATCGGCCCAGCCGTTTACAAGATATTGGGAAAACAAAATTGGACACACACACACACACACTCACACACACACACCAACACACACACACACACGGACAGGTTTTGACCCCTCTCTCAGCCCTGGACCTTCAGTCACCCCGGGGTACCTCACTATGGGTTAGACCTCGAGACTAGTAACCTGGGAAAATTTACCCTTACCATGGTAACCATTGCGATTCTAGCTGACATTGCCATATATAGCCCCATAGGCCAAGTGACTACAATATCTCATCCTCCTCACGGAGCGATGAGATAATAACATGGCGTTCTCTCTAGAACTTCAATTCCACGTTTTCAACTGCACGCAAGAACCAACGGGTGCAGAAATCAGTGCTTTCGTGATTGGCTAACACCTCGCGCCAGGAGGAATTAACAGTAGGGCGCTACGTGATCGGGATCAGCTAGAGGTCAAGTACTACATTACAGCCCGTCACCCGGTGATTTCTGACGTAACAAAGATAAAACATGAACATTAAAGGTGATATAAATACAAGGAGGGCGCATACATAATTCAGTGGCATAGCCAGGATCGAATTTTTAGGGGGGGGGGGGGGCAGGTAACAAGTGGGGGGCTGGTACCTCCGAGGGTCAGGCGTGGTAAGACTTTTTAAGCGGAGCGCCACCATTGGTTGGCGCGGAACGTAAAAGAAAATTTTGTGCTTTACAAACCCTCTAGATGGCCGGAAACGGCACCTCCCACGTGTATTAAGCTGGATGTACCCAGCCTTGAAATACGAATCTCATGTCTGTCACTTCTCAAATAATGAGAATAAAAAAATCAATCTATGAAAAATAGTAATACATACATTTTTAGGGACCCCAAAACTGGGCATTTCTGATCTGTGGTGTGGGGGATGAGACTAAAGGGAACCGATGTCTCCCTTTCCCTTGTGAAAAATGTAAACTTCAGGAGGACGTAGATCGCAAATGCGGCAATATTTGAATGGTTTTTAGCTTTAAAAGGACAACCAAAAGTAGTGGTGTCCCATCTGAGAAACTTTCTGTGCGTTACATTTTCTGGATGGTGCCATGTTTGGCAAAACTTTGAACTGATTATAAACCTGCGTTTTAGGATTTTCCTTTTGGGGGAGCACGAACAATTTCAAAATACTCATTTTTAGTCTTTGTAGAGATTTTATAAGTGACATACATACTACCAAAGAAACAATGTTTTCTGGTTTTCAGTGGTGTCTTGATGCAAAATGGTGCAGTATTTGTTCAGTCATCGGCATACTACGTAGTCAAAATTAAAATACTACGAGTATATCTCTAAAAATATTAAACCACAAAGCAGAAGTAGGGATCATATGGGATACATATGAAATCCAGACCTTGTGGACATTTACAAATCCGCCCGGACGCCAGTAAAAAGAGGACTTAATTGCCGAAAAAACCGTTCTACAGTAGCACTTGGCATAGGCAGGAGTGAAGCACGACATATGCCTTCTTGTTAAGGATGGAAGGGAAGAATTATTCGAAGGCAGTGCCTTGCCCTTATGGCATATTTTTTATATGATAAATTATAGGAATGGTCGTGTAAGAATGGTCTCCAGTGTATGATTGCCTTGTTTTCAGTAAATCAACCAGCCATCCGAAACGCAGAAAGGTTCTTAAGCTAACAGTCACATTCGAGTTTGTCACATTGTGGTTGAGACGTTCGTTTCATCTTCGAAGTGAAATGCAGTAAACGACAGTGTAGATTATATACGGTATCTAATTTAGTGAAAGTAGGCGTTTTGAAGTTATAACTTGATTTCATACGTGCCCACAAAATGTGTTTTACATACATTCATGCATGATTTCTAAATTGTTACACATTTTAATTATTTACTGCTTTGAAAGTAATACTTCAAAGTTTATTGCCGTTCAAATATCTTATTCTTTCTCAATTACTCTATCAGGACGCAAAAAATCTGGGGGGGGGGGGGGAAGGGGGGACTGAAGAAAATCTGAGGGGGGTAGGCCCCAGCCCCTCCCCCCCCCCCCCCGTGGCTACGCCACTGACATAATTATTGTTCCAGAAGCTAAATGTGATAGATAGTGTCAATCTAGAAATACGGCTATTTCCGTCCGGTTTTAGTTCTGCTTTTGTTTCTTTAAACGAAAACATCGCACGAACTGTCCAATATTAATATTTTTTACCTTTTCCGAGTAAGGTTTCACCAATGTGAGTATTTTTAAATTAAGTATCAGGCAGACTTAGCAGCTCAGGGGAAGATACATCTCACGATAATCATGTGTAATTGAGCCATTTTTGCAATTTTCGATCTCTCATAATTAAAAACGTGCAAGATATTTCAGACGCATCCAAGACGTCCTGTGCGAAATCTTGATCTGTATGAATTTGGCATGACAGCCTTCTTCTGTTCTTCTCTTCTACAGCTAGGACAATTCCTGTTATGAAGTAGTAAGACGGATAGCTCCGACCTTTTCGTCCACA
Source organism: Holothuria scabra (assembly GCA_037179385.1). Classification (NCBI taxonomy): domain Eukaryota; kingdom Metazoa; phylum Echinodermata; class Holothuroidea; order Aspidochirotida; family Holothuriidae; genus Holothuria; species Holothuria scabra. The sequence continues at coordinate 17,621,024 of CM074184.1, read as the reverse complement.
GAACCACCGCTAGATCTTCAAAATTTAAGTAAAATTAGTCAACTACACTCTAAAAAAAATGCTCTTGCCCTTTGATCTAAATAACTACAGTACAGAGCCTTACATGCATTCATACTGCAATAGCCTAATACTAAAATCGGTCGTGCAATAATAAGTCATTAATTGTTGATTTAGAGATAAAAGGTAGTGGCTACCTATACCTGTTCTCTAATTCTGTTCGTAATCCCCCATGCACCAGTCCAGTCCCTACAGTCAGCATGTGGGACCTGAAAAGAGATAAAATGAACCAACTTAGCATGCAGGCTGTAACGGTACCGTAATGAGAAACTGCACGTAGATCGACGCGCAGGAAACTACTGTCCTATAATGGGCGGTCAAGTGCGGGCAACAATTAATTAATATCACTGCCAATGATAAGTAAGTGAGCCATGAAGTAACGACAGTGAGAATAACCCTGGAATATATACGACCACGAACGTCGCCAAAGAAAAAGAAGTATAAAGGTGGGTTCGCTAAATCAAGCGATCTGTGCGCCACCAGGTTCGGTCGACGTCTATAGGTGTAAGCTTGAAACAGCTCTTAAAGTTGGTGAAGTGCCATAAATTAAGTTGGCTGCAACTATGAGGGAGCCAAATATCCACACGTAATCTGGTGAAGTAAAATACACCTTGCACCTTGCTACCTGACTTGTATAGTTCGGTGCTTAACTACAAAGGTAAGGTTAATATTAGATATAAAATAGGCACATGAAAATAATTATTGAGAAGTTATACGTAATATTAGGCCCAAATAGTGCTAAATGAATACAACTAAGTACAGTTAGTATACTGTGACTGTCATCCTGCCTGCTAAGCATAAAGAAAATATTGATGTAGCAGTTTAAAAGTTGTGTAAATTGCTCTTTCAGTCCAAGGATAAAATGTTCATGGAGCAAACACTACCAATTACAAATTCGCCCAAGCTGAGAAAACTTCGGGGTCACCAATTTAGAGTAAGGTGCTAAATAAAGCGAATTTAACAACATAAAATTGCAGACAATTTGCATGAATAAGTTAGGTGACGACTGGAAGACAAGCAACTACAGGAGGATCACGTCGGGGTCACCAATTAATAGATATAAGGTAGTGGCGTACCGCACCTGTTCCCTAATTCTGTTCGTAATCCCTAATGCACCAGTCTAAGGATAAAATGTGTTTCCCTCACAAATTTAACTTAAAGACAGTAAACTCACCCCAAACTAGTTTCGTTGTGTTCAACAATAGTCTCAACTGGCAAAGCTCTTTGATTGACAGAAGATTAAAAAAGCAAAGTACCGACGCTCATGCATATTAAAGAGAGATAAACTGATTTTCGTATGGTTGCTCCTAATGACATCTTTTGATATAAACTAAAATTATTTACTGACTAGAGTCCAAAGTCAAAATGGTGGAACGTCCGACCATGAAGGCCAAAGAAGGTATGAATTTGCAGTGTCTCGACCAACCAGTCGTTTCTTCCTTGTGTGCACTTTCTCTAACAGTTTGCCACTTTTTAGGGCTTGCCTGCGTATGGGGTTCACAGATTTGGCCTCAACGTACGCCGTAACGCGTTTCAAAAACTTAAAGGAATAAAACGCGCGCTTCTTAAATGCACTGCAAGTATACTTTATTCCTCGACCTAACGTAATCGGATTGTGTGCAGCGCATAGTCACGCTGCCACAACAACTTGAAGATAATGATTGGATAACGTTTGTGCGTGCACGCGTGCGCGTCCTTAACAAAACAAGAATACGCGTGTTTATGAAAGCCTGAGCACGCGCTCAAGAGCGCATTTTAGGTGTTTTTTGCATTGTAAGGTTGGGTCATGGTGGGGGGGGGGGGTTAACCTCCAAAACCCTCCCCGTGGCTACGCCACTGGTTAACACACTAACATGTCACTAATTTGTGACGCCAACTTTTGCATAGTTGATCTCAACAGGGATGTCAGATGCAAAACCCCCATGGTTGCCAAATTATAGCCGCATAGTTACCAAATCGCCCCAGTCGGATGCCAAATTTACCAAAATGGTTCAAAAGTTGCGATAAAACAGAAAGGGAAGCAAAATTTAGAGAATCATGTCAGGTTTTGATCGACATTTATTATTTTTAACCCAACGGTGTTTTTTGGAAAGTAAACATGATTTAGAGAAAATGAACTTTGATTAATTTAAAAGGTAATTATATTTCTTTATCAAAATTGCGTTGATGAAATAAAAATCGATTTTTGAGTGAAAAGAACTAAAACAGCTAAAGGGCATACTACGTTCAAAATTAATACCATTTCCCTTGACTCTGAACTTTTTATACAGTGGCATAGCCAGGATGGAATCTTTAGGGGGACCTAGGTAACAAGTGAGGGGGCGGGGGACTGGTACCTCCGAATTTCAGGCAAGGCAAGACTACCTAAGCAGAGCGCAACCATCAATTGGCGCCGAGCGAGGAAGAAAATTTTGGGCTTTACAAACCCTCCAGATTGCCGTATACGGCACTTCCCACGTGTTTGAGCTGCATGGCCCAAGCCTTGAAACACAAATCTCATGTCTGTCATTTCTCAAATAATGAGAATAAAAGTCAATCTATGAAAAAATGGTAATACATATACGTTTTAGGGACTCCCAAACTGGGCATTTCTGATCTGCGGCCTGGGGGATCAGACTAAAGGGAACCCGTATTTCCCTTTCCCTTGGAACCTCCCTTGAAAATTCTTTATCATTAACCGACTACGTAAGCCCTCCAGATACAAGTGTTGCCACTTACTCAGTAGTACTTAGCTTGACTATCTATGTAGTACGTAGACTATGTGGGCCAGTGTAGGCCTATAACCTTGAAACTCCCGTAACCGTACCGTTCGCCTAGTGTGTGACATATTTCAAGAAGTAGAGTAGAATCTACTGTTGCCTACATGGACCACCACCACTATTTGATACAAATTATTGTTTGGTGACGTATTTCCGCCCGGTTTAATGAACTAAAAATCTGTAATAATGGATTAACTGTTCAAAATACTGCTAAGATCTTGGTTAAGCCTTTAAGATGCCAATTTTTTTCATCCCTGGGTGCCAAAATTTGAATTTGTTGCCAAACATTTATTTTAGTTTCCAAGCCAGTCCCTTGGATGCCAAATCTGGTCAAATTTGGCAACCAGGGATGCCAGTTGGCAACCCTGGAACTCAATGTAAAATGATGTTCCGACAGCAACAAAAGTATTGCTGTTCCTTCACTCTTTGAGAATAGCCAGTGAAAATACACATCTTCTGAGGTTTCGAAGACCACCAAAATGTTGTCGCCACAGTGTAACGCCTGACCTTCGGAGACTAAACTATTGTGTACCTTGCTTTTGCTTTCAAATTTTGCACAGGGCATGTATTAGACCTTGTTCTCTAGTCAATTCTCTTAGAAAGGAAACTAAAGGAAAATACGATAGACTGCACGATGCTTAAGTAGGGGATTTTGTAGAGAAAGCCAACTCCACGCCGAACACTCATTAGAGACTTGGCCAAGTCTATTTCGTAACAACTGATCTACATACCTGGATGTAAGGCGGTACCGATAAAGTGAAGCAACAGAGCCGCCATATTAGGTGTGACAAAAGTTTTGTGGAACAGCGCCTTTCTACACACAGTTAGATAGGCAATTTGATATGATGGTTTCATAATTTGACGTTTTGGCTTGAAAAAAAGGCCAAATATGTTGTGGAATGTGCTCGTTTTTAACAGAAAATGTCAACTATTTGGAAAATTGAACAAAATCATGTTATGTTGGGTGCAAAATTTTCACTCAGTGCTGTTTGACTGAGTGATTTGGACGTCTTAGTCCTCTTTCAAAGTGACAATTAGGCTAAGTTCAATAAGAGGGAGGGGCGTTGCCAGTGTCACCCTATAAATTCCAGCCCTCGAAGTGGCCCACACTGAATCGCCCCCTCACAATGTCTTTCCTGACAAGTCCACCCCTCAGTTCATACCTGCCTAGCGACTTCAAATATTCCTCAGTTTTATGAATGAAAGTGGGCCAGGGCAATGCATGCACTCAAGTCGCCTCTTACAAAGGCACCCCTGACAATGAATTCGCCCGCTTGGCCAACAAAGCCGCCGTAACAAAGTTGTCCCTAACAGAGTCGCCTCCTGAAAAGTCTACGGTCCCTAACAAATGTTAAAAAAACGTGCTATCAAACATGGGTAGGAAACCTATATAAGGATCCCTTATTTGGTAAGGCCCCCGCCTGGTAAGGCCCCCTGTAGGCGGGGAAAGTAGCCAAGTTAGGATTGTGTCATGGGGGAGGGGGTTGAAGCACGCAATGAGAAATAAGTCTAAGGGGGAGATTAAAACCCGCAATTTAGGCATTTTTTGCATTTCAAGGTTGGGTCATGCATTGGAAGGGGTTCAACCCCCAAAACAAAAACAAAAACATTTCCAAAACATCCACCTGCAACAAATCCAAAACATGCTTGTTTTGGGTTTGTTGTTTAGGGAAAGGGTGGGGATCGGCTGTAGACAGGTCGACGTAAGAAATCGGAAATGTACTCACCCTAAAACACATCCGAAGTCCGTGTAAATAATCACTCTGGCTAAATCCGTGGTCAAGTATCCAGTCCGGGTCGATATCCAAATATAATGTAAAATGTGAAGTAATCCAATGCAATTAATATGAAGCTTCCAACTCTTACTCTCCTGTCGCGAACCACGTGGCTTTGCTAAGGTAGAGATAAAAGCGAGTTCTCCTTGAAGTATTTTTTTTTTATTATTTTAGTATAACATGCTCTGTCCATTATATGAAGTCCGTGGTGTAAACGTACAACCTGGCTCGGATCGGACATCTTCAAAGTTGATCTGTTGTGGACCGACATATCACCAACTGACCAATGCTTCCAGTCCCAAGCTTTCTTTGGAAGATGATTCCTCACACTCATACTTTTTAGCCTATTTTCGTGCTTTGGACAGCTTCTAGGGCTAATTTTAAGTTGTTGGTAAACCATATCCGCAGTTTGAGAATTTGAGGTAGGCCTAACAGTTAGGCCCTAACGTTAAGTTTTAGAATAAGAGAAGCGCAGGATAAGCATGTGGGTAGGGAGAACTAATATTAACGTATGACGTTAATGTCACGGATTTCCTATACGATTAAGTCCGTGGTCAATGTGTACTGATAGTGCTATTACTAGTGATAATATGTAAAAATGAAAAACTAAGTAGGAGCCTAATGTTAGGCTAGGCGTAGACCTAGGCCTATAGCCTAGGTCCGAGGCTAGGCCCAAGTTGCAGTAGGCTAGGGACTATTGCACATATCTTGACAACGGCCCAGGCTAGACCAATTAAGTCATGTTATGAAAAGCTACGATTCCAAAATAAGGTCAAGTTTGCCAAAAGATTTGCAGGTAGCCTATAAAATGACAGCCTTTTCAATGACATGGTCTCAGTCAGGCCTAGCCTAGGCTAGGTCATGTTCTTCCATTACTGTGGTAGAGTGTAATCTTTTTTGGGCATGTCAGGTGTAGGCGTCTTTTTTTATTTTTAGGGGTTCTGGTTACAGGGCATCTTATGGGGCCATTGTCAGCCATCCCTTTCCCTTTAGGCCTATCCTGTTTGTTTTGTTATCTTAGCCTAGGCCAATGTCACTTTAATAGCTATAGGCCTAGGCCTAGTACTACAGTGGGGTGAGTCATTTGTTCTTCCAGTGCATTATTTATATTGGCCAACTGAGCTGCAACTGTATTACTATTAGTATGACACCCCCAATTAAGCTCTGAGACACTAGATGCTGATCCAACTTTGACCTGTCCATTGGTGAATACTGACCTGGTGGACAGGTGTAAGGGAAAGGATGCATGTCCCTCTCCCCTTTTCAGGTTTTGCAGGTTTTTCAAAGGGTTTAGTGGGTCATCCGGTTTCAATGGGATGTTCAAATGTGGGTCAAACCCACAAAATGTGGGTTGCTTGGGGGATAAATATATTCACAAGGGAATGATAATGAAGCTAGACCTAACTGATAAGTTTAGTGTGCGCTTTTTGAAATTCTAGCCTACAGGAAACACCATTGGTAAGGAGCCTATCTATACTAGCAAAGTTGTTTGAGGAAATACATGGTGGTCTTCCCCTTATACAAGTAACCTGTCACTGTTGATTGATGATCTGATTGTCAAAAAAGGTTTAAAGTGTCATAGTTTGATAATGCAGTACATGTGCATTTGCAGTAACACTCCTTAATTCCTTGAGGAGTGTGATTTGTAGCACCACTGGAAATATCTGAAACATAATGCCTGGATATTTTACCCAAAATGTGAAATTTACTCCACATGGAATGCATATGTTTGGATAGAATCATAAATGCACAGTTGGCCTATTAGGTAACTATGATACTTAAAGGACCACTTCTCTCACTCCAAACAGTACCAATTCTCCTAACCTTCTTACTTAAGCCCCTCCCACAATTGTCTGAAATTCATCCTCATCCAGATACAATCTCAGTTTATTGCTTCTAAGTGGGTCAATTTATATAATCAAAACACTCTCAGTACCATTCGTGCTGTGTAATATAGCTTTGGTACTCTGCATTGTTTGAATTACCTGCCAATCAAAGAGCTGAGCCAATTGAGAATTTCAGTACCAGGGCTCCAAAATTGCAGTTTGGGGTGAGAGGTTTGGCCCTTTAAACTGAAAATCCCAGAATTGAACAATGCTTAAAACAGAATTTGAACACTACCCATAGGGCCAAATGAAGGTGCTGATGAGAATCCAGTGGCTCTACTCTTGAGCATGGGGGCATATTGGAGGTAACTTCAAGTTTTCAACAAACCTGAATTGCTTTATTTCGATATTAAAAGTTCAAAACCTGGCAGAGGTACTGGTTGCCTTTACAACACCTCTAAGCTCCCCCCTCCCCTCATAATCAGCTGCCATGTATCCAGTGCCAGCTAGACTTGGACAAGTACTCCTTTTACAGAGCCCAAAAGGTGGTGAACTTAATATACTTGTGGGTACTATTTTGGCTTTAATGGCCGTACTCTTTTTCTGAGGTATGCAATTGCCACTCAGCATGGACTCCTGATTACAGACCTGTAACAAAAGAGGTAAAGAGTTATAAAAGGCATGTTGTCCATTTATCCTATTCCATATAAGCCAAGATGTAATGTAGCATGTTACAAGTTGGTAGAAGTGTCACTTCTTCATAATATGTAATAACCTGAATTTTACCAACGTGTGCACACACTTTAACATTCCTGTAGTGCCAGGTAATTAGTGGTGGCACCATGTAAAGTCTAAATTGGGAAGGGGGAAAGCTCGGGCAAAATATAGGCCTATGGTTGGGGACAAAAAATTTTAGGTACAGTACGTACAAAACCAAGTCAAAAGCACTATTCCTGGGGGTGAGGATCCAGGGGGCAGAAGCTCTGAGGTTTAGCATCTCTGGATGCAAAATTAGTAGGTGTACATTATTTTTTTTGGTAAACCCTACTTCCGACTTACCTATCTTGGGGCAGCAAGTGGAAGGGGGCAAGGACAAAATCTGGGGAAAGGGCAAATGCCAAGTAGTGCCTCCACTGCAGATGATCTTGCAATTATAGATGCGATTGCGTACATATGTGAAATTGCTTCTTATCAAAATGCTGATGCATGGAATCTTGGACATGTTGTTACCAAGATAGTCATAGGGTTAAACCCTCCTTAAGAGCACCTTCTCTCATATTTTGAATCATCCATCCATTCCTTAATCAAAACTGAAATTATTTAATTTTGATCACATGAAGTGAATTAGGTTTATTGCATACTGTATTCAAAGGTTTTCAAATGCTTTGGCAAATTGAGTCAACAGTTATGCCTTTTCCTGTCCAGCAGTTTTTCTTTCATGAACCCTCTGTGATGGTTCGAATAACAATGCTTCTGCAATTCAAATACCAGCCCCAACTCCACTCCATCCCATTAGAACAGAGATTGCTACATCATTGAAAGTGTAATAAGAGACACCCCCCTCCACCAGTAAAACTTTTTCGAATCCACATTTTAAAGAATGAGACTCTTAAGTTCAAATTGCATTGTTTGGATAGTTAAACTTAACACAGCCGTGGTAAAAGCTTGATTTTTTGTATGTCTTTCAAGTTAGCATCAGTGGTACGTAGCTGAAAAGGAAAAATATATTCACTTAAATTAATTTGGTGGTCTATGTACCTTCAATGAATGGATTTTAAGAACGTCAAGATATATGAATGAACTTTTGAGGAGTGCATGGACAATTTGTTTAATGCAATATTTTAGTCAAAAATTATCATGAGAGACACTTGTACTTGGAAGAGAAATGGAAAGATAATGGAAAGATATTTGTGAGATGTAACTGTTGTTGCAAAGAAGATAAGGGGGAGGGGGCTGGTTTTCAATCCACCACAACTGGAAACAGGCATAGTGTGGGGGTTTCTGTTGAATACAGTAGCTCTTTTCTAAGTTTCATGTCTTGTTAGGTAATTCACTCATTTTTGGTTTCGATGATAAGAGAAACCAATGCAATCATGATGGCGTGTGTGTGTATGTGTGTATGTATGTGTGTGTGTGTGTGTGTGTATGTGTGTGTGTGTGTTTGTGACACTTTGCTTGTTAACACGATATCTCAAGATAGGAATGTCTGACAGTTTTCAAACTTGGTACATAGATGCGCCATATTAAGAGGAAGAACCCTATTGTTTTTGGTGGAGGTCAAAGGTCATCTGGGGTCACCAGGGGTCAAAGTCTAAAAACCTTGTTAACACGATATCTCAAGGTTGGAAACTTGGATAGATTTCATATCTGGTATGTGGATGCGTTATAGTCAGTAGATGGTCCCTATTGTTTTTGGCGGAGGTCTAAGGTCATCTGGGGTCACCGGGGGTCAAAGTCTGAAAATCTTGTTAACACGATATCTCAAGGTTGGAAGCTTGGATAGATTTCATGTTAGGTATGTGGATGCGTTATAGTCAGTAGATGGTCCCTATTATTTTTGGCGGAGGGCAAAGGTCATCTGGGGTCACCGGGGGTCAAAGTTTAAAAACCTTGTTAACACGATATCTCAAGGTTGGAAGCTTGGATAGATTTCATATTTGGTATGTGGATGGGTTATAGTCAGTAGATAGTCCCTATTTTTTTGGGTGGAGGTCAAAGGTCATCTGGGGTCACCGGGGGTCAAAGTCTGAAAACCTTGTTAAAGCAATATCTCAAGGTAGGAAACTTGGATAGATTTCATATTTGGTATGTGGATGCGTTATAGTCAGTAGATGGTCTCTATTGTTTTTGGCGGAGGTCAAAGGTCATCTGGGGTCACCGGGGTCAAAGTCTGAAAATCTTGTTAACAGGATATCTCAAGGTTGGAAGCTTGGATAGATTTCATATTTGGTATGTTGATGCGTTATGGTCAGTAGATGGTGCCTATTGTTTTTGGCGGAGGTCAAAAGTCATCTGGGGTCACCGGGGTCAAAGTCTGAAAACCTTGTTGAAGCAATATCTCAAGGTAGGAAACTTGGATAGATTTCATATTTGGTATGTGGATGCGTTATAGTCAGTAGATGGTCCCTATTGTTTTTGGCGGAGGTCAAAGGTCATCTGGGGTCACCGGGGTCAAAGTCTGAAAATCTTATTCACACGATATCTCATGGTAGGAAACTTGGATAGATTTCATATTTGGTATTTGGGCTGTCAGCGATTAGCCATTAATCGCCAGCCAAGTAATGGTTTAGAAAAATGGTACATGCGATTAATTGCATCTCATGCCCTTGGACTCTGACTTGCATTAAGTAAACAAGGTATAGTCCTTCTTCACAAGTTTAGCTGCCTTGACAAAGCAATCGATGTCTACAGTATGAACAACAAGCTCAAAAATTGCGCAGAACTATGACATTCACCTTTTATCCACCCAACCCCCTTTAGTTTACATGTGATTGTGTGCAGTGTCATGGAGGACGTTTTAATCTGTGAACCCCAAACATATACCTGTTGTGACAGGCTTTACTTCAACACCACCAATACATTTGTAAAGAACATAATTTACAATGAAATTTGAAAGCACTAAACGTATGCATACACCACAGTGTCTTTTAAGTGCCCTGTGCACCATTGTGCACTTCACCGTAATAGTTCAATTTCAACAGCCACTTGTCAATTCTCTACTAGCGTACGTCTCCCAAAATTTCAACTTGAAATCGACAAATTTCAAAAAATTACAAGTTCAGCTTTCTAACCATGTTATTCCTGTCCTTGTATCACGTAGGAGTGTTTGTTAGTCATGAACTGAAAAAAGTTTCAAAAATGTTTCCATCGCTGTTTATCAAGACCAACAGCGTACATAACAGCAGTTGCACACGTTAGCAGCCGGCTGAAAATCGTTTATATGCCGCTGCTTCGTGCTATACATCGAACGAACTTCTGTTGCGAAGAATCGTACTCACTGATTGGCTGCTTACGTTTAATGAATGAAGCGGCTTCTTTAAAAGTTTGGGGATTCCCCGCTTCGAACGTAATTATTGAGGGAGGGTGTCATGTTATTGCCAATTGAAGTACACCCATTCTCTAAGCGCTTAGCGATACACGTACGCCTAGCTAGGTAGCCGATCAGCCAGCTGAAGGCATGTATAGTACACTCTGCATGTAACTAGCAGCTAGCAAGTCTTGTTTATGTGCTGCGAACATACGTACGACTATTTACACAGTACAGCTCAGGCGGTAACTTAAACATAAAATGACCGGTGAAAACTACGATGTCGAGATTTGATCGTAGCCTATTATTGTTAGCTCTAAGTTCTAACGTTACATTTTGTTCTGTAAACGTAGGTGGCTAGGCCCTAGGCCTAGTTTTTGTTGTGGCTTCAAGCCACACTACTTCTGGGAGGAAATTAGATATGAAACAAATGGGGTAGATTGGGCAAGTGTCAAAATTAAATATATCATAGTGGGACCTGCAGCTGTCTGCATAGGGCTCGTCGGCTACTTTCGCCGTGGATACTGTATTAGGCCTATGGCCTAGCCTATACTTTGTGAACGATCGTTGCTTTGAAGAACTGAAACTTCATCTAGCTACTGGTGTGTGGTGTAACGATATATATCAACCTTCAATGGAAGCAATTCTCTAAAAATTGCTTGATTGGTGGGTCAGGAGATGGTCTGTAATGTTTTTGGTGGAGGTCGAAGGTCTCCTGGGGGCACATGGGGTCAAAGTCTGAAAATCTCGTTATCATGATATCTCAAGGTAGAAAGCTTGGATTAATTTCATATTTGTATGTGGATGCGTTATGGTCAGGAAGTAGTTACTTTTGTTTGTGGCAGAGGTCAAAGGTCATACGGGGTCACCAGGGGTCAAAGTCTGAAAATCTTTTTAATACGATATCTCAAGGTAGAAAGCTTGGATAGATTTCATATTTAGCCTAGTATGTGGGTGCGTTTTAGTCAGTAGATGGTCCCTATTGTTTTTGGCGGAGGTCAAAGTTCCTCTGGGGTCACCTGGGGTCAAAGTCTGAAAATCTCGTTAACATGATATCTCAAGATAGCAAGCTTGGATAAATTTCATTGTTTGGTATGTGGATGCTTTATGGTCAGGAAGTGGTTCCTTTTGTTTGTGGCAGAGGTTAAAGATCATCTGAGGTCACCAGGGGTCAAAGTTTGACATTTTAATGCAATATCTCAAGGTAGGAAACTTAAACAGAATTCGTATTTGGTAATGGTATGTGGATGAGTTATAGTCAGAAAATGGTCTTTGTTGTTTTTGGCGGAGGGCAAAGGCAGAGATGCCAAGTATCTCAATTTAGGCGGAATAATTGCGATTTTCCACGCTCGATTCATCCCCATTGTTTTTGGCAGAAACGAAAGGTCATCTGGGGTCTCCAGGGGTCAAAGTCAAGGAACCTTTTTAAGTAGCCTACTATCTTTCAAGATAGTTGTTTGTCCATCTGTCTGTCTGTTATTTGCCTGTCTAGCTATGTATGGCTATTATTGAGGTCAAAAGGGTATCTGGAATGACAAAATTATTTTTTGAACATGCTAGTATGTAGTAGTTTGTTAGTTAGTAGTTTGAATGAGAAGGTAATGGTGCATGATGGTACTCTTTAAAACATTTATGTATCATCGAAACCTCAATGCATTTTTGCGTTCTGGTTATGGTAAGTTATAATCCATACACTGTATACAGTCCATATACTGTATACAGTATATGAAGATTATGTTTTATGGTTGCCTCCTCTCAATCATTTGTGTTTTGATGCTTCTTCTAACTATAGTTCATTCTAACTCATCTTTTCAGGTTCAGAGACCATTAGAATGGACATGACTTTAGAGCCAAGACCTGCAAAGGGCAAGACAGTTCCCAAATGTGCTCAATGTCGCAACCACGATATAGTTGTACCTCGTAAAGGACATAAAGGTAAATGTCCATGGTCCAAGTGCACATGTTCTAAGTGTGTTGTGACATTCGAAAAGAGACAATTATCAGCCACACGACAGAGAATGAGGCGGGAGCCTCTTGAAGAGAGCGAAACTGGACAGCAGGATGAGGTCCAGCTGCTTCTAAGTAAGTCAATACTCTTCCAAGAGAAAATCATGATACTCTGGGTTAGGTATGGTTAGGCTGGTGTTTTACGGCCAAGTTGTTTTACTCTGGGGAACAACTCTCAATTGGTACAGCTCTTTGATTGGCATCACATTCAAACAATGCATCATAGCTAAATTACACAGCATGGGCACTAAGAGTGTCTTGATTACACATTGTGGACTTGTATGGCCACTGGGACAAGCCATGAAGCAATAAATAAGGATTGTGTCTGGATAAAGATGAGTTTTAGATAAATGTGGGAGGGGCTAGAAGTAAGTAGGTTGGGAGAATTGGAACTGTTTGGGATGATGAAAATATGCCTGTAAGTCCTTCCCAATGGTGCTTTCTTTGGCAGTATTTGAAGTGGTGTAGTAATTGGTCAGTAGTATCCAGGTCTACTTTGTAGAAATCTTTGTCAATGCGACTTCATTTAAAGCAATAGTCTAGATTACATGCTTTCATAAATTGTCCTTTCAATGCTACACCCATGATGTAGAGATTGGACAGGGTCATAATTTTAAGCTTTAATAATTGTCTGTTAAGGATGTAGAGCACTTTGAGGGGAGGAACAAATTTGGTAGGAACATATACTTTTCGTAGGAATTTTTTTTCTTGTCAGAAAGTCAAGTGGACGTCGGAAAAATTACCAGTATATCTGAAGGCGGGGGTTCTGAAATGTGATTAATGTATTTTTACAATAGAAGATTTTCCAATTAGCAATTACAACGGATTGTAGGACAGATTTTGGTAAGCATTGTTTGTGTTAATTTCACTTCAATGTGGCCAAAATTCCTGTGTGATTGCTATTTGGAATAAAAAGATCTATAAAAGCTGCTTTTTCTTGAGTTCTTGAAAACCCTTAAACTAATTTCAATAGTCAAAATAACGTCTAAAAGCTTCTTTTTATATTGAAACTTTGGGCTATTGAAGTCTGTCATAGGTCTTTGAGAGCATGATTTTGGCCCCATAAAGCCCATGATCCACCACTTGCAAACCTAAAGTTTAATGTTTAAGGATATGCGTATTGTGTTTTATAAATTACAGTAATTTATAAAACACAATAATTTACTGTTGCAGCAGATTAATGTGTTTGTTATGCAAAGTTGTTTCATTTTTATGTATACTTTGTACTCATTTGTTTGTTTAGATTTAAAATCAACCTTTGAGAAAAAAGAAAAGAAAAAAGAATCACCTGGAACAACATCAGATGGGAAACAGAGGTATAGATACTCTGGAAATATTCAAAACAATATGTACTTTCCTGCCAAGCCCCAACTAGGGGAGGCTGTCAAACCCAAAGATTCTGTAGGCATCAGTGGTTCTCCTCCTGTGGACCTTGCCTCATCACCAGGATATGATACTGATTTGGTCTGGCCTCCTCCATGTCCTTTTTGTCCATGTAATCATTGGGAGATGGTTCTGCCACCCACCCAGCAAATGCCAATGTTCAACCCAGAAGGATGCCAGTATATGCCACACCAATTACCCAATGCATGGGCATCACCATACAACCATTACATAGAACAGCGTGTCCACAATCCTGAAAGTTTTGTTGCAAGGTCCCCAGCATCTACTGTAGACCAGTTACCCCAGTCTAATGCTTTGTTCCAGTATCAACAGCTAAAAACTCTACAGTACTCATTCAACAATGGCCCCCTCAACAACAATACCACCCTCAACAACAACACTGCCCTCAACATAGAGAGTAATAATCTTCGCCTTGCATCCATTGACCAGACCAATTAATCTCACCTTATGTTAGATGGCCTTGTTGTTTTATGTAATTGTTTGTAAATAGTGTTAGAAAATTCTTTACATTGTTATGTTTTTTATTTTTTTTGTTATCTATTAAATAGTGTTTTAGAAGATCATTACAGTTAGAATTTTAAACTAAGTTATTCTCTGTTGAAATAGCTTTTTCAGGCTTATTATCCAATTTTATCTTTAGGTTACATGTGAGGTGATTGCACTTTTATCTTCATGAATGATCATCTAGGTGTAAAACAAAATGAATTTTCCACCATTTTTAAGTATACCATTCTTAAATCAAAGGAAAGTACACTCTAAAAATAGTAAAACTGCTTAGTTTATGGTACAATAAAACTGATTAGGGCAGCAGATACCATGTTCATGATTTGATTTTTATGGGAATCTAATCAGAGCTGCCAAGTCTTCCTGATTCTGCAGAAGACTTCCTGAAAATTTCACCTCTAAACATGCAAAATATAAAATCTTCCTGATTGAGAACAGAATTTCCCCCATTGAAATACACAGAAATCCCTTAAATCTTCCTGATTTATGAGGTAAATCTTCCAGATTTCAAGATCTCAATGTTGGCAGCTCTGTCTAATTCTCTCAGATTTAAAATCTTTTCTAAAAGGATGTAAGTATTTAACATGATTTGTTCACTAAATTGAGGTAACTGGGGAGGGGGCTTTTTACGTGCTAAGGAAACTTATTGGAATTTGACGGAAGCCCTTAAGGTACAGAACAATTGTGTTGTAACTTCTGTAATAATGAATATTGAACCCTTTCAGAGTTTTATTGAAAGTTCTTCATTAAAAGAGCATTTGGCTTTAATACCCTTTGATGCTTAGCTTAATAGCTAAGTTGGAAAACTTGGGTTTGATTTGAGAAGAGCCTGCAGTCTTTAATCATTGCTAGATACAACTAAGGAATCATGGGACATGGAGATATAAACGATAGCAATGATGTCACAGTTCTATTGCTTACACTTGCAATTCTCATGGTTCTTTAGATGCATTTCAGCAATGATTAAAATCTGCTATTCAGCCTGACATTTATAAAACCTAAAGTCAATATTAAATGAGACAGATGAAAATTTAAAATGTCAATTATGTTGAGGTACAAA
This sequence comes from Holothuria scabra, assembly GCA_037179385.1. Taxonomy (NCBI): domain Eukaryota; kingdom Metazoa; phylum Echinodermata; class Holothuroidea; order Aspidochirotida; family Holothuriidae; genus Holothuria; species Holothuria scabra. The sequence continues at coordinate 17,605,605 of CM074184.1, read as the reverse complement.
ATTAGTTGAAAAAATTCCTTTCACAGTTTTACCATATTGAGCTGATGTTAACTACTGGAAATATTGAAACTATTTTGAAAAAAAGATGTTTTAATCAAAAAATTTAAATTTAAGAGTTATCGAGATTCATGTTGATTAATAGAGTATCAAAGTTGTTCATTGGTGTTGCTGCTGTTTCTTGTTTTATTAATGTTCCTTAAAGATTTTTACTTCATGTTGGTATTCATTGTGAATTAACCATCAAATTTTTTTCTTGTCCCCTTCTATAATTTGAAGTTAAGTAGCATGAAAAGCCAGGTAGAGAGACTGAATACAAAAATGCTTACTTGGATTATGGTTGCAAATTAAGGTGTAGTAAAATTGAAATGAAGTTATGAAATTTTAGTTATCACATTTTAACCATGTACAGACATTGCTTTAGTAATATTAGGATTAAGTTACAATATCATAAATGCATACAAGCCATACGCATATGTTTGGGGTTTTTTCGTTATTTTTCACTTTGACTAGTTTACTTACATAGAATTAAAACCTTGATGAAAAAATGAACATTTTTTGTTTCATTCATAACATTAAACAAACAAGCAAATTCTTTGGAAGTTTATTGGACCTTAACTACTGTATGCACAAAATAAATCAGCAATATACAGACTTGTCACTACCCTAGTGCTTTCTGTTTCCTTTATTCCTGTATATCATAATATTTTAGTCACAGACTTTTCAGTATCTTAGTGCTTTTTGTCTCCTTCATTCATGTATACCCCCAGTATGGTAGTTACTGACTTGTCACTTATCATATAGCATTGTGTATCCTTCTGTATACCCCAGTATAATAGTTACCATATCAATCACTGTGCCTAAGTTGTGCATACTCCAAGTAATGTTTTTTTCAGATCTGTGCACAAAGGTGTGTGAGATTGGTGTGTGTGAGGGGTTACAAGGAGGCACTGTGCCCAAACATCCAAAGCAAAAGGGAAATTTGGAAAATCTAAAAATTTTGGCAGAATATATGAGAATGCTGGCAAACGTTTTCTAAAAACCCACAAGTTCAAGTTGAAAATGCCCGGAAATCAAATATTTTCTTATTCTTATGTCTCTTTTTAATACAGACAACACAGAAAAATCAAAAACAAGGGATTAAAATATATTTCCACATAGAGTTAACATATACCTGTCTCTGACTTCTTTCCCAGCTCATTTTAAAAGCTGAACCAAGTACTAACTCCATTCACCCACACAGATAATCCTGGAAACTCTGCTTAATTCTAAATATTGTTTGGTCATATCTTAGAAATCCTAGGCTAAACTACAAAAATAAGGATAAATAATTTTTAAATGAGTTAACAATTATGAGACTGTGATATCTGAAAATGCTGAAGATAATTTTCTTTTGATTTTTGTGTGCAATGTCTCGTCAAGATTTTGAATTGTATTTATCTTGCTTGCTTGAACTTTTTTTTTTTTAATTTTTTTTTTTAAGTTCTTTTTTTTTTTTCTTTGACCATCTCATTTATTAAAAAATTGTTCAAATAGTGCGAATGTTACAAAATCTCAATATTGAAAATGCAGTATTTACATAAAATGTTAGTTATATACAATTATTTACATTACGTTCAATTTAAACACTTTGTGCATTTTACATTATATCAATAGTATATATTCGGATCAATGTCATTCAGAACCATGGTAAACATTACATCCACTTTAAAAATTACAATAACTTTAGATGGGAATCAGAACTTCACATGCTATACAAACATAAATACAACGGGGAAATTGTAAGCAAATAACATAAAGTAAACATACTACGGCGGCCTGGAAAGGATACCCATAAACTTTTTTTACACACAAAATTTACAGACCACCACCCAGTAAAAGTCTAATTTTTCAGGTCTTCGATGCAGTGCGAGAGACAGCGTTGTAACGCTTTATACTTCTTCCTTCGGGACTTTGGAGTATTTCGGTTAAGAGCTATATGCTTGCTTGAACTTATCTGTTTGTGGTGTGCCACCTTTGAAATGAGGGCGTCCTACAACTTTGTCTTATTAGTGTATATGATTTGACTGCCCGTCAGATAGCTCTATCAATACACTGTCCTTCGGATCGCTTTATTTGGCTGAGTACGTGTTGTCCAATTTACTCCGAGGAAGGATCTTGAAAACCTGTTACTTGACGCTCGCTTCAAAGAGTCACTCGTAGCTAGTCTTTGACTTGAGATTTTTAAAGGTAATCTTCTCCTGGCAGGAAGGAATTACACTGCAAAGTAGTGTTCTATTGAAACATTCCTTCTATATCAAATATGCGATGTTTACTGTTATTTGTTTCGTTTTTTTGAAGAAGACACCACCTCTACACAACTCCAGAGCTATAAATTAGGTGACTCTGCACAATCCCCTTGGTTTTCCCACAATGTTGTCCCAAAATGGTATTCAACTGCCACAAAATTTTACCAACAACACTGCATTTGGTCTACGCAACAATGGTAGCTTAGACTACAAGTTATTTTGTCTAGGTAGTATTCACTCTGTATTTTATTTTTCTTTTTGTTTGAGGCTGGGTGGGCGGAGGGATTTGCAATGTGAAAGGAGGAATTTTCTATTTTCAATTCAGTGTGGGAAGGGCACACGGCTTTGGTCTATTTTTGTTTTAGCAGTAAGGCGTTTGAGTTCGCCTCCTGCATCCAGTTATAAATACTGATGGGTGTACAAAAGCGGATAAATTTGCGAAACTCTCATGCAAGTTGGAGACGATTGGTTTGCTCCAAGTTTTGTGTTAAACAGCCTGAAATTTAATGGACTGGGTTTTTTCATGGAAAAAGGGAATTTCCTCCGACGTTTTAGTTTTGAGGAATTTTAAAACAGCTACGCTGGAAATTAATGCAATTCCGCACCTTATGAAAACATCGTTCTACATGATGGGGTGCCCCGCCTAGATAGGTTTTTGGGCAGTATTTAAATTTTTCGGACAAAAAATCTTCTGCCCCTCCCAGCTGAAATGCTCCCCTACGCACATGTCAATAGGTTAACTAGATAGATCTTCAAATAATCAACTACAAATCGCCCCGGTGACCTGCTTCAGTTTCCTTATAAGAAGGTCAGATTCTTCAATAAACAACTATTTTCCTTCAATATAAGCTTCAGATTTTCGAGTTTCTGAAATGACAAAAGATTATTGTCTAATTTTGGTGGATACTTCGTACAATAAAAAAATAAAATCAAGACAAGAATTGTCAATCATTACGGCGTTCTACTTAATTTTGCTCTTGAAAGGTTGATCACTTTACAAAACCCCAAAATTTTCAAAGCAAATTTTCTTCCATTAAATTCCCAAATTTCCCAAATGTAAGCTAATAATTTTAAAATCTTTGTTATAAAAACGTAAAACTTTTTCGGGAAAATTCCCACTTTCTTATGAGAACCTTAGCAGCTTAGTATGTAGGCCTAAAACAAAATGCGTAACTTCAAACGAATTTCAGCTGTCGCCCATCTGCCCAAATAACTCTTTCATTTTGCTCATATGTAGGGCAGATTCTTCAATAAGCACCCCGTTTTTAGTTGTCCTCAAAAGGGAGCAAATTTACTTTAAAAGTTGAACATTTTCATAAAAAAAATAAAGAAAAGCTCAGGAGTTTTAAAATTTGTAAAATTGAAAGCCCTTAATTTCGTCGAGCTACGCTCACTCCAAATTCTACCAAGTAACGTCGAACCAGGACTAATTCATCAACTTTGCTAGTGGGCTTCGAAATACTGGCCCTCATTAGGGCCAGCTTGGCCCGGGACCAAATTTACCCGACAAGGGGCCATTGGCCCCTTGTCGGGCAAATCCTGGCGCCACTCCTGTTCATGGGAAGAATACTACTGGATTTATTATAAAATTTAATTAAAGAATAAAAGAAGTGCTATAGAAATCCTTTAAGCGAGCTCAGATTTATGACTTTTGAGATATAAAAACTCAAGGACTGCAAGTAGATGTTGTGACCTTGTGTTGAAGCAGTCCTTCATGTAGCCAGCTTATTATACTTTCAGACCCTCATTTTAGCAATTACCTCAGAGTTCCTAGGTGAGAACGTATGTAAATACAGAATTAAGATATTGAAATGAGGATCCAATTAATTACACCAGGGAAGAATTGTTTCCGTCAAACCGAGAACAGATTGTACATACCGACTTGGTATCAGTTCAAACATATATCGGCCTTTGAATGTGATTGGCGAGTGTTGACTTGTGTGTGTAAACGGTACCAAGTTAAGTCGCCATTAACAAAGTCGCTACACAATATCGCCCTTACATAGTCGCCCCCAAATGTTCCATCCTCTACGAACTAGACCCCCTCCCCTATACAAACAACCAATTCCATTCCAATTTTTAACATTTTAGGTCTTACGTAAAGTCAATTACAATTAATAATCATCAAGAAACATTATTTGCACATAACTGTAACAACTCCTTGCAACTATACATATATATCTCTATGTATACTATACTATCTTAAAATTGTTATAAAATAATGGCAATTCCAAATTCCCAAATAAACTGGTAAAAATATCCAAATACAATGTCATTAGAGTGATATCAAAGGTCTATACCATAGGTGCACGACGCATGGGTACAGGGGGCACACTACTCCCAAACCTTCCGCAACACCATCCTGGGGAATGTAAAGGTGCATAAAATAATCAATCTCTTGCCAGGAAAGTTGTTAATGGCTCATATTACCTGGTAATGTTGTGATCATGTTACAACTTGTTTTTATCTTTCAAAATGGAAATGAGCGTTCTTTCGAACAAACGCTCAAAAAATGGCAGTCCGTCAAGGAACTGCCATTTCCGGCTATCTTTTATGTTTACTCTATTATGCCCTTTTGCATAATTATGTTTTATTAGTCTACTTCCTTAGGTCACAAGCTTATAGAAAATATGTCTTTTCTATTTTCTAGTGTCCTTCGAACTATTTTTGGTTCCATATATGTTTGTTTCCAACTTTTTATTCTGTAATTCATATGAAAAATAAATTGGAATTGAGTTGGGATTTTTTTGTACCGTCAGTCAGTCAGTTCCAATTGATGGCCGGGTGACGCTCCGCTTAGATAGTCGACCGCTTCGTGCTGAGTCATGTAAAATAAGTTCCATACATGTCAATATGGATTGACTCACATGATTTGACTCCAACTATACATTTATTTCTATGTATTTAGGAGACATTTATTTTCAAGGGGTGGTGTTAGGTGTCAATAAACAGGATAAAATTAGTAAGTTGAACTTAATTCCCCTTGTTGTAAACTGACTCCAAATTACAAATTTACTTCAACGTTTTTAAGCGACATTTACTTGCATGGTTGGCGCGAGTTGCACATAAACAGAAATAATTCATTTCAAACGAGCTAGGAAATGTCATTTTTTGGTACATTTGCCTGAAAACTTCCGCTGCGCACCGTGATATCTAATGATTGCACTCTGAGTCTTGTTAGATTAGTGTGTCTTATCATAGGCATATAGCAATGTGCGACCCATAGACCATTGCGGAACCCCTCAGTTCCCAACCGTCTGCGAAGTGGTACATTGATCTGGTAATTTTTTTAATTTGCTCATGTTTCAGTGAAGTGCACCTTTTTTGGCTGTCAGTCTGAGAGGTAGTGATTTTCAAGATTTTGTAATTCTCAGCGCCAACTGATGGTCGCGCTTTCCTTAGATAGCATAAAACATTTTCTTTCCCCAACCAAACGTGAACCCTCTAACTTTTTTAAACTGTACATGAACCAGAGGCTGGATCAACTCTTGATCGGTCTCGTTTAAAAAATGGTAAATCGATCTCTAAACAAACTGGTCATCGGACTTTGGCGCCTTGGCAAGCTATAAATCCTAGATTCGCCCTGCCTGTCGTAAACCTTTATAATGATGAAGTTTTTTACTTTAAAAAGACATGTGAGTATTTCGAAACATTCGGTGACTTGGTTGTGAGTCGAGATTCAGGACTACGGGAGCAAATTTTTCAGGGACGACTTTGAAGGGATGATGATCATGATGATGACAATGACGATGACTTTGCAAGGGGAAGGTTAGCTCATCAACAAAAGCCCGACCAATGTTATATCCTGCATGTAAGCAACTTAACTAAGAAAAAAAGGTCGGAGACGATTGGTTTGCTCCGAGTTTTGTGTAAAAACATCAGCCTAAAATTTTAAAGACTGTATTTATTTTTCCATGAAAAAGGGCTGGATCAGCTCCTGATCAGTCTCCTCTGAAACAATGGGAAATTGATCTTTAAACAAACTGGTCATCGGACATTGGCGCCCTAACAAGCTAGAAATCCTAGATCCGCCCTGCCTACACATTAAAATGCGGATGACTTTTTTATTTAAAAAGGCAACTTAAGTCTTTTTTGATTATTCAGAATCATTGGGTGACTTTGCTGTGGGCCGAGTTTCAGGGCGACTCTGGTGATCATGGGAGCAAATTTGTAAGGGACGACTTAGTAGGGATGATGATGACTTTGCAAGGGGAAGCTTAGCTCGACAAAAGCCCGACAAATGTTATAGCCTGCATCCGCATGTAAGCAGTTGGAATTTTCTAAGAAAAAAAAAAATAAAAAAAAAAACTGCCCTCATGACAATCAGTTTTCATTATCAGACATATAAAGGTAACATCTGTGGGACCTTGTTCAATGAAAAGCAAAACGGGCCTGGGACAGAGCGTGCGATATTTTTTTTTTTTTTTTTTTTGTGTATCATATGTTTAAGAAAAATTCACAGGGAAAACGTGAATACTTTGAAAATTATGTTGGTCTTCACGTCACTTTTAAATTTACCTATCATGAACTTTTAAATTTTCTTCTAAAAAGAATGACGTACGTACGTACGTGTTTCCAGTTCTGATAGTAGGGAGCTTTCGATTTGCACGTTAACCCAGTCGACTGCTACGAGATTACGTCAATTTCAGTCTCTGCGCATGCGTCACGTCGTCTCCCTCGTCCACTAGCCAAATCGAGAACGTGTCCACCGCGGTTTTGACGTTCGCTCCAAACTGCAGCGAACGTTCACATGTGTGACGTCACAGAATTTCTGAAATGGATTAAGTGGCAAGAATGCATGCTAGTTTCCCTCCTCGTGATCTGTTTTGCCCAAATGCGGTCACTCTTTACCTAAAATGTATATGAGATTGATGATTCATTGGGGAATATGCATCATTTTGGACGGTTTCTTGCAACTTCAACAGGCGGATATTCGAAGCTGAAATATACTGTGTTCTCCATGAAAACATACCAACAACTTAAATAGCGTTCGTGTAGTAGACATGCAATTATCGTTGAAGAAATTTAGAAAAATTACACAAGGCTAAGCTGTAAATTCGCCATTTTAATACGACTCGTCCACGTCGACCCTTGCACAGGGAAATCGAAACAGGCTTTAACAGTCGACGTACCATAGCAGTGAACACGTTCAAGAAGGCAAGCTGGTTAACTAGAACGAAGTCCACGTTCACTGAATCGAAAGCTCGGTATTAAACTCAGGTTTGACTCCGTCGAAGACGACGCGTGGAGTAGCGTAATACAGTCAAAAATTGAAAAAAAAAAAATACAGTATAAAACTGGTCAAATCCTGGAATCTTGCACAGTCTGAATTTCAGTTCATTTCAAAAATGTTATAGGTAATTCAGTAAGAAACAGCGAAATCCCATAAAATTGTGAAGAGATTTCATTTCTAAGTTTTTTAAGCATTTTTTTTGACATAAGATTAGTTAAAATAGTGGTCGGCGTTCCTTGTCACAATGTAAACAAACGGGGCAGACATGGCGTCGCTGGCAACCATAATTTTCATGTTGTTAGTTTCGAGTGAGTTCATGATTTATTGGAAAACTAACCACCTTCTCTAATAATCTCACCCTTTCTTTAATGCGGGGTAGTCGACAACCACAAGTTGAGCTTAATTAGTAAAGCAATGACTGACTCGAGCATGCTTTTTAAGTTGTTGCATAGGCAGGGCTAACATAATAACGTTAGGCTAGGCCCAACGTTTATATAACGTTAGTCATTATTTAGTAAAGGACCTTATTACGCTTACGTTAGGCTATGTATTTAGGACAGAACTGCCACCGAAATTAGGCCTAGGCTAGGCCTAGATTGGTATTCCTGTTAAAAGAAGGGTTTAAGGTCATTACAGGATCTGGTTTGTCAGAGGGGTACTTATTCTAAGCATTTTGGCGAAATTTGCCTTGAAATCCGATGTGTAGTTCTCAAGATATGACTGAGCACATAAAGTTTTCACATTTTCAACAAAAAGTGAACTTGAAGCAAGCACATGTGACATCATATACCCACATTAGTGCACAGTCTTTTGTTTTACTTTAAACTTTAGAGTTGATTTTCTCCTCAAAAATTCCACATTATTAAAATGTGATTGCCTAATAAGTGGCATGAGAACTTTACAAACATTGCATCCCCCACAAGGAGGGCCTATTCCAATTAACTCCAAGGTCAACACACCAGTCTGATAAAACAAAGGGAAACAAAGCATTCCTTCTTCTTCTTCTTCTTCTTTCAATAGACAGTACAAACGCCTGATAGGCTATCCCGTACTGATAAATACTAGAGGGCTTTGGGAGTAGGATGACGCAAATAGTACATACTGTACTAACAATGCTGAATATTTAGGGACAAAAGCTGGCTCATGAAAGAATTTGCTGATGGGGCACAGCAAGCATGCTCAGGAAGCAAATTCCAACTAGGTATAGTTATGGGGGTAAAGAGACTTTTGATAACATAGTTTATTAGATGAAAGGTGGTGGTACAAATATTTACCACTAGTGCGACGAGTAATAGGACGGGCTGTCGCTGAGCTTGGAGAGTCAACCAGGAATTTAGCCACATTATTTGGTAGTAAATTGTGTGTTTCTTTATAAATAATTAAGAGGCGAGCCCTCAGTCGTCAGATTTCAAGACTGTCCCATTTGAGTTGTTTAATTAATCATGTCTGAAACGCTGGACTGACGACTGTAGTTGTTAAAAATAAATCTGGCCGCTCGCCTCTGGACCTTTTCAATAATATCCCTGTCGGATTGGGTATGAGGGTCCCAGACAGTACTACAATAATCTAGAATGGGCTGGACAAGAGCAAAATAAGCGGTTTCTTTAGTTGTCTTGTCACAGTGAGCAAGGTTTCTTCTCAGTAGGCCCAAAGTCCGGTTTGCTTTAGCTGCTATTTTATTAATGTGGCTTTTCCAGCTCATATTTGAAGAAAGTTCAACTCCTAAATATGGGTAATGATATACTTGCTCCAAAGTATGGTCCCCCATCGCGTAAGACAGCGGGTTTGGATTAGTCTTACGGACTGTCAATGTCAATGTGAGGAAGTGATATAAGCTCTGCTGCCCTCAAACTCACTTTGGAACACAAATCTACTGTCTTCATTTACTGATATCTCGAGAACTACATGTCAGATTTGAATGGAACTTTCACCACACTGTGTAGTTTTGGTTCCTCTTTCATGTATGAAAATTAAATTTTTGCTTAAACTTCCCCTTTAACGTTACATATATAGCATACTTCTTCATCCAAATTTAATCCCTTGGTTGAATAACTGGGAAGGTAAGAATAGGATCATAGGCTAAACAATATCATGATTAACAACCTTCCATGAAGCAGCAAGCAGTTCCAAAACTTGGACTGGAAAAACAAATTCACAATGGTTGGCCATTTCTCTACTAGCAGAATGGAAAGATCTTCAAATCACCTTAAAATTTAAAATGTGTTGGTCAATCATCAACTCCTATTGACTCATGGTGTAGTGGTCAAGTTGTCAAAATAGCTACATAGCTTACATTATTCAACCATGACACCATTTAGTTAGTAATTAAGTAATATCTTATGTATTGTCAAAGTGCACAAAATGTACTAAGAGGAAGTGTAGGTTGCTTTACATTGGTGCTTGTAAACTGAAAGAATACCAGCAGTCAGGCATTTTCCTCGTACAAATTGTATTGTGGGTATTTCTCTCATTTTTTCAAGATAAACTTAAGATATTTTTCACCTCAGAGTTACTGTATCAAACCTAAAAATATTGCGCTCTCCAGTGTCGTAGCCACAGGGGTGGTTCGGGGGTTAGAACCCCCTGACCCAACCTTGCAATGCAAGAAACACCTAAAATAGTGGTTTTTCCTCTCTATCATGAGACTTTTCCCTCATGCCTTGCCTCAAACCCCCCCCCCCATGACACCAAAACCCTCCCCATGACACAACCCTGGCTACGCACCAGGTACTCTCACACTGTACCGTGTTAGATCTCTGCAGAGACATTTTACGACTTACTGTACTATAATTGGTTCTGATTCATGTCATTCCTTCATATTGGACAGTGAACAGAACTGTAGTACTATATATTTGCAGAGATCTTACACCACAGGATATTGTCAACTCTTATGGTATTCACAGTAAATTTTATGCTGCTACAGTATTAGCTGTCTACATAGCAAAGTGAACAATATATTTTGTTAGCCATATGAGGATTAGATGACATTTTGAGATAAATAATTAAATGTAAGCATTTTTGTGTTCTTTTCTTTCTAAAAAAGTAAGCAACCCAGACAAAACCCATGTTTCATACCTCCTGCTTCAAAACTCAATCAGTATATATAGACATATATAACTCTTTAAAAATCAATTGTGGCTAAATTTTGGTGCCCACATGTTGAATTTCCTTCCTACAAAAGCCCTGTCCACACCTTTTTTCTTCAGTGAATGAAGGTCATTACAAACCAGGTAAGAATTTGCCCTACTGCTTGCCTTTCACACCTCGCAAACAGTGGCATATCTGTCCTATATTATTCCACCTTTGTTTACATCTTCCACTAGTCTCTTATCACGCTTGTGGTTTCTTGGAGTGTGTTTGAATGAGTTGAGCAGGGAGTGGGGTAAAATGTGATCACCCCACCAAACCTCACTTTTGGTGGGGACTGAATATCTAATACAGTAGGGTAAGAAATTCCTCATGCAACTTTATTCCCCTTCATTCACCCTGTTAATCAACATTGAGATGGGGTGTGGGGATTTGTCCCACATAAGTTTGTCCAGGGTTTTAGTCCAATGACGCACACTTCACCACAAGTACTATGCAATATTTTTTTTTGATGTTTTATAGGGTAACCATGGAGTGGGCACGTCCATTAGTATTACATGAAACAATCTGGAAATGATAGAGCCCTTAAGTGCTCATTTGACATTACACTAGCTACTGTAGGTAGGCTTGTAGGCCTACACTATGGAGCATACATTGGGACCTTGGCCACGTAGGGTCTTATCCTTGGGTTCAAGGGGTTCAATGCTCCCAAAAGTGCAAATGTTCCCAAGATTTGGGAACAGTGAACCTGGAGAACATTGAAGCAGCCCCAACTATATGCTACTGTACCTACAGTATATGCTGGGCAGTAAAATGGACCTGTTTGGGGAATGTGTCTTTGAGCAGGAAACAGGCATTACAAGTATAGCACTGTAAGATAGGTTAATTTATAGATGAAACCTTACCCTTGACCTTAAGTATTTTGAAATTTTCTCTTTTACTGCAGACGTCAAGTGACAAGTTATAAAGAAAGCATTGGTGGCTCACAATTTTGTATCCTCTTTTCATAAAGACAAACTTTTCAACTAATTTACATGTCTTGAAATTCAAGAAATCCTGAAATTTGTCCCACAAAGTAGATTTCTAAATGTGGAAGTGGTACAAAGCAATAAAGCATAGATTGAGTGAGCCATGTGTAAGTTGACCCAGCAAGGTAAACCAAGCAGTTACTTCTTGCAAATTTTGCATTTGAGGAGAAAAAATGTTGTCACATGACTCTCAATGGCCAATCGTGAAACTGGACAGTCTACTACACTTCTTTAAGTTGGGGTGACTGCTCTTACCCCTTAACGGATACAAAATGTCTTGTGTAAATTTTCCAACTTTGTAGAAAAATTTTCTATGTCTAAAATAAATCATCGACCTTAGGAGAGAAGAAAATGGCTTAATTTCAAATCTGAAAATAGAAAATGTGAATTTATACCAACATTACATACAGCCAGCAGCAAAAGTGCCAAATCTACATCCAAAAGTTGTAAAGCTCCAAATTGATTTTCTGGGGCAGACCAATCTAAAAAAAAAGCCAAATTTGGGGAATTTGGAAGCAAGAGCACCAAATTGCAACCCTGGTTGGTTCATAGCCTCACATGCAACTGGGAATGAGTCGACTATAATGTCGTAAGAGAGTTTGGTGTATTACTGTAGACCTACATGTTGGGGGTTGTAGATTTGTAACTATGGGCAACCATAATGCCAACACATTTACAGTTTATACATATTTTTTTTCAGGCGGAGTTCTTTCCAATTTGGACCACTATCCAACATGTGTTGTCATTGATGCTGCTTCAGGTTCCTGCCTCAGTGTGTTCCTTCGTTATTGGGAAGGCTATCCATCAGCTATTGGGAATGACAGTCTTGTTCACCATGAGTATATTCTCTTCTTGGAGAAGGTCTATGACTACAATGATATCAGTGCTACCAACTGTCAAATAAGTAAGTTGACCCACACATTGGGGCAGCTGGTGTTTTGCTTCTGTTTTCCTTTATCTTGCATTTTTAATGATTTAGAGTGTGAATAGGTCAGGACTGTAAATTCTTTGGCATAGGGTAAGTGTTGTGCAGGAAATAATAAATAATAATGTCAAATAATAAGGCTAATCACCATGCACTTAAATACCTCCCCTTGACATTCTACTTTAGGGAGTTTACTTTGGAAATTCAAGCAGACAGGTGTCGACAGCTCAGCTCCAATAGGTGGACATTCCCATACAATGAATTCAATGTTCTGTCAGATTCTAGACACTTATGGTTTTGATGAAGTCCATCTAGTGACATAGTCAGTGTCTTCCCCAAATACAGAAATAGAGGTTACCAGTCAGTGTCCTACTTCTTGCAAACTTTTCTCATTGGTGATTTGTTGAACATGAACATGACTTAGTCCAATCAGGGTTCCCCATCCCATAGTTTGGAGACAACTCTGTCTAGAAACCACCTTAGCACTTTTAGGTAACTCCCTCCCTGGAGGGAGTTGGAAATAGCCAAACAGAAAGGATCAACTTAAGAAACACGCACAGCTCCATGGCTTTTGCCTCTAGGCCAAGCCATCCAATTTACTTCTAACTTTGGATTAGTTCTATGAGAACAAGTTTTACATTTAATGGGAAACTTATATTGTAGAAGGGAACTACCAGTAAGAGTCAGAAAAAGAGCTTCTCTCTGAATAAACATTAGTTAACAGTAAAACTTGGTTTGAGTCTTCTTTCTTGAGTCCCCTTTATTTTAACGTACCACCCCCTAGCCGTTTCAATATTATTAGTCCAAACAATGCAACAATAAAAAAAGTCAGTAAGGATTAGTCACTTAAATTGTTTATATAAAGGGGTAAATACAGTCACCCCAATGTGAATTAATGTTTATATTAAGGAGTAAATACAGTCACCCCAATGTGAATTAATGTAGAAGTCTGTCTTGTTTCATGATTGGCTCCTGAGAGTCATGTGACAATATAATTTATGCTAAATTATGAAATCGAAGGAGAGTAAATCATTGGTTTATCTTGAATGTACAATGTTTAAAACCTGAAATATCATGCAAAATACTGGAAGGTGAAAATCAAGAAATCGCTGAGATCTGGCTGTTGTTCAAAAATCAGTTTGGGGTAACTGCATGTATTTTCCACCTGTAATGTGGCTGTCACATCCAAATAGTACTTAGCACATGGAGACATTTAAATATTTTTCCTTTTCCTTTCAACTGTTTTGCTTAGTTTTCCGTTTTCTTGTATATTTTGCATATTTTTTGAGTAATAGTATAGGTCAGGATTGTATTTACTTTGACATTATGTTAACCCTTTACCGTTGTGCTCCGATCAGGGCATATTTGCGCGCCTCGGGAGTGGGCGGAAAAGCGGACGTAGCCCGCCCCGCATCGGCTTCCGTAGGCCATTGACCCCGTGGCCTTAAACTATTGTCTGTCTCGTTGTTGTGGCCGAATTTTCGGGTAGCTACTCGCAGTTTCCAGCTCCGCGTGAAACAGTAAAGATGGGTGACAGCCGAGTTCTCCGCATGGGTCCAAAAGGACCCAAACAACGGTAAAGGGTTAGTGCTGTGCAGGAATTAAAAAAAAAAAAAACACATTTCATTACAATACTCTAAAGGTACATTTTCTATATCTTCAGAAAATGCAGTTAAAATGCAAACAGTTCTCCATCTACTGGCTAAAACCCAATCTCTTCTGAAATAAACTCTAAACATCAGCTGTTTTATTTTTAAAATAAAAGAAGGTCAGTCATGATGAATTTATGACTCACTAGAATGATGAAGACCTATCACTTTGTAAATTTAGCAAGATTACTGTGCAAGTAGAACTTTCTCAAGTCTAAATATTTACAAATAGTGTTACAAAGATTGAGAAATGAAACCAATTAGTACAATTATTTATTACTTTCACATGATTCGTATCTGAGGTATAAATTGTAGACTTATTCTCTCAATGTAAAATTTGATTGCTTAAGAATTCAATTGTTATGGTAATCTTGATATAGTTAAATAATCATTTTTGTTTAAATGTAAGCAACTACTCCTTTTATTTACACTATGTTTTTCACCCATTTGTTCAAATTCTGTCAGGAAAACAATCCATCTACAACAGTGCATTTGAAAACTCTACCTGGACCCGTGATGGCTTTACTACTTGCTCTGAAGATGATGTCAGTCAGTTCAATACCTGGTGGGGAGAAAACTGTGAAGGTCACTGTACAGAGGATGACAACTGTCGCAAGTATCCATTCTATCTGATTCAGCACCTTTGGAATAACTGTACGTGGAATTCAAGAGATGATAGACCACTCTACGACATAAAGATACCGTAATACTACCTATAGATGAATCTGATTAGTGCTTAATTTTAGTAACTGTAGGCAGCCATTTCTGGGGTCCATCAGCTTTTAATTGTCTTCATCTATTGTCTACATGAATTTCAAATCCTCATATTCAGTGAAGTTAAGAAAATCAGGATACACTTTAGTATACAACCATCCATGGAACAGGTAAAGAAGGAAATTTAAAGATTAAAGGTGATGGACCCCAGTAATGGCCGACTAAAAACAGACCAGCGTAATCTGTTTGGATTCATCTATATACAATGACCCTAGTGCAAAGCCCATCGAGTTGATTCCAAGGGTGATTATATTTGTAGTACAGTAGTAGAAATAAACCAAGACATTATTGGATGCATCAAAATGATTTTATGTAGTGATTTTATATGAAAAAATAATGTGCATTGAAAATTTTTGACAGGGTTGCTTTTTATCCTTTGTTTAAAATGTTAATTATTGGTTGATTTTGAATACCTTTTTTATATATTGTTGGCAGATAGAAAATCCAAGACCATAGTTAGAATATGTTCTCTACTAGCTTATCAGACAAAGATCTTGTCCTGAATTATTTAAGAAACATAAATTGAAATAAATAGTTTCCTCATTTTCTGCATGGTAGGCTTTTAAAACATCAATTTCAGAGTTACTAGTCTGATTCCTGCCCAGTTTATCACATCTTTTGTCAATTTCCTCATTCCATTCAAGAATAAGCTAGAAGCTATGAGGTGTCATGATGCATGGTGTATACCTGCGGGCAAGTAATGAAATTCTCTAAAGGGCATGATATAACTGAGCAGGTGAAATAAAGACCCTTTGAGACAGCGATTATTATTCAGTGCAGAGCATGTGCAGGGAATGCATAATTATGAGGGCTTCCCACTGTGTCAATGGTCATTGGGACCTAATTAGGTATTAAATGCAGGATTTAAAATATTTGCTAATATTAAGCAATTGTAACTACCTCCCTCAAGTTTGCCACAACATTTTAGACACCAAGTCTTCAAAATGCTTTGTTTTTTAAGTCACAATTGGCATATATATCTTTCTTTTTTGGCTGCATTGTCTCAATTTTAGGACGACTGCATCAACCATTTTTATATAAGTCATCTGAACTTTCATCAAACCTTCTATTGCAATTTGTTTATACACAGGGCAATCAAGGATTATCAGTACTCATTTAACAGATGGAATGATAAATGTAAACAAGCTGATCTATTTAGCAAATGCTTGTGATATTTTTAATGAGAAAAGCAATTCATTTGAACAACTCCTCTCAGTGGTGCCTGTAGTATATTAAATTTCATATGTGTAGTGTTGTCTTTGGTAGACACATAACTTAACTCATTCTTTTGCTTATTGAGTTAAGGATATTGGATCATTTAATGTGATTTTGTGCTGTATATAGATTAACTCCCATGCCGTGCATGGTTTCTCTTTTCCAGAATTTTCATTCCAAGTAAACTTCATTGTTCATTTTGATTCCTTGCCAAAGGCAGGCAAGAAATCTATGCTGATGGTATGGATGTCATGTGCGTGTGTGTGTGTTGGTGTATGATGCTTTTGCTTGTTTATACGATATCTCAAGAAGAGTATAAAGTGTGAATAATCTCATGTCTAGTGTGTTGGTTTGCCATATTGAGTAGATGATTCCTATTGTTTCTGGTGGAGGTCAAAGATCATTTGGGGTCAGGAGAGAAACATTTTAAACACATTATCTCAACAAAGGTGAGTGTGACTGATGTCATATTTGGTGTGTTCGTTAGCCATATTGAGGAGAATATCCCTCTCTGTTTTTTGTGGCGATCAAAGGTCAATTGAGGTTACCAGAAGACAAATGGTCAATGTCTTGGGTATTCCATCAAGAATCTTGGGATTTTCTAGTGAACATAATGCCGCAAGTTAGATAACAGTGAGGGACCTAATATATAGCCTGTGCATTGCCCATACTAAGTGGATGGACCCTAATGTTGTTGGTGGAAGTAACAGGTCATTTGGGGTCGTTAGAGGTCAATTGGTTTAAAACCTTGCAAGCATGATATCTTAAGAAGGATAGCAGTGAGTGGTCTCATACTTACAGTAGTATGTGCATTGCCCATATTTCATGGACAGAACCCTGTCGTTTTGGTGGAGTTATCAAAGGTTTGTACTCAAACCTTGCAAACTCAATATTTTAGTGAGGGCAACATCTGTGATAGTTCTTATACATGTTGCAGCATTTGCAATACCCATATTGAGGAAGCAATCACTATTGTTTTTGGAAATCTAAGAATCACTGTCAATTTGAAAAAAGAAACAAAGACTTCCATTCCAGCTGCAAGAAATCAGTGCACCTTTTAGCTTTCTGGTAATTTAAATTCAATTGCTAGAGTAGTCGCTTTAATAGCCAGAATTTGTAATTGCAAATGTGAGCATTTTGCTTTCGTCACACAGCACAACTCCATCCGTATGCAATAGTATCACAAATGTTTAAATTTACATTCATTAGTATTACAAAATATTACAAACTCAATTGCAAGGATGTTCTTTATCTAAATGCTGTGTTAAGTGAAGCACTTGTATTTTCATTTAGTACTTATATTTTACACAAAATAAACTCATAACCATGATTTATTTATTGTGTGACAACTCTACTGCTGCTCAATTCCATCCATCATATTTGGATTAAATCTATGTTTGGAATATCTCTGTAAGCATTTATACTGTAATTTTGTTATAAGGAAAATACCGGTTTAATGGGCCAGTACTTGTACTTACAACTTACACATATTTTTTGCTTTTAATTTTTTGGATCTATTTCAAAACTTCTTAAAATATTTTATTCATATACTATACTCGTAATCTGTCCAGTAGCACATCCTGTCTCATCATCAGGCACGGATCCAGACTTTCCAAAAAGGGTGGCTGGCTTCAGAGAAAGCAGGGAAGTGAAGGAGGTACACAGCTAGTTCCCTGTATGCTTTATTGTTGATTTGGCATAAAAGGAAGGGCTGAGGCTGTGAAAGCCCCCCCCCCCCCCCCAGCCCACTGGATCCATGCCTGGTCATATCTATTTATTTTTATGGCTTGGATTTTGTACAGAAATGTTGTAATATATTCGAAATTTCTCCAAACAGGCAACTCACCAAGGCAATAGCCAGAGAAGCAGTGTGGTACAATAATAAAGACGAAAGTTTAAGTATCAGATATTGGGCAGATTCATGTCACAATGTCTTTACATAATTCAAATCAAGAAGTGTTACACATTTATTGTTTGTTATTCCTTAAATTTCAAGTACAGCACCTTGAAATAAAAATGTAGAAGAACATTATATGAGTGAAGTTACTTCTGTTTCCCCGAGTGATTTGACTGCTGACAGTGGGTCATCGAAATATTTTAAGATAACCAGGGAGTTTTTAGAAAAGGAGAGACAATGTTCTATATTCTCTTTGAGAAAATGTTCATTTCGGACAGAAATCTTGCTTTTATGTGCAAAATTCTTATCTCTGTGCTTAAAGGAACCAGGATTTAGTGACATGTTATAAAAGTTAAGATTACAGATATGCTTTCCTTACACTCTACTGGCTAGCGTGTTGTTGCCAGCCGTCATGCAAAATTGAGGAATTGGCATTGAAGGCTATCTGTATTATTTCATTTGAAGACAGTCCTGAACAGTTTCTCTACGAATAGCTTTTCCTTTTTTAATGGTAGCAAAATTGTTTCAATCTGAGTGAAATGTATCGACTGGAACAGTGCTTCCATCCAATGATGAATGGAGAGCAGCTGAAGGGTATAGTTTAAACCTTTGTTTCCAGTCATTCTAATAGAATTCTTTTTTTATAAGCTTCTCAGTTGGGGAAAACAAAGCTCTAATTATTATTTCAAAAAGGAACAGAAGAGATGGTCATTGTAAGGGATTAGCCACAACAGAAACAAAGGGGCCTGTCAATGAAATTGTGGACCTTTGTATCTCCTTCGCTAACTTTTCCTTGAATAAATGGTGGTTTGGGGGAATTCATTCCTAGTGCAGGCACAGTAACAGGTAGTTATACATTTCAAATGGTACAGTCACATTTAAACAGTAAAGCAAAAGAAAAACGGACACATACCTGGAGCTCATTTCTCTTAAAATGCATTTTACTTTATTTTGTCTCAGTTTTATAAAAACAGAAACTGAACTCTTCAGTCAGCAAAATGATCTGCAGAATGATGTATGGACAGGTGACGGAATGTGATTAATCTTGAACATCACAGGAACTTGGAAGATATTCATGCTTGTAAAGATTATCCAATATTATCACTCTAGAAAATGTATAAAAAAATATAAACTTTGAATTTATTTAACCGTAAACAGAAGAATGCAACTATGATAGTGTTCTATGAACAATCAATACCATGGTCTACTGCCAGTTTGGGGAGCTAGATGGCAGATGGACACACACAAAAAATGAAAAAAAAAAAAAAAAAAGACATCCAATTGTGGATGTCATAGAAGCAGCCACATTTGACTCCCTAATATGAACTTAACTTTCAGCTGTGAATCAATAGGAGAAAAGCTTGAACGGAGAGTGAAATCCACTGCTATATTGGTGAAAAAAACCAGATTTCAATTTCAACACTTAGTTCATGCCTTAAGAAATAAAGTGAATGTCTGTCCTAACAAGTGGAATATTGCAACTTGCACTATTGTCTTCTCTATTGATTGCATGAGCAAAAAAGTGAGAACTTGGGACTTGGCAGTGTTTACAAATAAATGCTGTCACCACTGGGTGTCAAAAGAGCTGGTAAAGCACGCTAATGCTTTTGCCACTACGAACAAGAAAGTAGATTCCAAGACGTTCTGTTAAAATGTCACATGCATTAACATCCCCAACATGCACACCAGTGACAATCTGTGGCGTAAGCACGGACAACCAAATTTTTGAGACAGTTCGATTTGAATGATCTTTCTGAAATGACTACCACAGAAGGTTTGTAGGATGTGTTGCCCTTCTTACAGTATTTCCAAATTGTTATAACTTTCCATGTTTGACATAGTTTGTGTTTCAAGAGTTTATTGCTTAATACCTACTGTGCCCAACCTGACCACAAATTTCATCAACTGGTGAAAACTATGACAAATAAATACTTACACTGCACAACTTGTCAGAGGTGTTATGGTTCATATTTTACGTCCTACAATGCAAGTTTCTGGAGAAAGACATATGTGGTTATACTCCTCCAGCATATCAAACATTTATCATAAATCCAACTCTAAAATCAAGTTTAATGCCCTATGAAGGTAGGTCTGGGTGTTTGCAATATTTTTTGAGACAGTGAACAGAAGCCTGATTAATTGTACCTCATGCAGGGAAACTAAATTATCAACAGCAAGAAACTTGAATACTGCAACCTATCAGGCATTATCTAACACAATGGCAGGGTGACACTTAAAGCTTGTCAATGTGAGGTGCATATCTGCAAATCTCGGAGACCCACCAAAGCAGCTTAACAACAATGAGAAGTGATTCCAGCGCACGTGACTGCATTTTCAAGGAGTCCCAACTGTTAGGAAAGTAGGGTCAGTGCTGACCTGGATATTACTTGTGACTCTACAGTACAATTGGATATCTGCCACTATCTATTGCTTGACCAACTCCGTGCATGACCAAGTCAAGACTGCTGCTTGGAATTTTGGAAGAATGGTATTAGTAACAACATCTTAAAGGGGCAATCAGGAAGCTTTTCTTCATACCAAAAACAATGTCCTGACCTGAACATTTACATGCATTCATTAAGTTAATAG
This sequence comes from Holothuria scabra, assembly GCA_037179385.1. Classification (NCBI taxonomy): domain Eukaryota; kingdom Metazoa; phylum Echinodermata; class Holothuroidea; order Aspidochirotida; family Holothuriidae; genus Holothuria; species Holothuria scabra. The sequence continues at coordinate 17,584,923 of CM074184.1, read as the reverse complement.
ACGCAAATTCAAAAAGCAGATGTTTATCTCATGAGTTCATTGCTTTTCGACCCTCCACTCAAAATTACAAATCAATGGTCATAAACCCTAAAGAATGGTGGCTTTCTCTTATGACAGGAAAAGTAGTTTTCATATTAACTTTTGCTGGTTACGATGTAAAACAGACTCTTTTTGTGTAATCACTTATACTGCGTGTTTACATTTTTAAAATAAGTCAGGTATTCATTTTTTTTTTGAGTCTCAGGAAGCTACCTGGCTCATCAAGAACTGAGCAAATAAATTTGTAACTTCTACTCAAAAAACAATAAAGGTCAAAATTTGATCCTGACAAATTGCTACAACAGTTTTAAGCTTGAATACCACAGCCCCATGTGCAACATTAATAAGAAAGTAATGTATTCATTACTGAATGAAACACTTAAAGTGTTTTTCCACTTCTTCAACTATTTTTCACTGTTGTAGAAGTCATCAAGGAAACTAGGGTCTAATGGGTAACATTGCTGTCAATGTCCCAATCATCAAAGTATATTTACCAGATTTTGTAATATTTTCTTACAAAATGTGACAAGAGGGTGCAGAAACCAGTCAATGTTTTTCTTTTTGCCATGACAGAGTAAATTAAATGAAATTGCTGCAAATCATCTTGCATCAACCCTTTCTAAATGAAGGACCAAGAATAAGGCAGACCTAGAGGCATGTCAGATTTTTTCAAGTTATGAACATGACAAAAAACTGGATGACTTTCTTTTCAAAGACGAGTGTCATGAATAATTTGCAGGTATTCAACTTAAATGAAATCCATCACAGACAATACATGTTCACATTGGTGGTCAGTTTGCTTGGTTGTCAAGGTAACCTACTGTTCCATTCCCAGCTGGTTGAAGTGGCATGAGAAAGCAGTCACATGATCGTTTACAAATTTAAGAGTCCAGACCAATTACAAGTTTGCTTCAAGCTCCCTGATATTCATTACATAAAATAGCCTTTTCTCAAATTGCCTACAACTAAACAGTCTAAAACCCGACCTTTGGGCAGTAAGTCAGGTTCTACTTGATGTTAGCAGCCACAGTTTATAACCACCCAAAGGGCTTATTGGATTTCATATTTTTTTTGTTTTTAGGGTTGGAATGGTAATAAACTGTAAGTGCGATCATCAAGTACAAACCTGACTTGCCACCCAAAAGTACGGCTTTAGACTGTTAGTGGTAGATGATTTGGGTTTTTTTCACGTATCGTTTGTGCATTCTGTAACTAAAAAGAAACTTATTTCAAAGCAAATAAGGTATCCCATGATTCAATCCCAGAAATGTAGCACCTACAACTTATTCATTCTGCAACATCTGAAAAAGATTAAGTTTATTTTTCATACTTCTTTATTAAAATAGCAAGAAAGAGAGGAGTCTTAATGTCAGAGTACTGCTTTATCCAACAATTCTTGTATAGAACAATAAATATGGTGTATCTGTTGAATCTTGGGACTCGGACGATGAGTTGAGGCATTTTTCAAATTCTTGATCTGATAATGTTGATACTTGATCGTCATCAAATGATACCCACTCATGGGTATCACCATGTGGTGTCTCTATTGGTTCATCTTGATTAGGTTGGATGGGTACTAGTTTGGGTACTCTGACATATGAGAGGTAATGTCCACTTGAACTGGAGGATCCTGTATGTGATACAACACCAAACAGATGGTAGACGTCTGATCTTTGCTGGCATGAATTGGTGCACCACCTATCCATTGAAAGACTAAATGGTGTAACCATGTGGTCATTTATTTTGGGGACGCTACCTCCCGGTGAATATCTGTTGGATAAAAAAAAAATGAATGCTTCTTTGATTTACAAATTTCTAAATCAATGTTTGACTACCAAATAGGACACTCAATACGAAAGGAAAGGCGGTTGAGGAGTAATAATAATAAAAATAATAATAATAGTATAATAATACAATAGATTTTAGTAGCGCCTCACATAAAAAGTCACAAAGTGCTAGGGCTGTGAACGTGAAGCGATTAATTGCTAAACGATTGCATGTGTAATAAACGTTTAGTACAAAGCTACAAGCGATTAATCGCAAAAACTGTTTTTGACATTTTGTTAGAGTACAAATGGATAAAAAAAAAATTTTTATCCATTTGCATACTCTGATGATCCCTGGTTTTTGTAAAATGGAACATTCTGGGCATATTTGAACCTCATAGGTTTCAAAGTTTCAGAATAATTTGATTTTACCATGCAAGATAACAACAATTACTACTTCTGCATTACATTCAGTATCAATCACTACATACTGAAATTATTATTTTTTTTTGTTATAAGGTAATCGCAATTAATCGCTAAACGATCACAAATTTTTGAGGTTAAACGTTTAGTTATTTTGCTAAACGATCACAACCCTACAAAGTGCCTAAAAAAAGACAATAAAAAAATTAGTTCTGGAAACGGTAAGTTTTAAGACTAGTTTTGAAGGAATTCACTGATGTTGCAGTTCGAATATGATGAGGCAAGTTATTCCATAGAGTTGGAGCTGCTACTGAAAAAGACCACTCACAGTAAACAGATTGTGAGCATTGAAGATAGCACTGACAAGATGGGGGTAGGGAGTGAGAAGGCTTATATTCTGTTAGAAGTTCAGCAATGTAAGATGGTGCCATGCCATGAAGGGTCTTGTAAGGAAGCAAATGATTTTGTAAATTATGCACTCTTGTACCTGTAGCCAGTGGAGTTCTTGAAAGACAGGTTTGATGTGCTCATATTTTCAACTGCAAGTCACCAGCTGGGCAGCCAAGCTTTGGACATGCTGTAACTTATCAAAGTCCACATAGGAGGCTATTACAATAATCAAGACTCAATGACACAAGGTGCTCTGTGGATGTACTATCAAGAAACATGTGCAGATGTCTAATTCTGTAGATGGCAAAGGAAGCTGCTTGGACGATTCTTCTAAGACGTTCCTTCTTGTCCAGTGCCTTGTCCAAAAGGACTCTAAGGTTCCTTACTTGACTTAAAAATTTGAACAACAGAATCACCAACGGTGATGTCAGGAAGAGGCTTACATGTATATTTCACACAGTGGGAGTTGATGAACACGGCCTCGATTTTAGAATCATTTAGCATTAATTAGTTTGTTAACAATCGACAATGCATTAAAATCAGTAACACATAGTTCGATATGAGACAATGCAAATGAACAGTCACCTCTGAGTATGTAATGCTATTGGGAGACTGAGCAAAGGAAACTGCTCTGGTTGTCTGGCATTAGGGTTGATGCTACCTAGAGCGGCAAGTGGCAGGTGTTAGCTCTGGGACCAAATGGCGAGTACTCCCTAAACATTTGTAATTAATAACAATTGTTATGGAAATTGATTATGCAAATACTTGCAAAGAAGCCTTTCATCTCAAATCTATGTTTAAGCAATAAGTTATTCACATGTTATTTTATAACAGAAACAAATTGTAATTAATTCCTGATAATTAAACTTGTGCTAGGTGTCTCAAAGTAAGATATTGCTGCCAACACCAGGGCTTTCCACTGATTTATTGGTTTCGATGAAAGAAAAACCTATGCATTCATGATGGCGTGTGTGTGTATGTATGTGTGTATGTGCGTGTGTGTGCGTTGACAATTGGTGCAAACCGTGGACTAAAGATTGACTTCATACCTGCGAACCGTGGACACACCTGAAACCGAGGACGGTCCAAGGTTATGCCAGCATGCTAGCAACACTCCTTTCATTAATTTAGAGGTGCTATAGTGATATCTCATGGATATTTTGATAGTCCACAGTTACCTGCAGAAAGTCAGATTCAGCCTTGTGATTTGTGTATGGCGAACAAAATTGGAACTGATTGTGTACACATGTGACCCACAGGCACAAATCAGTAAGTGATTTGTGGATACGTACACAAATGACATTTATAACCTACACTATACAGCATTGGTTTAAATCTCATTACAGCCATATAAGAAAGGTGTCCTCGGTTTGTAGGTTCCAGTCAATTGGTCCATGGTTCGTGGCATTTGCCTGTATGTGTGTGTGTGTGTGTGTGTTTGTGACACTTTGCTCGTTAACACGATGTCTCGAACTAGGAATGTCTGACAGTTTTCAAACTTGGTACATAGATGCACCATATTGAGAGGAAGAACCCTATTGTTTTTGGCAGAGGTCAAAGGTCATCTGGGGTCACCGGGGGTCAAAGTCTGAAAATCTTGTTTACACAATATCTCAAGGTAGGAAGCTTGGGTAGATTTCATATTTGCTATGTTGAAGCCTTGTGGTCAGGAGATGGTCCCTATTGTTTTTCGCAGAGGTCAAAGGTCATCTGGGGTCACCGGGGGTCAAAGTCTTAAAATCTCGTAAACACGATATCGCAAGATAGGAAGCTTGGGTATATTTCATATTTGGTATGTTGATGCTTTATACTCAGGAGATGGTCCCTATTGTTTTTGGCAGAGGTCAAAGGTCATCTGGAGTTACCGGGGGTCAAAGTCTGAAAATCTCTTTGACACGATATCTCAAGGTAGGAAGCTTGGGTAGATTTCATATTTAGTATGTCAATGCTTTATAGTCAGGAGATGGTCCTTAGTGTTTTTAACGGAGATCAAAGGTCATCTGGGGTCACCAGGGGTCAAAGTCTGAAAATCTTGTTAACATGATATCTCAAGAAAGAAAGCTTGGGTAGATTTCATATTTGGTATGTTGATGCTTTATAGTCAGGAGATGGTCCCTATTGTTTTTGGTGGAGGTCAAAGGTCATCTGGGGTTACCGAGGGTCAAAGTCTGAAAATCTCTTTAACACGATATCTCAAGATCAGAAACTTGGATAAATTTCATATTTAGTGTGTTGATACATTATGATCAGGAGATGGTTCTTAGTGTTTTTCGCGGAGATCAAAGGTCATCTCGGGTCAACGGGGGTCAAAGTCTGAAAATCTTGTTAACATGATATCTCAAGAAAGAAAGCTTGGGTAGATTTCATATTTGGTATGTTGATGCTTTATAGTCAGGAGATGGTCCCTATTGTTTTTGGCGGAGGTCAAAGGTCATCTGGGGTTACCGAGGGTCAAAGTCTGAAAATCTAGTTAACACGATATCTCAAGATCAGAAAAATTGGATAGATCTCATATTAAGTTTGTTGATGTGTTATGGTCAGGAGATGGTCCTTATTGTTTTTTGCAGAGATCAAAGGTCATCTGGGGTCACCGGGGGTCAAAGTCAGAAAATCTTGTTAACACGATATCTCAAGATCAGAAACTTGTATAGATTTCATATTTAGTGTGTTGATGCATTATTATCAAGAGTTTTTCGCGAAGATCAAAGGTCATCTCAGGTCACCGGGGGTCAAAGTCCGAAAATCTCATTAACAGGATATCTCACGATCAGAAACTTGGATAGATCTCATATTTAGTTTGTTGATGTGTTATGGTAAGGAGATGGTCCTTATTGTTTTTTGCAGAGATCAAAGGTCATCTGGGGTCACCAGGGGTCAAAGTCTGAAAATCTGGTTAAGGTGATATCTCATGATAGGAAACTTGAATATATTTTATATTTGGTACGTGGATGGGTTATGGTCAGGAAATGGTCCCTGTAGTCTTTGGCGGAGGTCAAATGTCATTTGGGGTCACCAGGGGTCAAAGTCTGAATATCTCGTAAACAAGATATATCAAGATAGGAAACTTGTATAGGTTTCATGTTTGGTATGTAGATGCATTATGGTCAGGAGATGGTCCCTATAGATATTGGTGGAGGTCAAAGGTTATCTGGGGTCACCAAGGGTCAAAGTGTGAAAATCTTGTTAAAGGGATATCTCAAGATGTCCGTCCGTCCGTCCGTCCGTCCGTCCGTCCATCCATCTATCTACAGTATGTATTGCTTTGGTAGAGGTCAAAAGGGCATCTGAAATAACAAACATGCTAGTATAACATTTGAGTGAGAAGATGAAGGTGCATGATGGCAAATTTGAAACAGTACATAATATATCATCGTAACCTCAATGCATTTTTGCATTCTGGTTATATTCATGCTAAACTACACACAAAGTTTGTATTGATGGTGTCGTGAGTCGTGAGTCGTGATTGGCTGGTTTGCTACATCTAATTCCCCATGTTGGCTAGGAGTCATGAACACAAACATATGATCAGTGAACCATTATCCACATGTCCCACCAACTACACAAACATGTATGTAAGATTGAGGGACAGTGCAAATCTGTAGGGGATACAACATTATACGCACATGCACTGTACCCTGCCAGTCGTATGAATAAGCAATCAGCGTGTCTTGTCTAATGCAAGGCGGCTAGTCACCTTACCTTTGCCTTCAATGCCACTACAATTAGTTCTACAACATTTTCGGTGCTTGCCAGTATTGCAGTTATTAATCAAACCTCAAAAATAATTTGCAAATAACTGTTTACAAAATTTTCTCACCAGTCCCAGCACTACCCCGTGTCTGCTGAGCGGTTTAATATACGTCATTGCAGTTATTAAACTAAATCAGTCTTAGTCTTGGTACACATGTTTTGAAAATTGTTTTGAAGAAAGTTGGTAGGATATCCACCTTTTTTCCCACATATTTGCTGCCATAATACCCCAGCACACAGCTAGTAATTTAAGAATATATTCTTTTCTCAACAATAACATTCTGGTTAAACTCTATACTGGAAGACCACTATTAAATAAACATAGTCTAACTATATTACCCTGTGTGACTTATGACTATGAGACAAATTTTGTCTAATGTCTTGGAATGGAATTTTTTGTGTGTGTGAAAAAACCACACACTTTGCTTCCACTTCAGGAGAAAGGAAGGAATTTTTATTGCCCTTTTTCATCCTAAACTGCTGTCTAAGGGTAACTAATTGCTAAGGCAAGTTGTATGTCACCCCACTGTATTTTGTATACTGTTCTGTAAACAAACTACTTACGTGAGGGGCACAGAACTAAATCTTTTCAAATGGATGACCATAATCTGTGGCAGGTGGTCAAAGAGGAGATATCTCTCCGCTTCTGTAAGATGAAGACATTTATCACAAAAGTACTTGTTGGCATCGGTGAGCCTTTCCCCCAGAGTAAATTTCGACAAAGCCCACTCTAAGTTGGGCAATGGCATCACAACATCTATAGAACAAATGAGAAAGTTCAACATTGATAATCGAAGGTATCTGAGAACAGAATGAATTTTATGTTAATGGGTCAAATCTACAATGACAGTCCTAATATTCACTTTCTTAAAGTACTGTAAGCTGTCTCTTGAAAGCATAGAGGCCAACAGGTGCTTCAGACTTTAAATGTTATTCAACTTTTCTGTTCTTTGACCTTACAGAAATGTGGTTTAATAAAAAAACCCAGAAAGCCAAAAGGCTTACTGATTCCTTGCCACTGAAATTTAAGCCTATCTGTTTTTTTTTTCAAATTGACAGTGCTTTGTAATGTTTTTCAATTTGGCAGTGCTCCATAATGACCACTTTGACCTCTCATTACCCCAAACGACCTTTAACCTCAAGGAAAATCGATAGGGATCATCTACTCAACATGTCCAACCTACACACCAAATATGAGCATAGTCAAATGTACGGTTCTTAAAATGTGCATACGTTTTGGCCCTTTGACCTCTCGTGACCCCAAACGACACTTGACCTCCACAAAAATCGATAGGAATCATCTACTCAGTATGGCCAACCAACACACTAAATATGAGCTTAGTCACATGTACCATTCTTGAGTTACCGAGTTTACAAGGTTTTGACCTTTTGAACTCTCATGGCCCCAAATGACCTTTGACCTCCACCAAAAACAATAGGGATCATCTACACAATATGAACAACCCACACACCCAAATATGAGCACAGCCACATGTACCATTCTTAAGTTAGTGAGTTTACAAGGTTTTGACCTCTCGTGACCCCAAACCACCTTTGAACTCCACAAAAATCAATAAGTATCATCTGCTCAATATGGCCAACCTACACACCACATATGAAATAAATCACACTTACCCTTCTTGGGATATCGTGTTTACAAGCAATTTCTAAGGAATTAACCATTTGACCTCTTGTGACCCCAATGACCTTTGACCTCCACAAAAATCGATTGGGATCATCTATACGGCCAACCTACACACCAAATATAAGCATAGTCAAATGTAGGGTTCTTGAGATATTATATTTATAACCTTTTGACCCTTCAACCCCTTTTGACCCCAAATGACCTTTGACCTCCAACAAAAACAATAGGAATCGTCAACTCAATATGGCCAACTCACACACTGAATACGAACATAGCCACATGTACAGTTCTTAAGTTAGCGAGTTTACAAGGTTTTGACCTTTTGACCTCTTGTGACCCCAAACGACCTTTGAACTCCACCAAAATTAATAGCGACCATCTACTCAATATGACCAACCCACACACGAAATATGAGATTAGTCACACTTACCCTTCTTGAGAAACCGTGATTACAAGTAATTTCTAAGCAATTTACAATTTGACCTCTCGTGACCCCAAATGGCCTTTGACCTCCATGAAAATTGATAGGGATCATCTTCTCAATATACAAAACCCACACACCTAATATGAGCATAGCCACATGTACCGTTCTTAAGTTATTGAGTTTTGACCTTTTGACCTCTCGTGACCCAAAATGACCTTTCGCTGCCACCAAAAACATTAGTGATCATCTACTGAACATGTCCAACCTACACACCAAATATGAGATTAGTCACACTTACCCTTCTTGAGATATCCTGTTAACAAGCCAAAGAATCACATACACGCACACGCACACGCACACACACACACACATACACACAACATCACCATCGCATAGATTCCTTGCCTGTCTTTGGCAAGGAATCAAAAAAATAAAGAAGGAAAAGAGGAAATAATTAACAAATTCTGGTTATTTAACAGCCCACCAGCCACCACTGAAAATGTATTTGACAGGAAAAGAGACGGAGAAAAAAATTTACTTATTGATCCTATGTTAACATAATAAACACTGAATCTTTTCAGGAATTTATGAGGACAAAGACAGCCATTTTGAAGAATTAACAACAAACTTCATTTTGGTTGATGACTTTATTGCATTTGCAGTAGGTAAGCAAAGTAGTATCATCTCAAACTCAGTTGAGCTTGTCCAAATTTTTCCATTCTACTCAGAGTGGGATGAGTCCGAGTTGACAAAAAAAAAATCACTGAACTTTGTGCAAACCAAACCAAATTATTGGAAAAAGTGCTTCCACTAATTGCAGAAGGAAATAGGGACTGTAACATTTGTATCATTGAAAAAAGTACATATCAGGTCTTTCATTATTTTTTTCACCAAAGAGTCTTTGACTGCCAGTCAAAATATGCAATGGGTATTTGACTTCCAATTTTTTCCAAAGCATATTTGACATGAAACTCTCCTGGTTTAAGCAATGCATATTTGACATAAATTGCAAAAAGTGATATGTAGGTTCACTCTTTGCTTTCATACTCAAATGCATGTTTGACTGACTCCTTATCTGACTTTTTCATGCATTTTAGGACTTTTCAATACACAAAACGTGCACCCAAAGCCCTGATGTATCTCCAGTTGCATCCTGCAGTCATGTTTTGAGCAAAATAAGAGGGATTATTATTTTAATGAAAGGATTCCTATTTTGATTTTCTGCTACAAAACTTGTACATGTTACACTTAACAAATTTTTTGGCTGATTTGGGAAATGCAAAATCAAGTAAGGTTGCAAAAAATCACAGAAAACTGTGAATTTTCAAAAAAGGATAATCCTGCCCCTGGCATCGAATATTGTAGTGTTAAGGAATGCTGTCCCCATGTAAAAGAAACTCAAGTGCACAGACAGACTGAGGAATGAATACTTCAACAGGTTAACTATTCATTTATCAATTGAAATTCATATAAATTTACTGAAATCTAAGCATTTTTCAACTTGGGTCTAATCATATATTGTGGCAAATGAAAATAAGGGCAAGTTAGGATAGCTTCCCAAAGCAGTTTCAATGTCACTAATGATTTCATGATAGATGATCTGTCCAATGGCAGTTACAGGCACAAAGATTCTCCTCAAATTTCCAGCAACACTAGGAAGAATTCTAGCCACTAACTGACCAAGACTCACAATATGTACTTAAATAATATGAACATATGACTATTCAACATATCTGCAGCTAGACTCTCAACAAAGATAAATATGAATATTCAACAGATCTAAATACCTACCACATGAGTTGTTAGATTCAGATGAAGGTTCAATCTCTGGTCCTTTTTCTTCCAATATTTCTGAATCCTCATCCTTTTTGGTGGATGGTACAGGGACACTTATATCCTGGAATTCCTCCCGCCTTTCTGTATGGTTTTCACACTCCATGCATCTCGTTCGCAGGACCAAAGAACCCTGGAAAAGCCCTTTTATTTTTCCCAGGATATCTGTAACTGTCTCTACACATGGGTTATGGAATATTACCGTTGGAGTTCCACTAGTGTTTACATTGTCATAAAGATTTGATGTTGGGGTGACCTTTGTAAATTCACCCCCTGTCTTCTCTGGACTTTGTGTATTGGCAGCATTCCCTGAATGATAGGTTGCTGTATCACCAGAGACAGCATCATCTGAAGTCAAATTGTCTGAGGTCAATGGCTGATACTTTAAACTATTGGATGAGGTAGTTGAGCATGTGGGTTGCTTTCTCTTTTTTAGAATATTGAATCTGCTGAGAATAGTTGGCTGGTTTGCCAGTTTATACAATTTTCTCATTCCAAGTGATTTCTTTTTTCCTTCTTTGCCATCACCAACACTCTCTTGGCTCTCCGATGCCTTGTTACTGCTCTCTTCCGTAAGACTGCCCTCTTTCTGTCTGTTTCGCATACTCTTTCTTCTGCTTCGCTTTACTTTCCCATCTCCCTTACTGTCACAAGTGGAACTAGCATTACAGTTGTCACTAAGGTTCTCTTGTTTGACTGCTTCTTTGCAGTCACCTTTGCCTTCATTTGACTCCCCAGGTAACCTAAATGCAAGATGTTTCCTAGCAACAACTGGACTCTCTGACTTTATACTGCGTTTTAGACCTTTCTTCAAATTTGGACTGCATCCCCCCTTCAGAAAGCCAGACAAATCTTTCATTTTTGAGTTTGAATGACAGCTGGTGGGAGTTTCAGCTTTTGTGTCCAGCTTGTTATTGTTGGCAACATCATCCTCCTTGCTCTTTGCAAGTCTCTGTGACACCTTCTCTCGAATCTCTTTAAGAGATGACAGCAACAAGCAGAGTAATTCTTGGGCATCATGTTGAAGATATCCTTCAAACATTGGATTCACATATCTATAGAAAAATTACAAACTTTCTCATAATGTGTTTGGAAAAAGACAAAACTGTTATGCTTCAAGATTGGAGTGCTCAGTGAGTAACTATTCATCAGATAGGGACTCTGAGTGGAATCCCTAGGTTAGACTAGAACTGCATTTGCCTGCCGCAAATACGCAGAATTGTAGTGCCCGTGTGTGGGCAGGTTTGAGGCTTGGGCTTATAAAATGTTTGGATGTGGATCTTCAACATGTGGTGGTCCTACCTAGCCTAAATGAAAGCTCAGTCAACAGAAAACTCTGATAAACAACACGGATGGCCTGGGCAATACTGTCGTAAGCTAATCTAACGCTAAGCTACTAGGCTGGATTACACTGTAAATTTGAGTGTGAAACGTTTTCTTGATAGGCCTGTATAACCTGGGTGGGTCTTTTGACAGGGACGTCCGGGTCTACTATTCAGGTTCTTCATCAAATTACCTGCGAGGCTGGATGCAAGTTTTGACGAAAGGTGGGGTATGCTTCAAAACCAAACAATAAACAATAAGCAAAACAAAAATAGGAAATGAAAAAATCCTCAACAATCAAAAGGGGTTAAACCCAAACCCCAGCCTGATTCCGCCCCCGCACTGCTTCATTCAGTTCTTCGAAAGAGGTTAACCCAGCTCCCAGTACCAGTTCCATTTCACACAGTCATATCGTTCATTTTGTCTGAAGTGGTATATAATACACTGTGGTTTGATTTCTAGCGGTGCGTGTACTGTGCATGCTATTGTTTTGTCCCAATGGCAGTACGGCCCCTGTGGGCTGGAGGTTCATTATGTCTACAGTATTTCGCACCTTTTGAGAGAGGTGCCTGGGAATCTAAATTTGAACTTGAAACATACTTGAAAATGAATTTGAACTTCTTATCGAGTTAACTGACTCTACATAACTGATTGGTGTTGGTAGGTTGTTAATTCTCATTTAACTAACCCTGTGGTAGTACATTTCGTATGTACAGCCCTACAGCCAGCTGCTTTTGATCAGTTTGTTAGGTGGAGTTTTACGGCCTAGTTTCCAACCAACTGTTTCAAGCAGGGAAGTACCTTGGAATACTACCTCCGACATAGTACGTTAAGTTCCATGCTTCAGTGTATACACATGGAATTAACAGTATACAGTACAGTCTATACCTGTCTACGTTGTGCACGTATAGATGAATCCGATACGCGCTTGCGTTCAGTGACTGCAGGCCGCCATTAGTCAGGTCCGCCGGCCTTAAATTGTCTTCATTTATTGTCAACGTGAATCTCAAGTGCTCATTTTCAGTGAAATTGAAGGAATCAAAGTACAATTCAGTATACAACCATCCATGGTGCACGTAAGCAAAGAAATTGAAAAATTAAAATGTGAAAGACCCCAGTTATGGCCGACTGATATCGAACAATCACTTGCTGTCCAGATTCGTGTATAGCTGACAACGCATATGCTCTCATCACACTAAACTTTACAACAAATTTATCCACTGATTACTTTGTTTGTGAATTGCAAGTAATGTATACTTATTGTGTCAAAGAGAAAGCAAGCGCAAATTGAACTGAAACTTTTTCTGAAATAAAGGCTGTCGGTATTCCATCAATCGGTAACATTTCACTCTGCATTCTAAGCTGTCTCTAATTATGAATGAGTCCTTCGTTGGGACTAATTTAGTATGTGTGCAAGAAAACGGTGCAAAATCATTGACAGGCTTAACATTAGCTGCCTGCACAGTGATAGTTTCGATAGTAAAAACGGAACCGAACAGTGTGGATCTTCCAGTTTCAACGTTCAGTCATGTAGGTATTCCTGCCTGTCGTGTACCGCCAAGATTGTAGCGCCCACGCGCACTACAATAAAGACAGCTACTTGGTAATGAACTATTCTGCAAGTCATAGGGTTGACATTTTATGGCAAGATAATTATGTTAAGCATTGCCTTTTCCTGTGTTTACATTGCATTAAGACTGACTTTTTTCTACTGTCAATTGTTGCTATAGTTTCACTTGTAATATTTCAGTATGGTAAGATAAATCAGTTCACAAGTTGAAAATGTTTGAAAATGTTTTTGCACTTAATGTCTCTTCAAATATGCACATGGCAGAGTCTGAGATAACAAAAACTCTTCAACTTGTTTTGTCACTCCCCTCATCAGAAATAAATAGTTATTCAAGTCAGCACAATGTCAGGATTCAGAAAGGGCTCAATTTTCATGGTTGTCCTTTTGTCCAGGATAGGAGAACTAAAATTCTGTATGGACGAATTGGGACACCAAGTGATGGTCTGATTTCAGTCGGCCATAACTGGGGTCCATCACCTTTTAAGACTTCGATTTCCTTGCTTACCTCTATCATGGATGGTTGTACACTACATTGTTTCTCCATGTATGACAGACCAATAATGTAAATAGTCTGAAGGCCTTGAGGCAATGTTGTAACAAGTCATGACTCGAGTCACTTCCTCTCAAAATGGTAGTGACTTGATAGGATTCAGGAGTAATTTCTCCATTGAAATAGTACAGTGACTCGAGTCAATGACTCAACTCGAGTCACTTAAATGTTTGAAAACTGGTGAATCGAGTCACTAATGTAGTGACTCGATTACAATACTGCCATGAGGTTGGTCAAGTGTTGTCCTTAAGTGGATGTTTTACTTCTTCGGGAAGCAGTTTCAAGTTTGGTTTCGCCGTACAGCCCTTTGCCAGAGGGTCAGAAGGATTTTGGAAAAAGTACTACACTGTTTCTTATTTCCTTCAATTTCACTGAATATGAGGGCTTGAAGCTCATGTAGAAGATATATAAAGGTGATTCAAAGCTGATGGACCCCACTAATGGCTGCAAACAGTCACTAAAAACAAGCGCTAATTGGATTCATCTATAGGTAGCCAAAAGTTAAAAGATGGTTGTTCAATGGCGATGAGTTTTCTCAGTAAGAATTAAAAAAGCAGAAATTTTTTCTCTCAAACATTCATTTATTGTGCAAGGTAAATACTGTAATAAAAGAAAGACCACACTATCTATTGTACAACCCCTCCCCCAAACAAACAAGAATAGCACAATAAGTAGCTTGCCAAGCACACTGCTTTGTAGTTGAGCAAAAAAAGTTCCAGACAACCGTATTTCCTTGCACACAACTAAAAGCAGTGAAATGGTTTCCTAAAGTACTACCATAAAATTTTCTGCAAATTGGTGGGTAATGGTGATCAACTATCCTGTGCCTTTTTCATACCTGTGGAAACGCTAATTTTGTTTCAACCCACACCAAGAGCTTTTGTTCGAATTCAAATCAATTTTTATACTGCCTTTTATTCCTTCTGGTCTGTCTCTGTCTGTGTATCTACTGTATCTGCCTTGCTAGGAAATATGAATTACAGGTACTTGAGAGGGAGGAGGGTTTGGGTTCAATAGTTGTCAAAGAGAGCCCCAGTGACAATTTATGCCCTTTAAAACATTCTGAGCTCAATTTGAACAAAGCCTTAAACACCTCATTTTGTCACCTACTACAGCCTTGGGTTATAGAGAATGGCTTGAAGAAATACATACCTTAGGGCATCCAGTACTTTCTCTGGGTTCACTGCCATATCTGTATCTGGTAGCGGCATTATCAAAAAATTATCTTCCTTGTCCTGCATCAACTGAAAGAGCTGAAAAGAAACGATTAGCCTTATCTTCAAAATCAGATAGAACATGCTACAATTTACAGTAAACCGTTCTACTTAAAACATAAATAGTACATTAATTAAACATCAAATTAACTATCATTTTACAAGCAGTGGCATAAATACAGGGAATCCGCAGAAGGTGATTGTGCCCCTGGCTCTGAAAAATTAACAATTCAGAAATTTACTATTTGTGACACCTGTCAACTACAGTATGGTTTCCCAAATCTTCTTTCATAAAATTCTATGTTCTCTCTCTATCTGTAATTATTTGTTTCAGAAAAAGCAAAATTTTCTGCATACTTTGCACATTCCAAATTGCACTTCCAGAGGCAGCACTGCTCCCTCATTTGGTAAACTTCTCCAAGCTCTGAAAATGACAAAATGGCACATTTGCTAATTTTGATATCAGATCATTATGTAACAATGGCAACTACAGGACTATTTTTACAAATTTTCTTTCATAATATTCTATATTTTTCCAACATACATAAGCTCTTAACTTTTAAAATGTTGTTAGAGTCTCAAAGCGCTTCAATTTGTAGGCCCTAGATAACATTGTGTAGCAACAACGATCATTGGTCACCATGCAATATCACATTTGCCAGAGGAAACCATGATTCTTTAGTAATCCTCCAACTTTTCAATTTCTTTACAGGAACCCCAGAATCAAAAATTTTCTGCAACACAAGCTCCATATTTTTGACTATTTTAATTCGTTTGAAAAGGGCAAAAATTTCGGCATACTTCCACATCTTAAATTATGTCCCTAATACAGTGGTGTTTGCACTTTAAAATTTTTTTTAAAAAAGTGGGTGCTTGTCCTCCACCCCCTTAACAATGTCTAACTAGTAACTACTGTAAGTCACTGTTTACAAGCCACTGAGCCACAACTGGACAAAAAGAAGTGACTGGCACAACTCAAACCATTTGGTTAGAAACTTAGTTGTAAAACCTCATTAAACTAACTACAGAAATGACCAAGATGCTGACAGTGACCTTTCAGAGGATGTCAAATTCAATCCCTGCATCTTCTCCCAAAGTCCCCAAACATACCTTGTACATCTCACTTAATAACTGTCGTGTCTTCCTTACATTCTCCTCCTCCTCCTCTTTGATCCCGCCTCCTCCAACCTTCCCAGAATCCTCTGCTGCATTTATAACCTCATCTTCCCCCTTTTGTTCAAGCCATTCTTCAGCCAGGTGCAGCATGTCTTTTAGTGCAGTAACAAAGTGAGGGGAATAGCGTAATGTCTGTAGCACACTGTTAAGGTAGCAGGTGTTTCCAATGTTGTAAAATCCAACGTAGGGCTCCGGAGGACTGGCAGGTTCTCCATTATGATTGGTAACTTCTGTCTTGATAGTCTGGGTTTCTGATAAATTTGATTTACTCTCATCTTTTTCAGTAGTGTCTTTGGAGTTGCTGCACAAGTTAAATTGTAAAGAATATTGTGGAAATGTAGGATGAACAAAAATATGAGAAATAATGAAAGCCAAAATTGATGGATCAAAACTTGAGGTTTCCTGAAACTGGACAAAAGGTTTTATATAGGGGCTTAGCCAGAGATATGCAACAAATTTTCGTCATTCAGGAGACAAAAATGGGATCTCAATCTTGGAAGATACGAATTTTCAAGGAAATGCAACTTTTTTTTTGAGATGAATTGCATTATGGGACACTTGAGATCATAATGGCCTAATAATTTGACATTGCATTCAATTTAATATGATTTTGATGCCAATGAAGAGAACAACATTATGCTACAGTAGATACATACAGGAAAAGATATTCAAACATTCAACTTTTTTCACTGCCTAGGACAGTATGTCTTACTAAAGATGTCCAGAACTGTTCCAATTCCTTTCTTCCCCCTCCCCTTTCCACTCACAAATATTTTTTTTATGCTCCTACCTCTCTTTTATTGGCTGAATAAATAAAATATGTAATATCTATATCTATCCCTTTATCCCTCCTGTCAAAACTCTGGTGCCATCTACCACTGTACATGTATTCTTACCTGATACGAAGTTTTCTCATTGGTTTTGATGGTGAGTCATAGGTTTTCTCTCTTTTCATAAATTTCAGAGATAGCTTGGCTCTCTTCCTTGGAGGACTTTCACAAGCCATGGTTTGTCTCCTACTCCTCTTAGTAGATCAAGCTATGAATGGAGAACAAATTGTACATGCTAATTACATACAGTATGCAGAGTTAATACTGTAGCAAATGCCCAATTAAGTACCTGGCTATGCAGCACTTCTGCTAACCTGGGTTCCTACAGTAGGTCTTAAACAAATGTACAGACCCCTTTGACTCTTAAAAAAAATCCAGTGCATTGGCCAGATGGACAAGCTCTGACTATTTGCACTGATATTTTGATCAAAATCTTGTGAAATCAGCCAGCAGACATCCTTCATTATGTTAATCTTGAATGACCTTGAAATTTCTTTTTTTAACAAATCCCAACAGTTTTTCCTGAACTGCAGTCTTCAGTAAATCAATGGGGGTGGTAGGTGTGCTGTTTTATTGAACTGAAATAGACTAATGTTGAGCTTCCATCCTCATCATGTGCAAACTCTCACACTCCTCACAGTGATTTGAGGAGACTGAGGTGTGGGATAGCACTCGCACTCCTCAAATTTGAGGCTTGAACCCTTTTATTTTTCATTTCCGTAAAAGTTAGAAAATTGTCAATCTTGGTTTCTTTTTTAAAAAGAGGACACTTTTGCAGCTATGTTTAAACTTACACAAATGACATTTAAAACCCTTCAAATTGCACCTCACAGGGCCTTGAAGCAAGCTTTTGTTCCTTGTGAACAAAATCACCTATTGCTTTATCATAGGGCTCGACTTCTTAGCATAATTTACCTGTATTTAGTAAATACTGCTGAGGCCCAAATAATGGAACGCGTTTTACACATATCTCGTTAATAACGGCGTCATTGGTAGTAACGGCGTTGTACATTGAGTAAACAATGGTGTGATTATCATAAACAGCACACTAAATTTTGGTAACCACTGCAAAATCTTAAAGGTCAAGAGCAGTCCCCCCCCCCCCAATTATTTTGAAGCAACAGCTAAATATCACAATTCTCGTCTCAAATCCGAGAAAATATAACTAGCAAAAAACACACAAGGTACATCGTTCCGCTGACGATAAAGCAAGGACGGGTCAAGGGTTAACTAGCGCACGCCCTCGGTAGGACTTACTTCGTCAGTACATCTTCAGCGATAGATGGAGCTGTTCATATGTGTAAGAGATGAGGTAAGTAGGAGTGAAATAGATTCACCTATTGCTTTATCATAGGGCTCGACTTATTAGCATAATTTACCTGTATTTAGTAAATACTGCTGAGGCCCTAATTTATGGAACGCATTTTACACATATCTCGTTAATAACAGCGTCATTGGTAGTAACTGCGTTGTACATTGAGTAAACAATGGTGTGATTATCATAAACAGGATACTAAATTTTGGTAACCACTGCAAAATCTTAAAGGTCAAGAGCAGTCCCCCCAAAATTATTTTGAAGCAACAGCTAAATATCACAATTCTCATCTCATTTCTGTTCAAAGAATCTTTCACAATATCTTAATACTTCAATATAACATATGAAAGGTAAACCAAGCATGACTTCCAGTAAAATTCACATTTGAGGAGTTTAAATGTCATCACATGACCCTCAACAGCCAATCATGAAACTGGACAGTCTACTACACTGCTTCAAGTTGGGGTGACTGCTCCTGCCCTTTAAGTAACCACATGCTAAATATCATAACAGTGGCATTGTCAGAAGTAACTGCGTACTACTGATCTTATGTAACTTTAGATTGTCATAATCCATTTGGCATTCAGAACAAAAAATCAAAGCAAAAATGGAAGTACTGTTAAACACTTTGCCACCCCCCACCCAGCAGCTTTCTATCAAAACAGCACCACTGAATACAAAACCCATTTAAGTTTACATGGTTACTACCATTTACATTGTCCTTAAATGTATTTGCGTTAATTGGAACAGCCCCACTAGGCGTAGCTCTTGTTTGCATGTTACAAGGGCATTAGCAACTTTTAGCTGGCTGTTGAAACTGAATACACCGTTGTTAACCTCTTGTAGTAAGCGGTTTCTTCTGATAACGCCATTGAACATTATTAACGATATTGGTACTAATTCAAAATCAGTGCCTAGAAATGACATCATTTTAAACAACTCCTACCTTTAAAGAGTGTGCTGAAACTTTATTTTTTTTTCCAGAGAAAAACAAAGTTTTTCTTTTTTTTCCCCCGCAGTAAAATGTGTTTCTTCTTTTTTCTCCACTTGAGAAGAGCAGTATGATGTATTTGCTGTGGAAAGAAGTGAATGGTTAATGCTGTGGAAGGAAAAGCAATGGTTAAAGGGCAGGAGCAGTCATCCTAAATTGAAGACATGGGCGTCGGCAGGTAAGGGCAAGGGGGCATTTGCCCCCCCTGGAAAATGAAAAATTTGAAAAAACGTATAAAAATCAAAGCAAAAACCCAAACAAAATGTGTTTTCCGAGTTACTATGCCAAAAATAGGCTTTAGAAATGCCATTTCTGGCACTCTGGGAGGCATTTTGGGCTGAAATTTTCGCACATTTCATGTAAATTCATGGTGACTCGGAGGTTTTGCCCCCATCTTGAAATTTTGCCCCCCCTCCCCGTGACATTTTTCTGCGGACGCCCATTATTGAAGAAATGCAGTAAACTGTCCAGTTTCATGACTGGCTGTTGGGAGTCATGTGACAATGTTTTTTCTCTTCAACTGTGAATACTGGAAATAACTGCTTGGTTTACCTTCAATATGCAATAGTAAAGTAATAAAAGGTAATGAAAAATACTTTGAAGGAGAAATAAGTTGAAAAATGTATTATTTAGCTTTTTCTTCAAAATAAGTTTGGGGGGACTGCTCTTTACAAACATGTAATCAAACCCCTGACCAGCGCACTTGCCAACTTTGATTGAGAACAACACATCATTTATCATAAAAATGTGAACTTAAAACTTGTTTCTCCTCATTTAGAATGGAATAGAAGTTAGAACAACCTGACTGGGTAACAGTTAGTAGCCATGATCTGCCTTTACTACCAATGACGCCATTATTAGCGAGATTTGCGTAAAACGCGTTTCACAAATCTGAGCCTCAGCGGTATTTACTAAGTACTGTAAATTATGCTAAGCCTAGGCCTAGGCTAGGCCAAACGAAGGAATGTCTGCGTTACGATTACGTTTACATTGCGTATGCACCAGATCCGCTAACGGTTAACGTTAGGCTACCTTCACTCAATAAAAGACTTTCAACCACTGCAGTAAGTTCGAAAGAGAAAAGTTTACACAAATGTAAAATTATCTTCCCAAGTCCTTCTTACAGCGATTCAAAAAGCCAGACAGGTTTCCTTAACAATAACGTTCATCAGTTGTTACCATATCAGGCAATAATACTGTGGATTGGGTTATTATTGCGTTATTCTTGCGACCTTATAAATTCTCCCGCGCTAATTTGGATTTATCTCGTTATGTCAAATGCATGTACGTTTGTTCATCAAAATATTATGTGTGTACTCAGTAGGCTGGTGGCAATGTCGAAATCGATGTGCTGTTATTTTGCTATGGCGCCACCACTTGTCGGTCCAGGGACTCTCTTGGTCTAGAGATATTAAGGACACAGGACACATTTCAGGACACATGTGTCGTAACATGTCCATGGACAGTGTTCGAAAGGTTACACCTCTCAAGCCTGGAGGTAATTTAGTACGGGATGTTTTGATCAACAGCGTAAACGTTTTGGTTTGCTTGCTTGACATTTTGACTTGTAAGCCCGTCACCGGATCTCTCTTTTATAAAATGAAAAGCGTGAATTGACATCATCCCTGAGAGCAAAATTTGGTCGGCCTGATGGCGGTCTGCCGGTGGATTGTCCAGTGACAAGCCAGCTGTCCGCCGATGGCAGCGATGCTGATTGGTTAAACAACTGTATGCAAACGTCATGGAAGTTGGGATTCAGCTGGCGGACCGCCATCGGCCCGCTGTCGACCATTTTGCCACCGGCGGACCGCTGACTTTTGCTACATATTGAACAGTTTTTGTCTCATTTTGAGAGCGCCCTCACTTTTTCGTAGATTTTCTACCACAGTGTATCTATAGGGGTTTCATAGAAATCGTTAATACTGTATATCCCTTCAATTAATACAGTTTGTTCAGCCATTAATACATTCCTCATTATGCCTTAGCTCATATAAAGTTAACTTGTCCATACAAAACTCACTGAAGAGCCACCGTAACAGGCCAGAAAACAACCAGCTAAGGTTCTGTACTAATTCAATAGCAAATTAAGGACAACGAACTTTTCAGGTTTCCCTAGAAACTATGTCACATTGTATCCACTTTGTTCACTCATGATTTTGTCAATCAATGTCTTAACAACATCTTTCACCGGTCAAAAATATCCGTTGCACACTTTTCCCCACCGTACTTTCTCGGTTAAAAAAACCTTCAATATTGGTTTCTACGAAGCAGTGGATATATTTATTCATATCATTTGATTCCTCCACTATTTAGAAGGGGAATGGATAGTTTTCCAGTGAATATTAACACTGTACAGAATCCGTTGTTTACAAAAAATTATCATTGTTTAATTTTATAAAAGACATTTTTTTTAAAATTTAGTAATACATTTATTGTACATTCAATTCGATTCAATATTAAACATTTTTGCCAAGGCTAGATATTAAGCTTCCACACAAAAAATGGACTCGTTCAAAGCACCAAAGTCAGAAAGAGGGCATGAAAAGTCTCTAAGTTGCATTTGCAAGCATTTTAGGTTTCCTCCTCTAATAATTTCTTTGGAATCATGTTAGTAAAATGATTGTCATTCGATTTTGTTTCATATAAGAGGTAAATTCTTAATTGTCAAGTAAATTCATACAAAAAGTGGGCGGTATCTTGACTTGTTCACTACGACGGTCATTTAAGAATCTAATCGGAGTTTTCACATAAGCGAAAATGAGACAACTGTTCAATATGACAGGGATTAGTCTAATGCTCCCAAGTTCCGAGGGTCCAACTGATCTGTCCGTTTTGGTGAATCGCATGCCTGGGGAGGGTGGGTTTCCCCTTAACGAAAATTTTTGAATTTTAGAAATGTCTACACGCAATATGGTGGCAACTTTTTGGCAAATCAATAAACACAGTTTCGCTAGGTTACCGCCAATAAAGTTCACTACGGCATGAATTTTTTTTGCGGTAATCTAGAAAGATATTGTATTGATAGCTTTGCCAAAATAATATATGTACAGATAGGCCTACTCACAAACGTGCAGACCGCGTGTTTGGTCTAACGGTAGAGCATTCGCCTTTCACGCGGAAGGCCGGGTTCGATTCCCACGTAGAGTCATAGCAAAGACTCTAAAAATGGAACCTATTGCCGTTGTGCGTGATGCTCCGCATAAGCAATGGAGTAGGGAAAACAAGCCAGTGAGCCACAACTGGCAAAAAGGCCGTGACCGGAACCAATAGGTAAAACTCCTTATCACAATAGACCAATAGATAAAACTCCTTATCACAATATTCAATCGTTATTGTTGCCGTAAATTTGGTGGGGTACCGGTACAGTTTGCACTGAACGTCAACTCTATATATGTCACCGACAGTCGTGCCATGCTGCAGGTGATTTCCAACACACGTCTTCGTAAATCTCGCATAGTTTTCTAGCCATGAAAACACACAGTCAAGAACGTCAAGAACTGTCAAGACAACGTTCCTGGGATGCTCTGATACCAATCCCGCTTCTAACCATTTTTTGTTACTGAAAGCGGCGTTGCACGATGTTATTACACTATTCACGCAGTGACAGGGGCATATTCCATACCTGCTGCGAAGGTTAGCCAAGAGCGATGTTGGGACAGCAAACATTATACAGTGGCGGATCTAGGGTTTTAAAAAGGGGGTGGCTACGGTTTGCGTTTTGAATATTTCCGAAAAAATAAGTATTTCGCCATTTTCTAAAAACCATGTGAGGTGTGTGATGGGAAGGACTAGTGCCACCGAAAGGGGGATAGGGCAAACGAAATGAATGGTATGGAGCCACCCCCCCCCCTAAAAAAATGATACTCCAAAGTTCAGGCGAAAGCAATGTTTTTTCAAGTTCAAGTCAAGTATTTGACACCCATTATGGAGGATTATTGGCCCTTCATATTTGGCCCCGTTAAGTGTTGGAGATATCAAGTGGGATAGTTTTGTTATTCTTCACTAAGTCAGAAATCCATAAAAAAAATACTTACTGAAGCTTTAAAAGTTTAACATTTTTAAAACATACTTAAAACTTAGAAACAAAATACATGGTAGACACCACCCCCCTATGAAATCGGGATGACTGCTGTATCCAAGACATCTACGCTGCTCAATCCATCTCCGCTGGAATGTTACACGTTTGCCTCCCTTAAACTGTCGACTATGAAGTGTGTGTAAGGAGTCGGGTTTCCAGCAATTATTCATGATTTCCACTTTTCTTGCATCTTTTAGCAGTTCAGATGTGTGAATGACTTGGGAAATATTATTCGGAGATACAGCCGTTTGCACGGGGCTCTCATACTGGCTACAGTTGCATTATCAGATGCAGCCAGTTACCATGGGCGTCCGCAAGGGGGGGGGGGAATCAAACTTGTGAAAAAAAAAATTTAAAATTAAAATAAAAAAATTAGAAATAAATCATCAAAATACCTTCACTCACAGCGTCAGTTTTTACTCGTGAAATATGCGGACATTTGACCAGGAATAGCAAAAGAGAAGATGGTGCAGTATGCTGAATAGTGAAATCGTAATTTGGGGACCATCATTCGTGATATCTATTGGAAATTTGTAATTGTAAAAACTATGTACTAGCCTAGTTGTCAGGTATGTAGTGTGCATATGGCATCCGATCATTGATGAATGCGTTGGTCTTGGTTTGGTCCCGTGCTGATCTCAAGTGGTGACGCGTGGGTGTAACTTGGATATACAAGGTGAATACGGGGGTGGGGGGAGGGGGTGTATGCATGGTTCATAATTAGGTAACGGACATAGGCCTATATAGGCTGTTTGACAGTTGTAAGTTTTATCGTGCATAGGCGTGCGAGGCCGTTACCGAAAATTCTAAAAATCTAAAAATTACAGACATGAAATTCCTGTTTCAGGGCTGGGTACATGCAGCTTATAACACTCGCCAAGTGTCGTTTCCGGCCATCTGGAGGGTTTGTAAGGCCCAAAATTTTCTTGTACGCTCCGCGCCAACCGATGATGCCGCTCCGCTTAGATAGTGTACACAATTCAATCATCCATGATTTTCCCTTCAACAATTTTTTACATTGAAAATTCTAAAAATCTAAAAATTACAGACATGAAATTCCTGTTTCAGGGCTGGGTACATGCAGCTTATAACACTCGCCAAGTGTCGTTTCCGGCCATCTGGAGGGTTTGTAAGGCCCAAAATTTTCTTGTACGCTCCGCGCCAACCGATGATGCCGCTCCGCTTAGATAGTGCACACAATTCAATCATCCATGATTTTCCCTTCAACAATTTTTTGCATTGAAAATTCTAAAAATCTAAAATTTACAGACATGAAATTCCTGTTTCCAGGCTGGGTACATGCAGCTTAAAACACTCGCCAAGTGTCGTTTCCGGCCATCTGGAGGGTTAGTAAGGCCCAAAATTTCCTTGTACGCTCCGCGCCAACTGATGGTGGCTCTCCGCTTAGATAGTGCACACAATTCAATCATCCATGAATGATCTTGCCCCCCCCCCCCCCACTCATAAAAATTTCTGCGGACGCCCATGCCAGTTACGGTGCATTATGCGACGTTGACAATTCCTCATAAATATTCTCTACGATCATAGGCCCAGCGCACCCTTGGTTTAGCCTTTCACTTTCGAGAGGGTCTTCTTCATTCTGCCGTACATCCTTGTTAACTACAAAACTATCCAAAGTCTGTTGCTTACAACACCTTCCTTTCTTCGGGGGATTTTCCATTGTTTCATGTATAATCCAATTAAGTTTGGTATTTCTGTATCATATGCTAGCAATGAAGTATGCGGTAAACATCTACAACCTAACGTTAGGCGTAATAATGACTCGGGTGTGTGTGATCGTTGCAATTTGTCAACACGTTTGGGAAGCACTAAAGTAATACGGTTGCACCTTCAAGCTCTATTCTATATATGTTCGTACCAGACTGTCAGAATTAAATTAGTCTTTGGTGTTGCTGCATTTAACATTTTAATTAATCCACTTTTAAACATGTACTTTTAAAATTGTTGTTCGCGTTCCATAGGAAATAATAATAGGAAGAAGATAGCATGTGAAAACAATGCCTACTTTTTGTTATTTTTTTTATTTTGGTCAAAAAGGGGGGTGGCTAGCCACCCTAGTCACCCCCCCCCCTAAATCCGCCACTGATCATAGGTACGTACCAAGACCTAAACATTGTGTAGCAGCAGTTGAATGTACCGTGAGATACGATTTACTGAATTTAAAGTCAGTTATCGGTAAGCTGAATTATTTGTTAATTTGTGTGGTTCTTTAACTAAGAATACTTGGGCGATTTGAAACGCGGGTTTTTCAGAGGGCTGGGCGGGTCAGCGGGTTTTGGTGTTGAAACCCGCGAAATGCGGGTCACTTGGGAGGTGCCGGCCAGGCAGCCCGCCCGCCCGGGCTAGGCGGGGCAGCGGGAGGCGTGCGGGGCATTAGAGTGCTTATTCAGTCCAAGAACATTAAAGTTCAGATGATATTCTCTTCAAGAAGAGAAAAGATCCTCATACTGCAACGTTGTGGCATTGAAAAACAGATTACACCATCTTCATAACCAGTGCCCAAATATGGATCTAGATGGCAAACTATTGGGCACTACACATGAACAAGTCCCTTCCCAGCTGTCCGTTGCATTAATTTGGAAATTGAAAACATTTCAGCATTTTTGCAACCTTCGTCCGAAGATTTTTCCAGCTTCGGGCATTTTTTTTGTAAGACTACAGTATGAAGTGGGGATGGTGAAAACCTTTTTCCACGAGCTACCTGAATGTGTGGCAAATTTTTGTTATCATTTTTATTTTCCTTGAAAAATTTACTTTGAAAATAAAATTTTATGTTTTTCGGCGAAGATTTGAACTTATTAAAATAATGGGCGATTTCGTGCATTGGATTACACTAGATCTAAAAACGGGCTTTAGAGTTTCTTTTTAGCGACACGCTTCTCAAATCCATATGAATACCACTTTTGACTCAAGCCTACCACAGTAAGGAGAAGTGCACCAAAATTCTCTTTTCTGGCTAGACTCTAAGTAAAAATTTCACTTATGTCTGTGGAATGGGAACACGACATGGAAATTTTTATTAGAACTGTGAATTAAAGGTAGAATTCAGCTAGTAATAAGTAGTTACTGTACTATTACTTTGGAAGCAATTTTTCATGACGAGTCGAGCTTTATTCAATTTCATTAAAAATCAGTGCAAGGTTTGAGAACAGTTAGCTTCAATTTCATGAAAGCCTACATTTCATGTTCATTTTGAAAATAAAGGATTTTAATACACTGCAGGAAACGACTTGATGATGCTCACCAACTAACTTTGAACCTTTCCCTATATCTTTATCTATTTTCACTGAAACTTTTGTCCTCAAACTATTTATAGTTGGTACAACTCAAATTGTGTCAGTGGTAATTGTTGGACATGGAAAGTGTTGAGTGCCTGCATTTGAAAATCACCTGACATGGTGAAACCAGTGTTGTAATCGAGTCACTAGATTAGTGACTCGAGTCACCAGTTTTCAAACTTTTAACACTTTACTATTTCAATGGGGAAATTACTCCTGAATTCTATCGAGTCACTATCATTTTGAGAGGAAGTGACTTGTTACAACACTGGGTGAAACCTGCTAAACGGACACGACTTGGGATGAAATGCACGACGAGGAGGTCGATCTCCCGTATGAATATCCTAATTATGCATCTATATCTCTATACAACCAACATATTTAAAACATCGCCCCTTTTAACAGTTTAAACTGGTAAAACCGTAACAGAAAATGAATGCTCGCGAGGCGGGCGAGATCCTTAGTATTACTTGCTTGTCATTTCCGTGAACAATCAATCTGTCACACTGTGTGATGCGTTATGCCTCCATCTAGTCTAGTCCACCCTGGATGTACCAACAAAATCAGGCAATGCACTTACGCTAGTGAAACGTTATAGTGAAATGTTTTGCATTGGAAACAGTTGGCAGCAACTATTTTGTGATCTATAAATCAGTTCTGATATAAATACCCCACAGCTGTTTATTGTCCATTTTCCCCAAAACTATTGCTACACCCCTCAAACGAACAGTGTCATTTATGTTAGCAATAATTATATCTGCCCCTGGCATGAAAATGAAAGGATTAATAATTAATTTACAAAGTCAGTGTATTTGCAAGATTACAATTGCTATAGTTTGGATGCAATTAAAAACTAAGCTACGATGTAGGCGTACGTGTATACCGTAAAGATAAGTTTGGGCAAACTTACCTCATACAAATACATGATGCAGAGGATTACCTCTCATTAGAATAAAATGCAGGTAGTACCAGTGGCGTACGAGGCAGGGGGCAGGAAAAACTGCACCCCAAATTTACTAAAAATCTAAGATGCGTACAAGAACTTTGAAAAAAATTGGAAAAAAAAAATTCGGAATTCGGTTTCGAAAAATGGTTCTTCCAAAAATTCCTAGGCGTGCCCTATAAAAAAAGATATGCCCGAAAAAAGGAAAGAAACCTCAAAAGTAAAATGTGAAAAATTAACAAGATTTCGAAAATTCGCTACACATTCGGAAAGTGCAAAAAAACACCATTGCTAAGTAGTTTTACTTCAGTCTTTTACAACACAATACCCATAACAGGTCGATAATCCAAAGCCTTTCAAGTATTTTCCCCGAAAATAGAAAAGTGTCATAGCCAATGTAACATAATTATTTAGGAAAATTAAAGAGATAGATAAATTGCGACACATTTGGGAGCCTGTCTTGTGTAACACAATGCCCGAAATGGCCCATTATTTTAATACTTTCGAATCTTCTCCGCAAAACAGAAAATACTATGTTCAACGTAAAATTTTCCAGGAAAATTAAAATAACAAAAATTTGCGACACATTCAGGTAGCTTGAGGAAAAAGGTTGTCCTACTTCCCACTTCATACTGCAGTCTTGTATAAAAGTGCCAGAAATGAAAAAATTTTTGGGAAAAGGTTGTAAAAATGCTGGAATGTTTTCAGTTTCCAAATAAATTCAATGTGCAGATGGGAGGGTACGTGTTCAGGTGTAGTGCCCAATAGTTTGTCATCTATCCTGCCTCTAGATCCAAATTTCGGGCAATGGTTATGAAAATCGTGTACTTTGTTTGTTTTGAGTATCTCTTCTCATAAATCTGCCTGAAAATTTATTTCAAGCCACCTGGAGACACGAATTTTTATCGAAATAATAGAAGTTAAAATCATTACTGTCAAAAATTCTGACAGTCACTCAGTTTCATTAATTTAGTACAAATTTAAGTTAGCCAAGAGTCGCAATAGACTAAAATACATAAGCTTGCTTTCAATAACGTTTTAACGTTTTTTCCGCCGAAAAAATACAAGACTATTTTGTATTTTGTATATTTTACTGGTCTAAGGGCCGTAAGGTCGGTCATATTGGACGCAGCTTTTTTGGGAAGCAGAACTCCTTCGGCAGTATTGTTTGGTTTCGCCAAACAACTTTGCAAGAGAGTCGAGAGGAGTTTATAACAAGTCGTTGAGCATTTTGTTAAATATCTTGGTCTTAAAAAACAGTGTGGTGCGAGAATATGACCCAAAAGAGCATTAAGAGACGATTTTGGTTCGTCAGAGGGGGGGGGGGGGGAGGGGGGATTCGCCCCTTGACCATATGGACGCTCTGCACTGCAACCCCATCCCACAGGGAAAAGGCTCGTGTAAACAAGAATAAAAGCAAATATAAATACTATTCGTCTACCGAAAAAGTTGCATTTAACTATTTCTAGCAAAGTCTTCAAATATATTAATGTCATCTAAATGATTAATGCGACATAAAGCATCTTTAGAACTTTTTTATTCGGAAAACCGTCATTCCACAAATTACCAACTTTTAAAATAATGATTTGAAAGTAACTGGGATAAACACAAAACAGATGACAACATTAAAGCGATTCAGGCACATGAGATTATCTTTGTCAGTTATTAAGTTATAGTTATTAAGTTAGTTACGTGTAGTTAGTATGGTTAGATGGAGTTTTACCGCTAAGCCTGGTTTCGATTGTGTAAGTCGGGCTGGTCTCGGTTTTTATCAGTTGTGGCTAACTGGCTTGTTTTCCTACACCCCTGTTTATACGGAGCAGCAAGCACAGTGGCAGTCGATTCCATTTTGAAACACTTCCTTGTGGAAAAACTTTGAGAAAATGCATGCAGAGCCTTTTGATGTTCAGGGAAGTAGCACACAAAAATTTCATGTGAATCTTCTCCAGCGGATTTCATGTTAGTATGAAACCCACAACATTTGTAAACTTTTTGGGTCACGTCACGCCCTCCACAGCCTTCAGACATTCTCAGAGAGGGATTCAACTTCCTGCCTAATTATCATGTTTAAAGTGCGCCCTCGATTTTTCTTCTTTAGCAGGAAAAGGAGGTGTAATAATTATTTGACCAAGACTGGGCATAACATAAATCATGTTTCATAGAAAAACATAAAAATGATGATAACGGTTTCTTAATATTTGTTTGTAATTTGTTGTTTACTATACACAAAATACCCCCGAAGAAGTTGCAACAAGTAGGTAAACCATTCCGCTCAGGCTTACCGGAATGGTTCAGGAACTGAATGAACTAAAGAAGGCTATGTATAACAGTGGTAAATAATGATCAAATACTCATAGGGGCCCCCTGTCCAAAAACAAAAAAACAAAAACAAAAAAACGCTTGCCCTAAAATGAGGATACATAAATAAGTTCCGGCCAAACAAGTAAAATGATATGAAGGGGTTTTTGGACAATATTGGCGACAATCCTGTAAGGGAGGGGAGAGGGCCCCCACATTCGTTTTAAGATTAACGCAAGTGGTTTGAGTGGACCTGACCTTATGGTATATCGGGCAAATTTTATTTTTTTGTTCGGAGCGCCGTTGTCAGTTGGCCAGGCCCGGGACATCGAGGAAGTTTAAAAAAACAGTGACCATTCGGATAGCCGGAAACGGTATTTCGCAGGCTTGTAAGCTGAACAAAAGTAGTCGTTGAATACGAGTTTTTGTTGGCAATGAAGTTTCCCATTTTGCCTCAGAATTGCATCACTGCCTAAAATATTTCTACTTGCACCTGCCTAAGATCTCCTACACCCTCGCCAACATAAGTACTGGATGTATTGGTTGAATTTCACAAAATAATTAACTAAATACATGTCTCGATCGCCACTTAAAATTTTCCCGAATCGTCATCCTTCATTGCACAGCCGAAACGAATCCGTTAAATTGTTCTTGCCCCATATTTTCATATTTTATGTTTTAATTTATTAAGAGTTAATACGTCATCTTTCATCTTCCCATGCAGTCAACGGTACATTTAAGAGTTATTTCTAAATTAATACTGGCTAAAGTGGCAAAGTTCACTTTTTATCAACACGTTTAGCGGCGAAATGACAAACAGGCAGAAGAACGAACAAGACCGGAGTATACGCGACAATGGTCGGATCAATACATCATCAATATTAGGTGAATGCAAACACCAATCTCTCTGCACATTGATGTTAAATTACTCAACAACGGCCAAGTACAGAGACGCTTTTCCACGACAGACTGTAAGATGTGCTTAAACATGAATTGTCGCTGGTTTAATGTTTTATCTGCGGTGTTCATACATTAATGGGGTCACATTAGCGACACGGTTTGGGAAAAATGCCTCAAAAGATCAGAGATGGACGAATAATGTATGCTTAAATTAACTTGAACAGGCGTGTTGAATGAAATTATTGGAAAAGAACAGAGAAACGTGTAAAATAAAAGGCATTTAGACCGTTAAAGACACGAACCTACAAAAAAGAAAAGAAAAAAGAAACAGAAAAATGTGGATTGAATTCTTCATATCCAGGAAGCAACATCGGATTGGAGATTCAGGTTTATCATATATGAAAACACGACTCACCAAATAGGATTTTAAATAAAAGGTATGTATATGTAATGGGAATGCATTAAAATTTTCTCATGAAACCGTTTATGTACTGAAAGGTTTCAGCATGTGTACATCAAATTTGTCCTTCAACAATATCAAAATATTACAAAGAATATGAGTTCTCTAAGAGAGAATGATGTGCTCAACAGCACCGGTATAGCCAAGAATTTTGATAGGGGTAGCCACCAGCAGGGACTAATCCCCGATCTCGATGTGGGGTATAACCGAAGTCCAGCTTCCCCTCTTACCTTTGAAAAGTTTGAGCTATTTATAGCACCCTCTGCAGATGCAGTCTGTTTTAACATTTGTTGTTAGTTGAAGTTATTTTCGTTCCATCGAAACCATTTCCAAAATTCAATGGGGAGGGGTTAAGGCCTATGTGCGCCCCTTCTGGTTAAGCCAGTGTTCAAACTATGCTAGCTACATAGCTGAGGACTGACTTACAGTGAAGCTTGGTATGGCGCCATAATGCAGGGTAGCAAACCTCACCTGCATTAAATATTTTCATCCCGTCTTAAGCCCCTTTTCTATTGGCCTGACTCTTTAAGAGCCATATCCAAAACAAATATTTGTGCCCAATATCGTTTTCAAGGACAGTCTTATCTTTTGTAGGAATTAATTTATTTGGTAGATCTTAAAAATATGTGACGTCATCAGTTGCATCAATCCGAAAGTAAGAATTTTTTAATGACAACATTATATTACATTATAATCGCATTTCGAATAACACAAACGTTAACTCTCTTAACCACAAAACTTTATTATATGCTAACCTTGAGAATTGTGTAAAAAATGTTTGAATTCAGCTCTAAATATATCTCACAAAAAGCAAATTTGACCTATATTCAGTAGTACATAGCAAGGCTGTAAGATATGCATAGTCTTTACATGGAATATCATGTTGTGATTTGCCGAAATTGATTTTTAAATGGACTGCCATCCACTGCGACTTTTTATTGCTTTTAATAAAGCATTGAAATTGCAACGTAGCCGACTAAGTGATTTTAAAACCAACCATGTCATTGGTAAGTTCTGTCCATTTAAATAGTTACTACAAGGAAAAGTAAGTCGAATTACAATATATGGGGAAGCCGTGTTTTATTTGTTACACTCGGATATGCAAGTGCACGAGAGGGGTATGAGATGGGATAGGGTATATGGGGGTAGGCAGACCCCATGTATGAAAACACGAAAACTATTCTTCTTTGGGGTTCGAAACGTCCTTATTAGCAGAGTTGCTAAGGGTGTAAACGCTGCAGTTTTAGTGCAATTTTCCCACCTGGCATGAGTGCTCCCTGAGGCAAAAGAAAGAAATTTATCTAAAGAAACACAAAACACAAATCCATAGAAGAACCTAATTTGCATAAATAACGCTAATTAGCCCCGGCGGACAATTTTTCTATAGGCCTAATAATAACTTTTTACTTAAAGTGGCTCATTGAGTTGCTTCATGAAATTCAACAAATTTTTCCAAACCTATTTAGTTTTCTTCACAAACCAATGACAAATGGTCAAACTTAGACAATTCCCATACCCATGTACACAAATAACTGTTTTATGAGTGAGAAATTAACTGTTCAAGTCCATTTTCAAAAATTCGTGACCAGACACGTTTTCAAATTATGTACAAACCAGTTACAAGTCAGGACACTAGAAAATTCAAAATTCAACATTTTCTGTGACTTTCGGACTTTAAACCTGACTTCTTGTGCTAACTTTAAGCATTTTTATGTGGTAGTCATCCTTTGAGGCTCTTAATAAGTTATCGATATCAACTCAATGAGCCCCTTTAAAGAAAAAATATGTAATTAGTAATTACATGTGAATGTTTCATTAAAATGTGTAATGTGTATAGTTGTGTGTGGTCATATTTTGAGTAATGAACCCATTTCTGGGGCAATATTTATAAACATGCTGCCATTTTCTTGTTTTCTGATTTGCATAAAGTATGCTTATTAGCCCCGGTTGGCCATTATTCATTTACTTTTAAATTTGGTTAGTAAAGGAAAATGTGTAAATAGTTGAATTTGGCCATATTTACAGGGCACTGAACTCATTTTGGGACAATATTTTCAACAAACCACCATTTTGTTATCCTTTTTTTTTTTTTGCATAAATTATTGATTTGCCTCAATGAAACCCTTAACGTTCCCAGTCAAAATATAAAATCATGGCTAAAGAAACTGGCTGTTACAACAAACACATAGAAAAAAACTATAAGGCAGATAGAATATATGTTTGTTGCCCTCGACCGACCGCCAATAACTGCTGCCTGTTTAAATCATTTTTTATTTTCATTTTGTTTTCTTTGGAAAATTTAAGATTGCCTTGTTTCTTCCCAATCCTTCAATTTCATTAAAAGTCGCAACAATCTGAATGCACTTGTTTCTAGTAGTTCAACAATGTAGGCCTATATATGATTCATAAATGTACAATGTCACCCTTGAAGTGCAGTATAATATTTTCCAAGTAATCATCAGCGTGGGACATAGACTAATGATACTGCCAGACATCCAGGCTAGTCATGCGGTAAATTATTAAAAGTTCAAGATTATGTTTGTATTTGTTATATGAGACATTTACGTTTAGTATGCAAAACATTTGGTCTAGAAAAGATGACTATACTTATAATAGAAATAAAATAAAATAATAAAATGAGTACGTAAGTCACCGAATAACAACCAAAATGGAAGGGACGTTGTAGCCTTAGGGCAAGAACATAATCCGATGGCTATATTACAGGTCATAAAACTGATAAGACCAAGATTGGATGTAGGCAATGAGTAGTGGAGAAAATAGAGTCCTGTGGTGAAGACACTAGTACACGCAACTCAAATAAAGGTCGTTCGCAAGAGCATGCCACAAAGAATTCTCGGGGTGGGGGGGGGGGAGGGTGGTGCATGGGGGGTGTGCATATTGCCTTTACTAGTTGTGATGAAAAATTGCGGCAATCGTTAGATTTCATTCAGCCTTGGATACAAGCTTTAAATAGCTTGCTTTAAACCATGTACCTATTTGCATTACAATGCCTTGCATATGCATATCATCCCCTAAAATAGCTTCTCAGTACTGAGGTATGATGCACTTATGGGTTTTATTCTGTCTCCAGATACCTTCTATCAAATAACCCGTCGCTACCGACTCAGTCAACTAATATTGACATGAGATAGAATTATTTATGTACACAGCTCTAGCCTCAGGTAAGAGAACTAACCCACCCACACGCAGGCCAGATTTCAAAAAGACGGCAAGAACGCCGATGCATTTCGTGTATTGTAAAGGAAAGTGAAGATGATTCTCTACATGTGACTGTTATTTTTAATTTTAAAGTGACAGTTGTAGAACAATGGTTCTGCAAGCTTTTAAAGGTGTGAAAAATTCGTTACGATAGAATTTGGTTTGTTGGTGTTTTTCGCCCTTCGTAATAACCTTCCACGTTAAGACAGAATTCACCCTGTCCACACACTGAAGAATCTGACAATGAAATAGAATCATCTATAGCATACACCTATTTTTTTCAGGGACCAATGGTGATAAGTCATGGCAATGGACAAAGCAACTTCTTGGAAATAGGCCACACTCCTAATTCTAAAATGACAGCTCAATCGTTTTTTGTAATTAATTCACCATTTAGAAACAATTCATTAGGATAATTTCAATAAAGAAGATCGTACGTATGGTCAAAGTTAGGCGCACAAATATATATTTGTCATTCTTCTCCCCCTATAGTTATAACTGATATTCATACAAAAGCAGCTGTACTAATAAGACTTTCCTCGCCAAATTTGAGAGCTCTATCTAGGGAAATATCGATATTCGCAAAAAGTGAACCCTGGGGTTTAGAGGTAATTTTGTCACTCGTCCTATCGGCTCAAACACTACACACTAACAGCTATAATGTAAGTTAAGACTATTTGATAAAAAGGATGGATTCAATTTTAGCATCTTAATTAAATCTGCAAGTCTCTGTATAAATCACTTTAGGAAGTTTATTGGATGTCTCTATAGAGGCGATGAGGAAAAATATAAATACATAAAGTACTGTATAAAATATGCGTGTTTTGGCTTTGGATTTTGACCAGAGACAGTTTCAAAAAGAACAATTGTGTGAAAAATATATTCTTTTTGTTTCCTCAAATTCAGAAGAGGTTATTGATTATAAACTTTTAAGGCAAAATTCATTGGCTTTGAAATATGCAGAAAAATTTTCTCTTCAGTTTGTGAAAACTGCATCTTAATAGCAAATAGCGTTCCGAAGGTACTAGTTTTCAAAGTAACTAGTTTGCTTTGGATTTGGTGCATTATATGAAATCTGTGGTGCAGGCGCGTAGCCAGAATTGTGTCATTGGGAGGGTTTGGGTGTCATGGGAGGGGGGGGGGGCACGACATGAAGGAAAAGTCTACGGATAGAGAGAAAAACGCTATTTTAGGTGTTTTTTTGCAATGCAAGGTTAAGTCATGGGGGGGGGGGAGTTCTAACCCCCAAAACCACCCCGTGGCTACGCCACCGCCGTGGTGTAACCGTGGCACATTCATTTGACATTGCATTCAATGTATTTATAATTGTGGTTCCTCTGCAGGGAATAGCAGGCATCACTGTTTGCTATACCCACATATGAAGTAGAATGAGGCTAGATGTACAGACAGAGATATTCAAATGTTCCAACAGTGTCATATTTCAAGGACAAACAAGAAATTCAATAGTAAAGAAAAGCGAAAGGAATCTAACTCAATGTCCTCACTTTACATAACTTTCTGTGGCTTAATTGAAAAGTAGAGGTATTTTTTAACAAAAATAACCAGATTTTAAAGTGAGACATTGAATTAGAAAAATGTCATTAGAACAGGGTTTGAAGGTCATGGTGTGGAATCTTTTTGTCTTTCTAACGATACCCAAGTCAAAAGCCACGGTAATATAACATGACCACTCCCACAACTTTTAACCAGTTGTATGGGAAAGTGATCAACTATAGACGAATCCGAAGCGCGTATTTTTAGTGACTGTAGGCCGCCATTAGTGGGGTCCATCAGCCTAAAACCGTCTTTATTTATTGTTTACATGAATTTCAAACCCTCATATTTGGTGAAATTGGACAATTTAAGATACAAATTAGTGTACAACCATCCATGCTAGAGGTAAGCAAGGAAATCGAAAGAAATAAAGGTGACGAACCCCAGTTATGGCCGACTGAAATCAGCTCATAACAGGCCGTCAGGATCCGTGTATAGAATACAAGCAAGCCTTCGTTACACCTGAACAGCTATCAAGATGCAACTGGGTGTATACCAATTATTACTACGTTCTTTAAGTCAATAGGTTGCAACAGCCAAATCTAAGTACTGGGGAAAGTCGACTACATTTCTCGTCAAAGGAGTACGTTTCTTAACAAGACTGTGCTCAGATGTCAGAACAATCCGTCCGATATTCATGATCCTAGCAAAAAGGCACCGAAAAAATAAACGACTACTGCGTTGTTGCTCTGGATGAAAAACAATCTAGAGGCTTTTGCTAGTTGTTTTGTTACAAACTGTCTTGCAGATTTTTCAATCCGTTCATGTGTTAAATGAGGTGGGACAATAAACTTGCTGGAGGCAAAACCTTGGAGGTGTTAGACCCCTCACTCCTTCTAAGTATGATACCCACAGGACTCAAGGCGGCTTTCCTAATTTACTAAGTGAACTTTACCAAATTTTAAAAACTACCAAAATTTTTCAACAAATGTATTTAATATGTTAGTTATTCAATTAGTAAGTTGAATTAAATGAAATTTTTGGTTCACTTTCTAACTTATTGACTTAAGTCGGGTCTGCCTCAGCCTTTTTCTTATGAATGTATACACAGTACAGAGCACTAATTTGCATTTAATAATTTACATTTACGTATCTGTTCAATTAGTAGGTAGACACTATCCCTTTAAATTCCCCCACCATAACGGTGATGCAGCACGTTTACTCACCTACCCAAGCCAAAAACAACTTCTACACACTATATGCGTAATATGCATTCATCCAAATATAATGTTTCCACAATACATTATTTAGGCCTACTGCCTTTATCAATATAACTGTCATTTTTGAGGAATAGTAAAACAAACCAAAAATGTTAGCTCTCTCCTTATTCACTAGGAAAATGATTAAGAAGAAACAAAGACTCATTTTGAGCTGTCTAGCTATGTTGTACGAGAGACTGAAGTGGGGCATGCAGTATTGAGGGATCTCCGGTCTGAGCGAGGGGTTAAATGGGGTGGTTTTTTCAAGGAGCATAGATGCAAAATGGTATGATTTTCGACTATGAAGGGAATAGTCTTGAAAGCTAAATTGGTCGTTGTATGTATGTTGTCACATGCAATCTTGCTCCACAGATGTTACCTTTTAAAGTAATTTTTTTTTTTTTTTTTTTTTTTATCTTTTGATCAATTTTTCGTTTTGAAGGCCGGGCAATTTTAAGGGGAATGGCCAATGCCCATCACCCCCCCCCCCCCGTGTATGTCACTGTTATACAAACTCGCTTGAAGTCGTTTCCTTGTAACTATTTTAGGTCAGTGTATCTCAAAAGGCAAACACTTTTAAATGCTTTGTATTTAACCTTCAAGTTTGCTTGTGTGTTTATTTATGATATTGATCATTGAATTATTTAAACGACCAATCCTTTCACCTTAAACTACAGTTCTTGTAGGGATTTATGGAAATCCTCCATTGGCTCTGCTCTGTGGCTGACAGCTGATTCAACAATGAAGAGTACCAAAGCTAAGTTAGAAGGCTAAGAGAATTGGTACTGTATGGGGTGAGAGAACTGGGTCTTAAATGGCGATTTTAACTCCCGTCTGGGAATTGTTTGTAAGCAAGACAGTTCTTTTATAAATCTTGCTAATTACAAAAATGACTAGTTGCTTGTTTGTGCCCCATATTGCATGAAAACAGCCGCGGTCTTATCTACATGGACTACATGGACAGAGCATGCAAAACGTACGTCCTATCCATAAATAGTCGCCACCGACTGGGACGAAAAAGGCCCACAAAGATGGCCGCTGTGAAGCTATAAATCGTCTAAGTTGACGACGACTCTGTAATATTTTGAACAAAAAAAAAATGACTTGAATGGGAAACAATATCATATTCCTGCAATACTGCAATAATTTTGGCCTTACCTTGCCATATTTCAAAAATAACTCAACTTTCTTGCAAAATTTGGGAATTGACTTGGGCAAATCCAAACTTTTACATCAAATCATAGCAGACAACCATCTTGGTGCGCTTTTTCTCACACGTACGGTAGCTACAATCTACCGTGCAGTATGCTCTGTCCATGCATAAGAGGTCCGTGGAAAAAAGTTCAAGCTTACTTTTATCATGATCTGCATTGTTTTGAAATAACAATCGGGCTTCGATACAGTAAGGGGGAGAGGGGGGAAGGGGGTTATAGCTTTGGAAAATCTTTAGCATCACTTCGATTTTAAGACCACAGCTGCGCTACCAACTTCATGTATCGTTGTGTATACAGATATTTCAAGCTTTTAGAACCCAGTCCTCGTCTGGCTTCCTTTTCAAAATGTCGGTGACCTCACTGTCGTGTACGTAAACTTCTGTCACCCTGAAATTTGTTCATGACAACAAGGGGGATCCAAAGAGGAAATCGTTAAACCAATTTGTGTTTAATGTAGATACCCTTCGTTGGTTCTTGCCAGGGACAAGGACGGTGTCATAAAAAGTTAATTCAGATTTATACCTAATATACATGCTGGTTAAAACATTTAACCAAATTATGCTACATAAGCAGCCTTGTACACTCTCAACATTAATGTAATGATTACTAACCGCTATATGCAAAACATGTTCATGAGCATCAAAGTTGAACTGCTTTGAGGAAAAGTACATCAGGCGATACACAGCCTACCTGTTTACCAATGCTACTATACTATGATAAATCGTGATACAGGGCACTGGGAAAACTATAAAACAACGTATGCTTGCGAGCGAATTAGCTTTCTCCTCGCAGAATGTTGAAATTTCATAGCTAAAAACAGGTGACAGGCTATATTCGTTCAAGGCAACTCTGCGTGGTTTGATGGACTTTAATTATACTGCATCCTTGGACAGTACATAGGAGACCTATCTCGTACATATAAATTATTAAATATCCATCAAAGGTTCATGCGTGAAATCATGATTATTTCATCCAACAAATCTATGACTAGTTAAAGATTTGGAAAAGAATGTGATATCATAAAAATATCTCAAAATTTTGTGGTAGTAAATGGTTCAAAGAGTTGGGGATTGCTTGACATGTTCTTCTCTCTGTATTATCACCGCAAAGTGGGGGAAAACATGACACGTTTGCAAAGCCTTATGGGAGAGAATATTCTGTAGGGGTACGATTTTTCATAGCAAAGATTATTCTCGCCTCATTAACCTCAAGAGTGAATTGGAATACGAGTATAGTCACGGGGGGAGTAGGTGCACCATTTCTTGATGTGCTGCTTCGTCCTGGAATCAAACATCGTCACGTTTTTGCTTTTTTATTTCAGTTCATTACAAATCAGCATCACAAATTTCTACATTTCAGTTCTTTCATGTATAATTGATGTTTCTGTGAGTAATCGAATGATATTTACAAGTTACGAAGTAGAAGAAAGGTTGAATGTATAGACGAATACCATTAGCGCTTGTTTTTAGTAACTGTAGGCGGCCATTAGTGGGTTTTATCAGCCTTTAATCGTCTTCAGTTATTGTCTACGTGAATTTCAAATCCTCATAGTCAGTGAAGTTGAGAAAATCAAGATACACTTCAGTGTACAACCATCCATGGAACAGGTAAGGAATGACCTGGACAGAAAAATCAAAACGCATTCTCAGATGTAAACTTCGAACTCGTTTAGCGTCCACCAATCAAACATGACGCTTGCCCCAGAATTCATGCATTTGTTATTTTTGCCCCCAAATAAGTTTTCCTTCATCACACGTAGGCAACATATAAGTTGGCCAAAACGCCATAAAATGACAACTGGTTTATGACCCCATACATTTGTTGGAATTCTACGGCACTACGTAGTCCACACTTGGAATCTAATATCTACGTAAGATGAATGCAGGTAGCTGACAAACATTCATTCGTGACACTTGTTCTTCAACTCTAAATCTTCATAAACCTCGAGTATTTCCCTTGAGTTGCACGATACTCCACAAGAAACACCTTTCTGATGGCCTCTTCGTTTACGCCTGCCGAATTCTTCCGCGATAATCCCCATCCAATTACATCAACCTTCTTCTCACACTTCAGTCACGCATTCGCGCTAAAATACAAGCTACGTGGGATGAGGCCCGAACATTGCCCAGAGTTGGTTGTGTATACACATCCATTACGGCAGTCCGATAAAAAGTCGCGCATCTCTCCAACCGACGACGATAAATTTTCAATTCGTTATCATGACCCAACCATCGCATCTTGTCTTCACACCTGTCCTTCTTCCTAGAGCCCATAATATTTCGTAGTTTTCTAAATGTCGTTTCTGCTCTCCAAACAGACCAGCGTCAAGGTGAAATGCATTACCATATATTTTAACGCTAAGAACTGACACTATCCTTTGTAAGCATACAATGGCAAAGTCTCTATCAAACAAAGTGCTTTTGGCTACAAAGCTGTTCGATCGTAAACGCCCAATTTTCTCATTAATGACTATTAACCGGTGGAGCACGTTTAGCGTGTGTGCTATTAGCAGCAAATACGACAAATTAGCTCAAAGTTTTGCGTGTCAGAGTCACGTATCGTTTCAAATCTGCGCAAAAAGGAAGGGAGGATAATCACTCGAAACATTTCTTTTCATATAAACACGCACGGTCATTTTAGCTATTTGATCTCTCACACAGCACTGAATGGCTTGTTTCTTATCAATCCTTATTGTTAACGAGACAATGTGAAAGCCTCATGGCGTTTTAGTCTCATCGTTTAAGAATAGGCCTTAGCTTACAACAGAAAAGATTATGCCGGTAACGTCAACATGTTGGTTTGCCAGTGAGTTGTCGGAAAATAATTCCCTGGTTTACCGATATAGCAACAACTGTCTAACGGAAATAGAAAAATATTTCTTTAGTTTAAGGTGACCATATTTGGGGATATAAATCAGGGACATCAATGCAGGCCCATCTCTGGCCTGGTGAAGGGGTCCAAAGGAGGGTAGGAGTGTCGTCTCCCATAACTTTGAGATTTTTATGCCCTTTTCAAGGAATATACATGCAAAATGGTGCAATTTCTTTTCTTTTTGACAGGATTTTTCTTGAAGGTTTAGTTGTGGTAGATTTCTGGGGTAGATTTTTTATTCTTTAGTGAAACTTTTTCATTGTAATGTTTTCGCTCACCACTCAAGATCAGGTATGGAGTTATTTCCCCTGATCTATGGCAACTTGAGAGTATATGTTCCTCAAGCAGTTTTACCCTAGCGAAAATTAAAAGTGAAAGTTTAATAAAAAATAATAGTTTCGATCTGTTTCAAACATTAGACGTAACTCAAACAAGATTGTCTAATATCCTTTAGACTAGAACCAAGTGTAATTGTGTACTTCAAGTCTAGAATTCAAAAGTAGGCCTATTTCAGAAGTCGTATACTGAATCTTAATAATCTTACTCCCATTCTTGTAGCTTGTTACATTGCTGAATTATTAAATTTTGAAATTTATTCACTTATAAACGCATATTGCGTTTATAATTTGTGACTTTCTTTTAGTAACACTCACGTCACCTGCGTTATTTCCTTTGAATCTATGTTTTATGACCTTGGACGCTCCTTGGACGCTGCATAACATGTTGTGCACTCCATAGAGGGCTTTATTAATTACATCACCCCATAATTCAGTAGCGCAACCATGACATCACAAACTATTGCGCAATGTTCTTTATCATTTTATTGACGAATCCGAATAGTCAAGTGACGAATTTGATTTTGTCTGACAAAACTGGGGTCCACCAGCTTTATGCTTTCAAATTCTCCGCTTCTCTGCATAGTAGAACATTGCACACTAAAATACCCTTTCATTCGCCCAATTTCACTGAATATAAGGGTTCAGAATTGTATTTAAACAATAAAATGAAGACGATTTAAGGCTGAAGGACCCTACTAATGGCCGCCTTGACTAGCTGCTCGAATTCGTCTATATCTCAGCTTAGGAATGTTCTATGGACATGGGCCTGGATCTGGCTCATTTGGTCCAATGGGATATCGGGGCCTATACATGTCTATAGTACTCTATAACTGGGAATACGGTAATCTACGAAATACGCACATGAGATTTCTGTCACACATCCAAACATATCTGTAAAATCTCAAGAGGACTTACGAGAAGAAAGAAAACATCACTGGAATTTATTGGAACTTCATTATTTTGTGTTTCCACATTTTGATAGGGTAAATCCATAATCACACTACAGACTTTCTGATACATCTGGCTTTCATCGAAATTCTTGGTCTAAAGTATAATCTAGCAACGAGATGCTTTACCCAATACCTTTGTAGCCAATTGTGTTTCAATAAAGAACGAATAATGTATGACGTCATGTTGAAAACGCATTCCCCCTTATTTTACGAGCTGGATGTTATTCATGCTTGAATGGAAGAACGGTGTTCTCAAACCGAGAACGCATTCCGCCCCGTCTGTCACCTTTAATCAGAAAACATGACTCACAATTGTCGATGCGTGAAGGCACACCGTATAATTACTATTGGGGAGCGTGAACATCTCGGAAAATGGTTTATTTGAACTGTTTTACAGACACAAAATCAAAATGCCGTGCCTATGTTAAGCCATATTTACTGAATCATTACAAGCTATAAAGTGAAAGCAGCAGTTATTTAGACAAGTGATACACTCTATTTACTTCACTTTAGATCACAAAAACGAATTTGGTTCGGTGACTGTACATATCATGCGACGAAGGTTATTAGAAAGAAAAATAATTCTTTTCTTCCATGTTTTAATTTGCATAGAGAATAGAGATATGAGTAGATGAGGTTTAAACCGTGTGACATTTTATGACTTGTTCGGTTTGTTGCCTTTGATTTCAGGTGAAAGCCCGCAGGCCATCAGCGGCCCTTGAGGGGCCCGCAAAATTTCGCACAACCAAAAAATTAAAACAAGAAACGAATGAGGTCTTGCTAAGACAATTATTGCCAAGTAAAACCTGGGGTACCTATCTAGTTCGGAATATCTTGTCTTACATAAAAATGATTAGCTATTTGATGTTTTTAAAAGCTAGCCTGTCATAAGTTCATAATTATGTACGGTATTCTTGTAATGTGTACACATACCTTCAAAAATAGCATGTCTGCAGCAAAAGGCTACAGCTACAAGCAAACAAACAAGCATCTAGCCAGGCGGGCGAACTGAAAACTGAAGCACTGCAGAAGAGAACAAAACATCGGGTACATGAAATCTACCCTTCTTGACAGG
Source organism: Holothuria scabra (assembly GCA_037179385.1). Lineage (NCBI taxonomy): Eukaryota > Metazoa > Echinodermata > Holothuroidea > Aspidochirotida > Holothuriidae > Holothuria > Holothuria scabra. Next base: position 17,541,286 of record CM074184.1, on the reverse strand, counting down.
GACTGACTCCAATAAACATACGCTGTGTACGTACAATGTGTTGATTAAAGGTAGTGTGACTTGTCAGCAAAAAGCCCTGAATTTACTTAGTAGTTAAGGAGCAGGGTCTCTTAAGAAAGAATCCGTTGGAATTATGTCAGTATCTTTTACTGTTCTCAAGACATACCTCTTGGTTTGAATGTTTGTGAAGCAACCTGTTGGTTATGCATGAAAAGCGATGTTGAGTGTTTCACAGTGTTGACATTTCTTTTGTTAACCCTACATTAATTATCTCTTAATTACTCATCAGATAGTTTATAGTTTAGTGATTGATACTAATGACTTTCAAGGACACAATTTCAACTTTCAAAATAAACCCTTCAGGAAACACTATTACATCTGCCCTTGAAATGAAGATTGCAAAAACAAAGGATAACATTAGCCATATATGGTATGTCCCTCCCATAACATCACAAGATTTACATATTGAGCTCATATTTATGCATGATTAAGTGCAAATCAGAAAAAAAACCTGTTCAATTGCCAATTTTTGACCGATTTTGATGGGAATTGAGGCAATTTTCTTGGTTTTTAATGCTTTGTACAGTAAATACCCGACTTCGTCATTTTAGTGTCACACTACCTTTAAGATGATCGTTTGTCGTCTTCTTATTTAAGATCGTCGAGAGTAAATTGCGATGGATTTGACTTAAATGGGCGATGATTATTGGTAGGCGACGAGCAGGGAACCAAAAGATAAATGCCATGACAGGTGTTGATTGGGTGGTCAAATATGCAACACATCCAACTAGAGTATTTAGTCGAGTCTAAAAAGTGGTGATCTGTGGCTGCTAAATCTACAAAGCTACTAACCACCGTCTGCACTTAACAAATCGGTATAGACGAATCCGATCAGCGCTTGTGTGTAGCAATTGACAGCTTTTTCTGGGACCCATCAGTCCTAGATCGTCTTCACTTATTGTCCACATGAATTTCAAACCCTCAAATTCAGTGAAATTGAGTGAATCAGGATGAAACTCAGTGTTAGTGGCGTAGGTAGCCACGGGGGGGGGGGGGGGGAGATTAGGGGTTAGTAACCCCCCCCCCCTCACCACATGACCCAGGCTTGTAATGCAAAAACACCTAAATTAGCGTTTTCTCTCTAGACATCTCCCTCATGTCGTACTCTTATCTTCCCTCCCAAGACAAAATCCTGGCTACGCGCCTGCTCAGTGTACAACCATCCATGATACAAATAAGCAAGGTAATTGAAAGACTGAAGGTAATGGAGCCAGGGAGATGTTAGTAACACTTCCTTGATAGACCCCGTTTATGTCCGACTGAAATCATACCATCACTTGACTCTCCGGATTCGTCTATAAAACAATATCAATGCAATGCACACAAAATACGGAAACACTATCAGGAATGAAGCGTAAGTGTAACTTTTTTGGAAATTTGGATTTAAAACCAAACATGAGAAATAATGTACGCCCACATACTTTCCTTAACCAGGGAACTCAAATGGCCTTGAAATTTACCTGAATTTTAAATTTGTAGAGTTAAGAAAATGTGTCAAGCTGATTGCTATGTTCAACAAAGACGATTCCATTTTTCTGGCTCATGGTAGTAAAAGAAAATGCACCCTCATATGGGTAAGCAGTCTTAAAATACGCTGAAGGTCTTTTGCACTGAAACTTTACCTAACTGCAGAAAAACAAGCATGATGGTTTCTGAAACTGACATTTTTCAACTGGGAAGAGCTGATCAGCACCACATGCTGATGAGTTCAGCACCATATGCTGATGAGTAAATATCTTAAAATTTTTCTAAGGTAGCGGTTTGACCGTATGGTAGAGGAACAGCTCGGGTGACTAAGTGTCAAAACAACTTATTCTGAGCCTGATCGGCGGGGGGAAGGTTGGAACAAAATTATGACGAAACATCGCAAGAGTCCAGCGTTAACTTTCTATTTTGTTCAAATCTGAATACATTCTAGTCTTACTTCACAAGTCATTATCCGTTGGTCCGTTGATACTTTCACTCAATTTTGTCAATTTCAATGTGGCCCAAAATGACGCGCACCAAGATGTTGTCCCACAATCCTTTGAAATTGCGTTTTTCTTTTTGTAAAAGGGTCTATGTCTTAGATTGATGACAAATTCCTGCATAATTTTAACAGCTTTTCTCCCTGCAATGTGGACAATTTTAATAATTCAAGTTGAGCGTCACCAAGGGAGACGTGAACCTCCAATTTGTGAGTGGAGCACAGCTATTCATGAAAGAGGAAACTTCCCCAAGAGTAAGAAACAGATCATGATCACCTAGGTGATGACAGTTATTAAGTCACACACTGCTTGAATGTTGCATCTAAAATGCAACTTTTATAACATGAACTCATCTCCTGTGGTACTGTTGACGTTTATCTTTTATCAGTGTCTATCTTCCATGTTTAGTCTCTTTCTCGCAAGACAACCTGAATACCAACACTACAAAGCTGTAAAACAACAAGCAACATGTAAAAGGCTACATACCTTTTATCATGGAGCTGAGTAATAATAAAGTGCCATGTGAATTACTGATGAAGCTACTGGCATAATTCATAAATGAAATATATCAAAAAAAAAAAAAGGCTTACAAAAGAATCTTGATACAGACAAGTATTTTGACTTAAATCAGCAGGCATTTATTTTGTAAAATCTTTAGAACTATTTACAAATTAAAATGAAGATGCATATCTTAAAATTGTACACAAACCTTATTGTTCATTAAACAGGAACACATACACTTTTATTCACTTTCTTCCACAAAAATTAAGGTATTTAGTTGAACATGTACTGTAAATATGCATACTCTCACACTGAATACAAAAATGAAACTTTAGAGCCAATTTATACTTCAATGAATGCTATAAAGCTATAACAGTTCAGCAAGCAATGTTCAGCACTGAGCTCTGGCTGCTTCTGACTCTTCCTGGCCTGTATGATAGTTTCTTATCTGTGATATCACAAAGTTCAGCAATGTTCAGCACTGCACGAGCTCTGGCTGCTTCTGACTCTTCCTGGCCAGTATGATGGTTACTGATCTGTGATATCACAAAGTTCAGCAATGTTCAGCACTGAGCTCTGGCTGCTTCTGACTCTTTCTGGCCTGTATGATAGTTACTGATCTGTGATATCATATCTATGCACGTGCTAATGAACTACTAAGTGTAAGGTGCAGTTCAGTGACTTACCAATTTTAAAGTGGCTCATTGAGTTGGTTCATAAATTCGACCAAATTTTTCCAAACCTGTTACATTTTCTTCACATACCAATGACAAATGGCCAAATTTGACAATTCCCATATCCTACATACAAGCAGCTGTTTTATGAGTTAGTACTCAATGGTCAATGCAATTTTCAAAACTTTGTGACAAAACACTTTTTCAAATTACTCACAAACCTGTTAGAAGTCAGGACACCACAAAGTTCAAAATTGCAACTTTTTCTGAAACTACTGGAAATAAACTTGACTAATTATGCTAACTTTATGTACTGTCAGACAGTACTGACCCTTAAACACTCACACTAAGTTATCCAAGAGCCTCTTTAAAGTGGCTCATTGAGTTGGTTCATGAAATTCGGCAAATTTTTCTAAATCTGTTAATTTTTATTCAAATACCCATGACAAATGGTCAAACTTAGACACCCCCCATGTTCTACAAATAAGTAACTGTTTTATAAGTGAGTACTCAACAGTAAGTTTATGTTTTCAAATATTTGAGACCAGACATTCTTTTCAAATCATGCACAAAACCATTTATACAGACCAGGACAACATAAAATTCAAAATTTTAACTTTTTCCCTAACTTTTGGACATGAAACTTGATTAATCATGTTAATTATCAGCATTGCCATGTGGTGGTGAGCCCTTAACATTCTCTTTAAGTTAAAAATATCAACTCAATGAGCCCCTTTAAGTGCCCTGTATGGTATTACAAGCAGAAAAGACTAGATATCTGATGTCATAGTTCTTGATTTGGTTCTACTCACAAAGTTTGCTTTTTTGAATTTTTTTTATTGTTATTGTGGTGATTTTGTTAAGGTTTTGGGAAAGATCTGTGATTATATGTTTCTTGCAGCATTGTAGCCTACCACATTAATATTTGGAAACACTGTCTTCTTCCATGCTATGAAAATTGACTGCTCAGCTATGAATATGATTAGTCAGGAAAAACAATGGATGATCATGTACGAATATTATAATAGCTGTATAGCACATAAAATGTTGAAAGTATGAACAAGTGATAGTGATACACTACAATTATATGAGAAATATATATTCCATGGACCTTGCTAATAGATACACTATGCATAAATAAATAATACAATGTCTTGCAAGACTATATTACCAATCCTCTTTCATTTCATACAAAAAATGTTAAGTTATGGAAGATAAATGTAAAATATATACAAAACTATCACCTCCTTTTAACTTAAATATATTCAACAAAACAATCAAAAATTTTAAAAATTATGTAAAACATAATAGAGCCCCAAATAAAACCAAAAGATGAACTAAATGCACATTGTAATTGAAAGACAGAAAATTTGGGGTGGCAATATCCCTCTAAAAATAAAGGCAAATAGAAAACTGTATACAGCTTTCTACAGGTAACTCAGAATTATGGAATGTAACATTTCCTTACAATACCAATAATATATGACAAGCAATCAACAGCTAAATGTTGGTTTTTATAGTTTTTGGTGTACTGTGCTTGGGTAAACGGTGAATAGCATGAAGTTTGTAATTTTCATGTTAGGTGCACTGTCTTGGGTTAACTGTACTGCCTCAACTCACCCACTCAGTAGTAGCTGATCTTTTCATAACACCTGCTGGCTCTCACCTGAAGGTGGAAGAACCCCCACCCTTCTCCACTTTGAAATAACCCCCTTCCCTCTCCCTGAGGCAATAGGTCTGCTTTTACTTGTGTTTGTTCCAGACTCTTGAAACTTGAGCAAGAAGATAGCCTCATTTCCAAAAGAGTGAATTTCTACACTAAGCTACTTTTTACAGTATGAAGTCATGTCAGCTACTAGTCAGATGAAGAAACCTGCTGCACTGGTCCAACCAAACCAGAATTAAAACTACAAGGGCATGGAGGAATGTTGTGTATGATATCATAATGCCAGGCCCATACTAACTCTGGGCAATCCAAGCAACACACATCTATACCATGCCCTAATATCTTGAAAGTTTACATGATGCAATCAAACCATTTCTATCGTCACTTATACCAAAAGATATTGTTTACAGAATAAAGACATGTCAGCTACTATACAGTCAGAGGAATAAACCTGCAACACTGGCCCAACAAACTCTGAGTCAAAAATTGGCAAAAATTTGGGTCTCATTCCAATGTACATTATAAACCCGGCTAATTGCAGATTGACAGTAAGTACAACCATCAAGCAGAACAGTTTGTAACTGGCTTTATAGGACTATTATTTCACTATTTCAAACCCTCTTTTCTTCAAATTGTCTCTTTTATACAGACACTCCAAAATTTACACTCTTGTCTAGATGGTGACACTTTACCCACTGAGCAGACAAACCTTTTTCCTTCATCTTAATAGTCAATACACAAGATGGCAAGTTCACAAAATAAAAATTTGTTTGCTACACAGTTTAGGTGGTAATTACACCAACCAGAAGTCTCTTATGTTATCATATTTCAGAGTTAGGAGGGTTCTTCACTTTGAGAATATTTTAGCAGGTATGGAAATAATTGAATAGCACACAGGACTTATGCACTGAATTTGCACTACTGTAGCAATTGAAATAAGCAACAACATTGCACAAACAAATCTTGTCCCTTCTGAATACACTCACAGCAGATGACGGGAATACTTTAATATATACGACATTGCAAACCATACTGAAAATATTGACAACCTTGAATTCTTTCAAAAAGATATTCAAATTCAAAGTAAGTCCTGTGTTTTTTTATTCTGATATAAAAGAACTCCTACCATAAAATAACAAATCTGAAACAACAAATCTGATGTTAAGATAATTTCTGATCCAAAATGCAATTTACAGCAAAACAGGTGCTTTTAAATTGTCACTGAGACATTTTACATAATTCTGAGTCATTTCTTAATCAGTGGAAACAAATCCCAGCCACAGGGCACATACACTGAAAAATGGTTAAAAGCACTTTAAGTTGTGACTATGTTTAATAGTTGCATTGCCAACTTGAGCATTTCCTTTATTCAGAAGGTATAGTGTATGACGTATAGGCATGTTTTATATTTTAAATTAACATCTTATGATATTTCAAATTTGTATTTATCAGGTCAAATTCATCTCTGTGCCAACTTTACAAAGCAGCAATTTAGTGTGCATTATGGGAATGGGAAGGGGATGGGGGAGAGCATTGCATACAAGAGATTTAAACAATAAAATGACATCAAATGCCAGCAGGTGCAAATTACCTCTTTGGTTCATGTACCAACTGTTGATAAATTTATGACAGCTGAGCACCATGATTCCCTGTTTACTACACCATTTCCTCTTTATCCCAATCTTGAAGCATATACGTCACCAGAATCTTGTATATGTATACATACCTTTTGCTTGTTTAACCATTATCACACAGTGCCACAAACTTTCATGTAATTTTTTCGTTATGCCATGTAACAAGTCCCTGATCAAATGCATAATTATTACTCTGCTGCAAAAACTAAAAATAACCAAATACCTGACATGTCATTCTACCTCACAGATATTTCATTACATCTATGGCATCAAGTCTTGCACTCTCAACATGCCGTTTAGACAAATGTGATATCATGTATTGTACTACAACCCAAAAGACATTGTAAACATGATTTTAAGACAAGATGGAAATGAATAAGCTCAGACCTTTAAGGGTTTCTTATGCCGGGGTAAGCTGGTAATCTTAAATGCAGGATGTAGAAGAACTGAGATGAGAACTGGGGAACAAGGTAGGGAAGGGTGAAACATGAATTTGAAGCTGTAATGGATGACTATATTCCCCCTCCCAACTTATCTGCTAGATAAAAAGACTACAAAGAACTCACTTAACTTTCCATCAAAGCCTTAAACACACATGAGGAAAAATACAGTTGAGTGCTACCCATCTCAAAACCTTTCCATACTTGACTTTTATTTCCAGGAAACCATGGCAACAGGACTACATATATGACAAACAGTTAATTGGAACAAGCATATGCAAGTACAGCCCCTAGGGCTCTCCCAGCTTGGTACATCCATCGATATTTCATTCTTGAATCACTGGAGGGTAATTCTACATCTGCCAAGTAGCCCTTAGATTATCAGAATTAGCGGAAATGAAGATTGGAAGGTAATGAAATAAAGTCTAGTGCACACAATTCAATAAATAAAGCCACACAATAGACCTTGATGCATACATATTATCTCTATGACTTAATGTGAGTGGATGAAAAAATACAAAAAATAATTTCAACTCCAATTTCCTTTAATACCCCACGGAAGCACAAAGAGAAATAAAAAGCATAAATTAATGTAATTTAAAAAATAGAAACATTACATCTACTTAGGATGTTTGGATGCTTGTAACAAACCAGTGACTACAATATTAAAAACAATTAGTACAATGAGGATTAAAAGACATTACAAATCAAAATATTTTTATTGCCTTCATATTTGTTTTGATCCTCCCCTGCCCATTTCCATTCCTTCCTAACAACAAGGGTATACTTGGATCTCTCACACTTGAGGGAATTACAAACACAAGTAACTGATTAAGATGTAAAAAAAAAAGAAGAAAAATATGGAAGCAAAAAGGTATAAAATAGCAGAATAGGGAATCATTACAAACATATATGAATATATATAGGGGATAGTGCTTGAAGTCAATCTACAGTGTCTACAAATGACATTCTTCTATGAGAGCACACACACAGCAAACCATCCAGATATCTTAAATATGGTAGTCAAATATTTTTTCTCTCTCTAACATACTATTGCACTGCCACTGAGGTTGGAAGATCATGAAATTGATCACACACTATCTTAGTCACCCATTTGCAGACTTTAAATGTCCCCGAAGTGTACAAAAAAGCCGCTATACAGTGCCCCCAGTGTGACATTGTGTTAAAACAAAACCAACTGAACTAAGCTGGGTCTGTACATGCAGGCAGGATATTAAAGGATATGATGGAGTAAAGGAAGCATATTAATAAAATAGGTCTGATTTTATCACGTTATGGTGGATCAGCAGAGCTTTGTTTTTATAGCAGCTTGCCTTTCCATACTGAAAAGTTCAGAAAGTGAGATGTACATTAACAAGACAACTTTGACAACTTTTTTATTTGTCCAACTTTGTTGTGTCTACTTGAGACAGTGACCAGTAGGGATGTAAAAAAAAAAACAACATGATGTGTTTCAGCCTTTCAGGTGCTTTAGAATTTCCCATCCAAATCCACCCCTCCCCCTCCCCCCCAGAAAAAATGCCCTGCACACTTACAGCATGCTCCAATGTATTGTGTTGTAATCTGTGTCATTTCAAAGTCTTAAATGTTCTTCCACAACACCCTCACCACAAACAAACCCATCTTGCATTAATAACATACTCTCTGCACAAGATGAAGACAATTCCATAAGACTTTCATCCTCATCACCTCAGTCTTCAGATAAATTGTCTCTGAAAATAAAATTAGCAAACTCACTCAACAAAAAAATCTCTTTATCATAGCCATCATTTCAATTTTTATTGTAAGCTACATTTGACATCAATTAATCTGTATTAAAATGATGCCTTCTGTGTACAGGCAATGGTGTGGGTAAGTTGCTTTATAATGAAGACCAGCACTTTACACAATAAACTTCTATATTACTAGTGCTTGACAAAGTGATAGCCCACGGAATATGATGGCTAATTTGATGACAACAGTAACCACCCTTTAACTATTTGATGTTCAGTTTCTAAATAGAATCTGACACAACCCTGTTATAAATTCATAATTCATCTTACTTTTTATATTCCACCAAAGTTTCAACCTTCTATATTGCCTCTTCAATAAAACAACCTCCTAATAGTTAAAAAAAGCTTATCCCTAAAAAATTAATCTCTCTTTCTTGCCTGTCTACATAGTGGCATATATGACCCTGATACCTACCAAAGTTCTGATGTGAACACCACAGACAAATCTCCAACCAGAATGGAATTAGTACATGTCAAATTTATTATTGTTACACTTTACATCTACAATATGTCATTCATTACAGTTTGGGACCCTTCTTCTCTTTCCCCATTGGTTTCAGCCACACTTCTTCTGTTTCCCAAGCTCTGGATAGGAGAAGGTAGGCAACACCAGTGACAAGACAAAACAGAAATGACCCCCATCCAAGATAGAAAGACCATGAATACTCCAGGGTGTAGTCCTCAGGAATAGAATCCAAGTCTCTGGGTCTCTCAAAGGCTACCACACTCATACTTATCATGAACAAGACCATGCAAACCAGTTGGAAAAATGCTGTAAAAAATGAAAATAAAATAAAAATATAAAACAATAAAAAATGGCTGGTAGAAAAAAATTTATTATTAACATAAAAACAAAGAAGCAAACAAATGCATTATGTGTTGTATTGATAGAGTACCGACAGTAAACATGTTTGTCTCCTATAGATGTGTGTAAATTGTGCCATCTCGGTGACACAGTTTACAAGTATACGGAATTAAAAGGAGAATCACTTTCTCAGATGATTTGTAATACAGACAGATCAGTGTGATTTTTGAGGTTTTTTTCTAACAGTAGGGAGAATGATATGAGTGATAAGTTTTGCCATCATTTTAAGAAGACAGATACCTTTTTCAGTTTTCAGTAAATATTTAATCTGTGAACCAGTCTCTACAAGATTAAAATCTATTCTTCTTGAGAGAACTGAAAAAACCCTGAGGCTTGGTAACAATGAGAGGCACAGTTTGTTCAATATAATCTGACACTGATACACCAAGTGCAATATCAATGTACCTATTCCTCTTTTGAATAGGTCTTACTTTAACATTCAAAGAGTTTTGCAATAACATCACAATTTTGGCACTATAATGTATTGACATACCTAAAGACTGTACAGCTGTGCAGATATTAAAGTATACATCAAAACTAGAATTTTAAAAATACATATTTTAGAGGTTGCAAAATGATTCTTATTCATCCAACTCCCATTATCATAGCTTGCTCCATTATAAAGATATTAAATTTTGAAATTTATTGACTTAAAACAGAATCCCCCCACCTTCCTGGTGGGTGTATTCACGAGCGACTATACTTACCCCTTGCTACATCTTAATTGCATATTACCCGCGCCCCGCGCGCTACTCGGAAAAGTTCTAGCACCGCGCCCTCACTTTGCCCCGCACACCTAGACGATCGTCCTCATCACCCTGGAGCGCAAGGCGAGGAGGTTATCCCCGCGAACACTTACCAGAGTGAGCAGCCAGAAGCAACCCCAGAGACCGGAGGGACCACGGAGCACTTCCGAACCAGGGCCGCCCAACCGCAGCCAGGAGGCGTCGCCAAGTGAAGACAAATTTGGCCCCGAATTTGCCCCCGCCCGAAGACCCAAACCAAATCCTCACGAGGTCCGAGGGCACTGAACACTACTGTATGTACAACAAGAGGAGCAATAGTATTCACATATCTACATCTGTTATGTACACATAGGAGTATATACAGATAAAACCGCCCCCGGCCCCCACGGGGGAGGGCTGGAGGGAATGTAGCAAGGGGTAAGTATAGTCGCTCGTGAATACACCCACCAGGAAGGTGGGGGGAATTCACATCGCTGACATATACTTACCCCTTGCTACATCTTATTTGCATTAGAGTGACACTGAGCAGTTGGTGGGGGGAGCCTGGGGGGCGCCCAAGGCCGCCCGGCCGAATGCCGCCTCTGTCGACAGAGTATCCGATAGGTAACAGGCGACAAAGGACATGGGAGTCTTCCAGGCAGCCGCTTTGAGGATATCCTCGATTGGCACGCCCGCGAAGAGAGCCCTCGATGCCGCCTGGCCTCGGACAGCCAACAGGAGATGGTGTCCTTAGAGGCCGCAGTGTGCGGCCTCCTTGGGAGGACGAACAGCCCCGGGAGGCCCTGAGGTCCTTGGTCCGGTGCAGGTACCACTTAAGGGCCCTGACCAGGCACCACCTCTTGTCCTCCCATATGGAGGATGCTGTCCCAATCTCTGGGATGAAGACATCCCCTGGGAGGAAGTCCAAGGTCTGGTTCTTGGCAAGAAACCCGGGGTCCGGAATAAGACGGACTCCGTGGCTCTCGAACCGAATATGGCCCGGCTTGACAGAGAGTGCCTGCAGGCAGCTCCTCCTTCGAGCCGAGGCCACCGCTACCAGGAACAGGGTCTTGCGAGTCAAAAGCTCAAGGGGGGCTGAGTGGAGTGGTTCGAAGGGCTCCGCCGCGAGGGCCCGTAGCACTCCACTGATGGACCACGAAGGTGCAAGGGGCCGCACCACGGGTCTGGAATTGCTCATCCCCCTGAGCAGCTGGTGGATAGCCGCACTTGACCCCACCGAGGAGCCATCAGAAAAACCCTGATGGACCGCGGCAATGGCCGAGCGGTAGTTCTTGATGGTGTTGACCTGCTTGCCCTCGTCAAAGAGGGCCATCAAGAACTCCGAGACCCGCGCAAGAGACGCCGAACATGGAGAAGTCTCATTCCTTGCACACCACTCCCCGAACCTTGCCAATCTAGAATTGTAAGTTCGTTGAGTGGAGGGTCTCCTTGCTCCCGCTGCCATAGAGGCAACGTTGTCAGGAAGTCCCTGTGCTCGGAGGGAATTCCTGACAGCCTCCAGGCAGTCAAGTGCAGATCCTGTACCCGTGGGTGAAGGACCCTGCCCCGGTCCTGGGAGACCAGGTCTGGGGCCGGGGAAACACCACCGGGTGATCCACCAGCAGGTGGAGGAGGAGTGGGAACCAAGGTTGTCTGGGCCATAATGGGGCCACCAGCAACACCCGGGTCCGAGATGCTCTGATCTTGAGCAGGACCCTGTGGAGTATCGTGAAGGGCAGGAATGCGTAAGCGTCCATGCCATCCCAAGGGATTGCCATGGCATCCACTGCCCACGCCCGAGGGTGGAACACCCTTGAGCAAAAGGTGGGAAGCTTTGCGTTCTCCGCTGTGGCGAACAGGTCCAGGTTGGGCCGATGGAACTGTGTGAACAGCCACGTGGCCCACCTGGTCGCCAACTCCCACTCCCCCTGACTCGCGCGGCCTCTGGACAGTGCATCCGCGAGCGTGTTGTCTCTCCCCGCCACGTGGGACGCCCTGAGGGAGATGTCGTGGCTCCGGCACCACAGGAGGAGAGACCACACCTTCAGGCAGAGATGGGGGGAACGAGTCCCACCCTGCCTGTTGATGTACGCTACGACGGTAGTGCTGTCTGAGAAGACCGCCAGGCACTTGCCCTGCACATGATCCCGGAGGGCCCTTACGGCCCTTGCCACTGCCTCGAGCTCCAGCACGTTAAAGTGGAGCCGGGCCTCCTCCTCTGACCACACCCCTGCGAGGGTCCTGCTTTCGCAGAAGACGCCCCAGCCCGACAACGAAGCGTCGGTAGTGACGGCGAGACTGGGGTGAAAGGTTCCGAAAGGAACCCCCTCGAGGAGGTTGGCGTCGCAGGTCCACCACCGAAGATGGGGTTGGACGTGCTCGGCCAGAGGGACCGGAGCCAGAAGGTCTCTGGACGCCGGTCGGAAGTGGGAGAGGAGGTGGAACTGCAGTGGTCTCATGCCCAGGCGGCAAAGGGGGACCACGTCTACTAGACTTGCTAGGAGGCCTAGAATCCGCAGCCAAGCCTTTGCAGGACTAACCGGAGCCCCCAGAAGGCTGGTAACCGCGTCCTTGAGGGCCTGAACCCTCTCTGCAGAGGGTTAGGCCCGACCTCCTACCGAGTCCAGACGTGCCCCCAGATACTGGAGCGACCTTGCTGGGGTGGGATGCGACTTCTCCCAGTTGATCACCCAACCTGACTGTATCAGGAGTGAGACCGCTATCCCGACGTTCGCCCTTGCCTGATCCTCCGAGTCTCCCAGGATGAGCCAGTCGTCCAGGTAGGCGTGGAGCAGAATACCGCGTCGCCGAAGCTCGGCAACTACTGCTCCTGCCACCCTGGTGAAGACTCGAGGGGATGTCGAGAGGCCAAAGGGGAGTGCCGTGAACTTGAACGACTCTCCCCTGTACTCGTAGGCGAGGAATCTCTGCGACGCCGTGGCGATTGGGATGTGAAGATACGCATCCTTGAGGTCGAGGGTCGCCGCCCACATCCCGACCCGCAGAGCCCGGATAATCACCGCGAGGGTCTCCATGCGGAACCTCCGCGGCCGGATGTAGGCGGCGTTCAACGGCCTCAGGTTGAGGATTGGCCTCCAGGAGCCGTTCTTCTTCCGGGCCAGGAAGAAGGACGAGAGGAAGAGGGGGCCCTCCTCTCCGGTCGTCCTTGCAACAGCGCCCTTGCTTAGCAGGGCCTGCATTTCTTCCTCTAGAACCCGACGAAGTGCCGGATCGGTGGGAGTTGGAGTGGCTCGACCCCCGCCCCCCACAGGGGGTGGGGCCGTGAACTCCAGCTGGTACCCGAAGGTAACGACGCTTACCACCCACCGATCCGGGCAGAACGCCTCCCAGAGGCCCGCGAAGAGCCTCAACCTCCCCCCTACCGCTGGGACCACGGGAAGGGTGGGCACCCCTAGGGCTGAGGTGGGGGGAACTGGACTGGCTGGGGGTTGTAGGCAGGCCTACTCGCTGGCGCAGTCCCCCTGCCCCTGCCCCTGGACGCCTGACTGCCCCTGCCACCCCTGGCTCTGCTTGAAGAATTACCTCTCCAGGCAGAGCCCCCACGCCACGTGGTAGCCTTTGGGGCAGCCTTCTTAGCCTTTGACTTGGCAGAAGACTTTGGCTTTCCTTTGGGTGTGGGACGGGCTGGTTGGGTCGGGGCAGGTCTAGCCGGTGGCTTGAAGAAGGCTGAGGCTGTCTCCTCGTGCCTCTTGACCTCTTGTACGAACCGGTCAAGGAACTGGTTTGAGAAGAGGTCAGGGCTGGCCACTGGCAGCTGCTCCAGGCGGCTCTTTGCCTCCGTGGAAGGCCAGGGGAAGGCATCAAGGACATTGCCTCGCCTTACCCTGACTGCCTTCAAGGCAACCCTAGCAAACTGATCAAAGATCAGTCTAGCTAGGGGCCCTAGCAGAAGCACCAGCTTTCCCACCTCGGCAGCGGAATACTGCACCGGGTCACTGGGGATCTGCGTGTGGGCGTTCCGGAGGGCCTCCGCGATGAGCAAAAAGACCGAGGAGAACTTTAGACCGGTCCACGCCGCTAAATCGGCCTGATACCAGTCTTCCTCGATCCTTTTGCGGAGTGGCTCCCGGAACATGCCGGAGGCAAGTCCCTCCGCCACCCGGACCTTGTTCCGAGTTTCCTCTGAAACTGAGGGCGGGTGGAAGAGGGACCCCCAATCCTCCTCAGCCACCCTGATCGCCTTGTCCTGCTGGGCAGGAAAAGCCGACCAGGTAGGCTTAGCCGCCAAACGGGCGAACCGTTACCTACATGTACGGTCGACTGGAAAGTCAGGCGGGCCGGACTCCGCTGCCTCATTAGTGGCAGTCAACCTGGAGCCCGAAGCCTCTGGCTCCACAGCTGCAGGCCGCTTTTACCCCAACTTGGAGATAAGGATCTCCGTGACCGAGGCAACCAGGCTTTGTGGGAGGTCAGTCCCTCTGGGGGGACAGACCTCTGGCTCGTCCGGCACCGAAGCCTCAGCCTCCTCCGACTCAGCCTCCACCTCTCCCTCTTCCTCGAACTCGTCTGAGGCCATGAGCTCCAGGGAGTCGGGAGGGGGAGTGGTCGAGGCCTGCGGAGGGGTGGGTTCGGTCTGAGGAGGATCCATGGTTGGTGCTACAGATTGGGGACAGGCCGATGAACGCAGATGAGCGGTCTGCTTGGAGACCTCATTTGCGACCAACGGACCCAGGAGGCTAGCCAGCTTGGACAGCCACGCCGGGTCTGAGGGATCCGGTAGTCCCCCAGGACTACTCCGACGGGGCCGGTCTAACCGGCCCCGACAGTACCCAGTGTCAGAGTCTGAGACTGAGTCCGAAGACTCGGACGGGCTCCGCCTCCGGCGCCTGGAGTGACGCGAGGGACTCCGGGACCGGTGGTCCCACGAGGCCCTACGCGACTCCCGGCTCCCGGAGGACTCCTGCCATCGGAGGCGGCGAGAGCTCCCCTCTCTGGACCGAGAGCGGGCCCAAGAGGACTGGGAGTCCTGAGTCACGGGGTCAGGAGCCGTGGCTCCCTGATCACCTCCCTCCCCCAGGGCCGAGGCCCAGGTGAGATATGGGCGATCCTCCCCCGCTGCCTCCGAGGAGGCAGCATGGGGACCCGTGGCCCCATGTGGCTATACTGGTCCCAGGTCCCCGGAGGGATCCATGGAACCAGATGGAGTCAGGGCAGAAGGTTTTAACTCAGAACCAGGCCCCTGGCCCCGAGGGGTCTGAGAACCTGGTCTAGGAGCCGCAGCCCCTGAGTTCAGTGGATCCCCAGTTACCGGAGAGCGCCGGTCTGAGGATCCGGTGGGGGCACTGCCTTCCGGGATCGCGGATGGCATGACCCCCGGATCACCCGAGGTGGCGGAACCGATGGCTCCGGCACCCGGGCGTCCACCCTTCTTAGCACCAACACTCTCAACCTTCTTTTTCTTTTTCTTACTCCCACTCTTCTCCTGGCCCTTATCTGCCTCCTTGCGCCCTGGGGATGGGACCTTCCGGCGCCTCGCGGGCGCCTTGCCCTTGTTCCCCTGGCCTTTCCCCGTGGGAGGGGGAAGGCCAGAGGGACCGGGGCCAAGGGGGTCAGGGAGGGCATCCAGCCGGGACTGGAGCTTCTCCCGACGGGCCTGCAGCCAGGAGTCAATTTCCTGCCACTGGTCCGTCGAGAACCCCATACACCGCTCGCAAGGGCTGCGCCGAGTGCACGTGCGACACGCGGGGCTGACAGCATGAGGGTCCCACCCCTTGCCCGGGCAGAACTGGGAGCACAAGGCACAACGTGGACCCGGCTCCATGGCGGAAGGAGACACAAGGGGAGAGGAGAACCACAATACAACAATAATAACAACGATAAGAACTCCTAACAGACTAGGCAACAGTACAAGCCTAGCTCAGGAAAAAGGAAAGCAATAAATGCTTAAAATACTGGGGCAAAGGTCACTAGACCTTGGAGGAACAAGCCAACAATACAAACGAAAGCTTAGGAATGAAAGCAAGAAGGCTTGTTAAAGTAGCGCGTGCTAAGCACGAGGCTACCCAAAAACACGTAGTAAGAAGCGTTAGGCTAGGAGGCCTAAGCTCCGAACCAAAACGGGAAGCCTACGGCAAAAAACTAAGCCCGAAAAACCTGCCACGAGACCTCAAATGGAAACGGGAAAGGGTCAATGGGATTAAGGAACAGTAAGTTAACAAAATAACGATACTTAGCTGAATTCCTGGACGGAAGAAGTGCAGAAAGCTGACAAAATCCGGCCTCATGATAACCTCCGAGGTAGCAAAGACTAGCACGGAAGGGTAATGAGGACGATCGTCTAGGTGTGCGGGGCGAAGTGAGGGCGCGGTGCTAGAACTTTTCCGAGTAGCGCGCGGGGCGCGGGTAATATGCAATTAAGATGTAGCAAGGGGTAAGTATATGTCAGCGATGTGAATTAATATTGTTACTTTCTTGTTGTAAATTTTAGACTTCACATGCTCTGTTTCCCTTTGAGATTAATTTAAGTGTTTTTTTGACCTTATAGGCATCCTGTTTGAATGCATATACTGTAACATGTTTTCCAGAGAGGGTTTAATTAATTACATCACACCATCAGAGTAGAACTCATTGCATATTGGCATAAGGTGCAGTCCCTTTCACAAAAACAAGTATAAAGGATGTAATTTGAGTAGTACAACTGCAAAAACATCACAAATTATTGCACAATGTACCATTCCAAATCGAATAAATAACCTGCATTATTTTATAAATCTCAGCCCAGGATTCTCCTATGAACATGGGAGCTACTGTTAACTGTTTGAATCAATTCCTCATGCTTTGAAATGTATATTTTGAAATTTTAGACTTGAGGTACAGTACACTTTTTCAATTTTGTGTAACATACAGGGAATAATTTAGTGTTCAAATTTTGCATAGCATTTTTTTTATCGGGGCTCTTAGATCACAAAATCACTACCAACCCATACGTTTAATGTACAAAATCTGCTACACAATTTTGTTTTTGTATAGCAATTTGTCCATTTTGGGTAGCAAAATGTGATGCGATACCAGATAAATTATTTCCTGACATACAATATTACAAAATAAGAATTCTGTACATAGTTTATTTGTACTCTAGCCCTATGAATCTCCTGAGGAAATAACGGGCAGAATTATATTTGCCTCGCTTGTTTTCTTGCTGCTTATCAATCACTATGATAGAAAACTTAAGTAATTCAATAAATGAATTTTAGCATACACACAGATGGCTGTTTTATCAATGTCAAGTTTTATGTTGTTTTTACACATTTGTGAACACAGCATTGGCCTACATTTTATCAAATTATGACAAAACAAAACAAAGAGATTTAACAAAGAAAGTGCTAGCCTACTGGAAAATGTAAGATTGTTGCTGGAATAAGTTACATGTAGTAGTATGCATGTAAGCCAGTGAATGAATTCTTTGTTACAGTGTTGTTGTTTTACACAAGAGAAGATACACTGAGGAGTTGGATGAAAGCCTTGACAAAGTTGCAAATTTTTCCAAACAAAGCAATTTGTAAACTACTGTAACAAACATGACACAGCTAGCCTTCAGTTAAATTGAAACAGTTTGTAAATAAGCATTGATCCTTTCCGACCAAAAACCCTTTAAATTTCTTACTGTTCTTGACATGCAGCTTTGCTGTATTTATGTAGTAAAATCACAATTCCTCATAGGAGAAATTTTGAAATGGTGCCACCCATTGAAAATTTTCCCCAAATAATGTGAAAATACTAGTTAGTTAATACATGTACAGGGTACAGCAGATGGCAACCAGATACAACCTAGACTTGAAAATTGCTTTGAATAAAAATGTAAAAACGTGAAAAGGCTAGCAACTTTTAACACTCAAAGGGACAACATGAGAACAATTTGATTACTTTGAATCTTAACATGATGTGTCCTTAAAATAACTGAAGTATCACTGACCCCTGTGCCCCCACCACCAGAAAAAAAAAGAAAAGAAAATAACCTGAAGTATTCCAGTGAGTGAAGGTAAAGCTTTGCAGCTTCTAAGTGATTTTTAATGCTGTTTCAAGCTTGGCATGCAAAGTACTTAGGAAACCTAGATCTGAAATGAAGGCAAACTAATAATGTTCTTTGAGTCGATGAAGAGAAATTCCCTCTCTATCTCATCCATGGACTTGTAATTCTCCATCAGTCCTACACCTCTTATGATACTACATGGCCTCCACCATCAGATTGGGTTACTCTTTCAACATGACATTTGATAAAATCTAGACAGCTTGCCCCAAAACTGAATACAAGACTCTAAACTGAGCAATATGTTATCCAAAATGCAAACTCATATAAAACAGGCTCATGAAAAGCATAGCAGCTTGGAAATATTGCACAGTCGTCTGGTGACAGTTAGTGTGTACAGTGAGAGGAATGGATAAATATGCATCTGTTCTTTGTTGCTTCTGTGTCTACATGCAAATTAGCAGAGACAAGAGCACCGTTCTTGCAGTTAAGTTGCCTTTCAGCCCAGTCAGCTGCTGATGAGGTACAGTGCATGTTCGTCTCGATCTCCAAGTAGAAAGTCTGCGCACAATTTTTAATTGGTAACAGCTGCATAATGTAACATATAATTGAAATTCAAAATATTCAACTGTAAATGAATAAGGCCAAGCCAACTGAAGAAGGATGTAACATTCAATGGGAGGGGTGGGGGGAGGGGTGTAAAAATTCCTACTGTACTTCACAGTTTACAGTACTCTTAAAGGAAACAGACAGGAAATGTTTCCAGTAACTGAATTCCTGTAATATATGAACCTTTGCATATTGCAAATGATTTCTGCCCTAATCTTTTCACCTGCTAACAAGATGCTTATTTTACCTCATGTTAATTTTAAGCCTCACTTTAGTATTCAAGTCCAATTTTTCAAAATACGAAGGATAATTCAAAAACTTCCAACCTCGAGAGCTGCATGTCCAAGAAATTTCAGCATATGTCAGTAGCTTAGCGAACCAGCTTGTGGTTATGATAAATGTGTGCATGCAATGTTGAAGCAAAAAAGTTACTGCATCTTGCATTCCTTTTAAAATACAGTAATGCATGTGAAATACTTTTTAATGTTTTGTCTGCCCAGTGAAATCATCCTCAGATATACACAATATCATTTGCTTGTGGTCAATTCAATGTCTTGCTCTGATGGCACTGCACAGAATAGTTTCCTATCAACAGTTGGCAGAACACATCGCTTTACCATGTCAGTTTGGCAAGTAGATAAAAACAAGGGAGGTCACCTGTATTCTGTCTGAACTGTGCAATTACTAAAGTTACAGTGCCAGGATAAATGTTGCAGGTGACTTGAAATTACAATCATAAATAGAAGGTTTGTGAAGCAGGGATTCTAGTGTACCAGAAACACAAAAACCAGGGGAGGGAATTTACAATCCAAAAAACCCCTAGTCTAACTTGATGTTGTCCTAGGCTTAAGTTCATTCATTCATTCATTTATTTATTTTTGGTTTATCACAACACAAGATTGAAAATAAGTGTCACAAAGTAAATAAGTAACAAAGAGAGTGAAAGGAAGTGCACTTAGAAACCCTTTCGGGCTTGTCGAGAAGTGACACTCCCTAAAAAAAAGAAATAATAAAGAAAACACGAAGATAGAAGATAAGACTAGGAAAAACAAAAGAAAAGTCATAATGGACACGCAATCCACCATCCCACCTCACCCGTCCTAGAACCCAACCACCACCCACCCCTCGGGCTTAACAAAGAAGCTAAACAGGCAGGAATACAGTATATTAAACAAGTTCATGGGTTTAATACAAGCTTATATAGAACCTTTGAAGATTTTTCCTAAAAGAAGCTAAGGAAGGCTTTGTCTTAACAGTAGACGGTAGGTGATTCCAAAGAGTGGTGGCACGGTAATGCAGACTGTTCTTGTACAAATTGTTGTGATGCTTCCTTGTATGTAGATGATCAGCTTTTCTTGTGTTATGTGAATGTATCGATGAGTTGTGTGTAAAGGGAGAGTGTAGTGAGCTTGGAAGCATTTCATGTAGAGAACGGTAGACAAAGCTGGCAACATGTAGTTTGAATAGGTCAGTAAGTTTTGAGTAAATTCATGGATTTAAATAAATTGTTTGTATGATCTCTCGAATTGGAACAGGTGATATGTCTGATTGCTCTTTTCTGTAGAACACCTAACTTATTTAATAAATGCTTGATCCAGACCAAAAAATGCAACAGTAAGTGAGATGTGGGAGTACAAGTGTACAAGTGTTTGATAAAGGGACCTGAGAATGCTTCTAGGGAGTGTATGTTTCAGTTTTGAAAGGATTCCTACACTTTTTGCAACAAGAGCAGAAATATACTTAATGTGATCATGCCAAGTAAGTTTAGAGTCTATGAAAACACCTAAAAATTTAACACAATCTACCTTTTGTAGCAATTTACCATTAATATCAATATTAAAGTTTACCATATCATCATTTCCATTGAAAACAATAAAATTAGTCTTATCTAAGTTTAGGGAAAAAGTGGGTTCCGGGGAGAAAAATTGCCCCCTGAAGAAAAGCAGAAATATACTTAATATGATCATGCCAACTAAGTTTAGAGTCTATGAAAACACCTAAAAATTTAACACAATCTACCTTTTGTAGCAATTTACCATTAATATCAATATTAAAGTTAACCATATCATCATTTCCATTGAAAACAATAAAATTCGTCTTATCTAAGTTAAGGGAACAAGTGGGTTCAGGGGACAAAAATTGCCTTGAGGCACAATCTGATGGGCTTTTAAGGCCATTTATTTTAGCAACTTCACACACTGGAAAGTGTCCTCCTTTTATGGAAATGAAAAGGGGGGGGGGGGGTACCCACCTTCTTCTGGAAAGGAGGGACAAATCCATCCTCCCCTTCCCCCTCCTTTGGCAGAAACTGTGTGAGGGACAATGTGGATTTTCTTAAAAGAAGTGAATGAAAAACAAGAACTTACATCCTAAAAACATGTTCCAGTTCTTAAGTCTTTGTTACCCAGAACTGAAAGGGATTTAATTTGTCTACAAGCTGATATGTGGAGGTCCTAACTATCTCTTTAAATTTTCCTCCTCGGCCCTTGTTCTACTGAGGGTATACCAGTCTATTTAGGAAAACACTATGCTACTGTGCTGACTCACTAAATTTGTTCTGTTTTGACCGCCTTTCCATCATGCACTCTTGTACTTAAGTTTCTTTTCTTTGAACAACTACAGTGTATAGCTATATGCATACTCTTAATGAAAGGTCACCAGTACGCCACTTACAGTCCTTACAAATTTGAGTCATGCAAATTCAGACATTTTTAACTTTACACATTTACTGAAAAGTATGACAGGTCGTGCTTCCTGATATGACATCCACCTCATAATGCAATCACACAAACTACATGAAACATACCAAAATTTCATGATCATCAACTCTGCCTATTTATACTTGAATCATTTCAGATGCAAATGTACTGTACCATTACATAACATGCACCCTCAAACCAAGCAGCTTTATTCCGATATCCCACAATGAAAGAAAAATGCACACAAACCTACTGCACTCCTAGTAAGTTTATGCTGCCTGCATGTACTGACGATCCTCAAGAATTGTACAAAATTAGCAATACCATACACTGTAAACAGCAGTAACGTCCTCAGCCACATTTTTAAAGAGACTGTCAAAATGATTTGTTTGGTGGCATTTAAAATCCATCAACAAGTAGTGAATCTCTGTTTTCTTTTTGGAATCGTGAGGTTGAGAGTAATCACTGGTTTCTGTCTTACACTATAGATCACTCTGACAGACAAATTTAAACCAAACATTTAAGACAAGAAAAGATCAACTAAAATAGAAATTGAACTTTGAAGTGTAGTTAATCACTGACACAATTAAACCATCAGAAATCTTTTATAAAGGCTTTAAATGTAAAGATTTAGATGCAGCTTTTCAAATTGATAAAGCAGAATTGATATACTCTAAGAGATTTGCTTACATGAGCGCCACCTGCAAACATAATTATGCATTACTGAAACTAGAACAGGAACTGACAAATCCCTCAGTTTTACAACTGTTTCTTTTGACATCTTCACCATTACTTTTGAATTCTTTAATATAAATTAATTTTAGAAGGAGTATTCATAATTTAAATCTAAGCTGTATTGCAGATTTACAATTTTTCAATTGACAAGATTGTAAATTCATGATGCCACAACTATTTGCTCAAGAATGTTTATCTACCCAACTAAATTTTTTACTTTCTGTACAAACCAGGCATCAAATCCTAACATGTAAAATTTACCGTAACATGTAATTCCCTAATAATTGGTATCACCCTGTTGTCCACTGATTAGGGTCATATATACAGTATATCACCTGAAGGCCAAAAAACAATTAAGTCTAGATAATCAGGTTCCCAAAAGACTGATCAATAACAAACATTTTGCATTAATAATCTACTACTCTCCTGTGAAGGTACAGTTTTCTCTGAAAGCACATTTGTAAAGGTAATTTTACAACAAGATATCTTAGGTAATGTTTAAAGCTCATAGAAATAAAAGTGAAAGATTGCAATGAGTTAATTATAAAATAGAAATAATGCAGTCATGAATATTATCCAAGAGATAAAAAAGAAAAACATGAATGTGATTTCCAGGGCTGGGACTAATATTGAATGTTATTATTGTTATTATGAGTCTAAGCATTGTGACACAGTCAAAACAGCCATTTTACTCAACACAGGCTGTTGAAAGAACATTCCCAGATGAAATGTCTGTTGGAATTATTTGAACATTATAAAATCTACATCTACAAAATTGAGCACTTTAGAAATTTCTCAAAATGCCAATGATAATTTTAATAGAGTGTTGTATAGTGTTTGCATTTCCTTTTTTATTACAAATTGTTAACTGTACATGTGTTACATTTCATGTTTGTTTGTTATTTCTCCTTCTCCCCTCACAGATCTGGGGGCCGTTCCACAAAGTGTTATGCACAATCTTAAGTTTGATTCACCATACTTTAGCCAACAGTAAATCATACTTAAGATTGTGCGTAACTCTTTGTGGAACGGGCCCCTGGTGGGGTTTTAATGTTTGTGTGAACAGACAGATGTTATAGGACATTATAGTATTGTGGATACTTGGGTGAGTTGGTCCATATTTTATTAACTTTCACAAATCAGACAGGCTGCTTAGAGCACCAACTAATTTGTACTACAGTTTGTCATGGACATGTTCAAGAAAGTCAATAGCTCATCCCTTTCCACCCTCCAAAACAATAAAACAAAACCTTTAGACATCCATAATTATAAAAGTACTGTCCCTGAAATAAAAGTTTAAATAAACAAAGGAAAACATAAAGATACATCTCTGGAGTATGACTTTTCATGTTACAAATTTGCAAATAATTATTCATGAGATTTAACTGTGTAATAACCATTTGACCAATGGTTGATTCTTGATGAAATTTTGTAAGAATCGCACAACTGTTAATAGGCAAGAGCAGTCCTCCCAAACTTATTTTAAAGCAACAGCTACATCTAACAGTTTTCTGTTTATTTCTGTTCAAAGTATCTTTCATAATATTTTAGTACTTCAATATTTCCCAACACTCCCTGGATTGGGAATCTACGAGCCCTGATACTTACCTCCTATTTACCTAATATCTCCGGGGCTATGTAGATTGCACATTCAAGGTAAACCGAGCAGTTACTACTAAATTTCACATCTGAGGAGAACAAATATTGTCACATGACTCTTGAGAGCCAATAATGAAGCAGAACAGCCCACTACACAACTGTCTCTATAAAATATGTTGGAGAAACTTGGGAGTGTTAATCATCACTAAGCTAACATTACTAATTTGTTTTACAAAATACTGTTTTGTTACAAATTCCTTTTTACATGTCCCCCTCCACCCTAAAAAAAAAAAGGTTCCATTTTTTTCTTTTTTTACAACAACCACAATATTGTTTCATTTTAAACAGTTTTCATTTTCTTTTAATATGAAGCTGACAAAAACAACGATCATAATTAAGTTTAATTATCAATGTTTCTCTTTATCTTTTTACCAAAGATGTGTCAAATATCCTGACTGTCTGACAACACTACTGTAATTACATTGTGCCTGACATAAATTTCTGTCCAGTGTCTTTTTTCATGACCCAAACAGCAGACTTAAAATGCTGCTGTGACTTTAATCATCCCACTTGATTGAAATTCGTCAAATTATTCAAGTTCAAGAACCCCTGCAGCTATCATTTCCAGTTTTCCTTTAAATTTCAGGCGTTAACGAGTATATGTTAAAATGAACCCCTTACCAAGCAAGCAAACTCTCGTAACAACTTCCCTTTACTCACCTCCAAATAAAAACATGACACCGCAGTCCGTAAATAACACTGGCAGTGTGGTATATGCTGCCTGGAAGCTTGTTAAGACGGCACATATCTGCAAGCCAAGGCAAATGCATGCAAAGCCTGAAGCAACCCTGTCCAAACCTGGAAAGGAGAGTGAAAATGAAGAGAAAAACAGAACAGAATTAATTCCCTATAAACCACTTAATTGTATTTGTGAAAGCCCAAAAATCAATAAGCATCAGTCCTGCTGCTAAAAGTGGCCAAAATATCACAGCACAGCCTTGAGAGCACCTACTATGGGGCAGGCGAAATACTGATGATAATGAAATCACCGATTTAATGAGGTTTGCTCGTGTTCCCTGGGAGCTTTCCTGCAACAGGGACTAAATCATTCCGTAGCATGATATTGATTTAATATGGTCATTGAACCTAGTAGCTGTATTTCAAGCATCTAAACTGAATTTCTTTACCTAACGTAGAAAAGAGCATAGATATCAACACTTGCATAGATTATTCCATTCTTTATTTGAAATCTGTAGGAGTAATAATAAAGTCACCTCCCCCTGATTGTGATTAAAATAATATCGACACAACACAATTTAATGCTGCAGTAAACAACACAATTTAATGTACAGAAAGAACCCATTCACTCAACATGTCTGTCTGGATCATACAATGGTTGTAAAAAGGAACAGTATACATACAGCCATACTTGTATGCAAAACAAAGCATATGAAGTTAGATGAATAATGTAGTATCATCTTCTTATCAGTATGAAATGTAAATTATTATTAAAATGGTTTATCTAGCTTTATCTTTTCTTTCAGCAAATTGTTGGCTTTAAAATTTCCACCACTGTCCACCGGCAGTATACTAACCATCCTTGGGAATACACAATACTTGTGAGCTATAAACACAGCTACTGCATACATGTACTATGTAGACTAATAAAGGATGTCCATTAAGTTCCAATTATAAGAGGACAGTAAAGATGAATGCTCTGTCTGAAGCACATAGTCACACAACTATGTACAGTAGCGAGATACATAGTCTACCCCACTTAACATTTCATGACCTTTAGGTGAATACAAACTTGATGGCAAAGGGTGAACAGGATACAACCAGCTAGCTGCCACACATTTCAAGAATCAGTAGAGTTCATCCCAAGCATAATATTTTAAAAGGATCTGCTTCCTTTGAGACAAAATTTTGCAAATGAGTTTGGACAGATAAAATGATGATCAATTCAACTCACTGCAAGCACTATAGCATGTTGAAATGATGTGGGTGCAGTGAAAATGGAGGAAAAAATAAAAAAAAAATGTGGGGAACAGGATCTCCAACACATGATTCTGCGTCTGGCAACTATGTAATGTACAACACTTAAGTAATTGACATTAGAACTGTACAGTAATGAAATAAATACATGGGCAGTAATCCTAGGGGTGCAGGGGTGGAAGGGGGCAGATACAGAGCATGCCCCCAATATTTGAGAAATCACGCATCGACTTTGATTTTTAACACATTAGTAATCTTTTGAAAGTGAAGGAATGCTGTTCTCCTCCTTCTAAGTATTGAGAAGGCCTGGATTACCACTGCCCTAGCTTGCTAGAATAGAAAGGGAATGCAAAAAGGGTATCCACAAGGAAAAGTATCATCATCTTGACGTAACAAGTGCATCGTCTTGAAGGAACAAAACAGTGATGGAAAAAATCTGCATTCCAATTACTGCATATAAGTTAACAAGAAGATTTTCATTTGCAAAATCTGAGTGGTATTCATGTACCGTAGAATGAGGAATAGGCAAACACGGTAGTACTGTCAAACAGGTTACTAACTTCTGCTGGCTTTTGTAGGTTTAAGGGACACAACACACTTGATGTGAATGTCTACCTACCTATCTAATAGCAAACACATATAATACCAATGTTATATATGAAAAATTCATGAGCAGAATTTAAGGCTTAATTCTGAAACAATCTCAAGAATGCAGCATCAACTCAGATTCTTGATCAGGCATTGCATCTAGGCCTTGCATCTTAATAATGAATGCATTTGATGGGAGGCATGTTACTCTGGGTGAACTTGGGGCGTATAAACCACTCAAAATATTTGTACTGCACATAGCACACAACTAAAGCTTTTCAGTTCTCTCAGTTGTAAGATTCGTACTGTACTGTAGATTAAAAGCAAATTTAATAGAATGATATGAAATAATATTTCAAAACACTAAGGTATTTCAGCAGTTGAATCCTGCAGACAGTTAACTTTCATCAAAAGATAATTACCCTTGCAGAGAAATAACAATACTGTGTACTAAAAAGAAGGACAAAGTGAAAATGCAATACACTAGAGAAACCCCACCTAAAACACTCCTATCATGTGCATTATTTGAGTTTTCCTTGTCTACTTGTAATGCCTCTCTTTAATAATCTTTGGGACAGTCATTCCCCTAAGATGCCTCCAAGGAGAGGCCTCAAGTTTTCTACAGAATCTGTGAGCAATGAACTCTCTCAATGTCCTGAGGAGATAAAATTTGTCATCTGATGTGGCTCAGGAAATTCTGATGGAATAAAGGACAAAACAAAAAAAGCTTTGCCAGGCTTAAAACAATATCAAAGAGATGAACAAATGCTTTTTGGAAGACACAGTAATGATAAGAAATAAAAATATATATTAGGGCTGACAATTTATGACTGAGTGAATTGTTTAACCCTTTACCATTGTTTGGGTGCTTTTGGACCCATGCGGAGAGCTCGGCTGTCACCCATCTTTACTGTTTCACGCGGAGCTCGAAACTGCGAGTAGCTACCCGAAAATTCGGCCACAACAACGAGAGAGACAATAGTTTAAGGTCACGGGGTCAATGGCCTACGGAAGCCGATGCGGGGCGGGCTGCGTCCGCTTTTCCGCCCACTCCCGAGGCGCGCAAATATGCCCCGATCGGAGCACAACTGTAAAGGGTTAATCGCATCTTTTTTCTATCAATCCATGATTAAGCGTTTTTGGGGAAATTCATCCCTGTCTTGTTCCATGTAATAATTAGCAGCCTAACACAGATAAACTAACCTTCCAAATTTAATACCTAATTGCTCCCAAATGTGTTGTACAAATTAAAAATTCTTTTAGGGTAATAAAAACACAGTTTTGAAACATATGCTCAGATTAAACTAGTATGGTAACTGATGACTATATTTTTGGTACAACTGGAAGTACTGTAAACAGTGAGAGCTCTCTGTCTCATTTGCTTTGCCCTGAAATTAGTGTAAGTCTACACAAACCAAAACATAATGGACTTTGGTCAATCCTTTAACTGCAATGATTGTGAATCGGTCTAGGGTCAGGCAGTTTTCCTACTGATCGTAACCACAGCCTTGTGCAAAAATACCACAATAACTTTTACTGATCTGAAAATATCCATAATATACCTAGAATGTTTCTCTCTGTCCAGAATGCTAAAAGGGTATGATCCCATAATTGCCTACTTGAGTTGTTTTCTGCAGCGTGTAGCCAACATGTTTGCATTTATGATTCTGGCGGTATGCCATAGTGAAACACAAGCCATACAAAAGTGCACGAAAGGGTGCTTTCACACTTGATCCGGATCTGATCTCCTGTGTGGGTCTGATCCACTGATCGCAGTCAAATTTGTAGTGTAAATGCAGATCAGATCCAGATCTGATTGCCTGATTTTGATCCTAGTATTTGGGGAGGATCAGACCCCCCGCAGGCGATTGAATCTGTAGTGTAAATGCTCACCGAATCAACGGTGAGGTAAGGTACGGTGTGCATGGTACTGTACATGTGCCGGATCTATTTTTTGTTTACGTTTTGTTACGCACAGGCGTGTGCCTGTATTTCGTTATTCATTTGGAGCGACTTCGGCTTAAGCACAGAGGAGGATCAGAGTAGGAGACAAGTGTAAATGCACCAGGATCAAGCTATACACGTAATTCGATACGCTGATAACATCGGGCAATCAGATCCGGATCAAGTGTAAAAGCACTCAAAATGTTGCAGCAAGTTGTAAGTCTGCAAATTTTACGTATTCCAGGATGAACATTGTGTACATAACTATTGATGAACCATGTGGTTGCACAGCAATAAAGGTGGCATTTGTGGTCATGTGTTGTGTCCACAACTTTTTGGGCAGGTGCATCTATTGTACCCTAATCTTAGCAGTGGATTACCATGCTGTAATTTTTTTGTAAATACTGTGTCGTCCGACCAGGGATTTTCCTGACAATATAAATTTTTTGCAGTTGTATCAAGGTGCAAATTGACTTACTGTAACAGCACAGTTATGAATCACATATGATTTGTGACATGAGCATTTCCGAAAGTTGCCTTTCACTAAATGATCAATTGATCAACGATTAGTCATTAATTGCTTGCTCACACTAATTGAATATTCATACAGTATGCTCTGTTCTATTTTCTGAAAAAAGTACAATAATTGTTGACATTTACAACTTATCTGAATTAGCATCAATTTCTTACATGTTTTCTGAAGACATGCTGTATGTAGCCTCTCCATATAGACCCCAACCTTCCAGTTGATGCTACTTACTCAGTCATGAACAGTTATATTATTTGATCTCAAAGGGTCTCTACAAACTTTATTCTTCAGTAACTCAAAATCTGTCAATCCATGATCGCATGCCTTTTCATTTTTTTGAACTGCAAATCATTTCCTATATTCCAAGTCTGAATTTAATGAAAGGAACACCAGTAACAGAGAACATTGACTACAGTGACTACAAAATGACACTGCCAAATGATTGCAGGAACACCTAGCATTTTCTGCCAACAAGCCTCTCTAAATATAAAAGCACTTGCTGCAGAGTCTGCAGTATTTATCAGCAAATCTGGGAAACTAATTATTTGATTCAAACAATATTTATTCCATGCATTTGGTTCTATGCAACTTTTATGTAAACCCATCATGGTTGGTAAAATAATGACCTGGTAAATGCAGGTCATCCAAATACAAGTTCATGACTTTAGGTTTCAATGCAATATGAGCTCTACAATACTGTAGATGCTTATTAAACATGTACAAAAGTTTAATAATCTCCCCTTGAGGGAAATTACATCTCATTTGACTAAACATTGTATGAGCAGCATGGTTGTGAATTACACAAGAAAGCAATTAAAAACTCTGTAGGAGTTTATGTGGGAGTTCATGGAGGATACTGTACATGTTAAAGAGAAGCACACTGATTTGCGGTAAGAAATGTCAATGGTACTTGTTATGCACAGTATATGTTTTTAGACAACCCTGTCATCTCTGTCAGACAGCACCGCATCCTTTGCACAATAATTGTACTCAACGGGAATTTATGCAGTTACCTAAACTTGAAGTAGTACAGTCGACTGTCCTGTTTTATGATTGGTTCTTGAGAGTCAAAAAGTGGCAATATTTTTACTACTCAAATATGAAATTTACTTAGAAAAACTGCTTGTTTACTTTGAATAAACAATAAGGAAGTCCTAAGACATTAAGAAAGATACTCTGAAGATAAATACGGAGAAAACTGTGACATGTAGCTTTTGGTGGCTTCAAAATAAGTTTGGGACAACTGTTCTTGCCCTTTAAGGTTATACAGTCTTTTGCACATGATTAGTGATGGACACTGGGCCATAAACTGATATGTACTGGCGTAATGTATGCAAAACCAAGCCAAATATTACAACATAAATCTATAGTACACAAAACTTATGCAAGTATACAGTAGTTAATTTGATCATAACTGCATGTTTTATCATTTTTCAAGTTAATTATTTTTGAATGTACTGTACCATACATAAGGAGATGGTAACATCTGAGAAAATTAACAATCTTATCCATTTTACAATTACAAAGGTTTGTGGAACCAAATTTTGTACATTATACAGTTACTGTAACCTTCTGCCACAGAAAATGCTAATGACAAAAATGGCATGCACCAAAATCCTATCACTTGTTCGGCTACTGTCATTGGGAAAGAGTTTGTTGATTTTAAAGCAACTGCAAATAAAGTCAAAGTTAAATTGGGATTTCTACTGAAATCAAGGTTACCTTATAATTGGTTAATATTCACAAGCAAACAAAATTGCCAGAAAGTTCAAGGGAAATTTTCTAGGAAGAAAATGTGCAGTAGCATTTACTGTATGTGGTGTCCTCTTGCTATTAATCACTACATGCACAGTTTCCATAGTCCCACAATACTACTGTGAACCTGTGGGTGGGGATCAGGGTGGGGTGGATTGAGAAATTACCCCCTGACTTTGATTTTTCACTCAGTAATTTAACTTTAAAATGAGGGAATGTACCTTCAATATTGAGAACAAATAGCTGCCCTTGTGTAAACTGAATTCATGATAATTGCAGCTATGGCACTTGTAAGGTAATTAGCTTAAAAATATCCCGTAAATGACTGAATAAGAATGACAAAGTAAAGCACACAAAAATAACAGGAAATTTATATAATCTACATCACTGACACAAAGCCTGACAAGTTCTCAACTGACCAGAGTTTGATCAAACCAACTTATTCATTGTGAATTTCAATAGAACCATTAACAAATCTGTCTTGTCAGTCCAGGATGGTCCCTAATCCTCAAATAGTTGACCAATTGATTCATCATATCCCTAATCCTCTTTATGCCCTACAAAGGCATTTCTTTTGTAACTATTTAATAAATGCAATTTTTGGTAAATACAGTACTTTCACTCTGGACAGAAGTAATTGATCTTGTTATGGTATTTACTGTTTATTTTGGTCAGTTAGTGAACTTAAGCTTTGTACTGGGCTGTTGTTTGTACAGAGCTCCTTATTAAGAACAATTTTAACAAAATATATGATGATTTCTGAACAATACACCAAGCTCAATTCATAAGAAAGTCTTACCAGTGGGAGGGGCAACTATTTAAGTTGAACCCAACTGAAAATTAAATGGGTTCAACAGCTAGTTCACTTGAACAGCATTGAGTTAAAAATAAACTTCACAGCACTTTTATACTATACATCTGCTTTAATACTATAAGTACTTTACCTGTTGAAACAGATTATTTACAATGAAAGAAAGTACAGTAACGCACAACACACTATTAATTTCAGAAAGTACCAAAGTGAACTCAAAAAAAAACATAACATTTAAGCCTGAATGATGTGCTATCAAAAGATATACATGTAATAATAAAATATTGCAAATATTTTCCAAATGATCTTTTCGTTTCTCTGAGATGCAAGTCTAAAGTTTTAAAGCTAAATGACAAGCATCTTTCCACCATCAGGGCTCGATTTTCGTGGTTGTCTGATCGTCCAGGACAACTAAAATTAAATACGGAAGACCAAAAGTTGAAAGTTGGTTATCCAACGGAAAACCATTTTTCTCTCACAATAAATTACATTCAAGCAGCTGGAAGAAGTACATATACTGCTGACTGAGCAACTCTTTCAACTTTTTCCATTATACAATTTCAGACTTCAGGTGTTTTTATCTTTCAAAAATTACATTTTTTTTTCTTCAAGAGCAATTATGGGTAGACACAATTACTGTTTTGTACTGTTGTGTTATTGTGTACAAAATGTTTGGGACAACCAAATTTTCTTTAGGACAACTAAAAATACTGAATTGGTTGCCCGAAGGACAACCATAAAATTTTCCATAAATCGAGGCCTGACCATGATGTTTCAAAATCCATCTGAGACAGTATTTGCAGTAATAAAATATATCACAAAAAAAAGATTTTGATAGAAATAGAAGTTAATGAAACATTATGAAATAAGGGATCAACAAAAAAAAAGACATTTCACATGAACACTACACAGCATACATGCTGGGTGCTAACTGTAAGTAGTTAAGATACACTACACTTTTCCAAAAGTTTTAAGTTTTTTTAAAGATCACTTTCATGTTTTGGGTTGTGTTTTGTCACTTGTCATAATATTGTTATGACAAACTTGGCTAAAAGCATTCTTTTTTTCCTATGGCAATATCAATCAAAATTTACCACCTAGAACACCAACATATTAAACACCAAGCATTGTTGCAAAAGTTTGAAGTGTGGAAGTGAACACTGAAAACATACTGTATTTCAAATACTGTATCACAACCAATCATTCTTGTATAGTTTGGGGGCTGACAGTTTAATCATTTATAAAGCTCTTGAAAGTGTTGTATTGAAGGGCAACCTATACAGGTTTTAAAAACATTAAATGATGACATTTTTAACTAATTGGCAAATCTGAAGAACAACAATGTAAAATCTGGAACTTGAACTCAAACTTTAAAAGAAAAAGAAAGAAACTAAGTGGTACTGTAGATTTACAGTCTATTCTGCAACTAAAAAAAATCTATTTTGTGCACTGCTGCCATGTCAAAGGAAATTGTAAAGATTTTTAAAGTGTTGAAGGCCTGGCAGGTATGACAGTGTAGAGTCTCTGCTTATGCTAATGACATTATGTATTACTGTGAGCCACACTGTCAAGTGCAACAAATTTCATGCATGCACATTGTGGCATTATGTAAATTACACAATACCGCAAGATTCACATAAGGTAGGAAAACCTTCTGTTGTAAAAGCACACACTGAAATATTATACCAACCAACAAAAGATGACAGATCACCATCGTTGCAGCATGCAAGGTACATTACTCAATTTAACACTTTATTCGCTAGTAGTGGATCATACTACAGTTAGCTGTCAGTAATTAACAACACACCACATCTGGCATATGTTGATAAATCAAATCTACACCATCTGTGGATAATGAATCTGCCGCAGAGCCATAGAATTACAAACATGATAAATTCATCTTTGGTTGAGAGCACAGCTGTAAAATTAACACTTGTCAGTTAAGGAATGATCCAACTTCCTACAACATTTCCAACTTTTTCAATATTTTTGCTTATTTACAAAAGGTATGCTGTATTGTAGGTAGCAGTAGCTTTGATTAGATGAGATTAAACGAAACACCAACACGAATGAGTTATTCAGTGTCAGTCAACTCGATAAAAGTTCAAAGTTAAGAAGTGTTTTCAATTGTGGTTCAATTAGTGCAAGTGTGGTTCCCTGTACCACAGGGGGAAAATACCATGGGCATATACTGTATATTCTACAACCCCAGCCCACAGGCACAAGGGGACACTAACAGTAGCAGTATTGAAAAAGTCAACATTTACAGAATTAGACGTTCTCCACTATGCAATATCATGCAGTATTTCATTTATGATGCTTTGGTTAAAAAAAGGGGGTCTCCTTTCTTTAAATTTATGGGATTTTTTTTCAAACAAATCTTATTTTCTTCAAAAAGTAGTTTAAATACAAACTTTATTGACAGTTATCATTTGACCCGGCACTGGGAGTAATACTCTAATACATGCCTGACTAGAGAGTAGAAACCTACACAGTAGGCTCAGTACTTGCACAATTTTGGTCTGAGATTCTGACACCTTGAACCACCACTACAAAAATGCAGCAATAATCAGCAAAATCAACCAATTCCTAATTCCTTTCTGTTCTAAATGTTCACGATGAGTTTACCTTAGGTGATTCTTTCTGAGGTAACTAAAAAAGTTCAAACTTCTCAGGCAGAATTGCAGACCCTTTTGAATATTAACACTACATATGTTACCATGGAAAATATTGCTCTGGGATGAACCTTCCATTTCTGCCATTTTAAAAATGGCCACCACTGATCACATGCATAAAGTGGAACTTCCATTGTATAAATGTATTACCAAGGGAAATATTTTCAACCCAACAGTTGGAAATGGAAATACGTTTGGCTCCATATATTGCACAGTTTATGGTAACATGCTTTGTACTTTAGATTTGACTTGCTGTATGCGATCAGGTCTTCTTTAATTCCCGGTTTCCATTTTGTCTTGTCCGATGAATACTCTGCATAGTCTGCATTAAAACACCACTACCCACGTCGAGTTAATGAGGAATTCAACTTTCTCTTGGACACGTGAGTATCTACAGTGACAAGAACCATGAAGAGGCAGGCAGACAAAATTTTCCCCCAGGGATTGGATTGTGAAGACGGTTGTAGATGATATTTGACTTGGAACTTCCTCAAAACTGTCGGGACTTCTACCAAGATGGATGAGTTTGACTTTAATAACACTAAGAAGGAATAAACACAGAGTGGTGTACACACTATGCAAAAAGAAATCAAGATGGGCAAATAACTCAACACGCATAATAAACTCTCTGACTGTTTTATAGTTGGAACAAATATAATACTTATTACATAGAGCAGGTTCTGACAAAGGTCTACTTCAATTCAGAAAATGTAACCCTACAGTACACTCACTTTTTTTTTCTAAATTGGAGCAGACTGTCATAGTTTGTAAAGTACAGGTACTTTGATGTATTACGTTTTTAAAGCTGCATCCATGCTGCACATTTTGGATTGAATGGGCAGACTGTATCTTAAGCACAGTGCATAATACAGTAGCTGGTTGGTTGGTTAATTGGTTATTTGGGTTAAAACTTCAAATCTCTGATATAATCTAGCAGTGTTCACCATGGCCGTACAAGCTGGGGGCAGGGGGTGCAGCCCCCCCATGGGCCATAACCTTGCTGAATTGGGTAGACTTCAGTGCCTCAGTGAGGCAGAGATTATGCCCTGGTTGGGGATATGCAATCAGGGAAAAGGTCACTGCCCCCTTGAGAGAAAGAGTCCTGTACAGCCATGGTGCACACAGCCTTTATTCACTGGATTGTTTTTCCCTATACTGAACTGCTCATGGAATATACTGACCGTAACATAAAATTCAACAACAGCAGTACAATAGGTTACACGTTTGAACTTTTTGGTACGTGTGACTCGAAACACAGAAAAAGGCACAGTGTACACAGTGCTATAATGTAGGCCTTGACCCTCCACATTTTCAACAACTTCATTTTACTAAAGTACAGTGAACTCACAGAAAAACAAAACACCCTGTGACAGCTGGGGGATAAATGCTTCAGTACTTCATACTGTTACATGTTCCTGTTCATACAGGACTAACTTAAGTTGTGTATTTTACTGCATATGATATTGCAGTACAGTATTTTATAGTATGTTGCAGTTTTACAACTGCAATACTGTACTTTAACAATTAGCAAACACATCCACTAAACAAATCTATTTTCAATTTTAACTATCAGTGCATATGATTAGTCTCATAAACCATTTTGCAAACACAAATCTGTAAAAAGGAAAAAAAGGTAAAAAACCAAAAACAAATTCCTGTCCACAATACTATAGCAAGTGGCACCTATTTGACAATCAGTAATGCAGTGCTCTATCATTTAATTTAACGTTTTGAGAGTCAGGAAGCCACTTGGCTCATTGAGGACCCTTTGCCAGAGTGAGCGCAGACGAACACCGCCGAACTTCGCCTTCACTTTTCTACTAGTGCTAAGACGTAACAAGGCAGGCGTGTACTAATCGCTCCCGATCCTGCTCCAGGGACTGCGATCCGATGGACGTGAGCGTACCCCCAGTCTTTAACCACTGTCCCAAAGACTGGGTGGGGGTGGAAGTTACTTGCTCTGCACCACTGCTTGACAGCTGAACTGATCAAGCCGACAACTTCCTAAGTCAGATAACTTCTGGAAATGGACAACCAAATACCCAGTTTTGTAATTCACCCCCTCAGCATCACTGTGAACGATATGTTGAACAATTAAACTAATTTATAGACCCAGAAAATTTCCAAGTGGTTCCACCAGGATTTCATCCGGGCACCTTCAGCATGCAAGGCAGTATGCTCAAACCACTGAGCCAACTCCACCCTCTTTGTACAGCAATAATTTTTCTACTTTTTACAGAAGCTACTTGGATTAAATTTTCATGGAGAAAAAATAAGCTGCTTAATGACCTCCTGACAAACACACACAAAAAAAGAAAATAAGTTAGAGGTAACCTTGAAATTAGCCTTAACCACACTCGAGAACCCTGTGCAAGATTCTTTGAAGTGTGTACAACGTATAATATTAGATCCTATTCAAAGCCTTGAAGCACCTTGGAAGTATCCATCCTTGAAGGCTACTTTCTCCATAGGAGGAATGAACTTACAAATAGGTAGTGCCCTTCTTTTTAGAATTTGGAATATCACTGAGTATTAGGCAGTTTCAAGCACTGTTCAAATATCATACACTGTAATGTACATCTAGTCAACATACAGCAGTCACCTAGACATTAAAAAATACTTCATGTATGCATAAAAGAAAATTATACAGTATTTCACTGGAGGCTCTATCCAACTGAAGATATAAATTTACATACTGTAGTATTATATTGTGCAGAGCTCATCTGCACATGTATGACTGTTGTTGGGGGTATATTGGTACAAGAGTTACAAATATATTTACGCCAGAGAGCATGATATTGTACCTGTACTGTAGCTCAGTCTGCTGTCTTATTCATAATACCAGCAAAATAAATATCAAATCCACTGGAATGCAATCTCATTGGCCCAAAGGCAAGGAGCATAGAGGAGCTGGTACTCTGGTATTGTAAAAAGAACATGTACACAGGCACAAAGGATAGGTGTATGCTTTCTTGCACTACAGTCACAGTCACCAGCTGACCATGGTATCAAACCAGTTTTAATTTGTACTAGTAGCAATACAAAATTATGTTACACTGTAATACAGCAATGCCATGTTATATACAGGACCACCATGAAACATTGTAAAACTCACACAAGACAGCAGGTGGGACATGACATGCAGGGATTAACAACAACCCCTAATTAATGTTTACACTAACCTTTTAATTGAATGTCCTGAATCTATCAGCAAAATACAAAGTAACCAAACTCTAAAATCCTGGCAAAGTTTTTGTGAGCTACTGAACAGGAATTCTCTTACTTACATGCAACTAGAAAACATTCATTTTTCTTTAAAGGCCTGCAGTTCTCTCATCTCAAACAGTACCAATTCTCCTAACCTTCTTACTTAAGCCCCTCCTACATTTGTCTGAAATTCATCCTTATCTAGTCACAATCTCAGTTTATTGCTTCAGGGTGTCCGTATAGAAAAGCTCTATGTGTATAATTAAAACACTCTCAGTACAGTTCATGATGTGTAATGTAAGCTTTGGTAAGCTGCATTGTTTGAATTAACAGTCAACCCAAAAAGCTGGGCCTGTGGAGAGTTTCTGTACCCCCCTACAAGAAGTGCAGTTTGGGATGAGAGGATCTGCCTTTAAGAAAAAGTCTTTATAAAGGCAATGCTAGATCTTCACTGGGTCAACAAACCTGAGGAACCATGCACATACAGTACAGTAGGTGACAAAATTAGTTTGGAAAAGAGCACAACCAAAATGGAACCATTTGGGTGTATGTCTACATTATATGATAGGACATTACCAAGGGGCACCAAGGCCATCAGTTAAGGGCTACCCCATGGGGGTTAGTATAATAGGTTATTTTAAACCTTGGACACACTTCAGTTGTAGAGTACATATTATTATAAAAAGGATGAAATGGCCATTGGCCAACATTATCCCATCACTGATAGGATAAATACATGGTCTTAATATGAGTATAGTTGAAGGGCAAGAGTGCATCACCCTTTACTAACTGTGAAGCAACAGCTAACTCACACAATTTTTTCTTACTTCTCTCAGAAGTATCTTTCGTAATGTTTAAAGGGCCAAACCTCTCACCACAAACAACAATTTTCGTACGGGTGTACCGAAATTCTCAATTGGCTCAGCTCTTTGATTGGCAGCTAGTTCAAACAATGCAGAGTACCAAAGCTTATATTACACATCATGAACGGTACTGAGAGTGGTTTAATTATATAAATTGAGTATATTCTATTCTCATCTTGAAGCAATAAACTGAGATTGTATCTGGATGAGGATGATTGATTTCAGACAATTGTGAGAGGGACTTCAGTAAGAAGTGTAGGAAAATTGGTACTATTTGGGGTGAGAGAACTGAGCCTTTAAGGACTTCAATGTTGAATATTCAAGGTAAACCACTGCACGCAGTTACTTCCAAGTAATTTTTACATTGAAGAGAAGAAATATTGTCACATGACTTCCACAGCCATTCATGAAACAGGACAGTCTACTAAATTTCTTCAGCTTGGGGTGACTGCATTCCCCTCAAAATACAGTACTCTACTTAGCTCTAGCTGAGCACCAAAAATGGTGGGAATACGTACTTAATACTAAATGTTCAGCTTTCACACAGGTAATGGCATTGTTTGAAATTTAAAATGCTGGTTGTACAAAATATAACCATTTTATTGGCCTTGGATTGACCATTTTATTAAACACAGCATAATACTATTATTGCTTCAAGGCAGTAATCAAGGGTCCACTTTATTCTGGGTCAAATCAGTTCTCTGTACCCCCAGCCTCTAATATCTAGGCTTGGGTATATCTAAAAGCACTTCTTCCTTAAAACATGTCATCTAGAGTATCTTCTTTGAACTGCCATGGCCAGTTCAACTTGAACCAATAGGTTAGAAACTGGGCCATAAAACTCCATCAATCTCACAAACTTCTTTGTACTGCTGCTTTATACTTACAAAATATTTTGTATCGGTAGTTCTCTACTTCTTTGCTGGGTGGTGGGACTTCATAGTCACTTCCTGTGAAGTTTACTGGCTTGCACTCAATGGTTACTGAAAAGTTAAAGGAAAAAAAGGTTGATTAATTGAAAGGAACAAGTAGGATGCTAAATATTGCTGCACAATCATTCCAGAGTTTTAAAATGCATGTAAAATGTCATTTGTGAACATAATATTTATCATAGTATTTGATGAAAAATGAAACACATTTAAATATAATACTATTAAAAAGCATATGATTCCAACAAAAAAAAAAAAAATTATTGCACCCTCCACCAATCAGTATACTACTTTACAAGCTGACAAAACTTTTTTAAGTTTTCACATGCACAGCTTATATTTATTATGGGAACAGTAAGCAGGCCATATTAGATCTGGATCTCACTCAGGCAGGGAATCAACCCAGCCAGATCTGTCCACACTCAGGAAATAAGGTGGCAAATGGAAATGCTCTCTTCATCCCCATCAGATCCAGAAAGCCTGAATGACCTTTTAGGGAGGATCAGATCAACTGTAGGCAATCAATTAACAAGTGGCAACACAGAGGGCAGGATCAAGGGCACCAGAGATTAATGATGCACTGTACTTCCAAGAACAGTTTGGTACCACACAAATTCTTCTTTAAAGACCTACTCCTCTCACTACAGGCAGTCCCTTTTATCTTAACAACATACTTACTGTAAGCCCCTCCCACAACTGTCTAAAACTCATTCATTCTCATTCAGAGTCCAGACACAATCTCAGTTTATTGCCAAAAGGCTGGGAACCCTGAGTAGCACAAAATGACTGAAAAGCAGGAAATTTTAATCATGGCAGTAATTGTCATCTTGCATCATCGCTAGCACACAAAAAGTGTGCTTTTTAAAAATGTGGGTTTTTGCATATACTTACTTTATCACTGTACATAGCTACAACATTTTTCTATACAGAAATTTACTGTCATGATCATAAAACCAATTTTTGGCATTTTTGCTAAAACACTGGCAAATTTTACAGAAAATTCAATCTTACAAACATTCATGAACCATACAAAAGTTTTTGATGGAAAAATAAATTAAAAGTACTAATTATATGTGTACAATACTGGTGCAAGTCTGAAACAGTTTACACTAAATACCAATAGAGCACAAAAACAGACACTAAAATAATTATCTGCTAGAACTAAAGCAATAAATGAGACATTTTCCTTCTATTGGGGTACCATATTGAAATCAGTCATTCAAAGTACAGTTTGCAGTTTTGGCTTTTTTTCCCTTCACCAATGGAATAAAAAAACAAGATTCTATAACTACAGTAACATGTCAATTTAATGCACACAGTCATACTTCAAAAGAGTAAGGTACATATACAGCTGTATCCTCTGCAAATTGCATACAAGTTAACTTTATTTGCTGAAGAATGCTTTGCTCAGCATATATCATCTTCTTCCCTGTCTGAGTAAACCTTTCAAATTAAAGCAAGTCATTTAATTATCTCACCTTTACTTCAACAGTAGTCAGTGATTTGTGTTTCACAGTACTTTGACTTGATACGATGTGCCCTATTAGAATAACAACCTGCCATAGGCCAACTGATACTTACCAGAGGCGATACTACATTGTAAATCAAAAACCTCCGAGTACTACAGTATACAGGATGCCTACATCAACAAGCTGCAGACTACAGACTATACTATACTGTACAGGCATAAGTACATATTTTAGAAGAAAGATGAAAGGATCTGGGGAACACTGTGAAAGGGAATGGTAAGGGGTGGGGTAATGGGGTGGGTTAATGGGGTGGGGTAATGGGTGGTAAAAATCTCTTTTCTCATACTAATATTTTTTCATACTTTTAGTTTTGTTTCAGGTACATGACTGCTGTACAGTACCTTGCCCACCTTGAAACTTTAATAAAGACAATCCACTGGGAAGGTAGAATATGTGCTTGCTTTTTTTTTTTTTTTTCGCTTATGACCACCAGCCAAAATTTGTTACTTTATTTTAATAATGATGGTTCTCTTGAAACATTAACATACAGGATATGATACAAAAGGTCCATCCTTACAAAACTTCATTATGGCTGCAGAAGCTCTTTGTCTTGTTTTATCCACCTATACAAACAGTTAATTGTTTCACTCCTCAGTCACTAATTACTGTACATAACTGCAGCTAACCTTCTACCATACCGTACAGTAGTTGAGAAATAAGAAAACTTTCAAGAGGTTAATTTCCAAATTCATGTAAAACACTAAACTACAAAAGCAGTACAGAGGATCATTGCAGATTGAAACACACCTTGTATACTGTACCTCGTGTACACTTTAATGTCCCTGTGGTGTGAAATATTCATAAAAGGGAGGGGGAGGAAGGGGGGAGGAAGGGGGGAGGGAGGGGGAGGGAGGGGGAGGGAAGGGGGAGGGAAGGGGGAGGGAAGGGGGAGGGAGGAAGGAAGCATTTAAAATTTCCTGACAAGGAGTGATACTTGAATATCAGTCGTAAGCCTTCACAATAATGATCTATTCCATCCCGGATAAACTGTAAACGAAAGTCTGACCAAGCCAATTTTGTAGTGCATGCTACAGTAAGTTTTATTTTTTGTACACAGGATGCAACAAATGGATATTTATGCACACAGTATAGTGTGTGCACGGCTGTGTACTCAGTCATACTGATGTATTGGACTGAAATTTTAATATCGTATAAACCAGGAGTTATTTGGAATTTAAACCAATTTGAAAGTTATGTGGTTTTGTGACTATTCCTTCTCTCAGAAATGCACAATTTCAGGGGGAAGGGGGGGGGTTATTAGAAAGGGGGCATTAAAGGGGAAGTAATGTGTTTAAAATGCTCCAATAAAGAGAACAAAGAAAATGGCTCAGACACTGTCCAAGAGTTCAGTCTTAATCATAAACCCGGCAACAGCTATTGTACATTTCTTCAGTATGCGCAAGAAGAGCCACGGACGTTTCATCATTTGAAACGTTGAAATTTTGGGTGAAAAAATTATTCTTGGGCAACAATCATCTGAAATTCTATATGTAGGAAACTTATTTCTTGAAAAATGGGCTACCATACTGCTTTATTTTTGATAATATGTCACCTTATTATATATTATATATTTTAAAAGGATGAATTTTTCTTGCAAACAATGCGATCTTTTCCTTTAATTTTAATTTAAATTTTGCAGTTCTTATTACCATAAGAATATTAAAAGATATTTCATAATTGCATGGTTTACACAACTTATGCCATAATTATTTAATTTTATTGTTTAATTTCTTCATATCAGTTGATGGTACAATTACAGTATCTGTGATTTAATTCACTGATGTGATTCAATATAGACAACTTCCAACATTATTCAAGTTATATGGCAGTTTTAACTGCCTTGCTATCTATTTTATTAATAGCCCTCAACTTTTGCTTCCATACTGTGCTATTAGCCTACTACTAAAGCATTTGAGGCTTGAACTACTGTATTCTGCATCCTACAAAGTGACATACTTTTGCATACTGTAACCTGTTTCTAAGTTGAATTTCTTCACTACTTTCTTCACTACTTTAAAGAAAATATAATATTCACTTAATACATGCATGTGATTCTACAACTACCATCAAATATTTACATTGCCATAAAGTACAAACAAAAACATATAGAGCATTCTTGGCGACCTAAACATTACAAAGTATATTAAGTGTGGTGACCTGGTTAGCTGCAAAACATACTTTATCAATTTTAGCAGATTTGTTTTTTGTATTATTCGGCTGGTATATGCCTTTAGCATCAGCATCATCAGCATCATTTGCAAATTTATACAATTTTCAGATCAAGATATCTACATCTTTTATGGTCCATGTTGTGATGATTGATTGGCAGTATCACAAGACTGTCAATGTACATTATTGTTGCAGTAACGACATTCTACAGTGCAACAACCAATATTCCAGAACTTAGCAATCATGTTACACACTAATCCAATACTGATTAATTGGAAAACAGGCATTTTTTCATGACTCTCATAAACAATAGTGATATGACATTTAATCAGCACTTGTCATTTCAACTTTAATTTTAAAAATAAAACTAAAATGTAGAATGTTCTCATAACTTTCGTAAATGGCAACATGAATCAATTAGGACAAATGGCCAAAATCCGTTGTTACTGATGTGGATTGAATAACCCAAAATTGTACGGCACAATGATAATGGAAATTGGATTACAACTGAGAATTTCAAACTGCATACTACACACCATTTTGGAGTCTTCACATCTGATCAGGTTCTTAGTGTACTGGAATTATGTTTTTTACATCAAATTGATTATATGACAACTTTTTCAACTAAATTCATATTTTACTAAATAATTTAATTATCCATCTTTCATATATCACATATTTAATGCTGGACAGAGCTTTCTGTCAACCTCACTTGTAAATCTGTCTGCAAGCACAGGATCCTTGCAAAGCACCTTTAAAATTAATGACATCATCAAACATGGCTCACAAATACTGAAACACCAATTTCATCTTTTATTCCAACAGTAGAGATACTGTACACTCTTCCAGTAAATCCACTCAATCTCCTTCCCTGATCTACTGTACTTCTACAGCTGGGATGGGTTCCTAACATTTTCAATAAGTGTGGCACATTCTGTAGGCTAGTAGTTCACCCACACATCCCTGTCAGTGTACATACTAGCACCACACAGTAGGCAACTTGCTGCTATCTCAAGTCACAATACAATACTGTACATAAACATCCCTACCTTTTTAATTCCAATCAATACCTCTCACGGTTCAATGGGTATAAAATGGAGTACAACAAATTCAATACCAGTATACTGGCACTGCACAACAAACAGTGACATCTGTCTTGGCATTTTTTCCCAAT
Source organism: Holothuria scabra (assembly GCA_037179385.1). NCBI lineage: Eukaryota > Metazoa > Echinodermata > Holothuroidea > Aspidochirotida > Holothuriidae > Holothuria > Holothuria scabra. The sequence goes on along the minus strand of CM074184.1, from coordinate 17,497,164 downwards.
AATCATTTATTGACAAGTTCAATTAAAGAACTGTAGATCTTGCACACATTGTTCAAATATTCAACTACTACAGGAAGATTTTAATTATTTCTTTGTTTGCAATTGTCTTGACTTCATGGCACGTTCCTAAAATAATTTAGCACACTCTTTAAATCAGCTTGAAAGTACATAAAAAGTGGAACATTAAGTTCTTTTCATTAATTTCCCCTTAAAATCTTGCATTAAATTAAAGGCCAAAGATTTCTTAACATTAATGTACTGCACTGAAGTATTGCACTACATTTTTCTTATGGTGAAAAGGTTAGACTTAAACAGAATGCTTTTGAGAAAATTTACGTACAGTATCAGCTAGTATACTGTAGTATATTTTGACACCAACCTCCTGAAATATTTCCTTTAATTAAAACTGTATGATGTAAGCTACTGGGAATATGTATGCTCCGGAAGTACATGACACATTTTTGGAAAGCAAGATGCCCATTTTGGGGATTCCCTACAAAAATATAAATAAATAAAAGAAAATTAAATGAACATTATTTTGCTGCTGTAAATGCACTTCTGAAAAGAGTGCATCATGTTAATATGGTCAATGATTAGCAATTCATTTGATCCTTGAGGACTGGGAAGGGAAGGCGGAGTGGCTGGACAAAATGATCTGATAATGGAAATGTTTGAATGGTTTGTCACTGAAAACTAATGGAGGCCGCCTACAGCATTGTAAAGCCAGTTAAGCTTATAAATATTGCAGTCTCTATTAAAAAGTGGTCAAAAATTGACAACTTAGGTTTTCTTTCTGGAAGAGGTGGGGGGTGGGCAAGGGTGGGGACATTTATTACGGTGCAGTAAAAATGATAACTTGCTGACTATTGCATTGACTGACTACTGCTTGGCTGACTACTGCTTGTACATTTTGGACAGCAGCTCAAGCATCATTACAGTGAGGGATTCCCTGTAAAAAATACAAATAAACGAAAGAAAATTAAACGAACATAATTTTGCTAAAACCACTACTGATAGGATTGCACCATGTTAATGTGGTCGATGATTAGCAATTCATTTGATCCTTGAGGACTGGGGGGGGGGGGGGGAGGAGGACTGGAGAAGTGGTTAGACGAACTGACTCAAGTGATAAATGAGTGATAATGGAAATGGTTGAATGGTTTGTCATTGAAAACTAATGGAGGCATACAGCATTGTAAATCCAGATAAGCATCCTGCTGTCTCTATTCAAAGTGTGTCAAAAATTGACAACTTAGGTTTTCTTTCAGGGAGAGGTGGGGGGGGGGCATCAAGGGTGGGGACATTCATTACAGTACACAGTAAAAATGGTAACTTGCTCACTATACTTGTACATTTTAGGCAGCAGCTCAAGCATCATTACAATAGATAGCAGGGTACAGTACTGTAGGTGTAAGGCATAACTTTTTATCCAGGTGTGCAAAACATCACACTCCTCACAGAGATTTGAGGTAAGTGGTCAATGTGTGACTTCACTTGCAAGCCTCAAATTCAAGCTGTGAATGTGCTATTTTTGAACAAGTTTATAAATAAAATAAAACCATACTTTCAAGTTTCAAGAGCAGATCTAAAGTGAGAAAAATGGAGAACCCCGTTACCCAACCTTGGTGTTGTCTACCAGTGGAAAAAACCACTGGTAAAAAGTGTACTGATGTTGCACGTTCAGACTTAGAGTACTGGTTTCAGGCCTCGATTTTCAGAAAAATTTGTGGTTGTCCTTCTGGCAACCAATTCCATATTTTTAGTTGTCCTTAGGAAAATGTGGTTGTCTGAAAGAATTTTTGTGAACATTCACAGTACAAAACAGTAATTGTGTTCACATATAATTGGTCTGGAAGAATGAAAAGATGATTTTTGCAAGACAAAAACACTTGAAGTTTGAAACTATGATGGAAAATCTTGCACAAGTTGATCAGTTAGCATATATAGCCTACTTCTTAAATCAGATAAAAGAAAGCTGCTAGAATATAATTCACTGTGAGAGAAAAATAGTTGCCCATCGGACAACCAACTTCCAACTTTTGGTTGTCCGTATGGAATTTTAGTTGTCCCGGACAATCGGACAACCACGAAAATCAAGCTCTGGGCTTACAGTAAAAGAGTTGACAGGACAAAGCTGTTGGGACTTTTCGAGCCCCGGGCTTACAGTAAAATTAGAGTTGACAGGACAAAGCTGTTGGAACTTTAACCTGAGATATTGTAGTTACCAAAAAGACATACCTCAAGTCAAAAAATTCAGAAAAAATATATTGAAGAGAATAACAAATGAATTTTAACACTTCAACTTGCATCTTCATAGGACATTCCTGAGCTGGGATATAAAATGCTGAAGTTTATTCACTTAAAATAAATTAGTAAATTGAACAATACTCGTACAAATCACATAACTTGCTTTCCCTTTAAAATTGAAAATGTTGTTATGACCTTGAACACTTCTTGTTTGCTTTCATAGCATGTTGCACAGAGAGGGCTTAATTAATTACATCAACCCATACGAGAAAGAGTGATTTACACCATGGGCCAAAGTGCAGTAACTTTCAGAAAAACAAAGAAATACAAAGAGTGTAATTTGAGTAGTACAAAAATGATCAAAAATTATTGTGCAACATACAGTACAAATTAGGTTGAGTGAATACACTTCAACAATATCTGAAATCAGGAATGTCCTAAGACTGGAGTTGGACTCTTAGAGTTCATTTTTCATGTTCTGTAATATCTTTTGAAACTGTTGACTTGAGACCTGTACACCTGACAGTTAATGAGGGATGATAAGCTGTAAGGTTGATTTTAAGTTTACATCCCTTGTAGAGGCCAAAATAGTGGGTGGAGGAGGAATGAGAAACTTTAACAGGGGTACTGATCCTGGGGGAAGGGGTGAGCATACATATCAGGCAGACTCTTCACAAAAGATCACAGGTGGAAAAAAGCCTTATTAAGGCAAATCATAGCAGATCTGCCAGGTTGAGTTTCTCTACCACTTACTGTAGTTGCTTTCTGCATGCCCAGTTCTCTCACCCCAAACAGTAGCCTACCAGTTTTCTTAATTCTCCTAACCTTTCTACTGAAGCCCCTCCCACAATTGTCTGAAATTCATTCTCATCCAGATACAATCTCAGTTTATTGCTTCCAGGTGGGTATAGAAAAACTCACTTAATATAATCAAAACACCCTAAGTACAGTTCATGCTGTATAATATATGCTTTGGTACTTTGCATTGTTTGACTTAACTGTCAACTGGTGTCAAAGAGCTGAGCCAATTGAGAATTTTGGTACCCCCATACCAAAATTGCAATTTGGGGTGAGAGGTTTGATCCTTTAAAGCATGACAATATAATCTCCACCTGAAGGTGATCATGGATTGCTGTCAGAATGAATTCATTGACCTCAAAATACTGTATGCAGAAATCTTCTTTTAGGAGGTGAAACTTGCATGCATCTCAATCGCATCATTTGGAAAGCTAATTTGCAAACAATTTTTTACATTTTTTTCATGAGAGTTAATGGTTATCTGTAACATTTGCCATCATACTGTTTATGGGACAGTCAAAGATCTACTGGAAATGAGACAATAAACAAATGATTCAATGGTGTCAAACTTTAAGGATAAACTGGATATAGGCCTAGAGAGAAAAACAATGGAATCTAAGGAAATGAACACACATGTGTGGCTTTGTTGAGAAGTGGTGGTAGCCTGGGCCTATCCTACTTTTTTCACGAAATCCACATTTTCACAACCAATTTTTAGGCACAGGTCACACTATTGTACAGGGATGTCGAATTGAATTACAGTATGATCTGATTTTTGTGAGTTTCATGTGAAATCTCCTCCATCCCAATTGTCGATAAGAACCAAAAATTTGCTATCGAAGGTAAACATACGACTGTAATGAGAGGACCATGAAAGTGAATTGTAAACTATTTATTTCATGACCTTTTATTGACAATGCTTATCCAATAAAAGATAACTGTGGAGGTGGCATGTAATAAAAGAATTGAACAAGCTTGCTAACTCCAGTTTTTTATTGAAGCCATTTAAATTGAAACTTTTGGAAATAAAATGTCGATTAAACTAGATTTCAAATAAACTAATTTTGTTCGCTAATGGGCCCCTAGCTATTCAATTAAATAAAAACAATGTCTCTTTGCCCTGTCCATGGCGTTTAACGTTAGTATTAATACATTATTAACGTTGGGTGTAGACAGCTCTGTACTGGCTAGGCCCAGACTATTTGAGGTGTCCGCTTACTCACCACGAATACTGACAGGGCCGAATGTTTCATTAACTGGTCCAGCTGACAAGGTGACATTTTCATCAGTAGAATCCAAATATTCACAGAATCTCCAGAATCCTTTATTTTTCAAAAGTTTCTTCGGAGTCGGAATTGCCGGGGGATCTTCGTCGTCGTCAAGTTCCTCTAGGAGTTCATTGGCAATACGTATGTTTTCAGTTTCGTTGTAGAACAAATACGGCTCGAAAGAACGTTTCACTTCTGCCGAAGCCCAATAATCCGTTCCAATTGAAATTGACTCCAAGACGAGACCTGTGAAACCCGTTACTAGGGCCAAACATAGCAGTAGTGTTAGTCCCATTTTCTCCAAACATATGCTAGGCCTAGGCTAAAGTGACAATAGTTTTTCAAAAACTTTCTGCATCCCAGTAAACTCGAACCTAACGTTACAACAGTCGTACTGTCGATCTCGCCACCCAAGGCCCTAGCCAAGTAATGTGCTATATACATGCACTGCATGCTACAGATCTGGACAACCTGTTGTGTGCACTGCACTAAAGCTCACAATTAATGGGATGTACAACAGTGTACACTGTGGCAACTCTATGCGATGCACAGTTTACATACTGTTGAAACAAAGTTACAAAAGTGATGGCGGTATTATGAATCAAATCTTGGAAAAAGTTTGTTCCTTTCCAGTCGAGCATGGTGTAATTATTTTCCCGAAGGAATTGAACTGTGTGTGGACTAATGTTAGAAATCCGGCACAAAGACGAATAAGCCTCTTGGAAATAGGTCACTCTCTTTTTGCCAATGTGACAATTTTTCGACCACTTTTTTGGCAAACCTGTGACCCGACACGACAAATCCCAACCAAACAAGCCCAACAAAAACGAACTAAACCCACCCAGCAAAACCCCGGCAAACAAATCAATCCAACAAAACCAACTGAACCCAAACCCATTTACCAAAACCCAACATATTCCAACCAAACCCAACCAACAAAACCCAACAAAATACATCCAAAATCACCCAACAAAACCAAACAAGATCCAACCAATCCAACCAAACAAAACCCAAACTAATCTATACCCAACAAAACCCAACGTGACCCACTCAACAAAACTCAACCAAACCCATTTCATATTGATTGATAATATCTTTACTAATGTCTACCATATTAATGATTGTATGAGAACGGTTGATAAGTCTGGGATTTTAGTAACAGATATTTCTGATCATTTTCCAGTCTTCATTTTTTACCTGCATTCGTTTTAGATGTGTCATGCCATGTCAACGTACGGCAGGAATTATATTCAACTAAAATACTGAAAGCTTTGTTTCATCCATTTCAGTTATTAACTGAGATCACTCCATTAGGTAACTGACGTAAATAAATCATTCTATTTTTTCCTTACTAGGCATACTCTTCATGAAATTTAAAATAGCACTTTTCGTTAAATATTGAATCTGCAAAAGAAGAATGAAAAGGTAACCTTCAGGGGTATAACCCAGTCTATTACGTGTAAAAATTAGCTTTATAAGCGCCAACACAGGAAACCAAAAACATTACAAAAGATACCGTTATAAATAAACCCGGTCATATTATTCGTGTAGCGGAAAAATTCTCTGCAGTGATTTATTTGACAAATCAAAAAACGACAGTAAACGTAGGCCTAAGCCTGGCAACATATAAACGACATATTGCACAAAAACCAAATTACTAGTTCCTATCCAAATAAATTCATTGATTGCAATAAAACTCTTATAGATCCAGTGGACAGTTGCCAACGTATTTAACGACTTCTGTACCCATCTAGGTCCTTCAATTGCTCAAAAAATGTTGGGGTGTGTATGTATGAATGTGTCCTTCACATAAGCAAAATAAAAAACGTTACATGGTCGACAGCTAAAATTCTTTTGGGGTTACCAGGTTACGCATTTCATCGTACTAGGACTAGGTATTAAGGCTTTTAGACGAAACTGGAAATATGTCTGAAAATTTTTCCCTTTTTTGAACGAAGATTTAAAAATTGACTGACCTATCATATTGGACAAAGTTTAGAATTCAATGAACAAAATGTTTTGAGGGTAAGTTAACAAGGAAAAAGTGGGCTTTTTATTCAGTGATATGCCTGTCAAGAGCAAAATTGTCGGAGTATTTAACAGAGTTGGCTTTGATTTTTTATTGTACGGAGTATCCATCGAAAATGGATTTTTTTTTTTCATTTTTTAACAAAGATTTGAGAATCTGAAGCTTATATTGGTGGAACTGTAATTTGATGACAGATTTTGGGGTTTTTAGTGAAAAATATGACTTCTCATGAGAAAAAACAAGTAGGGGTGATTTTCAGTTTTGTTGAGGTTACTGAACATCATCATGCACCTTACGGCCCTCGGAATTTTCCTCCTGGAAAAAGTTTGGCTTCCCATATCGTTCAAGTTGTATGTTTGGTATATGTTGACATAGAAGTGTGGGAGTGCTTCAGTTTGGCAGGGGGGAAAATTGTCTATTTTGTCTAAAAAGTGTAATCCTGCCCGAAAGACTAACTAAAAGCGCACAGAAATGTTTGGAAAATTGAAAGTCCCCAGACAGTTGGAACTGGCATTTCCCACTCTCGTAACTAGAAACAATTAAAGCAGTCGTTATTTTAGCTTTCTTTCGCAATGAAATTTTCACATCATAATATTTCCCCCAAACGAAGAATAGTTTGCAAGAATTCGTGTTTAGTTAATCTGTTCGATCAAAACACTATCAAAGCGGAGCGCCACAACAAGTTGGCGCGGAGCGTAGAGAAAAATAAAAAAGAAAAATCTAATTCCTCAGACAGCCTCGATGTAACTTGAAACGAAGCAGTCTTTAGTTTTATGAAAGGTTTACTTCAATAGAAGAAAAACTACAACAAATCACCAGATAAAAGTTACCGCTACAATTAGATGAAATAGTCTTGTCCCTTTTTTGGTGAAAACTGTGCAACCGAATTGAATACATATCAGTGTTTTTGACTCTACTGAGACTCCTCGTTGTATTCAATTGCGAGGTCCACTAAATTGATGAAATTTACTATGTGACTACCCGAACTCCCGACAGTAAATGATTTTACTTCCAACGTCTTACAACATATGTCACGTTACAACAAGGTGGCTTCAAATGGATTTTAAATCAGACTTATAAGGAGGTATTATCAAATTTCTGTTTGATATTTGTAACTGAAAACGGCCAGGCCGATTTTTATTACCGTTGCTCCAATTCGGATGTCGAGGCAGGACAGAAGGCAGACTATTGGGCACGGCATGCATATGAACAACCTCTCGCCCGTTTTGTAAGGAAAACTAGTGAAGCAAAATTAGCCAAGACCGTCCGCGACTAAAGTTTATCGGGCTTTCATCTTTTATCGTGGGCATATGGATGTAGACTTCCGACGAAATTAAATCTTCTCAACGACAGGGGAAGGGCAGCCTTCCTCGACCGGGCATGACCCCTGGTCGTCTAACTTCCAGCTCCCTGTTCCGCAACACAAGATCATCAGTCCATTAAATTTAGTCCTTTACGTTTTTCATTTTGAGGCCTCCCGGAAAAAGTCACCGTCCTGCCCCAAAGGGGAAGGAAGTGTGAGAAGGTACATGGAACGAGGTCTAACAGAGCTAGGAAGGGGTAATTGAAAATCGATTCCGATATGTATAAAAAATAGCGTTACTTAAGAAAGAAATATATCCAAGATCACTCATCCAGTAATTTCAGCCCTTGCATTTTTTTTAATAACTTCCTTAGTTTCCAGGCCTTCCCGAAGAAAACACCGGCCTGCTACGACGGGGGAGGGGGTACAGCGTTCTCGGGCGGGGTGGGGGAAATTCCCCCGGTCCTTCGCTGGTGATACCCCTGTTGCACAAGAGGCAAATCAACAATATAAACTTCACTTCCCCAATGGAGATGTCATCATCATTGCGGCAGTCGTAGGCCAGGGCGTATGGTGATATGGGCTGCATGACCTCGTGCACCTCTGGATGTAGTAATCAGCAAGTTGGGAGAAATCACTCGAAAGTCAATAGTTTATCCGACAGTTCAATCAAAAGGAGCTATGTAACCAGTGATTAGACATTATACGGGTCTACATATGCTTCCGCATGTTTCAAGAAGCACCACTTTACATCTCATTCCTCCTAGAAAAGCAAACGTTCTCCAAAACGTTCTGCAAAGGGTCCCCTTGAGCCCTCCCTTTAGGACAGTGAGTAAGCAAACATTGCCAACTTTTAGGCTGTTAAAACTTCGATATTTTTTCAAAGTACCTTTGTATTGGTAGCATTACGATACATAATTTTGTGTTAATTAGCTTTGATGGGCGAAATTTCCTTCACAGAATGTTATTAGCGTGAACCTTAACTCCCATGGCCTTGCGGGGAGTGCCACAGCCTCCCCCCCCCCCCTCGTTGACTAAAACTTTGTTGAGTTGGTCAGATTTTTGTGTCTCAGTCGGGCAGAGATTATGCCCTGGAGTGGGATCTGGAGTCGGGCAAAAAGTTATAAGTAACCTCGCTGCGATCGTCATCCTAGTTACCCCAACCCCACACTGAGCCCACATTTCAATTCGTATAATTTAACATTCTGTGACACCGTCGTTAGGTGACTGTACAGAGTCCCGGCATAGGACATCCTCCCCTATTAACATCACTTTGGTAAACACAACTGGCTATGAAATCAAAAGGGGACACTGCATTCCATGCTGATCATTGTCAGGAAGTGACATATATATGAGCACTGAGAAGAGACCTATAGGCTAAGGTTCCCATGCTGTAGCTCGAGCAGTCCCAAGCATTACACCCCGCATACAGGCTTTTGCTTTGTGCTCAGCATATACGCCAATGGAGAACGGAACACATGCCCGATTTCACGAATTGGATAGAAACTGAATTCATCTCATCTAATATGCCAACTAACACAGTACTTCTTCACTAATCAAATTGCAGTTGGACTTGGAGAAAGTCAACTAGATGCATTTTTTCTTTCTTTTCATACATGTTAGCCCCTCAAAAAGAACCGAATCTAGTTAAAAAATTCATTGTATTTAATCCAGGCAATGAATATGTAATTTAAGGTGATTGAGGCGCTAATCTTGAAAATTCTTTTTACTGTAAACGCAAATTAGTCACTCACATCAGGTGTAGGGTAATTTCAGTAATTCCACTTTTAAACATCATTGATGAGTCAGTTATTACCAGCAAAACTTTAGCGAATATAAACCCATGCTTTTCCATTTTTGTTACCTTATCACGTTAGTCCTTCAAATAAACAGCACGTAAGATTGTTTTAATCCAGACAATAAGTATGAAATTTAAGGTAATTTGAGAAAAAAATCCTTCTACCTACGGAAACTGGAGAAAAAATTCAGTGATACCTGCGCAAGCAGGAGAAATCGCCCTGCGTACTTATCCAATGTGTAGATACGTCTGCACTGATCACGTGTCGATCTATACGGCAGATAAAACTAGGGTTTCTCTTCCGAGCCACACAAAGAGGCGGAAAGCTTCGAGCAAGTCTGGAAATCCTACCATTGAAGCCGCGGGCTTCGATGAATGATATCATAAGAAACTTTAAGTTAAAATGCAGTCAGTCTACCTGTTTTGTGAACGGTTGTTAAGAATCATGTGACCTAATTTTTCTCATTGAACTGTGTGAAAATTACGAGGAGTAAAAACTCATTGCTTTATGAAATGGTATGAATAGTAACTAGAAGGGAAATGACAACTTGTGAAAAAGTCGTTTCAAAGTAAGAGGAGACTACTGCTCTTTCCCTTTAACCTTACCTTAACTTTGAAACTTAAATATTTTGAGCAGCCGGTTTATCCTCTTTTGTCCTGGGAATTACGCAATAAAGTCTTGCACCGTCCCTTTACACATTTTGATAACCTAACCCCCAAATTAGTACCATTTAGGGTTAGGCAAATGGACCATTTCCCCGGGGGAGTGGGGTGGGTAAAGTTTTTTCATTACACTTTTTAATGGTTCAACATCATCAGTTCCAGATATGTTAATTGTATAAAAGCGAAGATTCCACAATAAGCCTATTAATAATTCGTGTGCCAGTGGGAGTTATTCTTCTGAACTAAATATTCAATCGAAGAAAAGTTTTCTTTTTGCCGATGTTTTGAATGTTCTTTATTTAAGCATGTCATTGGTAAAAAATAAAAGCTAAGTTCACGGTGGTGGACTGGAGGGTGGTTTTCCCTGTGATTTGGTTTCACAACTTTGCCTCTTTTCACATAAAGAAACCCGGTTGGTATTTTCAAACCGGCTTATTTTTGTGATCACTTTGCATATTTCCCTTTTTGCTTTTTCTTTCTTACGAACACGTTTTATTGCAAAAGGAAAGCTCAAAACAAGGACTGCTCATATGCTTCTTCTGAGCCTGGGGAATCTGGTTTCCTGACTGACGGGTTGCAAGTTTTTAAAATTTTCTATATGCTCCGGACTTACCGATGCCAACACCAGTTAATCTTTGGGGCAGGATTACAAAATAGCAACTGCCTCAGATTCTAAGGGTAGCGATTTCCAAAATTTTCTAAAATAACCCCGCGCTAACAAATGGTAGCGCCCATTTTAGATAAGCTTTCGGGCAATGTCTTTCCTAGCTGTATGAGGGATTGCGAGTCATCCTGATTTACTGAGGATCTGCTCACACCAATCGTGGCGCTTCTCTTGGATAGTTTTCCCTCTAGAATTACAAAATAATATTTGTCTAGGTTCCAGGGAAGGTAAGTGGGCCGTTAAACTCCATCTAACTAACTCCAGACAAGGGATAGAAATTTTACTTTCTTAAATGCAGTTGCAGGGAGAAGAGGTAATGGGAAAGTACCTTTCTGCCAGGTGTGAAAATATTAATGAAAAATAAACTTGCCATAATTTAGGTCGTGCTGAGGTTTGGGATATTTTCTCATTTCAAACCAGCACCATTCTCGCCCGTATGACCGAAACCCCTGGCTGAAAACATACTAAAATGTGTTACAGAAATGATAAATTTTTAACATATATGGAAGGTGAAAACTTGTCCATGTACCGTCCTACTCTTGTGAGGGAGCTGTTAGAGCTCCCTGTTCATTTCACATTTAAAAAAATAACTTTCGACCTGTTTGACATTTCCCATCTTTCTTGCCTGAATCATTTCTAATGCAGAAAATAATCAGTTATTACCATAGGCGTATGAGGCGGGGGGTAGGGGGCACTTGCCCTCCCAAATCAGGCAAAAGCAGTTGGTCCATTCAGGCAAAACATTGATAAAGGGTGCCACTATTTGGACAAAATTTGATTTTGCCCTTCCCACAAAAATTATCCCCATATGCCTATGGTTATTACAAGGTTATATTTATATTGAAGACTTTAATGATTTTCATGACACAAAGTGCTGAGACTTACCTCAACATTTCAACTTACATCAACTTTCCAACCTTTTTGGTTGGTTAGTTGCTTTTCTGCAAAGAAAATTTGAGAATTAACTCAGCTATGCATTTTATTATGTAAGGAATTGACTTGATAAAGGAGTGAAGTTGTGGGAGACTTTTTGGGTACTTAGGTGCATATTTTGCTTAACAAAGCATATTTTCAAGTCATCGGCCCTGGGAACAATCTTGTGTCACAATCTGTACAAACCATACTTTTCTTCTGTTGTTTTAGAATTCTAATATGTTCTGAAGTCAGGGATTTACAACAGTTACAAAATGAGAACCTAACATTTTACCTCAATCATTCCTCTCTACTCAAACTTTCCAAATTTTAACAGGGTTTTAAAGATCCTTAACCCATGGGTTGTCCAAACACTGATTGGTTCAGCATTACATGGGAACTCTTTTATATGAAATGTCTGGCACAACAACATCGCACAGGAGATAATACAATGGGAAATATGTTTTAATTTTCAAAAGATTTATTGTCACACGCCATTTAATATTTACCCCAGAATATACATGAAATAGAAATAGTTGAAGACACACAATACTAACATGCTGCAATCTGCACACCATTACTGTTTGGATTTGTAAATAGTCAATTGTATTAGTCTATACACAGACAACCATGTACAAAGCAAAACTGAACAACTGAATTAAAGGAGAGGAAGGCTGTAGAACAAAAAGTAGGAATCATGAAATATGTTTTTGAGATGGTTCCTGTCACAGTGACATACTGGTGACAATTACTTAAACATGGGTGAACTGACTGCACAGATGAATCCAGACAGGAAGTGATGGTCTGATTTCAGTCAACCATAACTGGGGTCCATTACCTTTAAATCTTTTGAATTCCTTGCTTAACTGTATCATAGATGGCTTTAAACTAAATTGTGTTTTAATTCCTTCAATTTCACTGAGTATGAGGCTTTGAAACTCATGTAGAGGATATATAAAGACGATGTAAGGCTGATGGACCCCACTAATGGCGTCCCACAGTCACTAAAAACAATTGCTGATCGGATTCGTCCATACCTTTATGGCAAATATTAGGTAGGCAGCAATGAGATGCTTTGCTCTAATAGGAATCAAGAAAGGAAGACTTTCCTAAATAATCTAGGGATACATAACATCAGGAGAAACATTAGGGAGGTGTAATGCTCCTGGTGGATATCAAGAAAACTTTACACCCCTTTAGATGTTAGGGATACATTCCATCAGAAGAATATTAGTGAGATGTAATGCTCCAGGAGGTATCAAGGAAACATTACACTCTAGAGCACATTTATAAAGCATTAAACCCATGTATGTCATGGTAACATAACATCACTTAAGACATAACCCTGTAGATATTAGGGGTAAAACATAATATCACCAAGACATTAGAGAGAAGTTTTGTTTTTCATGACGATAAGTAGAGGGACATAACATTTCTGTAGATTTTGAAGAAATATTTCATAAATACAGGAATTGGATGGCATCACTCCCAAAATGATTCTGCATCATTTCAAAATTACAGACAAAACAAGACATTCAGGAGGCTAATATTAAGGTGATATTACATGACAGCTGACAATAAAGGCATCTTTAGCTGACTCCCTGTGAGGACCTTCTAAGTATGATAAATAATTTCATTTCAAGTCAGCAACACCGTTTAGCAGAATTCCAGGCTAATCAACAACAAAAAAAAAAAATTTCATGGACACATCACTTTTCTATAAATATTCCTGCAATTTAATACCTTGAAGATGTAGAATGTAATGTGTCCAAAATCATCTCCGATTAGGTTAATTTACCCCTCAATTTTCAACCTTCCAATTCACTACAGAAGCCCTCTCAGCCCTTTTCCAGTTGTGGGACACCTGATTGTTATTTCAAAACTATCTCAGAACCATTTTCTCGTTCTTTCCACTTGAACATTTTGTTTTGTATTTGAAGTACCACACTGATGAAATCCTTAAATGTATTTCCATGGAATCTCACTCAAGATAGCACCATACATATGGTATGGTACTGTTGAGTGAAAGGATGAAATATTTACTGGTGTAGTTAAATCATAAAACTGGACTAAAGCCATGTTTCATTTAGTTTAGCTACACTCCATCAAATGTTTTGAATTATTTACACACACATACAAAGGGGCTGAGGCTCTGGCACCATTTAGCTTCCTTTGTGTACATTATCTCTGCTATATATGCATGTGTAAGTTCACACACATGGCTTAGATGCTGATCCAGATATTGAAAAAAGGGGGCGGGGGGTCTGACCTAAGAGAAAGCAGGGTGTGAGGAGTTGTACAGCTAATTTCCCCTATGTTATACCATTGATGAGGCAAAAAAGGGAGGGGTGAGGTTGTAAAAGGCCCCCCCACCCCCTCTTCTTGGATCTGCACCTGTGGCTGACTCCTATGTCTATCTATGAAAGTTTGGACTTGCTTATGTTTGGAGAATAGAAAAATATTGTGAAAACTTGTTATTTTTTACATGAAAAGCAGTTAAGAGTAAACATACATGAGCAAACAAAGCAGGTGAGTGAAATTTGTTGTACAAATTTAAGGCAAGAGTCATTTATTTAACCGGCAGTTATTACCATGTATTTCCTGTGTCCAACTGTCCAGTTACATTAATGAATCTCCACTTTTCATCCGACAAGATTTATATTCATCTGATTACACAAATGACAGTTGCCTTGTGGCTATATTGGTACCATCTGTTTTTCTGGCAGCAGCGAGACAGCTACTTTAGATTACCCTCTGTGCATGTGTACCAGACTCCCTTATGTACTACTATTGCATAGAAACTATAAGCCTAAACAACTAAAATTCTAAGGAGAGTGGCAAATAAACTTTTCCATTCAAGGAGAAACTGACAAAAATTCCTTACAATCTCTTTCTTATTTCCTCTAAACACAGAAATACACATTAAAAAAACAAAAAATACATGTTAGGGAATAATTTGCAATTGCAGATGGGGTCTACATTAAAGGAATAGGCAGTGGTAAAAGCTTAGCAGATAGAATATCTATGCCCATTCAAAGTTTCTTACAAAGCTTAAAGCCAATAAACCCACATGTATTTTTAATGCGGACAGGGATAAGATTATATCCATATGATTAATGGATAATAGGCAAGTGCTGACAATTAATAAGGAAAATGTTGATAATTACCAAAATAGAATCTATTTACAAACTTACAAGCCATTCTACTCTTGTTAGTTAATAATGTTCTGTCACCATGGAAAGCTCTATTCACAATTTATACCAATGTGAAGACTTGCAAACATTTGCACAGACTGTTTTTATTGCCATGATTTTACCAATGATGAAAGCATACATAACATGAAAATCTTACAAAACACCTCCTTCCTATTGCAGTCACTGACTGACCTTTTACACCACATAATAACACATGAAAACAGTCTATATGTTATTAAAAGCTGCTACATAGTAACAGTTAATGCCACTTAACTAGCAAGCAAAAGGCTGGATATGCTAAGAGCACTGTATTAGTACTTAGTATATTTGATGTTGACAGACTATTTGCCATTCACATAATCCATTTCATTGTTTTAATTAAATTATTTGATTGTTTAAATCCCTAGAAAATGTGAAGCTATTGAGATAAATGGTTCTTATCTTGAGCTGTTTTTGTGCACTATTTTAGGACTAAATTAAATGAATATCCAGCAATGAGTGGATAAACTTCACATAAATCACCTGCACTGGTGTAGTACTACTTCTTGAATATATTTTTAACCCCTAAACAATTTCCCTTTAACAGAAATATTGTGGTCAGATTACTCATCCCGTATGGTTACACATCTGATCTACCACAATACACCCTCCCATTCTCCTGCTCCCCCATTCCTGTCACATTGCTAAGCCATTTTCAAATTCTGTTTTAAACCTTTGCTTCAATCACAAACTCATGGACATCAACTGAGGAAACGCTGTCCTGTAGGAATCATCACAGTAGTAACTACTTCAAATAGGCTCCATCACCAATTTGATGGTTTAATATACTTTTGTTTACATCTGTAACTAATTACAACTTGTCTGCAAATTTAATGAGATGATCTTTGATGACAAACTACGAAATGATGCTGCAGGGAGAAGAAGACTGCAGGGAGAGGGGAAGGATGAGATATTTCTGATATTGATGACAACCAGGTACAGTGTTTATACCAAGCCGCTACAAAGAGATTTTGACCTAATGGCTTGTCAAATTGCCATACTGATGTTTGTGAGAAAAGATGAAAACCAGGGTTAACTTTTTCCCCACATCTGATGTGTGTAGAGTTCCACAAAACTGAAATTTCAAATAAGTCGAATTTTTTGCTACTGAGTGCAATGACCAAAAGTATAATTTCTTAGAGGAAAGAGTGACCAGGCAGCTGTCCAAGTGAAAATTCACCCAAATGTTTAAACACAAGTGAAAGCGAACTTGAGTTTATCTTCTATAATGGAATATTCAAGAAGAGATATGACTAAGATGAATGCAAATTCCACTAAGTTACCACACCTTGAAGACCTTTAAATGGCCATCACAACTATGGCTGATTTATCGTGATCTAAGTTTTTGCAATAGATACACTGCAAACCGGCAAAATATATCCCCGTTCTAGCATATTCATCAAATATATACACATACACATGTGTTAATATAGTTAAATAAAGACAAAAATAGTTAAGTCCAAAATAAATATACTTGTATCTTTCATGCAAAACACAGTCACCAAACTCTATTTTTAATGACAAAAGGAGCTTAAAAGAAGCGTCTCCAAATTTTGGCTTAAATTTACAAGCAAATACTCTCAGGAATACTTACAAAAAAAGAATTGATGCATTCAAAGAGAATTTCAGCATCCACAGAATGCACAGCACAACAGAAATTCTATGAAATTTGTAGAATTTTTGCTGTTTTTAACCTACACAGCTCAACACTCTAGAGTGTAAAATATGGTAATCAATACATTTGCTGAAGTTTGTAGAATTAGATTCCTTAGCTTTTAAATTTGCTCACCTCTGTAAAAGGTTCATTGCACCATGAAGGAAAAGAAAAATATGACCTGAACAATAAAAATGACTAAAACAAAAAGAAAAAGAAAGCTTACAGCAAGTGAGTGAGAGATCAGATCATGCAAGCTAAACATTTGAGGCCTGAGATGGAGCAGTTTTGGTCTCTTCTCTGGCCTTAAGGGGTATAGGTCACTGGAGGAATGCTACCCTGACCTAATGCTTTTAATACAGTTTACTGGCAACAATTTATTTGCTAAAGCACTATCAAAAAGATTTTGAAAATCACTAAAAAAGAGCTGTGCATAAATTGTTAGTATTGAATACACTAAAATGCCCGGCAAACCACAAACATCCCAACCCCTACCATACTTAAGAATAATTGTATAAGTATACTTAAATATAGTTCACAAGTTGACATTTGAACAAAGTAGTTTCACTAGTAAATCCACAGACTGAGACAGATTCTCACTGCAAAAATGTCTATGTCTTTCATTAGTTTGTAGGTGTGAGTTATTTAATACTCAATTCCTTTCATTTGTAATGCTATCTGAACAAATCCAATGTTGGCTTCTTGCTAAACTGAAATGTCCTCAGGTGGACCACTTAACCAGTTGATACACTTTTTGACACTAATAGATGTGATGTAACACTCTTAAGTTGGTATTATACTATAGGAGTGACTGGGACATTACTGCATCCTGTAGTAGATAAGTCACAGTCTATTAAATCAATGTTCTAGTTACACTATGTTATTAAATGAAGTCCACTTTAACATAAATTTTGAAATACATGGGAAAGCCATGAAACTTTGATATGGTGTATAAAAAAAAATGGCAGTAATTACTCAAATGGTACTAATCACTTAAAATGCAAACAAATGCTTCAGTAACCATGTTACCTGGTAAATTGCTATCATAGAAACTAATCTGTTGTTATGCTGGCATTATGGTTAATAAGCACTGCATGAATGTCACAAGGCAATTCACTGACCAGCTCCAAGTTAAGCCACTGCCTAGTTTAAATTTCAGGATGACTACATTACAGAGTGAAGGCAACCTCATTAACTAGAGCAGCAATAGCTGCTGTTGCTCAACCCTTCTAAATGTAATGACCTGTTACATTTTGGATTTATTTTGAACAAAATCATGGTCTGCACTTTATAAATATAACTTCAACTCACTTTGTCATAACCCCTCATTAATAATGACCCAGAAAGAGTCAACAATTTGTGACAGTCTGAATCAAGTGGCCAAGAAATGAGCAACAACTCTGTAGTATCAATTCCCCTTTTCACAGACATATTCAGATAAACTTATCCACACTTTCAAGCAACTGCAAGCAAATTCAGTTCAACTTGGAATTATGGGATACACATGCACAAACTGGGTAAAAGACCATTTTGCCAAATAACAATTACAAAGAATTGTGTGACAGTGTTTTGGTGCATGTCGTTTATGACCACAGTGAAATAACACTGACAAAAATGACCTATACCAAGAAACTGTACCACAATTCTTTGCTAAATGGTCTACAAACATGATTTTTTTGAACAAGGACACTTTAACAGGTGGTACCCAACTCATTGGAAAGTCATGACTTCTACATATTTGCCTAAAGTTTTTAAATTTTCCATTAAGATCTTTAGTCAATTACCTATTGCACAACTTTACCAGTAACACAAGCGTTCAACTTATAGTACAATGGGGAGGATGGTATTGTATATGTGAAGGGAAAACTCTCAACAAATCTTTTCAAAGAAAGTCATAATTTTTACTATTTTTATCATCACCGCCAATGGCAAAAAATACAATAAAATGTAAAAAAAAAATTTACAACAAAAAAATGGTATTTCTTTTGTGAGTTGGTTAATACTAGACATTAAATATACCTATTAAAATACAATTGAGATAATATGTAGTACCTCCACCCATAAACTGATACTTCAAATTTTTTCCAAGAACTATTGACCTAATCTATAGGAAACTTCAGCGTCTTCATCTTCATACAGTCCTACCTAAAAAAAAGAAAAACACGTTTACCAAAGTGATCATAGTGAAGTGTTCCTGGCATGATTGAAAGGTTGAGCTGTGTAGGTTAATTTATCTAGCTCCACAACAGGTTTAAAATCACCCTTCTAAAAGGGAAAAATTAAAAATGGTAATGAACTCAACAAAACCCTGTATGTTGTAACATTTAATGTATTTTAAAGCTTGGAGGAAAACGTAACATTTTGACCTTATTCCACATATAGCATAGGTAGTACACAGAACAGTTAAAGACAATACAAGCTTTTGTTACAGAAAAATTTCATATATATGAGTTGTGCTTACAACTTTAAATACTGTGAACAGCACAGACAATATGATATTATGGACACAACCCAAAATAAAATTCAGAGTACTCAAAATATTCTTTGGATTTCATTCCTCTTCCTAAGATGTTGTATACCATCTATTGCCAGCCAGTAAGTTATCAATGACAAATCTTGTCGTTGAAATATTTGAGTTGTATTCTTTAAAAATCTTTTCAGTTTTAATTGTCTTGTCAAGACATTTCAAAGAGAAAAATAATTTTTTAACCAACAAGGACTATTTTCAAACTGGGCAAAATGCAATGGCCTTGGCAAATCTGAATAGCAATGTTTGTTAAGCTTTAAAGATATTACTTGAATGTTTGCTAAGCTTTGAAGATATTACTTGAATATGAATTTGCTATCACTGAGAACCTTTAATGTATTTTAATATTTTTATGTGTTTGAAGATGTTTTTTTAATGAAGTTTTCTTCCATTCATGGATATAATATTGTCATAAATGAAGAAGAAAAATGAGCAATACTGATAAATTCCCCTGTTTGACAATATAGTAGAATAACTGGATTGTGTTGTGTATGTTACGACTCTGCAGAAATAGTCAGATGAGTTGTGTAATCACCAACAGAGAGACAAAACACAACAAAGGGATATGGAGAAAAAAACGTGGGTCTGGTGGTGGTCAAAAGGCAGAGTTCCAAGCGGGCAAAGTTGAAGAGAGCTAGAGCTGTGCATCCTGAACTGCCAGTCACCTGGATACTTGTGAACTGGAATGTGATCGTGAACTGGCCTGAGAGTTCTTACTAGAGGTAGTGCTGATACTTAGGGATGAGAAACCACTATGGCACGATTGTAGACTGCTCATTGATCCTCTGTTGGAACGGAACAAAAATAAAAACATAGAATTTGAATAAGTTGTGAAAAAACATAGTTTGTATGAGAGGTTTTGTGTTTACAAACACATCAGACCAAGGCTGGTTGGCTAAAGAAAGACTCACATTGTTGTCACAATTAGAAGTTCATTCTACATTGTCTGCTTCTGCATTGAACTGCACCACCATTTTACATATACAGTACTCTAAATGCTCTCATCCTACAAGTGACAACACTATGAAAGATCTCACTGACTTATTCAAACCCAAAGTTACCAGCTTTCATGAACTATTTACTGAAAAATATTCTTTAAATACTGCTATCATTTATGTGAAAGGTATGATTGTGTGCTGAGCTAGAGGTCATGACTGAGTGCTTGAATAAATGCATTCCAATGTTCAATACAAACACACGATAGCTTACAAGTAATTTTCCCTTTCAATTGCATATACATGTAAAATAATATCAAGCTCTCTACAACTTTTCTGTCCTAAAAAAACATCCACATAATGGCTATTACACATCATCAGAGCAGTCAAAGCTATTATTTTAGCTGTAATAAGTACACCTGAAACATATTTAAACTAACCTAACAACTTCAAGCTATCACACTTTGACATCTATGTCACCTCTTGAGTTCCTTTTTGTCTGCAGTCTTAACCCTTTGGCTCCATCCTGCCATACTGAACTATGTATTAAATTATGTATACATCGTACGTATGTACTGGTTCTGCGAAATACTACATTTTTTGTATTGATGCCGCCATATTTGCACTTGCTATGCCCCAAGAGGATGCATATGTGTTAAATGTCTCCTCTTCAAGCCTATTCCATATCCAAAGCACTATTGCTCACGATAGATTTAAAATTAGTTATGCCAGAAAGCAGATGTGTGATATGGTTCGCAGCCAAACCATGTTGTGGTAAGTTATGGGTTCGCAGCGAAACCATGCCTAGCAAAGGGGTTAATCCAGGAGAGTCCATTGACAATGACAATGGGACTCTCATGGCGGTCAATGTATCCATACTTATTCAACAAACCAACTTAGAGTTTGTCACTTTATGTCAAATCTAAAACACTGTATAACTTCTTAACTATTGTGTGTCATTCCGAATCACATGCTACTAACATAGCACAGCAGTGTATGATGAAACTCGTGGGACATTTCAGTGACTGACATGTCAATCAAAAAATTAATTTTTTGTAACTTTTGTGACACAGGGTTACAGAAATGAGAGGTGCATTAAAACACACAATAAATGGTTGTGCATCACTTTTGTAAAGCTGGAGTAGGTTACATTATTTAACAAGGTACAGTTAGGTATAAATACATTTATAAACACGCTTCAAATGTAAACTAACTGACCATGCCCTAGGCAAGTGGAGTGAATCATTCATTGATATCCAATTAATTCTTTAGAGAAAGGATTATAATATTTTAAGGTGATGCACTTTCATACACTCAAACTATCGTCGTGAACTGACCTGAAATCATCAGATGCAAGCACTTCTTGGTAAAATATAACTTTAGCTAACTTGTTATGGTGATGTGCTTTCTGATCCCTGTTCATAGATGGTACAGACTGGTAGTACTTCCATTGTAAGACATACCAGCCTGCAGCCTGACATATATGAGAACCCTGTAGAATATAAAAAACAGCACATTAGATAGATAGAAGTAGAATTTACATTATTACAAGCCCAATTAGGTCCCTCCCACGAATGTCAGAATTTCATCCTCACCCTGACAAAATCTCAGTTTATTGCTTTAGGGTGAAATATCTCAATGTGTAATACAGGCTTTCAAGCAGACTAGACAAAAAAGTAAGAGAAAAGAAGGACCAGTATTTTGCAAAAAGCAGGAGTTAGGAAATAATAAATAGGATAAAAGTGTGAGTTTTCAGGAGTACTTTTTAGCCTAAGATCATTGCTTTTCCATAAAACACATGAACAGTAACATGCACAGACCCTAAACAATCAAATACATATTATTAAGTACTACATAGAAACCAGACAATATCAAACATGCAGGTGAAAACCATTAGAAAATTCAGTCTTTTTATGCACAGTCACAGTTTGGCTAACTAGCATGTTCATTAATTGAGTGAATTTCATGGAACACAATATCAAAAAGCCTTTTGCAGTGTACATTTACTTTCCACAAAAATGTAATGACAAAATGAACGTGATGGCCCCCTCCACCCCTTACAACCATCCAATTCACCCGCATTATTTACCAAGACAGCTTTAAAACAAGAATTGACACAGCTGCCAGAGTAATAATCACAATCTAATTTTACAGAGGTTTCAAAGTATTCTTTTTAAGTATTGAACCTGTAGCAAAACTTTAAAATGGCAATCAAAATATTTCACAGTTTGTTTTGATAGATGTCAGATTGAAAAAATGTAGCACCTAAGTAAGAATCTGCAGTGTTTTACAACAGGACCAGAAATATTTGTTTTGTCCAATAACATCATCTTAAATGTTCTTCTTTTAATAGAAAGTTATACTACTTTTAAGTAATTATGTAAAAAACAGTTAAACATTTTTACCACTGAATCAAACAATTAAAGAAAACTGCCTTTAATAGTTTAAATAATCAATGCCACCCAATGCTAGAATGGGTATCTCTTTAGGTGACATCTTTTACAATTTTGTCAACTACATTTGCAGGACTTCCTGGAACAAAATGAAGGCTGGAAATCAGTCACCTACATTTTCTGCAAATATTCCCAAACATTTGGCACAAGGACACTGATGAACCCCCACCAAATCCAAAAACAATAGGAAAATTTCCCATCTAAGACAAACATACAAAATGTGGCTTTGTCCCACTTTTCGAAAATCAATCAAGTTCAAGGCAATAAGAACCATATGATATTACGACAGTCACTTCTCAAGACCTTGAATTTTTGCCTGATGTTGCACATATAATGAAATTGATGTTCAATACAACATATTCCATGAACATTTCACTTTTAATTTGGTTTGTTAATGCAGGTCATGAATTACTTCAAGACAAAAAGGAGTATGATGACAGAGGATTTTGGGAGTTGAAATTTTTATCTGAAAGTGATAATTACTTTAGAATTTGCATATAAAACAATCTGTTCCCTCAGTTGATCATCATCATTATTGGTAATCACATTATCTCTGAATTTCACTTATAGGTCATGCTATTCAAAAACAACAGATGGGTTGACATTGAAATGTGAGCAAAACTATTTAGAAATCTCACAGTACACCCCATCAACAAATACTGGTATGGTATTGTACTTGACGTTTTTGGTAGTGACTGGCCTTTGGGAACAATTAGAGATGAAAGAGAGTATCACAGAAAGTTTGGAAGTTGTTTCACAAAAAAGTAGGAGAAAGTAGGATTTTAAGCAAAAATGTAGGAAAAGTAGGAGGAGGGTAAAAAAAGTAGGAAAAAGTAGGAAAAATAGGACCGCTTGAAAGCCTGGTAATATCAAAACCCTCTCATTACAATTCACTGTTATATAATATCAGCTTTGGTACTACCTGCATTGTTTGAATTAGCTGTCAATCAAAGAGCTGAGCCAACTGAGAATTTTTGTAAATCCCTACAAGAATTGTAGTTTGGGGTGAGAGGATTCATCCTTTAAGACCAAACAAGGGCAAATTTATCTCACATATACAGTACAAACATACATGATGAAGCATAAAAGTGCAATAAAAATCATGGGCATTGCATGTAAGAAGATGGCATTTTGCAAAAAATGTGCTGGCAAATCTACCTGTTGAAGATGCTGATGGTCTCATTCAACACTCCTGGCAGTAGTATTTGAGAATCACCACTAAATACAGACACGCTGAAATATTTGACAACATGGCAATACCGTATAGTTGTGATTCTTTAGGAAATATATAGACAATAAGTTAGTTAGATGGAGTTTTACAGCTCAGTTTCCAATCTATTGGTTCAAGTCGAGGCGGCCATGGCAATGGCCTTTTTCCAGTTGTGGCACACAGGCTTGTTTTCCCTACTCCATTGCAAATATATAGAACATCAAAAATTCATACATGATTGGTTTATTATTTCAGGATATCCTATTACTACACACACACACACACACACACACACACACAATATATGAAAAGAACATACACATGCAAATCTGACTGATAACAGAAAATCAAAACTGACACTTGTAGGACTTTGATTTTAACCATTTACGGTTGTTCCAGAGAGAGAGGGCGGATGTCACTCACCTTTACTGTTTCATACAGAGCTCAAAACTGCAAGTAGCTATCCAAAAATGCGACCACAACAACGAGAGAGACAATAGTTTAAGGTAATGGGGTCAATAACCTATGAAAGCTGATGCGGGGCTTGCTATGTCCGCTTTTCCGTCCACTCCTGAGGCGCGCAAATATGCCCCAATTGGAGCACAACAGTAAAGGGTTAAGGGTGCTCGCTTGGAAAAGCCTTAATGCTTCTTGAGTCCATTTGAGATGCATTATCTTCACACATCTTAGGATTGGTAAAATGCTTGCTTCATGCCACAGGCAGGCTTAGTCTCTCAGTCATAGAGAAAGTTTGTTCACAAAACTAGGCTAAGCTCTGTAATCTTTATAAAGAACCTTAGAAAGCATAGCAGCCAAGCAACAACTTAAAACAGCTGAAGAAAAATGTATATTACCAGAGTTAAATTGCTGTACATAAGTTTTTGAATATATAAGATAGGGCTCAGATTAAGCATGTCACACATACCTTGAAAGTATTTTTTGTAGTAAATGCAATCTAGAAAATTTTGAAGGCTTATAACTTTACATTTTGGGCTGGCTACTCTGAGAGGGGCTACACAGTAATGTGTTCATATAGATATCAGTATCTCAAATTCAGATTACAAAGAACGTGGGATCAAACGGTCAAGTTTTAGACAACTTTCTAAGGTTTCCAAAGCTTCAACACTTTCTTGTTTTCCTAAGTAAGAGATATCAAATAAAGTTTGCTAACCAATGTTCCTAAATTTTTGTAGCTGTATAATAAGGTGTGAGGGGGTGGATGAATTGGTATATGAGTCATATATTAAGGGAACAGGATGAGCTTGAGTCTGCACATTGACGGCTACTGAAACTGTGTATTTGATACTGTGATACAAGTCACTTTATCCCTTACAGCTAAAACAATCATCTATATTTCAGTTCAGTTAACAGAAATAGCTTGACCTTGCTAAATCTAGGTGAGTAATTTTTTTACTCGCCTTCATCTTCCAAACAAGCAAGACTGACCTGGTTCCTTGTGATCTGTTTTGTTTGTTAAACATCTCCATCAAGTACAGTTGATCTGTAGATACGAAGCAATATCATCCTAATCCCCCCCTCACTGCCATTCCAAGTCCAAACAAAACCAGTCTACATGACAAAATGAACTAAAGCTACCAGATGATCCTAACCCTCCTTCCTGCCATCCCCTGCCAAAGCACACCCAGTGCCTGTTACAAATGGAATTATTTAAGCTACTACTTGATCCTAAGCCTCCCTGCCATCCCCTGCCCAGACAAAACCCAGTCCCTATGACAAAAGGAATTTAAGGGAGCTGTTCTCACCTGCATACTTTCCCCTGCTTTGCACACCAATGGCTGCTCAACAAAGTTATAGTTGACTCCACAAGTCATAGACTTATCAAAGACAATTGTATTGCTGACTCCCTGTGCTGGATGGTGTGATGTTACGGCACTGTTTACTTCCTTTAAGACAGTCAATGGCTTTTTAGAGAATAGGACGGCAAATGTTATATCCCCTCGTAAAACATCAAAGTCCCAAGTGAGAACCTGTTGGGCTTCTGTTACATGGACAGGTACCTGATGAAAATGACACACACATGGTTAAACTCTACATACATCATACATCTCAGTTTGGAAAATAAGCAAATACTTTATTCGCAACATCATAATTTACATACTTTTTGTTTAAGAACTTATCTTCCTAATTCCTTTTGACACTACTCCTACAGCTAAGTTGGAGCAAAATGTAATTTTCATATGTGAAAGAGGAATCACATCTACGCAGTGTGGTGAAATTTCCATTAAAGCAGAACATCTTCTTGAGATATTGGTGAATGATGTTACTAGATTTGGGTTCAAAAGTGACTTGTGGGCAGCAGAGGTTATATCAACCCTGATGTTAATAAGAATTGGACCTCTCTGTGGGAAATGGAAAATTTTTTAAGATCTCATGCCACTTTATGCAATCTTATTCTGATGATATGTGATTAATGAGGTGAAAATGGGATGTAAAGTTTAAAGAAAAACAAAAGGCTGTCTATTAATGTGAGGATATGATATGTGCTGGCTTGAAGTTAACATTTTGTTCAAAATGTGACATCACATGCTCATATCTTGAGAACCACACATCAGATTTCAAAGCAAAAATTTCACCAAGATGCTAAGAATGAGTAGCCCTCTAACATAAAACAACCTGATATGACGTAAAAACCTTCTCTCAAAAATGAAGGATGAACAGTTGTTTTCTGTGAAGTATTTCCTCTCACTGTTTCATACCAAACATAATTTTAATGTTGATATTATTAAAACTTCAAAGAGTTCAAACAAGAATACTTCAAAATTGATTAACTAAAAGTATTTCTAAACTAACCTCATGGGGTACACCTTTCTGTAAGATGGCAAGCTTGTAAACTGTTTCTGAACAAAGAGGTAGTTCATCAGGACTGTAGATTTCTTCTGCTGAACGATAATATGACTTTGGAATAATACCTCCTTCTGGTATTTCACACTATAATACAAAAAAGAAGGAAAAACACCGAAAATGTCAAAATGGCATACATATTCCTTTGTGTGATTTGCAAGAAAAAACAAATCTGGTATGCATTCATACTAAGTGATAACCACAAACTTGAAATGATCCACTATGGTCAGGTGACCATGCATTATTCCACAATAAACTCAAGGCATTGGATAAACATGTTAAGCTAAGTCCATATTACTATGAAGTGTGCTATCTGAAGTGTGCTCTCTGAGATGTGCTCTTTTAGAGTGCCTGCCCCCTGTGGGCCGGGAGTTGCAGAATATGCCCAAAGTATTTCCTGCCTGTCATAAGAGGCCACTAAAGGGAAACCAAATTTGAACTTGAATCATACTTGAGAAAAAATATTTAAACTTTGAGCTTTTTATTGAGTTGACTGAGACTATAGAACACATTCGTGCTGGTGTGTCATTAAATCTCATCTTTCTATATATCTACCCTTTAGAGTGCTTCTTTCCAAACATTTGTATACTTGACATATGTTTACAAGTCTTTTACATTCACAGGCCAAATCCTACTTTGTGCTCTCACATACTCGTTGCTTTCATATGAAAGTACATCAAGGTGACATCATTTCATAATACATCTATTGCTCTCTATCATAAAGAAATCACTTAACTCTCCTGTACTCATTTTGTTTCAATAATAATTAAGTACCACAAATGCCAACAAGCCGTTCTAATATTAGCAAGTGCAAATGTTTTGAAATGAACAAAAAAGCACTTCTTTGAAGAATGAAGAAACAAAAAGCATTGTAAAAACTAGCCACTTACATAATTTTCACCACCCAAGAACTCTGGTATATACTTGGGTTCTACATAGTCTGGTAACCCACCAGCCTCCATGTAGTTTTTACCGCCATAAATAAGAAACTTCTTTCGGGTATTTTCATCAATGAATGGTGACACCAGTGTCCAGATGACTGGGAATACCCTGGGTGCTCGGACAATCAGAAGCCTGCCCATGGTTTCAGGATAGTTGGCTTCAACCACTTCAATCATACGTAGTAATGCTTTGATGCCAGGCCGCCATAGATGACGCATACTAAGCCCCTCGCAATCAGCGACACAGGTCCAGGAACTGATGGAAGATAATATTTACTTAATTGATCACTCTATCAGAATGCTTTTCACACTAAATATTCTTCTCACTCTGGACAATTCCCATTTTGGGACAAATCCTGCACTTTTTTGTTCTAGATGTGCCACTTGGGTGAGAGTTTAAGTGAACAGGGGTAAGGGGTTGTAGACTTATCTTACTGATGGGAACTGGCGGGCGAGCACAACAATGGGTCTATTCAGAGTGTGTATCAAGTGTGTGGCTGGCTCTCCTCTTCACAGCCACAGCATATGCAAAAGGGGAGTGGCTTAAGACTACACTTCAGTGACTCTGTGGACAGTAAAGGCTCATCTTTCAGCAATGGTTGTCATGTCCTTTTGTTATGGTAACAAAAGGAGCTGCTCAGAAAACCTTTAATGGATTATTGATTAACTGTGCCTTATTTGGGATGCAGTTTCAGTCAGTGTAGCTCTTTCACTGAATTCAATGATGCATGGAGAGCTACTTCTTTTCATACCAGTCTGCCACTCAAAGCAGTTACTAAGGAAAGCTTTTGTTAGTGAAAACTCACAGCTCTCCTGCTAGCTCATTAAGCTGTGTGTGGACTGGGCTGTGTTCACTGAAAAGTGCACAAGCTGAACAATGGCTTGGAGTTTTGCCCGTCAGTAAACCCCGGGAGAATTGGAGACAGTCCCTAATATGTCAGGAACATACCTGCACAATGAGGAGTCTGACAGATTCATCTGAAGAACTGCCCAACAGAAGGGGGAGGGGGGACTTATCCAGATGGAATTGGCAAAAAAAAAACAGCTTACATTGAACAGACATATATCTCCTTGAGTACCTCAACTTATCTAATAATTTGAAACTTATCATACATAAATTTTGCTCAAATTTCTCTGAAATACAATATATTGCTAAGTTCAAAATTTCATTTTTTCACCTTGAAGGGCATTTTGAAAGAAAAACATATTCTGCATAATTACTTTCCTTTTTAAAGATCAAACCTATAAACTACTGTCTAACTTTAATTTTGTTTTGTGTTTCCAAACACCTTTGTCTCTTCCTCAGTATTTTAAATGGCTGAGATTCCTGGTTGTACTTTCGTTCATCAGTAACTTTCAATATCAAAAGTATTATAACCAAATTCCCACAATAAACTCTGACAAGAATCTTTCAAGTACTACACTTAATTTTTTATCTTTTCCAGGTCAAACCTTGTGTGTACTTCTGTAATCATATATCTAACCATTCAAAATATGAAGTGTATGTAAACTTATTTTATCTCTTTATCCATAGCACTTGTCAGTTTGTACTGCTACAATAAAACTAGTACACAACAGACAATATTTTAGGGTCCAGCGTAACTGACCTGGCATTCACTGTGAGTGTATTTTGGGCGGCACTGACTAGGTAGGGGGTCTTGTCCTGATATGATGGACAAATCGAGCATGGAACACAAATATATTCTGTTAGCTTAAATCTAATGATTGCATTGGTATTTTAAATGGCTGAGATTTCTGGTTGTACTTTCGTTCATCAGTAACTTTCAATATCAAAAGTATTATAACCAAATTCCCACAATAAACTCTGACAAGAATCTTTCAAGTACTACACTTAATTTTTGATCTTTTCCAGGTCAAACCTTGTTTGTACTTCTGTAATCATATATCTAACCATTCAAAATATGAAGTGTATGTAAACTTATTTTATCTCTTTATCCATAGCACTTGTCAGTTTGTACTGCTACAATAAAACTAGTACACAACAGACAATATTTTAGGGTCCAGCGTAACTGACCTGGCATTCACTGTGAGTGTATTTTGGGGGGCACTGACTAGGTAGGGGGTCTTGTCCTGATATGATGGACAAATCTAGCATGGAACACAAATATATTCTGTTAGCTCAAATCTAATGATTGCATTGTGCTGAAGATGGCTCTAAGAGAGCTAACTTTGAACTTTTTAGTACTTTGAAAACAGAAAATATTCTTTTAAATGTAAAAATGTCCTGTGTAATGTGTCACATGAAACACTGTTACAAAGTATTTTAAGTTGATAATTCTAAATGTGATGCTGCTACAAAATGCTGGATGATACATGTCATAATAACATCTTACACTACAAACTAGAGGATTCATGGTTGGAGCATACCAGGTGTTATACATAGAACATGTTTAATGTCTCCATTAATGGTTATGCTACAATATGTGATTGAAACATTATATACCCCCTAATGTCACTTTTTATATTCAAAGACTTTCCTTAAATAGTTTGCTCCCCATGATATAAATAACATTATCAAACATTAATGTTAGTGTGTAAGTGGTATTTATCATAATGTTTACTATTAAAATCCGGGTGGATAATATAGCGACAAGCAACTAGTTTTAAACAAATTCCTGCACACTCAAGGCCCCACTTTAACAGACCTTATGCATCTGATGTCACAACGCAAAAAGTATGACTTCCTTTGTGGGAATAACAAACCAACACCAACAAATGCAGACTGCTGATTGGTTGAATAATTGGATATATGCAAGTCTTCTACACATGCATTCTCTACTGCACAAGACCCACTACTCCATATATGTTCAATACATAGTTCAGCGACTTGACCATGTGTTTCATTGTTATTCCTTCAAAATGGCATCAGTGTGTCGTCAATTATGCATAAGGCCTATAATACTACACTTGGCACTAACATTAGTTAATTATTTCTTGCTTGATAAACTACACAAGCTTAGCGACTTTCAGAGTGCACAGCATACCCAAGTTTTTGGCACACTGCTATAGCATTTAAATGGGTGCACCGTATCTCCCACCAGGACTTGAAAATGTGACATGGGTCAGTAACAGAACTGAGTTCCATGTTTCTAAATGATGAAAACTGAAAATTGGTAACAAGTAGTAAAATCTTTCTCATGCCCTAAGAATAATGAATGCTGTTCAAACATTAAAACTTTTGCACTTCTTTAGGACATATTTCTGGTGATATTGTCCCGCATATAAAAACAATGTATACTGATTGGAAACACTCACAACAGATAGACTTGGGTTCTCTTTAAAAAAAAAAAAATAGGAAAATTTTGTCATCCCAGTACTTTCATATATTTTGGCAGGATATTATAATGGCAAATTCTAAAAAATGTAACAGCTGCAATAAAAACATGTCCTATTCCCTACCTTACTGAAAAGCATGGCAAAAATTCTGGAATATAAATTTAAGTTAGCATAATGCCAGGACAGGTTACACACAGAGCTCCATGAAGATCCCTATCAAGTATGTACTGAATAAGTACCAGGGATAATTAAATGTTATCTTTTGGACTATTACTCTGAATATTAGAAAAAAACATTTGTGAGAAAAATTGATCCTAACCCTAGGCTGTAAACAGCCATTTGCAACCTCCGTCAAAGAGGCAAGGATGCCCTGTTCCCTGGTATGTCTTTTCTCAGTAACACTAAAAGGGGCAAAGGAATCTTGCTTCATACTACATACTAGCAGCAGCACTGGGCAATTACATGACTAATACTATACCTTAGTGTAAAAACCAATCACTCTTTGTTGTCTCCAAATTATTCAACCTCTTCAGTACTATTTGGAAATTTTGAATTTAGAAAAAGAAAAAAACAAAAAAATAAAAAAAAACAAAAAAAAACCCACAAAAAAACCCATTTTATATGGGAATTAAATAAATTATATACAAAACACTGTTAATTGAAAAAAAAAAAACCTCTACAACCACTGCAAAGGTTGGAAGAAGCCACTCACCTGATAGGCTTTCCATATTTTCTGGTGGCTTCTTCAGTCCTTCTTAACCCTTCCTCATTTATGGTGAGAACCTAGGTGAAAAAAAAATGTGAGAGGTCTTTGTTTGACTTGGCTCTTAATTTTTCAGCATAAAGACAGGAAACCCAAGCAAGAATCATGGTTAAAGAGCACTAGTCTTCGGTTTCTGTGCTTATTCTGTTATGGTCTGGTAATGGCTCAATAACAAATGCTAGCACAAATTTGCACCAGAACAGAAAGGGGACGCTGAAATTCGACTATAAGTAATGCGGGAGGCAAGCATACATGAAAGCTGACACAACAGCAAGTTTGAGTTTAGTACACAGCAGCATGTACATTAAGAGGGGTTGTCATGCATGTGATGCCAGTCTGTTTCAGTTTGGCTAACTGGACAAAACTGATCATGGGAAGTATGTGTATTACCAATACACATGCACGACATCACCTTTGTAGCAATTGTTGTACAATGAATGCCTGGATGGCAAAACAGAAAGATGCCCACCACAGTGACATTGGTGGATGGCCACTACATTTTAAAGTCGGAGATCCATCACTACCTTCTTTTCTAGTTTCCTTTTGACTTTCACTGATTACACGTTTTCAGAACAGCGCTTTTCCAAAACGTGTTTCAAGCAGTCACGTTTTTTGACAGAAAGCCTTCAGCCAGTTCTATGTTGTGTAAGGGGAAAGAGCATGTGACCTGTACATAAGGAATGGTACCATACAGACATTGTCCTGGTTTGGCTTCTCCAATAATGAGGGGCTACCAGCATATGTTAGAGAATTGACTCAGTGAAAGGTAATAGGAATATCTTGCATGTAGAAGGTACCACTGCAGAAAGTTTGTAAACTGTATAATTGTTTTGAAATAATATTATATATGCATAAAGAAAAGGGTTGATTCAAGACTTGTTGCATGTAACTTTCCTAATTCCATAATTCATGGAGTTATTAACTTGTTGTGAAAGATCAGGGTGTTCTTAACTCTAGTCAAACAGATCATAGCACTTCTTTTGAGTAAAAAACCGAAGTAAAACAAGTATTTGAAGAACAGATGAAATGCAGTAAACTAAATAAGTGCTTTCAGTTTTTCATCAGACTGTGATCCTCATTTGATTGTAACCCATTATCTAAAACCCCTTCAAAACAAAAACAAAAATTCAAGGTAACTGGCTAGACTGGAGGCGTCCTTCAACTGTCAACAGCACAAGATGTACTAAGTGAGTTTGCATTATATGTAACAAGATGGCAATTTAGTTCCTAGCTTACTTTCTAGCATAATTGCAAAGTTTTACCAAATGATCTGGAAACATTTGGGAAGCAGGCACAGCATTCATTCAAGTAGTGTGTGACTAAGTGCTGCATGTATAGATGACATATACTAAGATTTGAAATTCCTATCCAACACTTTGTTTGCAAGCTCTGATTTCCCTAGGCAAAGTAACACTAATTTGACAAGATGACTGATCAATTTGAAGCACTGATATTCAAGCGAAAGGAAAAAAAAATAAAACTATAATCTTTTGTTCCCAAAGCTGATGCTGTGTAAACAAAACCTCATACCCTATTCATGCACAATAACACATGACAGAAATTTCTAGCAAATTAAATTTCCTCAAGTTGAGAGAACTGACCCAATTTATAATTTCTTACAGGAAAAACCTGGTAAATGACCTTTGTAAAATGTGAAAAGCTTTGTAACATTCAGTTATATTGGAAACCCAAGTTATAGCATTCTTCACACAACAGAAACAAAACACTGCAGAGTTATTGCAGTCAAGATGTTCCAAACACAGATGACTTATTTAGAAAGTTTATCTTTTGCAACTTGAGATTTTGTTCACTGTCAGTAGCTAGCATGAATTTTCACTTTCCAATAAAGGAGTAGCAAAGCAAAAGCAAAACGTTTACACTAATCAGCTTTTGTGGAAATCCATCCTAACATCGAGGCAGTTTAGCAAACAATACAGAGAAAGACAGTTGAACTCCCACAGCAATGTTGTATCTACTAAATGCAAAATAAGACAAAGCTGTGATGGGAATTTTTGCCACTTACATATCTAAGAATTCCCTCTTCTCCAAAAGCCTTTAAAAGTCCTTTAACATCTAACTGACCCAGTCGCATAATGAACAATGGCCTTCCATCTGAAAACAATAGGAAAAACACCATAGTGAAAATAATGGGAAACAAAAGGAAACACCATGGTGAAAATATTAGGAAACAATAGGAAACACAATGGTGAAAATAACAGGAAACACCATAGTGAAAATTCTACCAATAATGGCAGACCAACTTGTGCCATTAAAACAAGCAGAATTATACTCAAGCACATTAACCTACTGTACCGACAGTAAATTTTGAAACTATTTGTGTAAGTTTTCAGATAACCAAGTTTCATCTTGAAAATATTGCACTTACTCACACTGAAGCACCTTTGTTAATCTACCAACTGAAGAGTTATTAACTTAACCCATGTGATACTGATAATGAAAGACATCTAACCACTGGTAGCATGTTAACAAGGGTTTAGAGACAGACACCACATGATAACACGAGCATAGATGTTTATGCCTTACAGTGGATGGTACAATGCAAACACTGCTATGATACTAGGAACCAAATATTTTTAAATTGTGGATGATTCTCACACTATGTGTCAGCTTGTCCCAGTACTGCAACATAGCTAATCCGTGCTTGTTTCATGAGGTTAGATGAGATTTTTGGTGAGTGGTTTAAGTCTGGCTGACCACAGTTTTTTCCAGTTCTGATTCATAGGCTTATTTTTCCTACCCCAAGACATAAAGTAAAAAAAGGAGAAGGATATAGGAGTTCATGTAGATAGCAGTCTTTGTTTTTTGGAGCACATTCAGCATCAAGTGAGCAAGGCGAATAGTATTATGGGCCTAATTAGGCGTACATATACATTTTTGGATAAGCAAACCTTTTAAGTTCTTATTTCAGGTGCTTGTTAGGAATATGATGCTTTTGTTTGGTAACATCATTATCAATGTGATATTGATGCCCTGGAAAATGTTCAGAAGAGAGCAACTGGGTTGATTCCATCCTTAAAGGATTTAAGTTATCCAGAAAGGTTAAAGAAACTTCAACTACCAACTCTAAAATATCGTAGATTGAGAGGAGATATGATTGAGGTGTTGAAATCCTGTCATGTGTGTTCGATAGAGGTGTAACGGGAGGGTTTCTTAAGTTTAGAGCAATTACCCATACCTGTGGTCATAGTCAGAAGCTACTAAACGAGTTTTGTATATAGACTCAATATTAGAAAATTTAGTTTTGCGTGCAGAGTTGTTGACATTTGGAATAGCCTTCCTGAGAGTGGAAAGTGTAGTTTCAGTTGCCAGTGTTTTCAAATTTGAGAAGGCTCTGGATAGGTTTTGGGTTGGCCACGTCATTGTGTATAACTATGAAGCTGATTTTTATAGTGAGTAATTGGCTAGCATGGCAGTCACCCATCTGCCCTTAGCTTGCTATTGCCGCATCAGTTGTCAAGGATACAGATTCTGAAGAAGATGCGGACACAGAGGTCTTTTAGACCTTTGTCCACTAAGATTCCTAAGGAACCTAAGGTATGTGCTCTCCTGACACTTTAACATCAAATCCTTTTCAAAACCAAGAAAATCACATGAAATGAGTTTTGCATTGAAACTGTAATTGCAAGATAAAGGTACAACAAGAAATAAGCCATCATAAACTGATGTGGCTTGAAGACTTACTCCTTGACAAACTGAAAATTTGAAAGCAAATTTGTTCTGTCTTCTTAAAGACAGACCAACCTTACTTTCCTATCTAAAGATCTTAATTATAAATGCAATCTGTTACCTCTGTCATGATAATGCCAGCTACCAGGAAAATATTTCTGCAGTATTTGTGGTGGTTCCCAATTCTTCAGTATTTTATCTACTTGATGTTGTTTCCTCCATGCCAAAGATGCAGTAATCATCTCATGGGCTTTCTCTGTATTAAAATCTCTTGCTCTTAGAAACCTCAACAAATGGGCATCATGGGGCATCTGAAAAATTATATCCACAAAACATACTTACATAATTTAATATTCAAATCTCCAATCACTAAACCATAAATGTATGTCAATTACAACAACACCATATAATCCAGTTACTATCCTTATTATAACAAACGGAATTGAGATCTTTCTAAACTCCTCATTAATCCCATTTGCGTTGTTGTTCAAGGCTGCATAATCTATCCCATGTTTCAGACTCAAAGCACAGATTAAATCTGAGAAAAATTTCTAAGTGCCTCATGAAGGACCAAGGTATCTTCTCATTTCTTAATTTCCTACAAACATCATTCCAAAACCTCAACCACCAAGGACATGTAAGTGTATTAAGCAGTAGATAATAGACAGATTTCACTGTAAATTCACACCGTATTCTCAAACTCATTCAACAAATCCATAAATGTCGTTTGTCTCCAGCAGTGTTGTAACAAGTCACGACTAGAGTAACTTCCTCTCAAAATGATAGTGACTCGATAGAATTCAGGAGTAATTTCCCCAATGAAATAGTACAGTGACTCAAGTCAGTGACTCGACTGGAGTCACTTAAAAGTTTGAAAACTGGTGACTCAAGTCATTAATCTAGTGAATCGATTACAACACTGGCCTCCAGTGCATTCTTCTAGGTCTGCTTTGACAGCAACGGCAGCCAAAAATGTAGCAGTGATGTTCCTGTTAAAGTGCTTAATGATGAACAAATATTTTCCCAGGGTTAAATGTGAAGATATTCAGCACCTTTACCACCTCATTATGCGATTTCTTTGATTTTCCAACCTCCAAAGTGACGGGTTTTCTTGTTTAATGAAGATAGTTACTGCTGTGCAAATTAAAACCTTTTCACCTTCACTGCTTGAAAACAAACATTAAAACACTACAATTAAAACATTACAAATGAATTTTGAAAGACATATTTAACCCCAATGACGAAAGAAATCATTTACCTTGCCCTTGTGAGTCTCTGAGAGCCACTCCCGTAGCGTTATTAATTTGCTCTCTTGGATTGGAGTTAAATCTCCAAGGAAATTTTTGATGTAATCTTCATCTACTAGTGTACCTGTAGTAGAATGTAGTAATATATTTAATGTAGTGATATACTGAATACAGTGATAAACTGGATGTAGTGATATACCAAATTATAAAAAGAATATGCAATAGACTTCAAACATACTCCTCTGTCTAAAAGTTTGCTAGTGTCCTCAAGCTGACCAGTGCTACAGTAACATGTTTAAATTAATATGTCACTGACACGTTTAATAACTACTGAACCAAGTGAGCTGCTCTCATAAAGAGCAATCAAGTTTAACGAAAAATCCAAAGAATTTGCTCTTATATAGTTTGCTGAATATACCATTTAAATGTATAACCTTTCCTGAGAAAAATCATTACCCATACCAACATAATAATTTTGAATATGGCCTTTTATATTTACTTGCCTTTAAGGTTGTCACATGATACAATATGTAGAAGAAACTTAGGTAGACTTCATTTAGGAAGGTAGGATTTAGGTAGTTTCAGCACTTTTGCAAACACAAAAATGTGTAACATTGGCATAACTATGGCACATAATAAGCATACTCCTTTCATCTCTAATTTTGTTCTCCTAAGTGTAAATTACCAGTGGTTCTACATGTTTCCATTTTATATACACTAGCTTAATTTATTTACTCTCACAATTCAACAGAAAACCCTTTCCACATTTTCACAACCACATTTTTCATAATTCAAATATACTGCATAAATAGTACATTCTATAGTGCTTTAAACTACCATGACATTTGAATGTGCCATACATAACCATTTCAGAATAAAATTTAACTATTAACGAGAGTTACCACTTTATGAACGCTTGATTTTGTAAATTATTCATGTTTCTTTTATTTGTTCAAAGAAAGCCAAATTAGATTTAATTGGCCTATTGATACAACCGTTCAATAACCAAACTTGAACATTGTTCTTTTCGGCACACTAACCTCAATTGCCAAAATAGGAGATGCCAGACACAAAAATAAAATAATGAAATATCAATGGACAGCAGGAGGTGTGAAAAAAGATCACACCACGATGGAGTTATCGCAGCAGGCTACGTATATCAAAGGTGTGAAGAGAATTCAGTGTGGCTATATTGGATATGTATCACATGACCTTTGATGTAGGAAAATAATTCCCAAATATTAAGCTTGAATGTAAACCGCACTAAAAATTTTATCATAACAATTTCCAGTGAGACTGCTTTAAAAGGTATAATACGGGGGATTTTAAAGTCAGGACTGGGAAATTTATATGACTATAGTTCAAAGTACAGACTTGCGTTGGTGTAACCACTATTCAATGATGAAGTACAGCCTTTCTAAGTTTGCATATATTTTTACAATAAAACTAGACAAAATTTAGGTGCTAGTTTATTAAAGTATCAATTATTACCCCCTGTGCTACTTGCTGAAGATAATGTAAACAATTTAAAAAGTGATCAGTATGATTTAATATTTCAGCATGATATCCAATGTGGATTGATGAAAGGTGTGAAAAATTTTAACAGGATTTGCTACTTCCAAGGCTTTCAGTAACAGGATTCTAACTGACCAGAACAGGATTTAAACTTAGCAGTTGCCCTCTCACCAATTATGTCTGAAAACAGGGTTGGAAGAGAGAAGGAAATACTTTTTCTAGCACAATAGGTCATTTGAGAATTTGACCAATCATTGCAAATCTAGACCTTTATTCTTATGACCACATATTAAGACAGGTAATCATGCAAAAAGTTATGCCTTAGTCAGAATCAAGGATGAAGAAAGACTCCACTTTGTTATCTTTTTATCAAGTTTGGAAAACTTATGAGACAAAGTGTCACTTAATTGCTCTTTGAGCACTTTTCAAAACTGATACATAACATCTTCCTGTCTCCAAAGTTTGTGACCTATATCCCTGAAAGTATGTCCAAAGTTTGTGGCCTATATCCCTGAAAGTATGTCCAAAGTTTGTGACCTATATCCCTCAAAGTATGGTACTGTATTATTAACTCTCTCTGGTAAGATTGCTAAACTCCAAATATTGCAAACAATTCATGTAAAGGGAGGGAAGTGGATGCTTCAAAGTCCCCTTGAGCTATTAAATCAAAAAGCACAAGAGAGCCTATGGTAATTTAGGGAGGGAAAATGCCTACATAGGTTTTTTTTTTTTGGTTGGGTAACAAACATAGGATTACCTCAGTTCAACCTTCTTACTGACTTTACTTGCTGCCTGACTGTATCAGAAGTTTATTTAAATTCTAAAACAATTCACTTTCGTTCTGTAATGGCATGTTTATGGCAAAGAAAACGTATTCATGAACAAAAGCTACCTGCCACAGTTTGCAGACTGCTACTCAATTTTGTAAACTAGCTTAGCTGGCAAGTGAAATAACAAAGGTAAGAGAAATCTCTCAACTAGAGTCGATCAAACCTATACAAATAAAGTACCTTCATCAGCCTCTTGAACACCACCAACAGCACCCTCTTTTTCATGAACAGATGATGACGCAAGTTTGTTCATTGGAGATGGACTTGCAGCAGCTGCTATGTTATTCTGAGATTCATTACTCTGAAGAAAAAAGTACAAAAATATAAACATACTGAAAAAGAACATGTTCTTCCAATACAATGAAGAAGCAGCACCATAATTGAAAGAACTGTAGGAACATGCCTCTGATCTTTCTAATTTCCGAAAAAAAGATGGGAAGTACTTCTGTGACTGGTTCAAAACTTGGCAATATATCTTTACTAGGGGCTTCATTAATGTTCCCATGATCCATTGCTCCTTGGCTAGGAATATATTGAATACATTTCTGCACATTTCAACCCCTGAGAACAAAAACCATGTAAACATCACCCACCATTAAAATACTACAAAAACATAGAATGTCGAACTTTGGGGAAAATTAGACCCTGTGAAAGAAGGACAGACCCCTTTCATAATTGTTCTGTCAGTCTCAAGATTTGCCAAGCCCTGTTCTTTGAGCTGGCAAAGTATTACTTACCTCAACAGTTTTTTCTCCTTGAGAGGAGTCTGCGGCAGTTTTAGTTTTTCCAGAAGCTGCCTCACCAACCTCCTCCACAGTACCATTCTCTAGTATTGGTGGAGATGTCTGGGTGACAACAGCTTCCTCTGGGTGCTTCTCCTGCCATGTCGGTATATAGGTTACCCCTTCCTCCTGCAGTTCATTCAGGTAATGCATTAAAATTTCTTTGCCCTATGTGGAAAAAGAAGGAAAAAGTTAAATGCAAACATACTTTTACATTCATTTCCATTCATCTACTTCAATCTTTCAACAATCTGATCTAAGCCTTTACAGTGAAGTACCTCTGTGTATTGAACTTGATACTGTGTATTAACATGATACTATTAGTGACAGCCAAACCAAGAAAGCCCTTTTTGAGTAATACTCCAGGATCTTGCCAAGCAGACCCATGAATAGGCTGTGGTGAGACCCCCTTTCTCTTTTTATTGAATATTTAGTTAATCAGGCCAGTATACAGTATAACTTTAATTGATTCAAAACCTATTTTCCAGAATCCTGCCTTCAACAGTATGACATCACATGGAGGAGAAACATAATGCATTCTGGGACTTTTGGATAATTTCTCAAAGACCTGGAGAGGTAGAAAATCTCCACACTGCTGTCAAATAGCTATAGTACTGTATGTTCACCAAACAAGAACTGAATCAGACTAGCTCTAACCAGACAACTGACAACTTGTACAAACTGAAACCCTTCTCTTTAGATTGTTTGCAAGGAATGCATTATTGCACCTTCAAACTCCATGATTGGCCTAAGATTGGCATGTTTCTGTAAAAGTAATGTATAACTATGAACAACAATGCAGTAAGGACTGTTAGGCCATGCATAATGAACCTTCAACATGAATAAAACTTATAAGGGCTGCATGTTAATACAGTATGCTTCTGAAGAAAATACAACCATTTAAAAGGAAAATTTGAACCAAATATTAGTTTGGCAGACCTTTAATCATTTTGTTTAACTCAAAGAACAACCCTTGTTGACATATTTGACTGCAGTCACAATTGCCTTGCGATAACAGTGATGCAGTATTTAAATCATACCTGCAGACTACAAACAAAGTACTTGTAAGTATGAACAACCTATCACTTCTAGACTCCTCCCTTACTGTAAACTGGACTGTTTCCTTGATTCCATGTTTCGGGTACAGTAGCCTACATTATTTCCTTATGACATGCCCTGCATACCAAGCAATTTTAATGATAAACCAGTTTGTGTGCTTGCAACAGTAAACTATGTTAACTAGAATGACATAATTTGCAAATCTCTCAAACTATTATAACTGCAAGACTTGGTATCACTAGAGGTTAATTGCACTTTTAGACCAAAGGTTCTGTTTGTATGCAGACGAATAGTTAATATTTCTAGACTAAGAATGTAGAAATTAATTGTATACAAAACTGTTTCAATATATGTACACATATAAACAGTACATCCCCATTTTAGTTCATTAGACATATGGTAACACTGTTTACAGATCACAAACTAATACCTACAGTTCAGAGTTTCCATAAAGTTTTCTGTATTTTCCCTAAGGTAATGCAAACAAATCATATCTACTGTACAGACTGGGACACAGAAGCATCCAAAATGTTCAAATGTCTTTGGAAAATCCCCAAGTCTACCACAAGTTCACAACACCCTCTAGTAGTGTTCTTTCCAGCTTGTTTTCCCTACTTCATTGCTTGTACTGAACACCAAGCTTTGGAACTTAAAGGCTTTGGTAGTGTATGACCCAGCCAGGAGTCAAGCTACAGACCTCCGGGCTGCAAGTTGGATGCTTTAACCCTCTTGACTATGTATGCAGTCCACTTGATAATGCATGCAATTGACCACTTCCGACGTACAGTGTGCAAATAAATGAGGGTTGTGTAATTTTTAGTTCCCAACATGTGCTGGTATTCATCCAATAAGTAACAACACTTTTATACTGTAGGAGAGGAGCTATGCTGTGAAGAGCTCCTTGTGTATTTAGCAAGAAAGTTGTCAATTCCATTTGTACTGAGTGAGCTAAAATTTGGCTGTTTAGAGCCAGCCACATACAAGAACGTACACTTACAGTAACTGTACATGCGATGACACTTGTAAAATTATCTATTATTTTACAGTAAGTACTACCGTAAGTCAGGAATACTGTTTTCTCCCTTTTTCCTTCATCTTACCAGATTTGCACAGGGTTGCAATAGACCTATTTCCAAAAAGCAATAACAATGACTTGAGGGATAGAGTTTTGGGTGTATATCAATTTTCACCACAGTAAAATGCCATTGACAAAAATGACAAACAACAAAATTCTATCCCACAATCCTTTGTAACTGCTATTTGGAAATAGGTCTATGGAGTGGATTAAATTGCCTGGTATACTGTAAATCATCCAACCCTGCTTTGGACTAGATTTCAAGAATGTTGCCTTTCTTTTTGCAACTTACTGTAAGTCCTGAAATAGAATCTTGCCCCTCCCCTGATTTCTGCTACAGTTACTGACCCTGCTGACCCTGAGTTAAGCCAGTAACCACTAAATGTTACTGACACTTAATAAACTATAACATGAGCAATCCCATACTCATAGTCAGCATAAAAAAATTGCACGCAATTGTATGATCTTCAGAGAATAGATAAAAATAAAAAGTAGCTTCTACAATCATTATGTAACAAATCTTGATGAGATCTGACATGATCCCCGAGATTCGGTAATAAATGCTCTGATTCATTACCGTTAAACTC
Source organism: Holothuria scabra (assembly GCA_037179385.1). Lineage (NCBI taxonomy): Eukaryota > Metazoa > Echinodermata > Holothuroidea > Aspidochirotida > Holothuriidae > Holothuria > Holothuria scabra. Next base: position 17,454,825 of record CM074184.1, on the reverse strand, counting down.
AATAAATCATTCTCCCCACTCGCGCATAGTTTAACTTTAATTACAGTATGAACAAAGGAAGCTTCCTAATCATTAATATTGAAGTCTTTTTGTCTGGTAAACAATTTTTTTCAAGTTCTATTATCTACAACATTTAAGCTTTGTCAACTATTACTATTTTCTCAAATTGCATTTCATTAGTGACTTCCTCCCTGCTGACTATAGTACATCGTGAACCTTTCTGTAAAGTAGTTCTTCTATAAACAGTTTGCATGCCAAGAATGCAATTAGATTTGGGTCGCTTAAAGGAAATTGTTACAAGCCTTTGTTCACAAACTCTGCCAATATAGAGTACTTTTCCTTTTTCAAATGGATATTGCTGTAGACATGAGAATAAAGAGCATGGTGCTAGATCTACTACTAACTTACAGACTTTATGTATGCCATGATGTACGGCATGTTACTTCGACATCTCTATCAAACCAGAATGCAAAAATCCATTGAGGTTTCGATGATACATAAATGTTCCATTTCAAAGAATGCCATCATGCACCATTATGGTCTTCTCATTCAAATGTTATACTAGCATGTTCAAAGAATAATTTTGTCATTTCACATGACCTTTTGACCTCCATAAAATCCATACAAAGCTAGACAGACAAGCAGATAGACAAATGGACAAACAGCTATCTTGAAAGATTATATTTAAAAAGGTTTCCAGACTTTGACCCCTGGAGACCCCAGATGACCTTTCATCTCTGCCACACACAATGAGGACCATCTTCTGACCATAATGCATCCACATACCCAAATGTGAAATCTATCCAAGTTTCTTATCTTGAGATCTTGCATAAGCAGGATTTTCAGACTTTGACCAGCAAAGACCCCAGATGACCTTTGACATCCATCAAAAACACTAGGTACCATTTCCTGACCATAACACATCCACATAAGAAATATGAAATCTATCCAAGCTACCTATCTTGAGATATCACATTACCAAGGTTTTCAGACTTTGACCCCTGGTGACCCCAGATGACCTTTGACCTCCACCAAAAACGATAGGGACCAACTCCTGACCATAACGCGTTCACATACTAAATGTGAAATCTATCCAAGCTTCCTACCTTGAGATACAGTGTTAAACAGATTTTCAGATTTTGACCCCTGGTGACCCCAGATGACCTTTGACCTCTGCCAAAAACATTAGGAACAATCTACTGAGTACGATGCATCCACATACTAAATATGAAATCTATCCAAGCTTCCTAACTTAAGATATCGTGTTAACAACATTTTCAGACTTTGACCAATGGTGACCCCAGGTGACCTTTGACCTGCCAAAAAAACAATAGGGACCATCTACTGACTATAACACATCCACATACTAAATATGAAATCCATCATAGCTTCCTACCTTGAGATATCGCATTAACAAAGTTTTCAGACTTTGACCCCAGCCAAAAACAATAGGGACCATCTACTGATTATAATGCATTCATGTATCAAATATGAAATCTATCCAAGTTTCCTACCTTGAGATATTGCGTTAACAAGGTTTTCAGGCTTTGACCCCAGTGACCCCAGATGACCTTTGACCTCTGGCAAAAACAATAGGGACCATCTACTGACTATAAAGCATCCACATACTAAATATGAAATCTATCCAAGCCCCCTTTGTAAAGATATTGTGTTAACCAGATTTTCAGACTTTGACCCCTGGTGACCCCAGGTGACCTTTGACCTGCCACAAAAACAATAGGGACCATCTACTGACTATAATGCATCCACAAACTAAATATGAAATCTATCCAAGTTTCTATCTTGAGATATTGTGTTAACGACATTTTCAGACTTTGACCCCTGGTGACCCCAAATGACCTTTGACCTTCACTAAAAACAATAGGGTTCTTCCTCTCAACATGGTTCATCTACTTACCAAGTTTGAAAACTGTCAGACATTCCTATCTTGAGATATCATGTTAACAAGCAAAGTGTCACAAACGCACACACACACGCATACACACACACACACATGCCATCATGAATGCACTGGTTTCTCTTATCATCGAAACCAAAAACAGAAAATCTCCATTATTTTTTTTTTTTTAATGAACATGTACAATGCATACTCCATAAAACAGATGCATCACAACTCCACCACTAAATTTGAAAGAGACTTTAATTACTTGTTCCATTATCAATTATTTTATCTTCTACATTGTACAGTAAAACATGAATAGCCACTACTTTCCATCTCCACTTTCAAGTTAAAATTCATTCAAATATTGCACCATTTCTGATCAGAACTTGGACTAGTGCATGTGTAATAGACAATTTAGATTTAGCACAGGGTAAAAACATGTCAGTGATGTGAATTTCATAATTATAAAATGATCTTGCTTGCACTATGATTCAGAAATAAACTGCCAACTTATTAAAAAGAAATAAAGAAACTGCCATAAAACTAACATGAACTAGGATACTGTACCTCAGATTGGGATGAATGCATTTGATCCTAAAATGAATTGTTGATGAGACTATACACAATATACACAAAGAAAAAACACACCAGGCTGTAAGTTTGAATTGTGAGGAGAACAACGAAAAATAAAACAGTGTTTGGCAATGTTGATTTGCCACAACATTTCTTATATGAGGGGACTGGTAAAAGCAGAGATGTCAACATTTTACATCCAGAAATCAGGGAGGTTTCACACAAGAATCAGGGAGGTTTTTTAGAATTATATGCAACTTAAAGAGGGAAAAAATTTCTTGAATCAGGGAGGTTGTAATATTTGCCACCTGGAATGGACAAAAATCCTTGAATTTTTAGGGAGCCTCCCTGAAAATCAGGGAGGATTGGCATCTCTGCATCATCACTGTAAATCCCCAGACAGTGTGACAAATGTTGCATAAATTTTGGGATTTAAAACAACATGATCTCATAAATGTGATTTCCCTAAACATTCTAATACTGAGGTGAAACATTTATAGCACAACTCTAATGTTTATACATGGAAGGCAGAACAGAAGTTGTAAGAGATAGTATAATAAAGCTCAATACACTTTCACATCCAAAAATGCTCTTTCAGTTACCCACTAAACCTCCTTATCCACTATTGGGTCCTGTCATATATGCTCCTGAATACAAAATTAACTCCTGTCCATTGCTTTCAAGTTTATAGTTTATCTGCTAACTTTTAAAGTGTACCTAAAGTCAAAAAATTCAAAAATATATATTAAAGACCATGAAAAATTAATTCCGACAGCCCAACTTCCATCTTTATAGGACATTTCTGAGCTGAGATATTAAATGTTGAAGTTTATTCACTCAAATTAAAATGCTACATTGTGCAATAATTTGTGATGTACTACTCAAATTACAATCTTTGTATTTCTTTGTTTTTCTGAACGTTCTGCATCTTGTACCGTGGTGTGATTGCACTCTTACTCTTATGAGGTGATGTAATTAATTAAGTCCTCCTTGTGCAACATGCTATGCAAGCAAACAGGAAGTGTTCAAGATCATAAACACATTTTTAATTTTAAAGGAAAACAAAGCATTTTATGTGAGTTGCACAACAAGAAAGTCACAAATTATTGCACAATAGACCAATTTGTCATAAGAGAATAAACTTCAACCTTTTATATCTCAGCTCAGAAATGTCATATGAAGATGGGAGTTGGACTGTTAGAATTCATTTTTCATTTTCTTAAATATATATTTTTGAATTTTTTGACTTGAGGTACACTTCAAGTGACTATCAACCTTGTTTTTTAGTTCTCATATTTACGGGAAAACTGTGCCTGAATTAATCAAGCCAAATCAATTCAGTACAAAGCAATGTAGCAACATGAGCAATCAGATATATGAAAGCTACTCTGGCATATACTGTGTAGGGAAATTAGAAACTGTGTCGAGTATAAACAATTCAATTATATTTTAACCAAATCAACTTAAAATCTGTGAATCAAACAAAAATTTCACTTTGGTGAAAGCAATTGAAATTCTGTTGCAACCTTTTCAGACACTGCTTTGTGTAGATATAAACAAATGTACTGGTATACTCTTTTAGTGGATTGTTTCACTACAGTGTACTGTATCAAGTATGCATAATTGTATTGTAAGTATGTATACTTACAGTAAGTTTCAAGTTCTAATCTTTAGCAGGGTTTACTGAATAACAACATTAGAAGGTTGACAGTATTAACAGCAATATGATAATTTTCAGAACACTCAGACTTGAGTTTTGCAATAAAACTATGGGACATGGTTTAAGTGATTTTGTTGATAATGATTTCCAGACCGTATGCCCATAAGTATGACCTTTATGTACGTAATAGTTTATTGTCAATGAAAAAGTCTGAAGGGACAATACTTTCAGTATGAATGCCTCTCAATAGGTTGCATTGTGATCTAGCATTACAGATGTATGTAATTTCATGATCTGTGGGAGGGTCATTATCATATATCGAAATGTCCCACGGACGTTGCATTTTTGAAAAGTGGGCATATTGTGTAATTAAGCAAAGTAACTTTAAACTAATACAGCCTTTAATAACTAGTATCATCAAAACAAGAAATGAATTTCTGAGATGCTGAGGAGAGGGATATTTTTAAAATTTTCCAGAAGGCATTTACTTACAGTAGAAAGAAAAGCAATTAAACAAGGAATGTATGATCAGTTAAATGTATATTTTATAAAATTTTCATCCAGTATGATGGTAGTTGTACTTTATTAACTTGGTCTGGATCATCTAGTCATAACAATGATATTATTAATGAAAAACTTCACCCAACCTTATATACTATAGTCCCTTGCTCCTGTTTCCAGGTGGTCAAAAGGGTTACAGAAGAAAATTTCCATCTGACTTGCATTTTCTATGGTACAATTTTCAACAATACAGTAGACTATTAATGCATAAAATATCATCTTTATTCTGAGCAGGCAGGAAATTTCATCAAATATTTATCCAGTCATTTTGCTTTCTCCTTGTGTATTTACTTTATCCATGTTTCTGCCTCTCCAATGCTGTCTGCAGTTGTCAAGGACACAAATGTCAAATGCCAAACTCCTCAGTATTCAGCTCCTCTCATATAAGATTAATGTAAAGCCTTATTACAAGCAGCTGTATTGGTAAATCCTGACATCACATGCTTGTGCTTACTGCCACAGCTTGAGACTTGAAATTATTTGAGCTGTGCTCCAACAATTTTCTGCAACTTGTAAGTTGACAGAACTTTACAAATTGGGTCATGAAGTTTTTCTCTTTGACGTTTAATAGCATATGCTTAAGCTTTCAACATTTATCAAATTAGTTTTGGGATCTTGCACTTAAAAAAAGATTCACAAACTGAAAGTCAACACTATTTGTATTAAACCAGACTTGGCTGAGAACAATTCAGTAGAATTATGATACACAGTGTGAAGTTACTATACTCTACCTCTTTTCAACCCTCCAAGTACCTCGACACAGATTTTTTGAGTAATAACTGCTGTATTTGCCCTGTAGGCAAATGAGACAGGAACCAAAATCATGTGCATTTTGGGAGCAACAATAGTTTTTAGGTGACAATTGTTGTCTAAACTGTTTGCCAATTCAGGATTTTTTTGTTTTTAATTTTAGGTTGAAGTGACTGACATCTACCAACTATTGCTTGGCCTGGTTTTTATAATCACAAATGGACATTATCAATAAAACAGTTTGCATAAAGGCACAGAATGTAAATAGCACAAAAACAAATTTCCTGTTTTCATTGCATTTTGAAAAAAAAAAGTTCCTTCTCCTGTACATCGCTGTTTTTCACACCTAAACTCCCTCCCTTCTGGGTTGTAGAACATGTACATGGTATTACCCTGCGTGTCATAAAGGCAATACAGAGAGGAACTGAACCTAATATGCAAAGTATTTGAAACCAAAATTGAACATGATAGTCAACTTATTGTGATGTACAATACTGCATGATAATTTAACCTACACATACTTAATTATGAATTCCAAATCAGAACACTGCCTTTATACTCCTGCATCCCTACAAGATCTGACACAGTTTTTGATGGCAGACTTGACAGCTTAAGTGGTAAACAACTTCATTGCAAGTGACATTTTCATGTCAACCTTCTTGTTTATTGGTAAAAGATACCGGTACACTAAGCTCGAATGCTTTCCGCAAATCTCCTCACGAGAGGTTTTAAACAGTGAAGGAATTTTACACACACAAGATTTCCTCCTCTAATCCCTATGGGGTGATATGCCAGTATTATGAATTGTGCAACACACAGAGAACAAATCAATTAAACAACATTCACCAACTCTTTTCTGCTCTCAAAGGTGTCTCTACAGTAAGGGTTACTAGATAGCTAGATTGAACTGGATCTGTTCTAAAATAAAATTTTAACTTTTGTACCCTACAAAAAAACATCCAATCACAGTCTTCACTTATCCCTAAAGCTTACTGTAAGTACTCCACTACTTCAACAGTAATACTCTTCTAGTGCAAAGGTCTTACATGCATGTACGGTATACTTTTTCTTCTCTGAAACATTTCCCTTCCAGCACACATTAACAGAGCCACAGTAAAAGCCTTGGCATTTAACAAGTCCTAGTTTTTGTCAAGTGCCCTAGATGTTTGTATTTTTGCTAGCTTCACTTAGCTTTGTAACAGAAGACTTTGTCATTATAAACTACTTTCAACTTGAAAACTAAAGCAAGCACCACCTCTAATGCAAAACTTGTTCACAAAGGGGCAGGATGAACAGCTTGATTATTAAGCAAAACATACTAGTGGTTCTATATTTTTTGAGATGTAATTATTTTGGAAGATACCATAAGGAAAACAGATAAAATACTTCCAAACCCAGGTGACAATTAGAAAACACTTTCTTGAAAGCTGTACTATTTGTTGTTATCCCCATCAGCCCTCCCCTCACCCCCCAGTTGTTGGCAGGCTTTCGAGGTAACCCTAACCCCCTTACCTTTTTCAGGCTGGCAGCATATTGTTTAACAGCAAGCTTTTCAACTGAACTCTCAAATCCAAAGAACGATTTGATCTCAAGGCTAGCTGTTTGTTCAAAACAGGTCCAATTGGGGTTATCAGGATGAACCTACATAAAAAAGAAGGGTTAATGCAAATATGTAACAAGCAGTTGGTAAACATTGTAATGTATTTTCTGTAAATTTAGTATAGCACCTTGCCCTTGTCATACTTTATGAAAGTGACTTTGCATGTGATTATTATTTATGCTAGACAACCACAGCAACGATGTTGCACAGACACTCAATACCTTTAGGATTGGCTATACTATAGACAATTAACCTCATCAAAGAAAGACAAAAGAATAAATCTACAACTAGACAATGCATTACTATCTCAGTTCTGTTATGTGTAACTGCTACTTGAATTGAAACTTATTCAAAAATTTTGAGTCAGAGACATTATACTTTAAGCTAATACAGAAACATTCAGCATATTAAAAGTGTAATTTGTTTATAGACATTTACACTTTGTTTCCGACCTTATGCATATGATGTAACAGAGCAAACATACACTCTCCTTTGGGGGGCAAACCAAACCAACATCGACAGAAGAAGACATCTGATCAGCTTACCAGCCGAATATGCCCATAGCCTCCTGCACAGTGAATTCTTAGGTGTGGGTCCAAGCGTTGTATTGTTCTGCCCCAAGGATGATGTCAATGGGTAGTCCATGCATAAGGTCTATATATTAAATTTCTAGCAGTCTGTCTCTCATACAGTACTGCACTGCTTGCTTGATATTTTACTGACATGTGCAGGGTTCATATTAAGTACACTTACAGTATCTACAGTAGCATTTACTGTAACATCAATTGACCAAACCTTTTCTTCATTTCCTCATTTTAGCAAGTCTCAATTTTTATCAGATTGCTCCCCAAAATTCCTTCAGACAGTGATTGATACAATGTTACACATAAATAAGAATGATGCAACCAACCAAAGTGCATTTTTCAATGCTCTTTGGGTTTGATTCCTCAAACATCAAGACAATCTCTGAAAAAAAAAAAAACTTTGGAACAATCTGCAAGTTTTCTTCCTTATTCTGATTGAAAGGCTTCCCAAATTCAATTCAGTTCATTACTCAGTCAATGCTATACAAAAACATCGAAAATTAAAAAGTTCCTCAAGCTCCAGGAAAAAAACAACAGAGAGAGAAAAAAAACACTCAACTAAGATTATACACTGACTGCTTACAGTAGGTGCATGAGACATCTCTAAAACTCTAAAAGCACAGCCTAACAAAATGGCACCCTGTAGACTCATTTGAAGAGGGTACATTCAGCAGGCAGAGCTTTTATAATGCATCTGCAGCTTATCACAGAAGAGTGTTTCTCTAAGGAGACCAAGAAGTAGAACATAGTGGAGCTAATTGTGAGAAGGGAAACTTACAATAGCAGTGCCTGTACAACTCAAAAAATTTCACAGCATTAAAACTATTGCTAGTACTGTAGGATATTCTCCTGTATGTTGCAGCACTGGCAAACTTACCAAACCTCCCTGGTTACATAAGAATACCAAACTAAAATCTGCCCGGAATACGGGACGGAAAGCTGGCCCAAAAGGGGCAAATGGCTCAAGAAGGGGAGAAACCTCTCCTTTAGCTCGAGGAAAAACCAGGGACAGGCAAGTAGGAAGGAGAACCGTTGTGCTATTAACAGCTTACCAAGGACTTACCATGGGTGAGAGGCTCTATATGTAAATAGGGGGCAAGGAGGGGGCCAACATGCCACATGTAGTAACAGTAACTCAATGGGGATTTCCAGCAGTCTGTGTACAACAGAGAAGCATGCACAACGTTCACCATTGCGAACGCTCGATTGAAAGAGCCAAGTCAAGAGACCCTGAAACAAAATGCACGATCTCATGAAGTATCGTAACCAGCCATCCGGCTGTGTATGGGATAAGGGTATTATCATTTGCTATGCTTTTAGTTACGTAATTTGCTGACAAGGTGTTTTGATTCAAGTTATGCAGTTTATACCCCTCAGCAGCTACAAATGTTTGGTACGTTCCTGAAGGTGTTAATGTTGTCTATTGTTATGGGTAACGGGATGTGCTTCTTACGAATGGGGTTCTTAGCTGGCGCGTGATTTACATCAAATACATCGTGATTGATTCCTTTACTGAATGTTACGTTAGAAACACACATTTTTTTTCACGGAGTCAGAGCAACGGTAACATGCAGACTTAGTTCAAAATAAGTTTAATGTGTGTTAAAACTATAATGTTGCAATGTAACAAAATCATGTTGTGCTACGGAAGATTCTTTTTTATTGTCAGTATTTTTGTTATCGGCATCGGGACGATATTACCTTCGAGTTATCTGTTGTTGGCAAGTTCCGATATCTCCATTATTGGCTAAACACTAAATAAAACGCAAGTTGCTGCTTCAGAAATTATTTGCATCCCATCAAAACCCTAGCAGTCCTACTCCTTAGGTCATAATTAAATTTGCTGTGCCTGACATGTTATCACGACCACAGGCATACCATCATAACTGCCTGAAACAATTAAAGTTCATGCAAAATTTTTTGAAACACTTGTTTTGCCATTTTTATGCTGAGTTTTGAAGGATGACCCACACTGATGGAAGACGACCAAATTGTATGGAATGTTCACAAATAGGTAAGTCCTTCGGACTACCAACGAAAATTCTTTAAATTCACACCCTGGCAATGATGTTGCTGAAATATTCTTGAGGTTTGAAACCTAGAGAGTCTGAAATGGCACCTGTTAATCGTTTTAATAACAACTGTTCAGTCAGGGCTCTACTTAATTAACATCAGAAATCTCAGCCATGAAGTTACAAATGTACCAAAAATATCACTGTCAAACTGCTCAATGCATTGTGGCATATCCATGTTTCGTTTTGTAATTTTTAGGGGTGGAATTCAAATGGCATTGGTTCTTACAGTGTATGTGCATCCTTCTAATACATGGACTCTGCTACTGAAGCTTTCATTCCAGGCTTCAATCTTGAGAGTTCGTTGTCTCCAGTTTAGAGAATTCCTCTGGATAAAAATTAGATGTTCCACACCACTTATCTGTAATAGTAAAGATGAAGAAAAATGAAGAATCTTAGCAATGACAAAGAATAAAATGATAAAATCATAATAATGCTATACTGCTGTCATCAAAAGAGAGGGAGTGTGTCTAAAGGGGTACTTGGGGTGGTGCAGAAGTTACAGTAACTTAGTAAATGAAAATATTTTGATGTATTTATAACACTGCACATTTGGTATCAGTACCATGATACCACTATTGACTGTACTGTACTGTACATTATAGAACAAATAATACCATAAACATTCTGAATCTTTTTAAGGATTTCAACGCTTTCAACAAAGTACTTAATGTGTTCTTCACAATTCAGAGTTCTGTGAAAATTATTTAGGAAGCAGAACTCTACAATTACCCTGTGAAGTTAAGTCAAAACCAATCTTTTAAGTTCTGACTGGAAGATTGACACTTACAGAATAGGCCTTGTGTACAGTATCATTACACAGGAACACAAAAGAGTTTCAGCGAATTTTGTCAAATCTCGCCCACAATATGGAACTGATCATGTGGGGTGCCTGTGGTTTTACATACAGTAGGGCTAGGCAATCAACTACTGTAAATCAACACTAACATTACATCCTAATGAACAGGAAGGATGCAAACCCTACTAGGTGGACAATTTCCTCTGACAGTGGTTCAGTTTTAATTACCCTGTACCATTTTATGGCTTTTAATGTACTGCAGAACTGCTTCAAGTCTATAACATGTAAAATGACTCAATGAATGACCAGTTTATGAACATGCTACTCTCAGTGAAAAGGACCTGTGTATTAGAATTGTTTTACCAACCAATTTTTCTAATAGTCACTCTAGTTTTTCGAAAGACGAAAGGTTCACAATTTATGTGAATTGGAAATCAAATTTAGCAACACCAACTCAAGAGATTTGCTAACCCAAGCTCCTGGGTCTTAGATGCACAGATTGCCTCTCAGGCAGTGAGCAAAATTAGAACTAAAATTAGAACTATAAGCCCCAAAAAACTTTCTTGTCCAAATGTACTTCAATGTCAATTCCAAATTGGGGGTGCACAGGTCATAAGCACATTTTGAAAGACTCAACTTCAGTTAAAGACTGGTTTTGTTTACATATTATTTGAAAACTAATTTGTATCATACAAAATGGAACAAATTACATTGATTACCGAAATAACATAAAACAGCAGTGTTTGTACTGCGAGCTTTTTTAGCAGGAACGGTATAAACAGACCCTGAGAAACAAACAAACCCAACCCAAACCAAAGTGTACTACTAGAAAACCACAGTCAGTATCCACACATGCAGCAAAAGAAACAAACGTCTTCCACCACAGTGCAGTACAGTATGCACTAAACTTCCATTGACCATATCACAAGTTGTGCTTGGCCCTGGTTAACCCTGTACCGTTGTTTGGGTCCTTTTGGACCCATGCGGAGAGCTCGGCTGTCACACATCTTTACTGTTTCACGCGGAGCTCGAAACTGTGAGTAGCTACCCGAAAATTCGGCCACAACAGCGAGAGAGACAATAGTTTAAGGTCACGGGGTCAATGGCCTACGGAAGCCGATGTGGGGCGGGCTATGTCCACTTTTCCGCCCACTCCCGAGGCGCGCAAATGTGCCCCGATCGGAGCACAACAGTAAAGGGTTAAGATAAAATATCTGCACCACTCGGCTAAAGGTTTACGTGCACACACACAGAGACAGTGGTATCAGCTTTGCAGTAAACACACTCCACAGGCTTATTTTAACCCTTCACCGTTGTCCATGCGGAGAGCTCTGCTGTCACACATCTTTACTGTTTCACGCGGAGCTCGAAACTGCGAGTAGCTACCCGAAAATTCGGCCACAACAGCGAGAGAGACAATAGTTTAAGGTCACGGGGTCAATGGTCTACGGAAGCCGATGCGGGGTGGGCTACGTCCGCTTTTCCTCCCACTCCCGAGGCGCGCAAATGTGCCCCGATCGGAGCACAACGGTAAAGGGTTTATGTCGAACCAATCATGGTGCTTTTTGACTTTTTGTTGTATTTTGGCATGCAACTGCAGAGCATGCTACATAGCTTCTATAATGCTGTATTGCAAGGCATATGTCTCAATGTTAAAACTGAAAGAATTTAGAAAGTACAGTAGCATTTTTTATGTAGGATTTAGCGCAAATTTTAGGAGTTTTAAGTTGTATGTTCAGTTGTTCACTAAACATGTGCATTTTAGTGATAAGTTAGAACTTCACAATAAGGTCTGAGGGCACAGAAGCCATTTGTGGAGGGCACGACTGCAACTTTGGCAGTCCATTTTCATCATTTTACCAGGACACCACAGCAAGAAGGAAATGTACCACGGCAATGGCCCCTGTGCCGCTAATAAATTCAAGGCCTGATACAGTATACATGTAATGACAATTCTGTGATTTCAATGTGATCTGATGTGTACAGTATTAAGTTGGTTATGTTTTCAATTTCAGAATTCCAGGTATTAATTCTTACATGATTTGACTGGAACTACAGCACCGCAGGGGAAAAGTACAGTCAGCCTGTTTTTTTTTTTTTTTGGGGGGGCACAAAAATTGCCACAAATACTGATATATGCACATGAAAGTTTGTTCCTATTAAGAAATAAACATTTTCACCACAGTTTACAAGACCATAAATGATTATATTGTTCTGTATTACATCTATGAAGAGAGAAACAACCATACAATTTGAATATGAACAGGCATAATAAATTTGGCAGAGTTCCTGATCATTTCTGGTGTCTCATTCTCACTTTCTCTGCTGATATTTGAACCTATCTTGGCTAACAGTTGCCACAAATACAGCATAATAACTGCAAGCTTTTATACCCACCATATAAATGTGTGCCAAGCACTTAGCACTTCCAATTTCCTGACTGTATTTTGCACTGATACAATACTTGGTGCTTTAATTTCCACCATGCAGTGCACACAATTAAATTAAAACACCTTTAAAAGCGATTTCAAAAAATTGATTCCTTTCAGCAGCTTCCAAAGCTCAAACTGTTGTGTAACTACTAAATCACTGATTGACTGATACAGATGTGATTTTCAACTATAGTGCCATATCTGTCACAGATTCACAGACCAATGGGAGTTGAGTATTAAAAAGGCATACATGTTTAAGGAGCTTTGAAATGAAACTGCTTCATAAAATAAGACCGAGATACTCTGAGGCAGGGCTTTAGCCTGGGATACATCTCGTCATGGCCAAAACTTTATGTAGACGGTCAAATTTACAAGGGGCTGCTTCTGAGACGGGCAATAAAAAATGACAGCCCAAAAAATATTAGTGGGGTAAAAATAAGAACAAGTTCAGTCAAATGCTCAATTTGAATAGCGAAACATAAACAAAGCAGCCCTTTACAACTTTTTTACATTTGTTCACTAAGGCAGTTTTCAGTGCTACCAAAATAATTCCATTGGCCTGTAAAGTCACTGGACTCGCCACCCCCTGCTTTGACAGTATTGTTGAAGCCATGCATACACACTACAGTATGTTACATTTGTACAGGCTGCAGATGTAAGAACCCCAAATTTTTATATGTGCCGACCTGGGTATGATGTTAAACTGCATCCTGGTACGTAGGGTGAGGAGGTTGAGTGTGGCAGTAGTTTTTTCCAGAATATAGCTATAAAAGGTTTACGAAAGTCTGTGATTACTCATCCTCTGACTGGTGGGTTGTTTGAGCCACAAAACTGAACAAGCCCCCCACACATGGTTGGCTCCCTATGGGCTGGGGTTGTAGAATATATGCCAACTCTATTTCAAAACTATCGTAAGAGGCGACTTTAAGGGAAAACTAAACTTGCACTTGAACAATACTGTACTTGAAAATAAATTGAAACCTTGAACATTTTATGGAGTTTACTGACACTGTAACACATTCGTGTTGGTCTGTTGTTACAGTAAATCTCATCAAACCAAGTTACTATCTACATGTGCAGAGATGGAAGATCTGATTACACTTCCAATGTTTTTCAAATTGTGCAAAATCCAGCCTCACAATAACCTCCGAGGTACTGTAGCAAAGACTTGCGCGGAAGTGTAATGAGGATGGTCGTCTAGTTGTGCAGGGCAAAGTGAGGGCACAGTGCTAGAACTTTTCCAAGTAGCGCGCGGAGTGCAGGTAATATGCAATTTAGATGTACGTGTAGCAAGGGGTAAGTATATGTCAGCGATGTGGATTAAAAAATTTTCAAGGCACAACATTTTAGCTCTGTCCCTTCATACTTAAGTCACAATCACAGAGGATATAAACACATACGTCACTTTGAAAATAAAACATTTTCACTGGAGAATGTGTGTTTATATATATATATCATACACACCATAGTTAATTAATCAATAAAATCAGCTACAAATGCAACACCAATTGTTGTGTGTGTGCGTAGTCACTCTGCTAATGCAAGGCCTAGGCATATGTCACTTAAAGTGTACCTCAAGTCCAAAAATTTAAAAATATATACTGAAGACCACAAAAAAATGAGTTCTAACTGTCCAACTCCCATCTTCATGGGAGAGCTGAGCTGAGATATAAAATGTTGAAGTTTATTCATTCAACTTATGATGATTTGGGAGTTGCTTCAAAATCAGTATAGGCAACTGCTTCTGTACATAGCTCTTGCCCTTTAAGAACAAATACTTGTATTCCTGACATATACAGTACCGATTCGTCGAGGTTAGTGCGATCGTCAGGTTGCGAATAGTCCAAGTTAGTCAAAGATCGTCAATGTGCGTCAAGGCCCAAAGTTTCCCAAATGCCCAAACTGAGATCGTCGAATTTGACGATGTTAGAAATGTTCGTCAAAAATCGTCAAGATTAAAAACAGCCGCACAATAGCTTGCGGTTGTTTGGTAATAAGCTTTGCGGTTTACTACTTGCGACATTTTTACTGACAACACAACAAAAGAAACAAAAGACCACAGCTGAATAGCAGTCTAATTCCCTTCACTAGTTAGCTCCACGCGCACGGCGTAGTTGAAAAGATTTTATATTTTTGGCAAAGCACGTTTAAAGTACACAGAAATCAGTTAGCTTCCTCGGCGATCGTAAAGGATTGGCCGGCTTCCATCTTTGGGTGCACGTCACAACATCCCAGAAGTGCATGCAGACTGCCTTCAAAAATTTAGCATTTCTCATTTAAATCGCCACTTTTTATTTTTAGATCGTAAAAGTTATCGTGGCCCTTCTTCAATGTTTGTTTTGCACCTTCATTGCATTTTTCCGTATTGCTGTTTTACCATCATACTTGTTTGGTATAGCGTTTTGCTTTTGATTTTTTTTTCGCGCAAACATTCTGGTCATTAAATTACAGGTGTCAGGAAATCCAAATGTTTTCAGAAATCGTGTTCAGTCGCTCCATACAGCTTTTGGTTATTTTTTTGCTTGCATGCTTTTGGTTTTTTGCTGTTTTTTCTTGTTCTTGTTCTTCTTCTTTTTTCTTATGCATGTGTGCCTTTCAGTTTTTGACGATCCTGGAAAAATTGAAAGCGATTATTGTGTTCATATTGTGGGAACACACTTCAGTTCCCCAACAGAAAAGTTAGAAATGAACTTTGGGGGAAAGAAAACATATACACAACTGTTTCCAGTTCGTGGATTTACTAGCAAATATAACCTTGCAAGCAGGAAACCACTGACTTGTGACTAGCGTGAAAAAGAACAAGTGGGCATATTTTCTCCCTTATTACCCCGTAGTCACTGTTAACCCAATGATCTCGCCGAATTCCTCCATTGCATGTTAGACTAGAGCCTAGCTATGTACATATAAATAAACCGAAAACATGGTTAGCAAGAGTACTTGCTTAGTTTACCCAGCTTTTGCCGAGAATTTCCCTGCAAAGATGATCAATATTGCGCTAGTCTGCTCTCCAACCTGTGCCGTCGACCGGTAAGCCGACACAGTTTTATCGGGCAAAACGATAGATCCAACTAATTATTGAGAGAAAATTGAAGAAAGGCCCGAGAAGAACAGCAAAATTTTCTTACCGTTGCTTCATATAAAATACTAAGAAACAAGCTGCAAACGGGCAGAATGTATCGCTTAAATGAGTAACTTTCACTTTCACACAAAATAAAAAACCCTCTTGGTCAAACCATCGATTAAAAAAGAAATTTTTTGAAGTTTTCCAGAAGTACCCCCAACTCTCGGTAAAGGGTCAAGCCGCTAAACCAAACCACTGTGTAATGCATCGCGAACGGGTGTACCATCGGTTCTTCCCTCTTTCTGCCCGTAAAGAAAATGCCATCTATCATTAATGTTTAAGCCTACCTTATGCTGCATAATTTTATATTCCGTGCCTCTGTTTTTTATAATCCGAAGTAATAATCCTGCAGGTTGTGCCTTTAACCATATTAGGCCTGTTACATGGTCGGTTCCAAAAGCATAACGGAAATAATCTCTTCGCGATAAAAATATTTACACAGAACTCGTGGAGCCAGTTGCAAAATACAGTTATAAGGCCCGTCTCATAAGTATTAATACAGGACCCAATATATCTCCGCATCGGTGCAATTAGAGTGTTGCAAATTTCTGCACGGAGGTGACAGCTCTTTGACCTCCGTCAAAAACATTGCTTAGGAATTCGTTTAGCTTTTTAAAGTTGTTGTAAATTGCACAAACCGTTTTCGGTGAATTATTGTTTGAACCATATGTCAAAGCAATTAAACCCCCCCCCCCCCCTGTAACCGATGTTGACAAATTGGACTCGCCTTAATCTGCCGACCAATCAGGCAAGCTCCATGTGCATACTTATCACGTACACAGAATAACTCATTTGCATGTGCAAAAATAACTACTGCCATATATGGCGCCCAAACTCTATCACCGCGAGCTTCACGTGGCCATGCTTCAAGATTACTGGACTCGTTCGTACATTTTCAATGCTGCTATACTGTGTGTAGGACCGCAGTACACTCAAAATCATGTCCCAACATGTTTTAAGACAATACTGCATGGTCCCGCACAGCTGTACAGTTCGTTTTTAGCTTCCGAAGGTTCCACTAAAACACACCTACGCATTTATCCTGCCAATGACCGTGGCGAAAAATGTCATGTGCTTCGCCGTGACAACAATTACAGCAAATCAGCGGTGAGCGTTGGTGGGACTTTTCAATGACGTAACCAATCTCTGTTTCTCAGGCCGACGCAGCCCGCTCGAGCTGTCGGCCACTTGTACGACTCGCTCTCTAGTTTAATCGTGCACACTTTGTATGCAAGTAAAATTCAGTGTAGAAGTATTTATGAAGCACTGTTCAGTAGATCAGTTGTTTTCGTTAAAAATGCATGGACCAAGTCAGCGTGTACTGAAGTCGGTCTAAAGAAAAACTGGAATGTTTGTAACAAATAGATTTAGTGGAGTGATATGGGGCAATAAAATTATACAGAAAGATCTGTCAGAAACGATTGGATACTATTGCTTCGGCCAATGTGGTTATCGTTCATTTTCGTAAAGGGGGTTGGGTGGGTTGGGGATTGTAAACAGCTACAAGTTCCAAGTTTCACAGGGTCGTAACCAGTGGGGTGGTCAGCAGGCACGGGTTCAGACATTTCAAAAGGAGGATCTGACTTATGAGAAAGCAAGGTTGTGAGGGAGTTGCTCTGCTCAAATTTCCCGTTTGTTTTGTTGTTGATTTGACGAAAGGGAGATTTAGGGGATAAAAGTCCCCCCCCCCTCTTGGATCCGCGCCTGGGCAGAAAAATCGGGTAGGGAAGAAAGGCAGGAAAGAGAGGAAAAGAAGGGGACACTGGTACAGATTCGGGAACCTCTTGAGCTTTGCCCCCCCCACCGGACGGCCAAGACTGGTTACACTCTTGGTGTGTTCGGGAAAGCTCCCATAGTTTCTTTGTCCATGCCTCGCGTGCGCGCATCCACTATAAATACTTCCTGCTTCAGGTGCGCAAATCCCAGGGGGGCCTTTGCCCCCTTAAGTAAAGAAGTGGGGGGAAAATTGTAATATAGCCCCCCCCCCCAAAAAAAAACCCAAAACTTGAGTAGACCTAAAAATACGGTCACCTTTTTTCGGTTTTTCTCGCTCAAAACAGTTTTCTGAAGCTTCGGAAATGCTAGAACACAAGAGCTTCCAGGGGCTTTGCCCCCTGAAACCCCCACAGGGGTTTTACCCCTGGATCCCACCAGGGGCCTTTTGGGGCTTCGCGCTCGCGGTGCCCGCCAGGAGTGCACAGTTTAATACCCATGGGCACATCATAAGCATTTTCGCCCCCCTCCCCCCACTCTCAAACAGAGATTTGGGCCCCTGTCCTACTTTACAGGTTACAGCCTATCTAGGTTTGTAGATGTCCAAGCCCACACCCGCAGCCAGACAAATGTACCGAAGAGTGGCCAATACTTTCCAAGGGACATTTTTTCGGGGGGGGGGGGGACACACGTTCAAATGAACGACGTCCCCAACAAAGTCCCGCGCGGGCCTTTTGGTTTTGCAGGATATGTAAAACTCAAGCCAAGAAAATACATGGCACGGTGACACGACCTACATCTGCAACAAGTACAGCGCCAAACGTATGACAAATTCTCGAGAAACGTAGAAGATTCTAGACAGCCCTCGCGTCATCTAGTCTACTCGGCGGTAAACATCAAACAGTTGCGCATGAGAACACAGGTCATTCACCCAGCTGCACAAAATGGTAACATATGATTGACAGATTCCTCGATGTATTTGAACCCTGGGAAAACGGGACTCAAGCATTTGTTTCAAACAATGGAGACAGCGTAAAAACAACTTGTGCTTTTTAAATCGGCAGTTAGTGAGCGTAAAGCTTGTTGTGGAACAATTTCCCAACAGTTAGCCTAGGCAATCGAAGTTGGTCTACTGAATATTCGGCTAAACTGATAAACCTTAAATGGATTTTATTGGGATATATAACCTTTCTGTGTGGAATAAAAAACTTTTTTTCCGTTTAGCATGCGTAATGAACCCGGGTTTGTTTAGGCTTGCGGGAAGAAATGCAAGGTCCCTCGTTGGGTGGACTACATAGGACGGGGGACATGGGACTAGATAGAGCGCAGAGAGGGCGCACCAGGACCAGGCTTTTAACGGGCGTGCTCAGCCTTCTTCCACTTGACGTGGGATTTAAGAGTCCTGTGGTAGGGCCACTGGTAGTGTACGGAGGCAGAACACTGTACTGCGGTCAAGGGGGGGGGGGGTAATGCAGTTTAGTTTCATAAAATGACACCAGAATTGGGGCTTCCTGTTGGGAACATCTGCAATTCTCGGAACATCTAACCCCGGGAATAACGAACCTTGTAACCATCGCCAATTCATTGAGACTTACGAAAACGGGGAACATCGAAGATCGGGTAGTTCCCGTAAGGGGGGGGCATTACCCTTAAAATAACAAGCCAACTAATCCATTTTTTACTTAATTCGAAAAACTCTCAGTAGACTAGGGTCGGTACGATATTATAATGCATTGGATTCTATTCGAAAAATGATCACAAGATTGAGGTTGTTATTATATTATTTTTCCCCGTTGGAACAAACTGCACTATAACAAACTTCATTTATCTTGTGAAAATAACGAAAACCTAACAGTTTAAGGGCCCGTTTGGTTTCTTCTTCCCTTTGCATGTGTTGGAGCCTAAAACAATTCGCAGCATTTCAATAAATATCGGAAGAACTAGTAAAGCTGCAACTTCCTTAAGAGAATAATTTATACTTAAAAAAAAAACATCTTAAGCTTAGCAGGATTTGCTCGCAATCAGAATTTTTACGCGAGTTTGGAATTTTTCAAATATTTTTGGCTGTTAAGGGCCATTTCAAGCATACGAAAACATTTTCACACGTAAAGTTAAGAACTTGTACAACTCGTCGGGTTTTTTTCTTCCTGTCGGAATCCGAACCCATCTTGAGCTAGTGGGAGAATTTCCAGAGCTCCTCTTCAACTTTTGAAAATCTTTGTTGTATTAACAGATTAAGGGAAAATCTGCACAGGTCATTTGGAATGTTTGAGCTCGATCTGCCTTTTCTAACTGTTTGAAACTTTGTTGCAGTTTGGAAAGCTCGCCATAAATAACGGTGTAAAACAAACCAAACAAAGTCGCGATCAAATTCCTAAATCTCCGTTTTGAAAAAGAAAAAACACCCAGAGAGAAATGTCACAAGCATCCCTTACAGAGGAAGAATGTAAGACATAAAAATTTTGAAATACTAAATCGAAATTGAATTTTTCAAATGCACCGGCCTATCTTTACTCCTTATAGATAATGTCTCTCACGATAAGGTATACAGCTAGGGGGATGAAGAATGTATCACCTAAAGCATAACGATAAAATTTTCGATCGGAATTCTCTTTCTTCCTTTGACTGCCTGTGCGATTTAAACCTTCTCAATTTTGTGACTAGTAACCTTTACCACCTCCTCAGATATTTTTTATCATGTCCAAACCGGGAAACATTCTTGCGCGAGCGGGAGAACTTGCAGATCCCCTCCTTAACTTTTGGAATCTCCGTTGTAAAAAGGAACATCGCACAAGTCATTTGGAATATTTCAGCTTGATCATGTTTTTCTGCATGTTTGAAGCCCATTGCCCTTTGGAAAACTGCAGACATCCTTCCATACAAAATGGGATAAAACAAACAAAACCGTTATCAAATTCTTTAAATCTCCGTTTTGAAAAAAAAAAACAAACAAAACGCACTAACATACACCCCAGAGAGGTTGTCAGAGGCACTCCTTTCGAACATGCAGAGTAAGAATGTAGGAAATACAAATTTTTTCATGAATATCGATCGCTTTTGACTGATGTACCGGCTCATCCTCACCCATTGTATCTCTCACGATAAGGCATTCGGCTTGAGGGAGGGAGAAATTATCACCGACAACATAACGAAAAAGTTTTCATATGATCGGGATTATTTTCCTTTCTTTTGATTGTCGGAATTATATCTGAGCGATTAAAACCTTCATTAATCTTGTGGCAAGTAATGTCAGAACTTCTAGAACTCTTTACCCTTTTGTCTTCAGGTCGGAACCGGGAAACATTTTTTGCAAGAGCAGAACAACTTTCAGACCCCCTTCTTAACTTTTGAAAATCTCCGTTATGATAAAAAGAAATTCAAAAAATTGTACGTATCTTTTAGAAGATTTGAGGTTGATCAGGATTTGATATGTTTGAAGCTTCCTACGCTTTGGAAAACTCTGTCCACTAGCTCCTGAAAGTCTCCGTTTTGAAAAACGAGAAACCACACCTTTAATGATCTTGCATAGGAATACCGTAGGACAATATTTGTGGAAGATTTGTTGAAGGGGTTTGTGAAGGCAGTGCAGGGTTTTGCATGTACATTACACATTAAAAAGCTGTACACGTAAATTATGGTACATGTGTGATTGGATCGAGTAGAAAATTTGGTTCTGATTTCCCTGTTAGGGTAACATTTTCCATTTTAGTCAAGATCTAATATCTGTTCAAGTTAGAACCTAGTCAACTTTCTGTGGCATTAAAAGCCTAATGTGTCATGCAAGCTCTTTTGTCATGATGTTACTTCCTCTGAATAGCGGCCTGTTTAGTGGTCCATGCATGCACGCTATTGTGTCAAAGATTACGGAGTACCGTTTTGCTGGTATTGAGAGGATTATAAAACACCCACAATAGATCGTCAAGCCGTCGGGATTATGACGATCTTTTTCATTGTGTGACCGAAGTGCGGTCGATGTAATCTTCTCATCAATAGATGTTCTCAAGGTAAGGATTACTGGAGTTGATTTGACGATATTTGACGATTAGAAAATTAGAGAAAAACTGCTGGTCGTCAAAGTTAGTTTCTGATAGTAAGTCATCGTATCGTGCGTCAACGTCGGCTAACCTCGACGAATCGGTACTGTATTTTCTGATAAGGTACAAAAGTTCTTAGACTGCCTTTTGATTGACATCAACTGCAATAGATGCAGAGGAGCTCCGACTACCCTTTTACAGAACAGATCTGACTCTTCTAGATTGTTCTGTTCTACAGTAGGGTACTGTATATTGTCCTGTCTTGGGCCTTTTGAGTTTAATGATCAGGCCATACAGTATATGCTCATGTACATTCTACAGTAGAGCTCTGCACAATGAGGAAATGAACACCATTGTGTGTAACATTAAAAAGGTGGTGGATGATGTTAGAAGACAAAAACTGCATTGTAATCCACAGAAATGGCAAGCAGGAAAGAGGACAAGACCATTGGGTTTGCTAAATTAGAGACTATACCTAGTCTCCATGGTTAATAAGGGCTTGCCAGAGACTTAATGCAGATAAGTAGGGATTATTTTATAGAAGGTGATGAGTTAGATGAAGTTTAACAGCCCAGTTTCCAACCTAATGGTTCAAGTCGAGTGGCCACAGCCTTTTTTCTAGTTGTGATGAGGGACAAATCAGGTGGTCCAGTGCCATAGTGGTCTATTGCACCAACATCATTCAAATGTGCATGGGTTCAAAATCATGCTCAATGTACATTGGATTTTTAACCAGGTTCTACAGCTTTCCTCCCACTTGGCATTGCTTGCATCTAAAATCCATTGCCCAACCGACGAAGCTGTTATAGTACACTACATAATGTACACCCTCGGGTAGACTACGTACCTATTTGGCGAAGCAGGTTTGACTGTCTGTGATGAGTACAATTGCTACCATATGAATTCTATCCACATAAATATCACTGTTCATGTGAATACAGTACAGCATTAAGATATCAAATTGAATGAAGGGCCTTAAAGATCCACTACATTGCTGTTTCACATTTTACAGGTGTTAGTGTTATATTTTCACTGTTAGCAAGGAGTAATTCTGTTTAAAAAATCTCTACATGAGTCTTTCTGATACATACCCTTTTGAGGATGTAGGGGGCATCCAGATTGAGTCTGCATCTTCTGGTGATAATGTGGATGGCTCCATCATCGCTCTTCTCTTCCTCTGTAATGTCACTTCCCAAGAAAATTGGTATCATGGGACACGTTGGAAAGCGCCTCTCATAGGCCTGAACATAAAATATAAAAATATTAAATTCTCTTTCAAATCAAGTCATATAAATTCCTTATAATGTATTTTAGTGCAGTGTCAGATCATACAGTGTTAACTTGCTTTGTACCTTTGTCAGTTTTCAGCCTGCCTCATTAAAAGTTGGGTACAATAGTCATTTGAATTTTACAAGCTCATGATGGACAGGTGAAAGACCTAAAACTCCTTTGTGACTGCAAGGTACTGTTTACCCATAAAACCCAAAGGCAAACCACAGAACAGTTCAAATGAAGTCTACACTGTAACATGCCTCAGAACTTGATACAAATGTTAATAAAGAAGGCATAAGAACTCAGTATCAGAGAATGGCACAACAGGTTATGGCAAAAATTGCCCTTTAAGCTTGCCACTTTCACTAGTGGTAGGTTCTTACTTTTTTGAGGAGAACTACTGCAAACATCAATGGATTGGTGCCATAACCTGTCAACTCTTGATAGATTACTAGAGTATATTCTGTTATCTAATTAAGACAGTTCTGACAGCAGCAAAAAATCTGGAGGGGTGCAAAAATTTTTCCAGGCAGCAAAAGTTATCTAAGGAGCTTAATGTTTAAAATTTTACTGTAATAGTCAATGGCAAACTGCAAACTTTCTAAAGGGAGGGAGGTGCTTCACCTCATTTTCCCCATCCCATGATTGCTAAGAACCTTGATGAAGTGAAATACATTGAAGGTGCCTATAAACATACGTTGCCTTAATTTACAACCCAGCAGCTGTAATTAACTCACTGAGAAAACACATCATGTTTAAATAGTAATTGAAGTATCTGAACAAGGAAGGCAAAAAATCAAATTATGCAGTCATCAACAGGGTACCACAAATACTGTCACCATTTAGTTGTAACCAGGATGTGGCTGGTTCAAATGAATTCATACTATGGTACTGTAGTGACAATGAAAAGCCAGTCCAGTCTAACTAGTGCAAAATGTTAAAATGTAAAAAAATGCAGCATAACCTAGACCTGTACAAAGTACCAAAAGGAATATCTTTTGTGAAGCGCTTTGAGATTGTTATATGTAAGACACTATATAAATCTTTATTATTATCATTATTATATTCCCTGGTCTAAGATCATGTTTTGTTGTTTATTTGTGATATAGCAGAAGGCATCAAAATACTTCACACAGCAAAATATGAACATTTTTGTGCAAAGAACTGGACAAAAGGTTAAGAATTATATCATCTCCCCTCATAATACTGTAGCACACCACTTTCAAGAGCCATCATTGCATTTGTAATGAATGATGCATATTAAGCACTGTAAGTCACAAAAATATGAGGAAATCACCATACTGTATCTGTAGTAAGTTACAAATATGACCTTATTAATTCCCTGAAGTCTGGGAAAAATGCCTGGTTGATGTACTACATGGACCTTTTGGCATACAGTATAACAAAGGGTAACACTAAAGGGCCAACAGATACTGCAGCAGCATGTTGTAGTTTAAATGGCTATATGCCCAAAGCAGTGTTTACCCTACGACTAAAATGTGTGCAAAAATTTTACCTCTTCCCCAGTGTTTTTTGGAGAGATATCAGATGGTACAGTACATGGGAAACAGCATACAGGTAATGATTTCCCAAAGACAGTTATTGTCTTTGCGGGACGTGTGAATTGAAAGTGGGAATCCTGCAACCGCGCACCTTAGCAAGTGGCTCAAAGGTAGTGATATGAAATGTGAAGATACCTTATATATACTGTATGATGGCATGATTTATTGTGCACATCATTAGACATGTCATATGAAATTTTGTGTTATGCCTGTAGTATGCAGAACTGTTGATTACTTAAATAGATGTCATAATATTTTGACCTTTTTGACTTTCCATAAATCCATAGATTTTGCCTCCACTGCAGAATGATGTAAGGTCAAATTTTCCTTTGGGAACACGGATCCACTTCCCCTATTGCCAAGTACAGGTATTTTAAACCATGACTGTATCAAATCTTAAATTTCAGAAGTTTACCAAATGTGCCATACATGTAAATCCTTCACAGTTCACTACACATGGTGAAAGGTATAGAAATTTAGGCCCTTGAAGGAAATTTACCTAGTTTTGAATATAAATTTATGAAATGATGTAAAAGTTGTGGTACCTTTGACTTGCCCACAGGGAATTAAAGCAAACTTTTTCTAGCTCTGCATTTGCAATATCACCTGGTTCATGAAAACAAAGCCTGGTTTAATTACATTTCCAAGCAATATAGTAGGAGTTAAGTTCAACTAAAGATACATTGTTATTTGCCAAGAAAGCAAGCATCAAACATGTGACATCAATCACACTTCATCACTACCAAGTGATGTTGGAAGAACATCTCAAGATTGGAGATCTACACCTGCAGTATTAATTAAGATAAAAGCAAAGGTATTTCCCAAACATTAATTTGATAGATAGCTATGACAATTTGTAGATGAAGTGTACAACTCAAGCTATTCATCTCTGTATAAAACCCATCAAATTAATTGATTCTGCATGAAAGTTTCCCCTGTAACCATGCATGTATCCAAAACAGATCCTTGAAAAATCAATGTGTAAAAGGCTAATGTAGTATACTATGCATATCATGTAGGGAAAGAAGCTGGACACTCACTTGAAACAATTTGCAGACCAACTATCACAATGTCTCAAGCACCAGTATACAGTTAAGAAAATGGGTTAACAATACCGGCATACCACTGATACATACTGTGTTCACACAGCATACCGTACAATGATATTGTACAGTATTTATTGCAGGCATAGGCTTTTGAAAGTCCTTCATGACCATTGAACCATACAGCAGTAAATTGTATACATGCAGGTCTGCAGTAGTGGAACGCCACAACAGACAACACTGCAGAGTGATATGACAGATAAATACTGTACAGTAACATTTAGGAGAACAGTCTTGTGATGAAGAAAAATTAACAGCACATGGGTCTCTATCATAAATATGTAACAGCCAGCTGGATGGTTTTTAACTGTAAATGTAAATTGCACTGTGAAGGATAAAACTGTTTGCAGAACAACCCTAACTTCAACTACTGGTGCAAAAAGAACACAAGAATCCCACAAACAGTTTCAGATCTACTTTAAAATCATCCATGTGAGCACAATGATACATAGTTGATGGACAAAATTATCTAAAGAACCTTGAACCAACTTAGCCTTCAATTTTCCTAGATTCCTAGATTCTCACTTGAAACGGGCAACTAGCAACAATATCAGCCATTTTAACTGAAGCCTACTGCTACTGTAGTGTTTTCTTCATGACATCCATTGATCTTGTTATTCTTCAAGTTCATTTCACATTTGCAAAAGAAAAAAAAAATCTCAAGAATTTCATATCATGTGTACAGTGCAATCCACTTGTGCTGAACACTGTTAAACAAAACTACAGTATTTCACTCTGAACAAACTTAAAACTGTACCTTAAAGGGCCAATCCTCTCACCCCAAACTACAATTCTGGTAGGGTATACCAAAAATTCTCAAGCAATAAACTATTCTGAAGCAATAAACTGAGACTGTATCTCGAAAAGGATGAATTTCAAACAATTGTGGGAGAAGCTTAAGAAAGAAGGTTGAGAGAATTAGTTCTGTTTGGGGTGAGAGAACTGAGCCTTTAAGTTGAGAATCATTCCTTTTTTTAAAGTTCTCCCGACCCTTTGGCAAAGGCCCGTTCAGCAAAACCAAACTCTAAGCTGCTTTCCATACAAGCTATGCATCCTTTAAAGTTGAAATTTATTTAATTTCAAATTAGTAGATAGCACGACTACTAATGATGTCACTGATTCAGTATGGTATTTAAATTACAGTCTTTGTAGTTCTTTGTGTTCTTTGTGTTCCTGAAAGGTTCTGCATCTTTCTTGAGCAAAAATGTGATCACATTCTTACTGTCATTGGTGACTAGACTAAACAAGCTGATAACGTGCTACAAAAGAAAGGTGAAAATTTTCAGTCAAGAAGGCCAAGAGAACCATCACAGAGGGAACTTGTCATGATCATACACATATTTAATTTCAAAGAAAAAATGAAAAAAGGTGCACTACATACTGTATAAATGTGAGAAGTGGAACAAGAAAATCAAGAATCACTGTGCAATGGACTACAGTATTTGGAATTGTGTGAATACAGTACAGAAGAAAAAGCTAAATAACACAATTTGCATCTTATTTCTTTTCAAAGTATCTTTCAGTACAATTTTTTGACTTAACCATTGCATATTCAAGGTAAACTAAGCATTTATTTCTGGTAAATTTCACATTTGAAGAGAAAAAAACATTGTCACATGACTCCCAACAGCCAATCATGAAACTAGGCAGTCTACTACACTTCTTCAATTTGGGATGACTGCTCTTGCCCTTTAAATAAGAACCATTGTGGAAGAGATTCTGGCACATTACACACATAAATGTACAACTTGACTGATACACGATGTAGTTAGAGCAGTAGATCATCAGTGAGCTGTAACAGACCCTGGCACCATGCGGGGATCGGTATTCTATACCTGGTATCATCAGGGAGCTATGTCATGCTTATGCAGGGGCTGTATTCTATTGTCCTTTTATTGGCAAAAGGCAAAGTGGACTGGATCACCTGAGGCTTTTGAGCCAGTTGGGGCAACCCTGTTATATGCATCAAAAAGTATGAACATACTGTACAATGTACAGTTTTTCATGCTATGTAGCACTAGTTATGCATTTGCTAACCTAACCTGGGAAATTAACATAAATTTGTTCTGCATTTTTTCCTGCTTTCAAGCATTAATTCTGGGAACAGAACAGATATAATTATCCTAACTGAGTGGGCTTTTTCAACCAGCTAAAATACATCTTATAAACCCACTTATGCATGATAAGTAATAACATTCAAATGAGAATGTGCACAGTGCAAAGCACATCCTAACAACAAGAAGTAACTCCATACTGGGTTTGTAGGAAAAATGCCACAGAACACAACTGCCTACCAGCAGTGTTGTTGGGGCTTAATTCCAGAAACAATGAGAGGAATTCCCACTTACCATTGCATTTCATAACTACTGTCCCATATCACCAGCAGGGAGCAACTCCCTGCTAGTGTTGACAACAGTGGCATATGCAGGATTTCAAAGGTGGGGCAGGGGGAGCTTTTATTATTTTTTGCTTTTATGCGCTTCAGCTGTTGGCGACCAACTCACATCGCCATACATGCTGCTGCTACAACCATTTCCTTGCCCCTACAGGGGCTGTTGTGTGGTTGAGGTTTGAATGCTCAGTGTGTTTTTTCAAACTTTCCATCTTCCTCAAAATAAATCCCCCAACTGAGTGATTTTCCCCTGACTGACTTCGGAGGTGGGGGGCGGGGGCAGGGTTTTTAAACAGGCTACTGGTTTTCAATACAGTTGATACAGTAACTGGCTAATGAATCATCAGATTTTCTTTGAAAAAATTCAATTGTGTGCATATGTGCACAACACAAAACACAAAATGAACGTAAAATCCCTGTATTTGCTCTCGATTTTCCCACCAACGCTCTCAAAACCAATTGCGTGAAAACAGAAACTTAACACTGCATTCACAGCCAAATACTCACACCAACTATTTAAACCAATTAATTACTTGCCTCTTCCGTGATTTGAAGCAATTAAACTTCCTGACTTTTATTTTTCTCACAAAAAGAGTATTACTCTAACTTCCTACATAATCTCAAAACCTTGATGGGTCATTCCACAAGATTAGGGCACAGTATGTTACCTGGGAGATGTCACTTATTAAATCTGATGTGAATACATCACCAATTTAAGTGTGATATGGAATGAATAGCAGAAACTGTTTGTTTTGTTGAAAAATAATGCAGTTAACACACTCACATGAATTTTTGGAACTACTGAGGCATCCAGTTTGAAGTCATCAATAATATTTCCTGGTTAGAGTCTTCCACAGACTAAAATGAGATTGTTACATGACATAATGTACCCTCTGGTGACATATTCATATTAGACCAGCAGCCATACTGCATTGTACACAGTACCACATTTCAATGCACCATTTAAAGGGAAATGTTGCGTTTGTTTACAAGGAAATTTTCATCCTTTTAGAACCAACATTTATTGGCAAAGAGCAATTAATAATTACAAAGGCAGTAAAAATTAGCCTTCTTTACAAAAAAATAAGTTTCTCTCAGAGAGAAGTTCAGTTGTAATTCAATACCAGACAAAATTCAAGATCACTTCCTACCAACATTACCTACAGTAGATGGAAAAGCAGAAGCACTATATCAACCACATGGTCCCATTTTTGTGAATTGGTGTGTAATGCATACAGATGACAGAAAGCATAAAGCTCAATACAAGTCTGCTATTAAATAAAGGTTTTAAATGCCTACTTTGGTCCGTCTCATTCTAGAATGAGTTTTAAGAGGTTGTGGCGTGAGTTGTGGGGTGAGGCAGTTGCAGTTGTTGGTATACTGTACAGTACCTCATACAGGCTCCCGTTTGCATTTTTGTACAGCTCTGTATGTTTTGCAGACATTTTATACTAACTCCTTCCTTTTGGAGAGTACAGTAGTGTGTACCATTCAAGTGTTTGGAAGTAGTTAGATGGGAGTTTTACAGCCCAGTTTCCAACCAATCTGTTCAAGTTGAGCTGGCCACAGCCTTTTTCCCAGTTGTGGCTCACTGGATTGTTTTCCCTACTCCATTGCTTATGCTGAGCACCAAGAACAATGTCAGTAGGTTCCATTTTTAAAGTCTTCTGCATGACCCAGCCAGGAGTACAAGTGTGATTAGAAACCACATCTACTGTATAGGGTTGCTGGAAGTATATTCCGGGGTAGAGGAAGGTTGCTTCCAGAAGAATGATGATTGTGTCTTGCACTGTCTCTTGTCATTTTAAGTGGAAGCAAGAAATTCTGTATCTACAAATTCTGAGAGATGTTCAAAAGGTGATTCATGCAACATGGTCTCGCAGGAAGTTCAGGAACTCTTAAAGAAAACTCACTACACAGCTAGTGCTCTCAAATGAGACATACTTATTGCCTATGCCTAGTTCTATATAAAAGTTATTTTCCACAACTATCCTGTTCAACTTGCTAAAATCATCATTTACTTAGAGGTTTAAAAACGAACAAGAGGAAAATCTTTTTCTTTCACTGTACACCCACTTAAAGGCATCAACTCAAAATATTTATTCTTTTGGTGCGATACGACCTTGTGCTTGGTCTAACAGTAAGTGCATACACCTCTCACGTGGAAGGCCCAGGTTTGCTTCCCAGGTTTAGGCATGCCAAAGACTCTAAAAAAAGGAACCCACTGCCGTTGTGTGTGATGCTCCGCATTAGCAATGGATTAGGGAAAACAAGCCAGTGAGCCACAACTGGAAAAAAGGTAGTGGCTGGCTCGACTTGAACCAATAGATTGAAAACTGGGTTGTAAAACTCTATCTAACTAATCTATTGGTGAGTACATCTGTGCACTCTCAGCTGTGTGTAACGGTTCGAGTATGGTGCAAATTTCATGTACAAAGCCAGAGCTGCCAACCAGTCACCCCAGAAAAAAGTATTTTTCAGTTACAAAAAGCATATTTTTGGAAAAAAAAAAGTATTTTCAGCACGACGAGACAAAGCCGCATTTTTTCCCCAATGACCTGCTTTTGCAGTTCCATAATTGTTTATGACAATATTGTTTCAGTATGAAATGGGTTGGTCACCTAGGAATGGATATACACAATTGCATACATTTAATATGTAAATGGAGAAACTAAATTACTCAGCTTATTCAGCTTAGGCCTACGAACTTGCTGCTTTTTGGCACTTTTCCAGAATCTTGTCCAGCAACTTTGAAACATGACAACTTTCTTGGTTGATTTTGTACTTTTTTAGGTCAGGAAGTCCGACAGAGTTTAATCCTGTGCTTAGACTTGATTTGTAAGCAGTAGCTGGGCCTAGGATAGAATTTTTAGGTCTCAGCCTATGCACTGCCATAGTGTATACCCAGCTGCTACTGTAATTACAGCAGCATACATAAGTACAATTACATTAGGCCTTACTCAGGCATAGGTCTAGCCTATGTGAGGTTTGCTCATTCCTTAGTCTAATTTTTTCATGCTCATGTTTGCCTTGAATAAATCATGATCCCACGCTGCATGATTCTACTGCATGAAAAGCAACATCGTGCCAAGCTATATGCTCAAACCAAATCAGCAAATGCCTCTCAGCCGCGAGTTTGTTCCGAGAATAGGCTAGGCTCCGTCAGCAATCTACATACTGTACATAGGCTAGCATTGTTAGTAAAGCACAGTAGGGAATGCAAACAACTCTGACAGAAAACGCAACAAACATGAAAATTGCTGAAGATAGATGGTAAGCAACTCATCATCCTTGTTTTAATGCATGGATACATCTCACTTTGTTGTTTATTCTGGTCTTAATGATTGTTTCCTCACGTTTGCTTTGCTCACAGTTTTCGACGCCATTAACAGTTAACGTTACTCTTTCATCATATCCACATATTGCATTGAGCGATAGATCGAACTGAAGTCAGCAAGCATCAAGCATGATTACGTGCATGCAGAGTGTGAGAAGTACAGCAGTGCAGTAGCAAAGTACTGTAGTCAAGCTTACGGTTTTCATCATGCAATGGTGTGCGTGTGCCCGCGCAGCAAGCTGTAAATATCACTTGCAGAAGGGGATAGCACACTAATGCACATGATCGTTATCACAGACGGTCAGATTCACACACTCATTCCCAGAACTTTCAAAAAACGGATTTTTGCAGAGCAAAACGTACAAACGTATTTTACCCCTAAAAAACGTATTAATATGTTAAAAACGTACTAGTTGGCAGCTCTGCAAAGCTTTAAGTAGCCCAGCAGTTTCAGCAAACTTCTGAATTGATGGAAATTAAACACTATCCATTCCAGACTATACCATACTGTCAAACTAGTGGCTGGCTACAGTAACTAGTGTCATAATGAAATGGAGTCAAGAAAGTTACCTACAATTTAATGGGTATCCTTACCTTTCTGTGACTGTAAGAAATTTCATGTCTCTACATTCCAATGATTTGTAGCAGTCTTAATCTGTGTACAACTGTGCTGGTTTACACTCTCTACAGTCTATCGTGTACAGCACTGTACATATATTCTGTATCTAGGGTACAGCAGGGAATAATTTATCCAGTATCGCATCGCAATTTGCTACACAAACAGGCAAAGTTGCTACACAAATGAAAATTTGTGTAGCAATTTTTTTTGTGTGCACAACCCTTGCATTTTCACAAACAGTGTGTGAAAGACCCCAAAATCTTCAAAACTGCTATGCAAAATTTGAATGCTAAATTATTCCCTGTAATGTGCATGTACTGTGCACACTGTAGAAGCCATCTCTTGAGCTCATGCAAGAATCTATTCTACCACTCAACCTGAAGTATTAATTTTTAAACATGTTATACAATTTTCATTCTGCATCAAAGTCACACATATTGAACTTATCTTTACAAACCCCAAGAGTAAATGAATGGTCTGCAATTGTTTAATATTTCATGATTTAATTGCCAAGTGCATTGATTCAGTATGTTTTTGGAAGTATGATGAAATTGTAACTACTCCTTAAAACAGAAACAAAATTTGTTACATTTCTCGTGTCATAATCCAGTACAGTATGTCAGAGTGGTTCAACCACGGAAAGGGTGAATTGCAACCACTCAACTTAAAATCTAAGTACAATGATTTGTGGGGCTGTTGCAATGACCACACATGAAGTAATCTAGTTTTTTAAAAGGGATTGGTTAAATAAAATTCATGAAGAACTACCACACTTGCGCTGCAGTACCTGCAGTACCTTGAGATAACCATGATGAAAAATTTCAGAATTTGCAAAATCAAGTAGAATACTGTACACTTGCTTTGTGCCTTCAGACTAAAGTCTGTGTTTCAAAACATTGACAACAGAAACAAGAGCCCAATGGGCACTGTGGTTCCTTGCTGGATATTATGAAACCTGTACAGCCAGTCTCTGAAATAGAGCTAAGCAAATGCTCATACTCAATGTTTGTAACATCTTCACAAGGGATATTTAAGTACTAATTAATTTTTGTGGCCTTACTTACATTCAACTTGTATAATGCTTGAAGATCCTTCAAAAACATTTCCTCATTTTCATACTGTATTTATGCTTGTAATCAAAGCAATGTAAGCATGCAAAACCAGGTGAGATAAAAAATCTATTGAACACCTATCTTTATCTAGCTTACAAGATTTTCTAAATAACATTTCCAGTGGTTGACCTCCACTGACCTTGATGACCTTTGACCTTAACTAAACAAAGACTGATTTGAAATTCATCCTTTCTACCTTGAAATACTGTGTTAAATTGTTTTTCAGTGTTTGACCCCTGGTGACCCCACATGACCCATGACCTTCACCAAACATATCAGATTTCATCCTTACACCATAACACATCTACACACCAAGTACGACATCTATTCAAGTTTTCTACCTTGAAATATAGTACTGAGAAGGTTTTCAGTTTTTGACCTCTGGTGGCCCCAAATGACCTTTGACTTCCACCAAAAACAATAGGGCACACCTTCTCCTTATGACAAATCTATGTACCAAATCCAAGTTCCATCCAACTTTCCATTGTTGAGTTAGAGCATACCGAAGCAAGTGTCACACAAGCACACACACACACACACACGCCAACCTGACAACATAGGTTCCTTTGCTACCTCAAGGAACCAAAAAGTACATTATTTCTTTTAGAAATTGTGAGAAACTGGCTGGCTGTTACATCTGATATTTCAAAATAAGCTTGTGGCAACTGCTCAAATGCACCAAAAGACAAACAAATGCTCATGAGAGCAAAAAAGTAATATGTAGTTCTAAGCAACTAAATTTTTAATCTGAGCATGGTATGGAGCTAGCATTAGAATACTTTAATTCCCTGACAACACATTCAAAAGTACACCATATACTTGGCTAGAAGAATGTACACAGTGTAACACACAAGAGAGTTTTGTAAGATAAAGAAGCCTAAAGAAAAATTCATCCATGAAAATAACCATACAATTCAAGTGCTTTGCTAAGTTGTTAAAGCCCAAGGCACATTTAAATGTCACAAAATAAAAAAGCACAAACATGCTTGTTTTCGGTTTGACATTTTCAGGTGTATGTGTAAAGAATCTGTTGCAGTGTCCTGGATAAACTTTAAACCTAGAACATTTCTGTGCTTTGCAAACAAGCAATGTACAGTATGTATTTGTTTCAGCAAAGGTGTTTTGAGAGTAAATTATATTATATTTTTGAGTTGCATCAATATGCACAAACAGAGAAAATATTTTACAAAGGTAATCTGGACACAGCATTCTTTCCCTAAAATGTCATAAAATAAATGAATAAATGTACCGTACACTTTAAAAGTGTATGAATGTTGCAGTAGCAACATTGCATAATTAGTTGCCCCTGTGGGCTGTGGATTGTAGAATATACCCACGGTATTTCCCACCCACAATAGGCCACTAAAGGGAAGGACTTCCACTTTATTTGAGCTCTGCATTTGAAACTTAACCTTTTTTTATCTAATTGACACTAACACAGTTGGTTTGGTGTGTTTTAAAACTTAACTTACTAGCTGGCTGGCTGTGTATTGTGTATTGCAGTATAGTGCGAATATTATCCAATCCAGGCTTGCATTGAAACAGTGACTATTTAAAAACTGTGACTGTGATACTGAAACCATATGGGGATCCAGTACTGCACTTGGCTTTCAAATTCCCCAAATCCCCAAAAGTCTCTGGTGTGGGAATCTACAGTACGAGCAACCATACACACCTCCTACTTACCTACAACACCCACTTATCAACAAATAACCCTGGTAAACATACAGCGCTGCAGTACAGTGCAGAGATGGCGGCCTTGCACCTCCATCTGAGGTACTGTTGGGTTGTTGAGTGGCGAAGTGGTCTATTACAGCTGCTGTGTACCAATGTGTCTCTCATGTGCATGGGTTCAAGTCCCGCTCCATGTACGTGGGTTTTTCTCCTGGTACTCCGGCTTTCCTCTTACTTGGCATAGGCTTGCCACTAAAATCGGTTGCCCAGCCGACGAAATCGGTTGCACGCCAGACTGAAGCACCTTCGGGTGGACCAGTTAACTAGCTGACTTTGCTTTTTGTACACTGGCAGCCTCCCTCATTCATGTTACCACACTTTGTAGTTGTCAAGTGGGGATTACATATAGAAGGTAAACAGGAGGTAAGAAAAGGGAGACACACAGTAGATTGCCAAGGTAAGGAAAAGTATTTAATGGGTTAAGTATTTGACTTCAGTTAGTAAGTTGGTAAGGCAGAATTGTACCGCCCAGTGTCCAACCAACTGATTTAAGTCAAGCTGGCCTTTCCTTTGTTTGTGGCTCACTGGCTTGTTTTCCCTGCTCTGTTGCTTATGCTGAGCACCAAGCACAATGGCAGAAGGTTCCACTGTAAAAGTTTTCAGTATGACCCAGCTAGGACTTGAACTCCAGACCTCCCAACTGCAAGTCTAATGCTCTAACCACTTGACCATGCAGTCGGTCCAGTGTTTGACTACAGTAAAGGATCTCATTCTCTTACCAAATTATATACTTCACTCAAACTTCTGGATTATCTGTGTCAAAAACAACAACAATTTGTACATGCTGGTGACACTATTACTGTCATAAAAATTCTTAAGGAGATATCAGAACTCCATGATGTGGAGTATATTAAAACACTTGCAAAGAGATTAATAAATAAAAACTGCTTCCTGTAGGTACTACAGCATTCTGTACTAACCTTCATGGCTGCATCTGATCAGGGAGTCTGCTGATCTGACCTTTACATTATCAAATGGGTGTTCTGTACACAAAAATAATCATTGTTCAACAACAATGGTAAATTTACTTAGAGCATGCTCCAAACATGTGAGGCATCATACAGCATACATACTGTACAGTATCATAACAGTTCTAAAAGTAGCTTGCAGAAGAGCATGTGCGTATTCACCCAAGTTCAACAATACAATTCCAACAGCAGCTTGCAGAAAAGCGTGTTTAATGTTTATAAATAATACTTCATATTGACTAAATACCTAGAGATGATGTCAGTAGGTGACATTAAAAATAGTGCATTCAACTCTAACATTTCTTAGTAAGATGTACAGTACTGTACTATCCAGATAAAAAATAGAGACCTGATAGCATCATCATTGTTTTTCACTATTCAATATTCACTTTGTGTGGGCTAATGCAGGCTATCATTAATTGTTCACTGATGTGGGCTTTCATCTCTTATTCAGTATATTGTGGGTCTTTTACACTGAAACTTTCAGCAAATTTTGTTGTTACTCCCAAAAAACAAACATGACTAGGTACAGGTGCAGCTAATTTCCCACCCAAAAATATCAACAATGATAGTCACAAAATGCAATCTTGAACATTTCCACCAAGGTGATCAACGGTAATTATTTCCACAATAAGGTACAGTAGCAGCAAAGCACACAGGCCTACCGTTTTATCAGTGCAGCTGATTTATATATCAATGGTTAAAGTACAAAAACTCAATTTCATATTTGTAGAACAAACATTCCCAATGTTTTCCACTTCAATAAATTGTGCTACAGATTTAACCTACTATACAAAGTTATAAACAATAGTATTACTGTACAGTATATGATGACAAGCTTTACCTTCCACCTAAACTACACAGTAAAACATTGGTTATGCTAATCAGCATCAGACCAATTATTAATTTAATATCCAGCAATTAGTTATTTCTGATCATTGCAGAGTCAGAGGAAAACTGGCGGCCTTAAATGACTCTTAACCTCTACCAAAGACAATAAGGTTCTTCCTATCAACCAAATATAAAATGTGCAGAATATTTCTACAGTACCTTGATGTACTACTACTGTATACCATCATGATTATTACTGCGGTTTTTTTCCTTATTTTTACTCTTGGTGACTTTAACAACCTGGACTGTTAGTCCATGGCACTTCATATTTCAACCTTGTAATACTGTTGTCTGCTACAGTAGTTCAAATTCACTCACTCTAACCAATTTGTATATACTTGCATCTACTGTGTTATAAGGTGAGCTTTTTAATTTGCAAAAGTGAATTGTATTTGTTCACAGAAGAGCTGTCACCTTTAATACTATTGGCAAACTGACTAACTCTTTCAGTGTCAGCTCAATAAAGGTAAAGTGATAAATGGGTTGCAACCAGAGAAGTTAATTAAAAGTTACAGTAGCAGTAACTTGGAGTGTGTTCCCACTTAAGAACGACCAGGCGATTAGATCTGGTTCAGACCCTGCGCAGGGGATCAATTCGCAAGTGCAAACGCTCTCATTCCCGGGAACAGATCCCAAGAGCTTGATCGCACCTTTGGGGAGGATCAGACCACGGGCAGGCGATCAAGAAAACAAGTGGCAACAAAAACACGGGATCAAGGTGACCCGAGATCAATGACATACCTCCGCAGCTCCTCACGCCACACAACCTTGTGTAAACAAACCTGACCTGCCTGCACATATAATTTCAATGAAACAACTTCCTGTTACTTGAACGGGAGGAGGAGATCAGATCTCGCGCAGGACATCAAATGGGAACACTCATGCGGTTAGTCACAAAATTTTCCAGTTGATTGAGCTTGGGGTGATCAGCATAGGGGGATCAAGTGGGAACATGGCCTTTGTGTTACTGTGCTATGACTCTTCTTCTTATGATTCATAATTGGGGAGCAGATATACAGTAGGCCTATATAGGCTGTTTGACAGTTTTAAGTTTTATCATGCATGGGCGTGCAGGGCCGTGACTGAGAGGCAGATTTCCCTTTAACAATTTTTTTAAACTGAAAATTCGTAAAATCTGAAAATTACAGACATGATAATCCTGTTTCATGGCTGGGTACATGCAGCTTAGAAAATTCCCCAAGTGTCGTTTCCGGCCACCTGGAGGGTTTGCAAGGCCCAAAATTTTCTTGTACACTCTGCCCCAACGTATGGTAGTGCTCCGCTTAGATAGTGTACACAACTCAATCATTCATGAATGACCTTGCTCCCCTTGTAAAAATTTCTGTGGATGCCCATGTTTGTCAAAAACTATTAAATTTATTTTTTTGTCTATCAAATATCACACTTTTATTCTGCAAGATACATACAGTACATGAACATAGTTGCACTCACTCTAACAAAATTACAGCAACAAAACAACACAGCTGTCTTAGCAAAACACACAGGTTGTGCAGAAATGTGAAAAAACTATTTTGGATAATCAACCAACCACAATCAGTGAATGGTTACCCAAAGGACAACCACAAAATTTTCTGAAAAGTGAGGCATGTTAATAGTACATTTGAATTATATAACAAACAATGGTGCTTTGACCATCTCTGGAAAGGACATTCAAGCCTACAGTATGTGAGTAGGTACTGTACCTGTAGGTCCATCAGTACATACTGTACAGGTCCATCCATGATTTGCAATTCGTATGGGGCCATTCACAATATGTAGTAAAATTGGCTCCAGAAGAATATAAGTCCTTTTGTTATTAGTAGGTCAGCTTTATACCACAAACATGTTAAATAGCACTTGGAGCTATTGTAGTGCATGTTTAAGTACTGATGATTACTGTATGACACTTAGTTCACGACTTGCATAAGTCAAACTTTTGTGAACACCGAGAGCAGCTCAATTGGGCTATCATCATTTGTGAAAACTTCTTAAAACTACAAGAAATCCTTTATTTAAAAAAAATGAATGCTCACATAACTGTATGTTTTATTGTAACATTCTCAAATTTCCCCTAGAAATAAAATTAGTAGTAACCAGAATGCAAAAATGCATTGAGATTTCAATGATACATAACATGTTCTATCCTAAATAAAGCCAGGATGTCCCATCTTCTTTATCAAATATCATACTAAAGTGTTGAAAAAAAAATTGTTACCTAGTACTGTACCATTTGACATCCACCAACAACAATAAGGACATCTTCCAACCAGAGCATACCCACTATATGAAATACTGCATTTACCAAACATGAAATAAACCCAAGTCTTAAATCCCTAGAGACCATCTTCTCACCATAATGTATCCACACACCAAATAAGAAATCTATCCAAGTTCCCTACATTTGAATTTTCACTTTGACATGGGTTTTCAAACTTTCAAAACCTGCAGTCCTTCTCCTATTACTGTAGTATGTACGGTACGGGACAATTCCCTTCATCACAAGTCAGAGTCATTCCTTTTTATAGCTGAACACATAATATTCTAAATCCAAACATGGTATTACATGCTTTACAGTACTTTATTATTGTACAGTAGTCCTTAATGTAATCAACAAAACTTACCTGTGGTTTGTGAATCTACGAACCCTACTTACCTCACCTGTTCCACAAATGGACTGTTCCATTTACCGCGGAATACTATCTGGCAATGTCTTCTGTAGGTGGCGCTATAGCCCAATAGGAACCATCCCCGAACACACCCTTGTTTCATGCGCCAAGGAGAGGAGAGGCACGAGAGGAGGAGCTGACGGAGAGCAAGTGGCACAAGGGTTAGTAATGAGGAACCAACAAGCGAGAGACACGACTCACACTGCCCTTTCCCTTAAATTACTTATCTTTTAAAAAAAAAAAGGAAAGGAAACGGTGACCGGAGAACCGGCTTACCTTAACTACACGACGAAGGCATGGGCGTCCAGCAAGACGAGGATCCAGTGAGTCGTCCGGAGGTTAGTGTTAGTGTCTTAGTATGACGGTGACACAACTAGACAAGTTCCCCCTCTCATACCTCCCAGCTCCGAGTGGGGTGACGGGAGGCGGGAGCATAGGTGAGGTAAGTAGGGTTCGTAGATTCACAAACCACAGGTAAGTTTTGTTGAATCTACTTCACTCCTACTTACCTCACCTGTTCCACAAATGGACTACCAGACTAGCACCGTGAGGTCGGAGGGCCGGACGGAGCTGGAGACTGCGATGATGTACGTGACGTAGAAGCTAGCACAGCTGAGGCGAAGTTAGCTTCTGCGGAGACGGTGTTGGTTAGGTAGCAGGACACAAAGGTGGACGGAGTCTTCCAGGCCGCTGCTTTGACGATGTCCTCCAGTGGGACCCCCGCGAACCAGGCTTTAGATGTGGCGTGGGACCGTAGATCATGTGCCCTAGCCTTCTCGCCTCGGGAGGTAAACGGAGAGATAAGGTCTCGGATCCAACGAGAGATGGTGTCCTTGGAAGCAGGTGAGTATGGATCTTGCGGCAGGATAAATAGTTGAGGCGACTTCCTAAGTGGCTTCGTTCGGCGAACATACTTTCTTAAGGCCCTGACGGGACAGGCCAACCGATCTTCTGGAATCGACGAGATGGACTCAATCGCTGGAATAAAGACCGGCTCCGGCGGAAACGACAGAGACAGGTTCTTTGGTAGAACACCCGCGTGCGGCAGCAGTTGAACCCCTCCGTTGCGAAACCTGATGAAGCCGTCATCCGTCGATAGTGCATGTAGGCCACTCCTTCTCCCTAGCGGAGGCCGCTGCAACGAGGAAGAGCGTCTCTTTTCAGTGTGGTGGGCTAAGGAGGCCGACTCCAGAGGCTCGTAAGGAGAACGACATAAGAGGTCCAGGACTTGGTTGATGGACCAAGAAGGCGGCAGCTTACGGACCGGAGGTCTGATGTGAAACATGCCTTTGATCAGCTGGAGGATAGTGGCGTTGTCCGACACAGAGGACCCGTCCGAGAAACCCTTGTGAATGGCACCTATCGCTGCTCTGTAATTGCGCACCGTCCTGACCTGTTTCCCTTCCCTGAAGAGGGATGTAAGGAACTCGGCTACCTCCGCTACTGGAGCTTCCAAGGGATCGGTACTGGGTGGCTGCCCAGGACCTGTACCTTCTGGAGACGGGTATTGTAAATAGCCAATGTGGGAGGATCTTCTCGCTCTGGATGCGATGTCAGTAGCTCTCTGCGAAAGGCCTTCCGCTTGAAGGGATCGCTGATATCGGCCAAGCAGCTAGGTGGAGGGAACCCACGTCTGGGTGAAGAACTCTTCCCTTGGAGTTGCGAGAGCAGGGTGGTCTTTATCGGAAACTTGGAAGGGGTTGTCGACCAACAGCTGAAGGAGCAGGGGGAACCAGGGCTGGTTTGGCCATGCTGGGGCGACCAGGAGCAGGCGAGTCTGACTGGAGTCCTTGACTTTCGCTAGCACTTGATGGACCGTTGAACGGGGGGAAGGCGTAGGCGTACATGCCTTCCCAGTCGAGAGAGAGCGCTCCATCGCCCAGGCTCGTGGATGGAAGAACCTCGTGCAGAAGACCTCGAGCTTTGCATTGTCCCCCGGTTGCGAAGAGGTCGACGTGAGGGCGGTCGTACAGGGTGAAGATGTGGCTGGCCCACACGCTGGAGAGGGACCACTCCTTCTGATCCACGGACCAACCCCTGGAGAGGGCGTCTGCGACCACGTTGTCCTTCCCGCTAGATGAGAGGCCCGAAGTTGAATATCTAGGTTTTCTGCAGCTAGGATCAGGCTGATCGCCCGAAGGCACAGGGTCGGAGATCTTGTCCCCCCTTGTCTGTTTATGTAGGACACTGTGGTGGAGTTGTCCGACAGGATAGTTACCAGAGAGCCTTTGAGGCGTTCGCCCCAATGAAGAACCGCTCTGTGCACTGCCTCCATCTCTAGGACATTGATGTGAAGACGGGACTCCTCCTGCGACCACCCCGGAGACTGTTGACGATCCCCAGGAGGCTCCCCACCCGGACAGGGATGCATCCGTCGACATGACCTCCTCTTGCGAATGACTCGGAACGGTCTTCCCTGGCTCCACTGGCCCGTGTCCGCCACCATAGCAGGTGAGGTAACACTTTCCTCCGTCCGGCGAATCGGCTTCGAGGTAGGGTCCTGGGACGGGGAGAACTGGTGAAGCAAGAAGAGCTGGATAGGTCTCATTCTCAGGCGGCAGAGGGGAACCACGTCTACTAAGCTGGCTAGGAGGCCTAAAGACGAAGCCACTCGTTGACTGGGCTGATGGGCCTTTCCATGAGATGGGCACACAGGTTGACGACTGCTTCCAGCCTTTCGGTGGAAGGGAGGATCCTGCCTACTTCCAAGTCTAGAACTGCCCCCAGATACACCAGAGACTGAGAGGGAACGAGAGAAGATTTCTGGGGTTGATAATCCATCCCAAACTCCCGAGGAGTTGTGTCACGAGCCGAGTGCGGTCCATCGCGGCCGCTTCCGAGTTGGCGACGATTAGCCAGCGTCGGCCCAAGCACGCGGGGCTAGCACTCCCGCCGACGAGGTAACTGGTAACAGCTCTGGTGAGTCTTGTAAAACCCTTGGAGCAGTCGAAAGGCCGAAGGGCATGGCTCTGAAGACGTAGTCTCCGCCGTTGTAGTGGAAAGACAGGAAATGTTGGTGTTCCTCGTGGATCGGAACATGAAGGTAGGCGTCCTTCAGATCTACGGAGGTGGCCCACATCCTCTGGCGAGGGACGGGAGGATTGAAGCCAGAGTTTCCATCCTGAAGTGTTTTCGGGCGGATGTAGCCTTTGTTCAGGGGCTTGAGGTTCAAGATCGGGCGCCAGGTATCCGGTTTTTTTGGAGTTAGAAAAAAGGTGGATCTGAATAGGTTCAACGATTCTTGTCGGGTGGCCGGACAGATAGCCTCCTTGGAAAGCAGGTCCGACAGTTCTTTTTCCAAGGCTTCCTCTGGTCCCGCTGGGCTGAATCGGGGTTGCACGAAAGTGGTTCCCTATCGGAGGAGGTTCTGTGAACTCCAGCCTGTAGCCTTCCGAGACTGTGCGGGAAACCCATGAGTCCGGCCTAGGATGTCCCAGTTTCCAGCGAATCCTTTCTTATACGCCCCCCACCGCCGGGAACGAGACGGTGAGGTGGGCACCCCTAGGGCTTCTTTGGGGCCCTTCCTCTAGCCGGCTGACGACGGAACCCCGGTTGGCTTCTCTCTACGGGTCTAGCTGGGCGTGAACGTCTAGGAGGGTCACGGCGCGTCCGTCGATCCTGAAAGGGTGCTACAAAGCTACCACGGCGAGAACGGTCTACCGGTTGCCGGGCACGAAAGGGGGCACGCCCCACCCCCGGAGCACGACGATCCCTGGAAGAGCGGGAAGACAAACGTGGCTTGGGCCTAAAATCGGCGTCCTTAAGGTCTTTGTGTTTTTTCACCTCTGCCTGCAATAGCGCCTCAAACTGGTTGTTAAACAAGTCCGCAGAGGAAACGGGCAGCTTCTGAAACTTCTCTCTGATAGAGTCTGAAGGCCAGGTGAGGCAATCGAGCGCCAAGGCTCTCCTCTGTCGGACGGAACGGACGGCGATTCTGGAAAGCTGGTCGAAGACCAAACGTGAGACTGGGCCCAAAGCTTGACGAGGGAGCCCGTGTCCTCCCTAGATACGGCTCTGTCCTGTGGCTGGTGGAACGCCATGTTAATGACTTCCGCTAAGAGCAAGAGGGAAGAAGTGAACTTCAAACCCATTCTAGCCGCTGTATCTATCCTCACAAGCTCCGAATCCAAAAGCTTCTTGTCTTTGGCCAGGAACTTTCCCTTTGAATCCATGGCCCCGGCTGAAGCCAGCTTATCCTTGGCAGCTTGCGGCATAAGGGGGGCTCTAAACAATTCCTCCCTAACTCCGGTTCATCAACCTTGAAGACGGCGGCTTCCTTAGACGGAAAGGCGGACCAAGTCTTCTTGTCGGCAATGGCGGTGAACCGCTCAAAACAC
Organism: Holothuria scabra; assembly: GCA_037179385.1. Lineage (NCBI taxonomy): Eukaryota > Metazoa > Echinodermata > Holothuroidea > Aspidochirotida > Holothuriidae > Holothuria > Holothuria scabra. The sequence goes on along the minus strand of CM074184.1, from coordinate 17,411,030 downwards.
TCATAATCAACTGGTAGGCTGGCTATGGGGGGCTGCTTCGATTTGTTGAGAGAGAGTTTGGAACGCCTCGTCTCCTCCGTGGGTTGGGGCGCCTGGGGCCGGAAACCCCAATGTTTTCCTGATAACTTCTACAGCTTTACTAAACGCCTCCTGTGTAATGGTGGTGCCCAGGAGGGGAAGGTCATCTTCCGAGGACGAGTCCTGTGGGTTCCGCGCAAGGCGGGAAGACGCTGTAGGATGTGGTCCCGCGGGACCGGCATCATCAAGAAGGCTCGGATCCTGTACAATCCCCTGAGAATCGGACCCGTCATATGACGGGGCCGGAGAACTTGGAGCGCCAGGAGGGGACGCCGCCGGCTCCGTGGGTTTGATGAAGCCCTGAGACAGAACCTGAGAAAGTTGTTTCAGGAACCCGGCAAGAATAGACTCAGTGTCCTCTGGAGCACTTCTAGCCTGCTTCCCTGGGAGGAGCCTCCGGATCCAACGAAGGAGAACGGTCCCGGTGGGGGCGTTCATGGCCCCGATCAGTTGAGGAAAGCTCCGGGTCCACCGGAGCCAGGGTTTCCAGCAAGGCCTCCGGAGAGGCACTGTGAATAAGACTCTCCTCCGCTAAGGAAACGTCGGAGCCGAGAACCCCAAAATCGAGTGATGGATCCGCTGGAGCCGGAGAAGACGGGGCTGCCGGAGCCGGAACCTGAGAAGGTTGAGCCGGTGCACTGGAACCCGACGAATCACGAGAGGACTTGGCCTTGGAGCCGCCTCTTAACCGGCGTTTCCTTTAGAAGGTTTCTTCTTCTTCTTCTGGCCCAAAGCCTTATGTGAGGAGGATACACCCCGCAACCGGCTTGATCCGGGGCCGGGGCCTTATGTACGGGGGGAACACCCCCGCAACCGGCCCGATCAACAGAACTCGCCAGTTCTGGACAGGAGCTCGCCTTCTCCAGAAGGCGCATCTTCCTAGACTTCAACAGCTTGGCTGTCGCACACCAGGAGGCTTCATCCCACTGATCACAGACCTCGCAAGGGTTCTGCTTAGAACACGTGCGGCACATCGGGCATTTGGTGTGCCAATCCCAGCCTCGATGAGGTTTAAACTGATGACAGGACTCGCAGATCGGGTTCATATCTGAAAGATATAAGCAGAAAAAGAAAACACCTGCCATCGCGGCTCCCGGACCCAAGTCAGGGAACCGCCGAAAGAATCTCTCCCCCGGCTCCAAACGGAGCCAGGAGCATGAAGACGTCCCGGCTCCACAGAGCCAGGACCACACACAGCTCCCCCGGCTCCACCCTGGAGCCAGGAACACACAACCCCGGCTCCACACAGGAGCCAGGGCAACAACACACCTCGGCCCCGAACGCAGGAACGGAGCCGAGGGAACACAAGGACAAAATCCCGGCTCCAAGGAGCCAAGAACACACGATAACACCGGCTCCGTGGAGCCGGGAGGACACGAACAGCACAACACAACAAAACACCCAACCTGCACAAAGCCTCTGCTTCTAAACAAACTGCTAGCGGAGGCAATCAAGCGCCCGGCTCCATGGAGCCGGAACACAAACAATCTAACCTACACAAAACCTCGGTTTCTGAACAAAGCTGCCAGCAAAGGCAATTCATACTTCGGCTCCATGGAGCCGGGAACACAAACAACATAATCCTACACAAAACCTCGGCTCCAGAATAAAGCTGCCAGCAAGGCAACATATCGCTCCATGGAGCCGGAGCACAACAAAGCCAAGGAACGCAAGCTACGGCTCCAGAACAAAGCCCTCGGAGCCGAAGAAAGCCAAACCTGTCCAGTCAAAACCAACGAGCCGTGACCGGACAGGAGCAAGAAAGAAGACAACGGTCGTATCACCAGTACGACCACACCCTATGGGGAAAAACCGGTGCGCCCCAAGGCTACCGGAAGGGGAAGGCCGCGACGGTTCGCCAAAGGCTACCGATCAGGCCGGGAGGGAGAAACCTCAAGAGAGAGAACCAACCTCCCCACAACACGAGTCTAGCACGAACGGGAAGACCCGCGTCCTAAGTCCCAAGATAAAGAAAGTAACACTAAAACACGAAACAACAAATATAACACCAAAGGGCAGGAAGAGAAAAAAAACAACCAACAACACCCGGAACCGGTCCGCCGCAAGGCTACCAGAACCGAAGGGGGGAAAATGGGAGCCTAAACCCGCAAAGAGCTACGATAGGCCGGCGGCCTAACGAACTCACGCTAGGCAAGAAGCCTAAGCTACGAAAACGGCTAACAAAGTAGCTAGAAAAAGGCCCCTGAAAAACCCCAAAAGGAAACCTCTTACTTAACACTCTGGTCAGGTGAACCGCTGAAAACGATCCAGAAATGACGAAAAACTTCCTGCACCCAAAAAAGGTCCAAAGGAAAATCCAAAAAGATGAAAAAACGAGAGAGCTAATAAAACGTGACTTAAGCATTCCGCTGGCAATGAAACAAGGGTGTGTTCGGGGATGGTTCCTATTGGGCTATAGCGCCACCTACAGAAGACATTGCCAGATAGTATTCCGCGGTAAATGGAACAGTCCATTTGTGGAACAGGTGAGGTAAGTAGGAGTGAAGTAGATTATTGGTGTTTACATACAGCACTGTAATTCGGTCATGTACTACCCCAATATGAACGCCAGTAAATTTAACACCCAATTTCTTGTTCCTTGATAATTAGTGAGAAAGAATTTTTTCCATTACAAGTCTAACGTTGTAACCTTCCTTGTCCACCTTTCAGCTCAGATTTTCTACTTGTTCCAGACATTCAACAGAATTAGTTGATGTCTTGTTTTAAGCAGAAAACACAGTCACCCCAAACTTGAATTAGTGCAGAAAACTGTCCTGTTTCATGATTGGCTGTTGAAGATCATGTGACTATGTTTTTCCTCCTCAATTGTGAAATTTACTGTTAAACTGCTTGGATAACCTTGAGCATCCAATATTGAAGTCTGAAAAAATGATTAAAGATTTTGTGAAGAGAATTAAGAAAAATTGCGAGATTTAGCCTAGTTGCAATAATGTCAAAATAAATTTGGCCAGACTGCCCTTGCTCTTTAATGTTCACTTACTGTATAATGTAAGCTTTAATGACCGATGTAAACAATACATATGTACATAATTTTATGCAAACCATCATATTTTATAATGTCAGTATTTTGTCATTAATGGCCTTTCAGTTGAAAAAAAAAAGAAAAAAAGGAACCATTCCTATGCAATTTACAGTATCTATGTAAAACCTGCCCCATACAGCCCTGTACAGAAGTACAGTACCTTCTGGAATTGTATGGAGAGCAACTACAGTACTTACTACAGCTTACCACATGTTTACCCTTGAAGCACAATCAATAATGAAGCCTGACCTTCAATGACAAAAAGGCTCTTTAGGAAGACTGCAGGCTGTAAATTACAAATATCATGGCAATGTATAACAGCACAGGTATCACATCCTTCCATTAATCAACTATTTGTAATCAGAATGAAATATAAAACACAGATCTATCCATCACCTTGAATGGTGCATTAAGCCATGTACTGTAGACAATGCAGTATGTTCTCAGCAATCAAGCAAATGGAACTTCTGTTTTTTTGTTTGATTTTTTATAAATAGAGTAATTTGTGAGAATGTAAAATGTACAGTACAAGAATTTCTTCAGTCTCCGTGAAAGTTTGCACTTTAAAAATCAGGTACATGTACTGTAGATTGCAGGGGGCAAGGCTAAATTTATGATGAGAAAAGCTCCAGAACTGTGCTTTGGTGCAACCAGTTCCAGGGGAATAATCTAGGCAAGTACAGTATGTGCCATAAAGATCCACTTCTGGTAGCCATTTGAACAGGTATGGTTATCTGCAGTGTTTCCGCTAAGCTGTAAATACTCAATCCTTTATCTTCCCGCTAAAACGGGATGCATTGATAATCACAAATGCATAAATTTTGCCCCTGCCATGGGAATGATCGTTTGATATTTACCGCTCTAACCCTGTAGTATAACCTGGAATTAGATTTAGAGTTGCAATCAAGGTGTATTCCTTGCAGTCTCGCAGAAAGCGCTGCATAAGTTGCTGTACAAACTGTTCTGCACAAAAACACATTGTGCAGACTACGGAGCTGCAGTGTTTCGCCTTTTTTCATCTCCCACATATCTGTGCATGTTTTGTACAGGTAACAATACATTGAATAAATTAAGCCATTCCGAGCATTCCTTCCGTAATGTTGTTTACGGTAGGACTTACGCAATATTGCATACGATCCATTGCAAAATTTAAATTGAACCCTACATCGTGATTGGCTCACATGTTGAATCTTACCAGCCAATCACAACTCGTGCCTTCACCTACGTGATTTAGTGTGTGAAAATACTCGGTCTCGTCTCGAGAAAACTTTTCTCATTGAGTTTGAACGTCGACGATCGCACTTCCCATGCTCATATTGCCTGCTAGCGCAGCAGGGTGAGCCCCGTGCAAGAATTGACCAAGAATCTGCGGCACAGATCTCTGCGTGCATGGATTTTTTGCGGGGATCTTACTTACAGTACATGAATTTCAGTTGCTGATTCTTTTTAAACAAGACGTAAGTTTAGAACAAGAACTGCTAAAAATATAGGGGGATATTTATATCCGAAAGGAACCAAAGTATTAATTGGGTGCAATTGTTTTGCTGCCCCGAACTGCTAAGATATCATGATTGCTCTACGTGGGGTTCGCTATTAAAAGCGGGAACACAGCTACAGATCATTAATGCAACTAAATCCCAGTACAGTAAAAGGATGCAAATATTCTGACATGGTTGGGGAATGAAAAATAAACAGAACACGATGTTGGCCTAAAAAACGAAATTATCAAAGGGCACGTGACATCAACTGCAAACAATTTTTTATGGTTGATTCGTATCTCCACTTTTGAAGTAACAGTATTCACCCAAAAAAAAATGATATCCCGTTCGTGAAACGAACAGAACCATTCCCAATATTTTCCATCCTGAACTAGTTTTGGTATAATACGATATGAATGAAGCAAGGGGCGCCTACTATAGACAAACATATGACTTCCCTCTTTCTAATAATGGGTATATTCTCTTCTCTCTTTCTAATAATCGGCATCGGGTCGATTGTTGAATTAAATAATCGGTAATTGGTCATCACCGATTATAGCATAATCGGTCAAACACTACTTGACCTCATGACTGGAAGACACAGATCATTACCACTGTACCACTGTACCACTTGTTCCGCAATCACACCTACAGAGGCATGGAATTTGGATTTGTGTGTAACATACAAAAATTATCATCACATTTTTTTCACCAGTCTAATCTGTGCCTGTGTACTGACTGCATGTTTTCTGAGTGTGACGTACATGCGACTGTTGTAAGTTACAGCCAGCAACAGTCTATATTACTCTTTAACCTTGGTACGGTAGTGTTGTGAGAGTGCAATGCTATACCAGTGCACCATGGAACTCAAGCAGATGCTGTAAAAGTAGGAATAAAAGTACTTAGTGACAGAATGCAGTTTTACGGTAAGATCAGGGCTGGATAAAAGAAGAATTTTGCAAAATGAGAAAACAGAAAAATAAAAATACAGTAATAAAAGAAGATACATTGCATGTTCATTGCACATTTTTTTCACAAAAAAATCATTGTCACAGTTTAATTCTTGATACAGTATTATATATCATCTTGAGCAAAAGTCATTGGCATAATAATGATTTTGTTTACATTGCCCAACACTAGCAAACACACTAACAGAATACATCAACAATTCACTAAACTTGATCTAATATGAGATAAAGATCATGCCTAACCAAAGACAACAACATTCAAGATAGGGAACAAATGCCTAAATTTATGTTAGAAGAATAAACCTGAATTCTACCATAAGACCTGACATTTTATATTGAATTCATAGGAAAATCATATGGTTTCAATTTACTGAAATAACCAATACCATTTTTACCAGGACGTAAGACCGGGCCCTAAGTAGCTAAACTTAACAATTGACTCCAACCAAAAGGAACTTCCACCAGCATCAAATAAAGGGAGAAAGTGGTAAGGAAAAGTTACGCAAGGTTCGAGAGCAGGTAGGTGGGTACAACTATAGAATACCTGGCCATCAAACAAGTCCACAGTGTAGCCGGCTACAGCGTCACAGTGGAGCTGATGTAGGCCGCGTAGCCACATCAGGGAAGTCTTTTACACTATATTTTCACTAGTTAACTCCATTATGGCATTATAACATTGATTTTCTTCATGGTGGGGTCCATGTAGCAGGCATAGCCACATGTGAGAGTCTTGCTGGACTTGGAATACTTTTCACAATTTTAAAAATTTTGGGGGCATGTATGGCTATGATAAAGAGTGTGCAAGCCACGGTGTTGCGGGGGAGCCGGTGAAGCCACTCCAGTCTCCAGATAAATGTTTTGGACTTCGAAAATTTTTGAAAGCATTCCCAACATTATAACACTGTAGTTGCAATGAGGGCAATGATTCGTTCTCAAAAACAGCCTAGCCATTTAGCTGACTAGACATTAGCCATGCATTTTTAGGGGGTGTCTTCCCCAGCATTGGTATATTAATCTATAGGCCCTAGTTACTCTGCTAGGCCTAGACCTAGGTGATTGTCGCAAAATGGTTTTTAGTGGTTGAAGTGGTGGTGTCTAACAGTAAACTGAGAGTGAAACAGTGTTAATATGAGTCATTCAGTTCAATAAGAGGTGAACATTGTCATCAGGTAAGCATGGATAAGTTAGGTTTAGGCCTAGGCCTAGTTAGGTTTTGCCAGTCACTGAACGTGACCGTATAATCCGCTCCTTGTAGTCACTCCTTACTACGGTCACTAGCCTACGTGTACAAAGGTAACGACGTTTTAAGCCAAAACAACATGACTGAGCTCTAATTACGATTGTACAGTATGGTTCATGGAACAGATTTGAATTAACATAATGATTTTAAGCATTCTTAAACACCACTTATACCTTCTGGAATGTTTAATACCAGAGAATTCATAGCAAAAGGCAGGAAAAATGTGGTACCATCCTTCGCAGTAACATCTACATCTTGACAGCTTGATCGTCTGCTACTTTGTTGCATGATGGGAAGGACTTCCGCTTGACAAGATATCGAAGACCAATTAGTAAGCGCGGCTAGTCAATACTTGTACGTCATATAGTAAGCTCTCTGTACATTATGAAATTGTACAGTCACTGCGTAGGTTTCCCCGTTTTATATGAGGTCACATGCCAAACACTGACTTCTTCGACTGAAAAATTACCCTGCACAGGCTTAGCGTTACTTGCAGAATTATCCAGCCAAAATTTCCCTTTTAAAGGTCTTATTTCGTTAACAGACTTGTGTGGAAGGTGAATGTGATGACAAAGATCATCTGTGGAAAGTTTGGTGAGAAAAGGTATCTTTTTGATGATGTGAGGGATGCCTACTCACGCGTGAGTAGGCAAATGAGCTGTGTTTTTGTGTATACCGGGCAAGGGCCCAGAAATGAAATGTATAGCATAGGAACATAATGCTGGGTCCTGTTCAACGGCTAGGTTTTGTATGCAGTGATTGACTCAAGGTAGTGACCAACTCCAGATGCAGTAATGGCTTATAAAGGAATCCTTCGGCCTGTGCTGGAGTACGCCAGTAGTGTTTGGGACCCCCACCAGGTTTACCTGCGCGACAAGCTTGAGAGTATACAAAAACGGTCTGCTAGATTCATTGCCTCTGACTATTCAAGGGAGCCAGGATCAATGACATGGCTCCTTAAGGAACTAAACCTTCTGCCCTTAACTGAAAGGCAGAGGAAAAGTAGATTGATCCTTTTTTCCAAAGGTATGTTTGGCCTGGCTCAATTACCTGTTGACTGTCTCCAGCGGCCTACTCGTAGAACCCGTTTAATGCATGACCTTCATGTCTGTCTCCCACATACTAGTACTAACTGTTATAAATTTAGCTTCCTGCCTCGAACCATTAAGGATTGGAATCATCTCCCCTTGAGTGTAATGAGGGTTGCCTCTGTCCATAAGGACCCTATTACCTATATTACTGGGCATATTTAGCCTCTCGACGCATGCGTGGTGAAAGAATGTCCTTTGGATGTGTCACCTTTATTGAAGAAGAAGAAGAAGTACATGCAGTCACTATCGTGGGTGTAGCCTATCCTGAGCTGTTCAATAGCTTGAGTGTTTGTCACTGCATAGAAAATGGGTATAGGCTAAACCTAATTAGAGAATAACCCGCCAGGCCGCCACTCTTAGGCCCGGTCCTACTAATGAATGCCCGTGAATGCCCGGCCGCTGCAATGAATGCCTGGCCTCTGGTAATAAATGCCTGACCTCTGACAATGAATGCCTGGCCTCTGTCAATGAATGCCTGGCATCTGACAATGAAGCATGTCAATGTGTTACTGATTGCTTGACCAGTGAATGAAGGCACGTGATGCATTATTGTGACTTAAACCTAGAAGTTTTTTCTGTTCTTTTGCTACTTACACAAATAAACACTGAGGTGCAAGCCAATTTGCCATTAAAGGGGAGCAATAGTGGCCATTTGACTCCCCACATATGTGTAGTACATATATAAACATTAGATATTAACACTACTGTGTTGTTTTTCCACAAAAAACTCATACCGAAAAAAAAGTTTCAAATCTCCCGCTCTTCAAGACATGAGTATCGCCATACTCGAAGAAACATGACCATGGATCAGCTGATTGATGACGTAAAACCTGCACCTGATCAGATTTCACAAAAGTGGTTACCAACTTACGTACACTTACAGCTGAATTTATAATTACCCTTTACGAAGCTTAAAAAACTTCATAGTTGCTTTTGCTTTACTGATAAAAATTTTTGATAACCCAATAATTTTTTGTTCTTCTTTTTGTTTCATCCCTCAAATAAAAAATACTCGTTATTTCTGACTGCTTTTGTTCAAACCAAGATAAGTTTCTTCCGGTGGACCCTGAAACTACAAGCGGTAACAACAACAAGCTGGGACTAGCGAGACCGTATTTTAGCATGCTTTTCGGTGCAACAGTTAGGTTCGTTTTCACTCATTTTCGCAAAGATTCGATTTAGTCGAACCTTTTGTAATTCTCGTAAGTAATGTAGGATATTTGTGGATACTTAAACGTTAAAAGAAGGCAATGGCGAAGAGAAATCGGCTAAGACACCATACACATCGATCGGTGTTATTGTTATACGGCATAGGCTACGTATCGCTATACTAGTATAAGCCTATACGTAACGTACTGAGTGACCCTTGGTCTAACGTTAGCTTGTATAGACTGTACGGCTGGTTCGCTGCGGGTGCTGGTCACATCGCTCGCAGGTGCTCAAGTTTTCCTTGGTCGAACTGGCTCAAAATCATATGCACTTGGCCCGGAAGAGGCAGCCATATGCTTTTAAGGAGTTAATCTTTTGATTTCTGAACCTTTATCTCAAACTCAACCGTTGAAACATTTGTAAAATGAATGAAACGATGGGCAGTTGTGCTAGTCTTCAGTTGTGTTACGAACGTTTGTGCAGTACAGTATATATGATATTCCACAATAGCAAACAAAAGTATACATTAGGTGCAGGTTTTACGTCACTGTTCTGTTGCACTATGGGTAATTTCGGAGAAATATGGTGCTTTGCACTGCTTTGCCCAACTGCCTTCCACACTTGCCTCGGAAAAACTCATACTACGTTTGACTTGGAATAAAATTGGTCTTTAATGATGCCACATTGCTTGGAATAATTATATTGAATTTCTGTGCTGTCTAGAAGGCTGTACAATTGCTTCCCTTTAATTTTAAGTGCGAGAGTGTTCAGGTATGAATTAGTTAGCATTGCACAGTTCAGAGAAATACCTAGGCTACCCATTTAGGCCTAATTTGTTTTGATCCCAGGCTAGTTTAAGTTGAAGTTTGCAACGGATTCAGTGTATTTTCCATTCCACTATTTTTTCTGACCAAATATTCTTGCCCTACAAACTCTGAAGTGCCCCTACAGGCCATTTTTGCCCCCTCTGGCTGTATTCCCTTTCTCAACCAATGTGGACCTTCTGCCATTGTGCTTGGTGTTCAGCATAAGCAATGGACTCCAGTGGAGAAAACAAGCCAACTGCACCAAAACTGGAAAAAGATGCGTGGCCGGCTCGACTTGAACCATAGTTGGATTGAAAATAAGCCGTAGAACTCTATCTAGGGCCTAAGCTAACTTAACTTTCATTTAGGCCTACAAGTTGGGAAATCAATAATGCCATGGGCATTCATTGTTAGAGGCCAGGCAATCATTCACAAGGGCCAGACATTCATTGTCAGAAGCCAGGCATTCATTACCACAGGCCAGGCATTCACTGCAGAGGCCCGGCATTCACGGGCATTCATTAGTAGGACCCCTTAGGCCTACTTTAGTACTTGCATAGTAGTAACGTTAGCCAAGGCTAGGCTTAACGAAGTTAACTGCCCTAACTTAAGTTAGCCTAGCCTATTCGTTAGGCTACCCTATGCGGACTCCACTAACAAGAAGATACTCACCGCCATAACCATTTCGAACGAAAATTTATAGATCCGCACTGGAGAGTGATATTTTTGCACCATTTTCAAGTACAATGGATAAACATAAAAAAATTAAAAAGTCCCCCGTTTTGAGGGTGAAACGAGTAAACCGACAGTAGGCTACAACGTTATTTCGTATCCCTCTTGTCTGTACACTGTAATTGTAAACATGATGTAGTGTAGGCGCTACTACTCTGTGAATGTCTATTACCAAAGTTCTTTGCTTTTCCAGAATAATTCCATGAACCCCATGCCCACGTAACGTTACACGTATAGTCTCTTTGCTGTCCGGTATACTGAGCGTGTCATCCGTAAGGACAGTCGTACAACAATAGAGCTAGTGCATTGACGACACATCGACGTCATTTTTGAGGACATTACAATGGAACACATAGCCGATGCATAAAATTCACCCCGCACGAGTAGCAGACTATGCGCGTATTCGACTGATGGACAAATCAGATGTCTGCATTTGTCGGTGTTCGTTTGTTTTTCCCCCAAAATAGGGCGCGCTTTCCTCTCTGTGACGTCATATGCACAAGTCTATAGGAATTAACTGTGATATTCAAAACAAATTTAAGGGCGTGTTTACGTTTATTTCCTAGCAGTGACTGTGAGCACTCCTGAGAGTAGTTGGTAAGCAGTAGGTAAGCGTGACATTTGGTGTAGGCCTATTCATTTTTGTTTACTTGTTCAGATAGTTAATTAAATGTAAGTGTAACACCCAGTCGCCAGAGACTTCTGATGACTGAACAAACTTCCGCAAAACCCCGTTCATTTATCAAATACCTACCACTAAGGGCGTAGATCCCGAGCGTATAGGAGGATCGATATCCCCCCCCCCCCCCCCGCCGGAACTAAGAGAGACAGCTATGTAGTCACCAAAGACTTTTCAGTCAAAATATTATCATTAAGCTTTTACATCATTGATGTTCATGCTTGCAGAATCTCTAAACTCTTAAATGTCGAAGTCGTTCCATAGACGGCGGAAGCGGGGAGGGGGGGGGGGCTTTTTTATGACATTTTTATTCTTTAGCTCAAATATTACTTTTCAGAGTGAAAAAAATTGCAAAGCTTCCGCGGATTTCGCCCCCTGGACCCCCACTTTATAACGATGAAGGAGAGTTTATTTTCGCCCCTTCAAATAGTTGTAGGGTATTCTGCACTTGTGCCCACTCTGAATTTTGGAATAAACTCAGGTAGACTGTGACAAGCTTCATACTTTATCTTCGGAATCTCTTGACTTTTTACTCATCATCATCACCATCAAGACACAATTGTTGGCCAACTGCCATTTCGTCAAGAGATAATCCAATTAGCTAAATCACAGCTTTGTGGTCAAAATAAAGGTTGCTTTGACTCCACACTTTGTCGAAGCTTGACTTGACTCCCGTTTAGAGACGGTGTCATAACGACGTGCGCTGGAAGCGAGTTCCAAATGTCAATGCCAAATGTTGGGAGAATGACTTTTGCCTAATGCTTTTGATACAACGTGACTTACGTATCTTGAGAGGGTGCCCACGGGTAGTGGAATCAATTGCTCTCTGGAAAAGGGTGACATTGCCAGTTACTTCACCCCTCAAATACTTATACATGTAAATCATATCACCACGCAACCTCCGATACCTGAGACATGGTTAATCTAATCTACGTAACCTTTCTGGATAGGCAAAATCCTTAAAGGCCCATTTCTCTCACCCCAAACAGTACCAATTCTCCTAACCTTCTTACTGAAGCCTCTCCCACAATTGTCTGAAATTCATCCTTATCCAGACACAATCTCAGTTTATTGCTTCAGGGTAAGTATAACAAAAACTCAATTTATATAATCAAAACACTCTCAGTACCATTCATGTTGTGTGGTATAAGCTTTGGCACTCTGCATTGTTTGAATTAGCTGTCAATCAAAGAGCTGAGCCAATTGAGAATTTTGGTACCCGGGTTCCAAAACTGTAGTTTGGGGTGAGAGGTTTAGCCCTTTAAGGCCTGGAACCATTTTGGTGGCACCCCTCTGCACAGACTCAATTTTATCAATGTCTTTCCAAAGAAATGGAGATCAAGCAGGAACACCATACTCAATAATTGGACGCACCATGGCTTTATACAATAAAAGTAAAGAAGACTTATCCAAAAATCGAAAAGTTCTTTTTTATTATATACCTAAGAAACTATTAGCTTTAGTCACACTACCAGCAATATGGTCACGAAAACATAGCTCATTATCTACCAGAACACCAAGATCTTTTGGGATGAGCTGATCAGGAGGTTGTACCTGTCACTACCTGCATAATTCCCCATAGAGTAGGTAAAAGATTGAGCTGATCTGCCAAGTCTTAGAATCTGACATTTGTCAGGATGGAAACGAAGCTGCCAAGCCACCGACCAGTCAAATACATTATCAATGGCTGATTGTAAAACCTTACAGTCATCAACAGAACTAATTTCCTTATAAAGTTTAGTTTCTGGATGGATAATTTTCTAACAGATTTGGAGTGGCTAATATTGGCTACCTTGGTGTGGATTAAAGTGTGCTCCTAGCACCTGACATGCTTCTACCTCATGTAGGAATGTTGTTTTCAATTCCTGAGCTGGGATGCACAAAATCGTTCCAAAATCATACTTGGTGTGGTGGGTAGAATATTTGGGTCTATTAGCTCAAAAAGTTGTGACCGTTACTTCAGTCGCAGATAATCACAACACAATGCCCGAAATTATCGAATATCCAAATTCTTTCAAGTATTTGCCCGAAAATAGAAAAGTATCATAATAAGGGTAACAAAGTTACGAAAGGCTAAGAGATAAAAAAAAGTCGCGATGCATTTGGGAAGCCTGTGGCTTAACAGAAACAATTATTCTTGAGACTGTTTTTAAATCTTGTGTAACACAATACCCGAAATGGCCGATTATTTGTATAGCTTCAAATCTTTGCCGAAAAACAGAAGACGCTAATTTTCATGGAAAATAAAAAAAGATCTGCGACACGTTTGGGTAGAATGTGAAAAAAGGTTTTTATCATCCCAGATTCACACTATAATCATGCAAAAATTTGCCCGAAATGGTCAAATATTGGGGCAAAGGTTAAAAAAATGCTGGCACGTTTTCAATTGCCAAATTAATTTCAACAGATAGACAGGAGTGTGTTCAGGTGCCCAAAAGTTTGCTCTAGAGCCAAATACGGGCAATGGTTATGAGAATCGGGTAATTTGTTTTTCGATACTTTAATGATGCAGGGTAAGAACGTCTTCCCGTAAGTCTGCTTGAAAATTCATTTCAACACACCTTGTAACGTGGCAATTCTGTCAATAAGGGTAACTAATAGAAGGAAATCATCTACTTCATTTCATCCAATGGTAGTGGTACATTTTATCTGATTCTTCTGATCAAAATAGCGACTGCTAAGATCCCCATAGGCCTAATTTTTCCAAAAGTAAAATCATATATAGTCGGAAGTTCGAGCACACAATTTTTTCCAATATATATCGAATTTAGCAAAGAGTGAAATTCATTGGCATGTTTTCAATTCTGGTTTGTAGTTTCCCCCGAAAATATGTGGGACCATTTCATCGATTGTTAGTGATACATTTTATCTGATAATTTTCTGATCTACTAGCGACTGCTAAGATCCCCCTGTTAGCCTGAGAAATGTCATTTTTCGACTTTTTCGACTGTCTCAGGGGTCCGATTTTTTAAAATTTTCTGTTCACTTCGCGCCAACCAGTGTTAAAGCTACGCGCAGATAGTCTTCCTTGCAGCATTTTAGTTTCAAATGAACATTTTTGTGCAAACGGAAACTCGAAAAAGCGACTTCTAAGACCCCCTATAAGTATAGGAAATGATATTTGTGACTGTCTGAAGTGGTCAGATTTTTCCAAATTTCCTGTACGTTTCGCCCCAACTTATGGTGGTACTCCACTAAGACCGCTTCATAGCAGAATTTAGTTTCAAGTTATCATCTTTTACAAAAGAAAACTCAAAAAGCGACTGCTTAGATCCCCATTCAAGCCCGGGAAATGCTATTTTCAACTCTCTGAGCAGTCGGATATTTCAAAATGTTTGTAAGCTTCTTGCCAACCAATGATGGCGCTCCGCTTAGTCTTTCTGTCTGAATTTTAGTTTGGAACGAACGCATGTTTATCTGCATGTGAAACTTAAAAAGGCGACTGCTTGGATCCTCTTTACAGGCCTGGGAAATGTCATTTTTGACTGTCTGAGATGTACGAATTTTCAAATTTTCTGGACGCTCCGCGCCAACCAGTGGTGGCGCTCCTCTTTGACTGTTTTACGGGCGGAATTACATCTTTCGGGCAAAAACTTCTGCCCCCAAACTGAAATGTCCCCTACGCCTCGAGAAATACCTTACTTAGACGTGCACTGGAACAGCTGCTTGCAACTTTCAGCAGGATTTGCGATCCTAGTCCAGTGGAGTAATGAACTGAGCTAATCAGTATCTCAAAAGTGTGTACCTCAAAGTATGTGTTAATTTTACAAAAATCACAAATTTTTCTCACCAGAATTAGAGACAAATAAACCTGGCAAATGCCATTTCCAGCCATCTGGGAGGTTTTTCAAAATCCAAAATTTTCTTTGTACGCTCCGCGCCAACCGATGGTGGAGCTACGCTTAGATAGAGGTAACTCCAGCCACCCCTACAAAAGTATCCAACCTCCCATGGACTCCTACCAAGGCTGTGCCCCTGAACCCCACCAGGGGCCCTTAACCGCCCCCTGGACCCCACGCCGATGGGGTTTTGTGCTTCGCGCAGAAGCGAACGCCTTACGGCGTCACCATTATGTCGGCTGCCAAAACTTGTGGCCCCCCAATAAAAAACATCTTCCGCCGCCTATGAGTCGTTCTCATCACGAGGAAATAAGTGCCCTCATGCGGCACCATGTAAAGCACAATTTTTACCAATTCTTCGCGTTTTCTATCTCGTTGATAGGTATATCAATAGACTCTCAAACCGTGTATTATTAGCAGGGTCGAAGAAATTATAATGAATACGTGTTGTCCAGTCCTGCGCTTTCAATTAGCCCATCCTCACCCTCGAAAAAAAGAAGAAAAAAAGTATTATGACTTTCTAACCGTTCGTGACGGGGAATGATTCTAATTTGGCACTTCATATCGTTGCTCAGTTCATTCACCATGAGTTCAATCTGTGGCAACTCTCTGGACTGCACATTTGGAAGCAAGTTAGGCGATACATTCACAGGACATCCATCCCTACGCCCCTACACAATTGACGAGCCTGGAACTTACCAGGATTGTGTCACGGAAGGCCGTTTTTAAGTTTGACATGGAAAAGGTGTCTAAGGAGAGGGTGTAGCGTCTCCCGCCGCCTTTCGAGGAACTTGATATTTTAGACCTCCAGGTGAGAAATTAGTGAAATATTTAATAATGCTCAATGTGATTTAAGTCTATTGTATGCACCTTTTTGACAAGTTTGGTATCACTTCGTTTTTCAAGCTACGTCTTGGGTTATTTTTTTCCACTACCGTGACCGCGTGTTTGGTATAACGATAACGCACCCGCCTCTCACGCGGAAGGCCCAGGTTCGTTTCCCAGTCGAGTCATACAAAGACTCTAAAAAAGGACCATACTGCCGTTGTGCGTGATGCCCCGCATAAGCAATCATGATGGAGTAGGGAAAGCAAATCAGCGAGCCACAACTGGAAAAAAGGCCCTGGTCGGCTCGACTTGAACCAATAGGTTGGAAACTGGGCCGTAAAATTCCATCTAACTCCTCCCTGATCTAACTAACTAACTATCCACTACCGTGACGCCCTCAGTCCAGTGAAGCCTTTGGGGCCAATTAGTAGACTTCTAAGCTGTCATTCAGAGAACAAAGATCAATGCTAATGCTGTGTCGGTCATATTCTGTTAATTCCATTAAGGCCTCGACATTCGGGGAATTTCCAATTTGTATCTAAAGGGAAACAGTGCGTTTGTTTTGAAAGAAAAATTCATCATTTAAAAAGTAATATTTGTCTGTTTGTTGACACAGGGTGATAGATTATCAAAAATAAAGCAGTGTGGTAGCCTTCTTTTCAAAAAATAAGTTTCCCACAAATAGAAATTCAGTTGTTTGTTGCTCAAGAATAATTTGTTCACCCAAACTCTCAGCATTTCAAACGATGCAATGTCCATGGCTCTTCTTGAGCATAGCATTTTGAAGACAAATAGCTATACCTGGGATTTATGGTTAAGACTGAATTGTTGGATAGTGTCTGAGCCATTTTCTTTGTACTCTTTGTTGGAGCATTTTAAACACAACATTTCCCTTTTAACAATATCGTGTGATACTTGGACCGGATTATGCCTGAGCTTGGAACCATGGGCGTCCGCAGGTATGGGCAAGGGGGACACTTGCCCCCCCCCCGAAAATCAAAAATTTGAAAAAACGTATAAAAATCAAAGCAAAAACCCGAACAATACGTGTTTTCCAATTTCTATGCGAAAAATAGGGTTTAGAAATGCCAATTCCGGCGATCTAGGAGGCATTTTGGGCTGAAATTTTCGCATGCTTTGTGTCAATTCATGGTGACTTGGAGCTTTTGCCCCTCCCTACAAATTTTGCCCCCCGACTTTTTTTCTGCGGACGCCCATGCTTGGGACCCCCTGTCAACCTCACCCGCAGCTCGAGAAGCTTCGCCTGCTTGTATGCGCTTCTAAACAAAGATTGTGATCATATCCTGAATGCCTTCACTGTGAAGACTCACTAGAAATCGGCCGTGGAGCGTCTCGACTTCAGCCAATTGGTCAAAAATTCAACCGTAAAACCTACTACACTCTGTCTAGACATGCGGTGTTTAGGAACTTGAAACGTTTTTCTTAAGATTTTTCTTTTTCATTTTAAAAACATTGACAAATGCTTAACACACCGGTGTCAAATTCTTAGACATTTCGTCTAAAAATGCGTTTGATTGCTTGATTACTGTGGTACTAAGCATGTTCAGAATTGGCAATGGCAATGTTATCTAAGGCCAAAGAATTAAGGCTTTGTGACTACATTTTTAAATTCAAAAGCTTACATTTAAGAGAATTTGGAATTTTATGAAATAAAACTTATGAAAGGAGCATTACAGTTGCCGTTGTTACTTGATGATCTGGTGTTATGTATGGCAAATTTTCGAGATTTTAATTTCCAGAGCCCTGAAAAAATTACCAAACTGAAAGATATGGGCGAGCACTATCGCATTAAAATTGCAATTTGCGGCGAGTGAAGCGTAGGGAAATCTTTTTTGCTTTTTTTAAAACAAATACTGACAAATATGGAACTTTCATAGGAGAGAATTCGGTATTTCATGAAAGAAGAGTTGGGAAAAACACACTGTAGTTGTCTGCGGGCACATATTTGCAAATTTCCCAATTTTTCATTTTCCAGAGGATGGGGGAAACCCCATCCCTCCTGTAGTTACACCACTGTCAACCAACCAGTTTTGATACAATTAGTGAAACCTACAAAATGGTATATTTAACACTACTTCACAATTCATGGAAACCAGAAGCATAGCCTATAGTTGGTAATCAGAGCTAGCCTGCATGCTATCGAGTTCATCTAACCAAATATCGGGGCAATTCCGATTGCAGGGGAAAGTGGCGTCACAAAGATTTCAAGTGAAAAAGCTAGAGCAAGGCAACAGGTTTTTCGGGTGGAGTCCAGGGGTCAGCCAAAGGGCTCCTGGTGGAGTTTAGGGGTTATGGGTGCAGCAGCAGGAAAGTCTGAGGTTTTAGCACATTCATGAATAACGAATGAAGTTCCGTGATAGGTATATTTGCTGTAGCAAATGGGGTCAAGGCCCACTAAGGACCTGCTAGTTTCCATGGGACAAAAACTTTGTGAGGATCCGGGAACTATGCCTGATATTTTAGTACGGTATATCACAGAGTGAAAAACTACGTCTCGGAATAAGTATTTGGTTCAGGTCCGATTAGGGAGTATCTTCAATGGTTGAAAGTGCTATAACTGTGGGAAATGTCACCGTGCTGCCAGTATGGACAACCACCCGCACCAAATCAAAGTCTAGTTCCCTCCAATTTCGAGGCAAAGTAATCGCTTACTTCTGGTATATTCCCTAATTTCTGCTAAAATCAAGGGGTATCCACAATTTTTAGAGGTGGCAATCCCAATAATTTGTCGAATTATACAGTTAGAGACCTATATCCATTTTACCCTCCCTTCTTAATGTTCTCAAAAACTTATCCATTCAAGAGCAATGTCCCTTTTAAAGGAAAACCGCATTCTTTGCAATGAACCATTTGGGTTCAGAACAAATATATCTACTTATGGCTGGTCACGATGTTATCAGTTTTATTACTTCTGATTCCATCTATGAGGAACTGAACTTAGGTATTTTTTGTAGACCTTCAATATAGGCCTTTGATGCAGTTTACCATAAAATTTTGCGTTGAAAATTGTTTTGTTTGATATAAGAGGTATAAATGTATTAAAAAAACTGTTTGTCTTGCTGCAAGCAGCGCGATATACCATACATGGTCATAGCTCACAAAATTTTGCAATTTCATGCATTTCATGTTGTCTACCAAAAGGATCGATATTAGGCCCTCTTTTATTCCTGCTTTATATCAATGACCTTCCCTCTTGTACTCACAGACTGGAACTTTGCCCTCTTGTTGGTGACACTGCCAGATATTTTATTCAAAAGTAATATTTTGTCCTTTGAATCTACGATTAACAATGATTTAGGCACAATTTCTAGGTAGTTCCAGGCAAGTTTACCCCCCCCCCCCCCAGGCAAATAAGCTCCCCTTAACAGCTTAATGTTGATAAAACCAGTTTTGTTATTTTTCATCCTACCAACTCCAACTGTCCAAAAGACCTCAGTAAAATTTTTCTTTGAAATTTCCCTAAGGCTGCTAAGGTTGCTAAAATTATTCGTATTTTTCGTAAAAATTCAACTCTCTTTTCCACAGAATATCTTGAAGTCGTTGCATTGTATTACCCGCTGGTTTATCGTCATTCATCTGATTGTAATAGTCTTTCGGGAAATTCGCATTTTACATACTTGAATAGATTATTTTGGCAAAGAAATTGATGCGCCCTATGTTCCGCTCTATAATTATCTTGCCATACAGCACCTTTGTTTACTGATCTACAACTTTTGCGTGTCTACGATATATGTACCTTACAGGTTATACATTTGTCTTTAAATGGTATTTGTTCACCAATTTTATACAATTTCTTAAAAGAAAACACTTATTTCCGAAGACCATTTACTTGACAATCTTCATCATTTCATATTGATAACTCTCGTACAGGAAAGAATAAAGCAGGCTGTCAGAACATCTGGAGCTTTACCGCGGAATAGACTTCACCCACTGCATAACCTCATCTGCTCATCCAAACGTTCGTTAGGCATATGAAGAAATTCTCAATTGATAAACAGACAGAGAATATTCAGCCCGCCCACTTTAATTTTTATGTGTGCCCAGAGAATGTGTTTTCAGTTCTTTCCTCCTTTTTCTATGAAACTTTTCCTTCTTTATTTTAATGTCTACCTCTCTGTCCTTTGATTTTTTGTGTATAAATATGCATTTTTCTTTTTCTTGTAGATATGCCTTGTAGAGTCTTTGATTTTTCAGATCTTCCACACTTTTCTAATGTTGCTAATGTCCCTTAGAAATTTGCTTATATTGTCATGAAAAGTGAAAATAAACGAAACGAAATTTCGATCCCAGCTTTCCCAATTCTGGGCCAATTGCGAAAGAGTTCGGCCATTTGACATTGTAGTTCTGTCACACAAATGTTTAAAGGGAAGGTTTAAGCAAAAATTTAATTTTCATATGTGAAAGAGGAACCAAAACTACAAATCTGACATTTAGTTCTCGAGATATCAGTAAATGAAGTCAGTAGATTTGTGTTCCCAAGTGAGTTTGAGGGCAGCAGAGCTTATATCACTTCCTCACATTGACAATGAATGCTTTGTTTCCCCTTTGTTTTATTAGACTGTTGTGTTGACCTAGGAGTTAACTGGAATAGGACCTCCCTGTGGGGGATGTAAAGTTTGTAAAGTTCTCATGCCGCTTAGGCAATCACATTTTTAAAATGTGCTTTTTTTTTGAGGAGAAAATCAACTCTAAAGTTTAAAGAAAAACAAAAGACTGTTCACTAATGTGGGGATATGATGTCATATGTGCTTGCTTCAAGTTGACTTTTTGTTGAAAATGTGAAAACTTTACGTGCTCATATCTTGAGGACTACACATCGGATTTCACTGCAAATTTCACCAAAATGCTTAGAATAAGTACCCCTCTGACATAACAAATGCTGAAATGACGTTAAACCCTTCTTTTAATACTGTTTGCAATTACACTTATGATGAAGACGGGATTTCTCATGAGTGAATTTCTAACGTGGAAGTCCCGGGTTCTAATTCCCAGGTTGAGTCATACCAAAGACTCTAAAAATGAAACCTACTGCCGGTGTGCGTGATGCTCCGCATAAGCAATGGATCGGAGTAGGGAAAACAAGCCAGTGAGTCACAACTGGAAAAAAGGCCGTGGCCGGCTAGACTTGAACCAATAGTTTGGAAACTAGGCAGCAAAACTCTACTAACTGACTGACTGACTGACTCACTGACTGAATGACTCACCGACTAACTGACTAACTAACTAACTCATGATTGAAAAAGAGTGGAAAAGGTTTCGAGTCCTCATCCTGCTGAGCCCATTCCAGGGCAATTACGATAAAGTGTTCCCCAACTTCCCCGAGCCATATTCCGGGTCACTTCTGAGCCCCACGAATAGCGGATTTCATTTCGGAGGCCATTTAGTTCAAGACCAGACTTAGATGTTACAGCTCTGCTAAAATGCTAAAATGAAACTACACTAGCCCTGTAAGTAGTTTCCAAAGAGCAGAACATATAAAGAACGGTCAAAGATCAGTAGAACTTTGAAGCATATGTAGTTGGTACCATTAGGTTGTGGGAAGCAAAATATATTTTCCCTCGAAATGTGCTCTTCAGACAAATTATGAAATGTGCACAAATCTAAGCGAAGCGGTACCATTTGGTGTGAAAATGCGTTAGCGTACTGAAATTTGCCGTACAAAGCACCTCAAAGCACCAGCCAGTCAGTCAGTCAGTCAGTCAGTCAGATGGTGTTTTACGCCTCACTATCTAACCGACAGGTTTAAGTCGGGCCGGTCATGGCTTTTTTCAGTTGTGGCTCACTGGTTTGTTTCCCATACCCCATTGCCTATGCTGAGCACCAAACACAACTCCAATAGCTTCCATCTTTTAAGTCTTCGGTCTGACCCGTTCCGCAGGAGTCGAACTCCAGACCTCCCGGCTGCAAATCGGATGCTCTAACGCAGGGCATATGTAAGAGGTGACACCACAGGAAAAAAGCCTTGGGGTTAGGCAACCCCATGTTATGGGGGGAAAATCTCAATGAATTTCATTTTGACACACAAGAACTTCCCCTCAAGGGTCCATTATCCCCTTTTTTCACACAAACCTCAGCTCTTTATACGTCCGGAGTTGGGTTCTTAGAGTACAATATGCCAAATCTACGTAAGGCTATTCTCTGTTCCTCTCCCTTAATACATATTTTTTAGGATATTGGTTCAAGCATGGGGCAATTTTGGATAAGCTCCATGGTCCAAAAAGTAAGTCTCATGTTCAAACTATTCAAAATAACCCTACAGAAAACTTGACGCAGAGCAAGAACTTTTTCAAACAAGTTGAAATTAAATAGAGGGCGCTCGTAAAAATTACAATTGGCAAAGCTGACTGCTGACTTCCGTCTTTCCCCAGTGAAGTGTTGGAAGCTGTGTTGGGAGTGTTGATGATTGACTAGCATAACGAACCCGACGAAATAGAGATAATGAGAAGACAACAAGAAAGACTAGATAAGAGTCCACAACACAAGCAGTAGAAAAACAATTAGCTTTACTCTCTGATTGGTAATTTTTAAAGTATGTTTACTTTCATGCAGAGCCGTATACGGCTCTGCTCTCATGTAATCTAGAACACGACATCGGAACATTTCAATCACAAATGTACCATTGGTATTCTAAAATATTCATACGGCGGTACACCATCAAAGAAACATATCGAGGCTGAAGTGCTGATCACCATTCAGTCGTTTTGAAACCAAAAGGCAAGTGAATGTCTTACAAAAATATGAATATTTGTTATTTCGAAACATCCTAACAATATCATGTGACTCCTCAATAACTTAAATTTTAGGTGTATGCCCAGTAGCTCCGAGGTTGCAGTATATCTCTGGATGAAAAATTAAGTCTTATGAGGGGTATACTGTTTATTTCTTCCGTTAACCTACCTCCTTCTCGACTGACCTT
This sequence comes from Holothuria scabra, assembly GCA_037179385.1. Lineage (NCBI taxonomy): Eukaryota > Metazoa > Echinodermata > Holothuroidea > Aspidochirotida > Holothuriidae > Holothuria > Holothuria scabra. The sequence goes on along the minus strand of CM074184.1, from coordinate 17,388,162 downwards.
ACAAGGACAAAATTTGAGAGGGTAAATGCCCCTTCCTGCTCCCTTAGGGCCGCCACAAGTTAATTTGTAACAAAAAATAAAAAATGGAAACTAATCCGGGTGTGAAGTCCAGACCGCCTAAGGTGGCCCAAGTGGGAAGAGATGTGGGGCAGCTGCCTCCCGAGGAGTCTCAATTGTTAGGATAAAATGTGTAATTTCCAGCAACGTTTACCAGACCTTCGAATTTCATGGTTAGAGGGCAAGAGCGTTCACCCCAATTCGAAGTATAGTGTAGTAGCTTGCACCGTGGCTTTTTCATGATTAGCTGTTGTGAGTCATGTGACACAATTTTTTTTTCTTCAGATGTGAAATTTACTGAAAGCAAATGCATGGTTTGCCAAATGCAATACTGAAATCATAAAATATTATGACATTTTCTTTGAAGAGAAATAAAAGGAAAATTGTGATATTTAGCTGTTGCTTCATAATAAGTTTGGGAGACTGCTCTTGACCTTTAACCTTCTATGGGAGCATACACTCTATAAAGGTGTTCAGAAATTCAACGTTTTTTTTAATTTGCTTTCACTTAATAAACAAGTTTATTTACTAAAAACACATGTCTAATTTCTAGACATTTCTCTTTTCAACACATGTGGATGCTAAACATTTAGTGTTTAATAGCTAAACATGTTGAGAATTTAAACAAGTTTACAAGGTTTGGGCAAAATAAATGTTTGATTGCTAACCACGTTTTGTAGAGGATGTCCTTCAGTAAAATCCTAATATTTTTCAAGTTCACTCAGTAAAAATCTGTAGTATCACTGGCAGTTCTTTTCATCAAGCCTAGAATGGAGCCGCACATGACAGAACAATCATGTAAATGGTTTGATGGCCGTGAGGTTGGTCGAGTGTTGTCAGGCTTCGGTGGACGTGACAGCTTCTTCGGCAAGCAGTTTTAAGTTTGGTTTCGCCGAACGGCCCTTTGCCAGAGGGTCGTGAGGACTTAAAAAAGTAAAATTCAATACACCTTTCAACAATTCTCCAACATTGCTCCGAACTTGCTCTCGCCATCCTTTCGCGAATTCTTCTGTCTGGTCTCATCTTTCGAATACTTACATACGGTTTTATACACTTATATGCACTTGCATACACTTATATGCACTTATATACACTAATATTCACTTATATATGTACTCTTTACAGAGAAGATGGGAAGAAAGTAAAACAATATGTATACAGACCGGCAAAACGTAAAGCGTGCGTGACGTCTATAATACCAAGAATGTATGTAAGAAGTCAGTTGGACATGAATTTTATTCATTTTACTCTCATATTCGTAACTTGTCCCGTTGTAGCGACAGAAAATCATTTATTTGTAATGTCTTTCTTGTGCAGTTTTTCTTCTTTTCGATTTTTAAATGACAGTATCACATCAAAAGTCTCCCTGTTTCCTTGTTTAGCATGACGTAGGAAGAGTGATCTATAGTCGAGTGACCTTATAACAGTCATGCAAAAAGTAATCATCTCTTAGATAAAGGTATACAGTGACGTCAGGGGAAAGAAAAACATGAGTTAGTAGGGAAAAGGCATCACAAAGTATCCAGTGATGTAGGCCTACCATTCCAACTGGAGTGACCCAATTTCGACATTTTATATCTAAACTGATCATAAAACTTCCAGTGAAGAAGACGGTTGTACCATTGAAATAATTTTCAACTTTATTACTGTCTTGTTGGTAAAATTAAGGTACAAATTTAATTAAGCTCTTCTGTCGAATACTCATGAACGACCCATTTTACTATCGTACATTCATTGTACAAGTTAAAAAACCCACACAAAGAAAAATGCCTGACTCATGCGGCAGTTAGCCCTTTACCGTTTTTTTGGTCCTTTTGGACCCATAGGCTACGGAGAGCGCGGCTTTCACCCGTCTTTACTCTTTCACGCGGAGCTCGAAACTGCGAATAGCTACCCGAAAATTCGGCCACAACAACGAGAGGAACAATAGTTTAAGGTCAAGGGGTCAATAGCCTACGGAAGCTGATGCGGGGCGTGCTACGTCCGCTTTTCCGCCCACTCCCGAGGCGCGCAAATATGCCCCGATTGGAGCACAACGGTAAAGGGTTAAGTAAAGACCAATCTTGACAACCACCAAGCTGAAAAACTCCTTAGTGGCATGGTGTCATCCCCCACAAAGGGAGCTGTATTTTTTGTCAGTTGAAGAAAACTTATTTGCCAACAAACGATCACTTGCGATTACATGAATAAGCCTACCTCAGTCAGCCGTCTCGGGATACACCTATTCTATTTGTAGTAACTTTGTTATTGACTATTCAAAAATAGTGAAAAACTATCAGGTGTATCAATGCCGCGAGACGGTACACAGAAACACCTTTATTCAAGGAAAGCAAGTAAAAACAACTTTCTCGAACACTAAAAGTGAACCACACTAGTTAAACACCCTTCCCTACTCGTACTGACACATTCCAAATATTCAACAAATCGTTGACAATTTAACCTATTTGCATATTCCCAAATCTAGCAATTATCGCTTTATAGCCTTTTCATATCTTAGGCCTATACTTTTCAGCAGACGTGAATTGTTTATGATACATTGAAGCACGATTAAAGGTAGGGCAATCTTATACTGTTTTGTAAATTAATAACCCCCCCCCCCCCAAAAAAAAAAAAAAAAAAAAAAAAAAAACTCCAGTTAACGGCCAGTAATTAGGTCACAACATTGAAAGGGGGAGAGGGGCTTCAAGTTGACTTTGAACTACTCTGATCGCATTTTGGCACCTAACGATTTTGTTCCATTTCTTTTATTTGGGATTGTAACCGTAATTCTCGTATACTATTGGCTCTGCACTTTGGTTCAAATGTGAGGGCGCTATCCGTAATTTTCCTTGGTGTAACAGGTTTATGGCTAGTATGCAAATACGTGTTCAAGTTCAGCTGTCTGCGATAACTGAATGGAATTCCCCTACCTCCCATTGTTGCGCAATATATTGCAACTGTTGTCATGTATTGCAGTTTGTAGTTAATTTCATTGTCATGTTACTGCTGGAGTTGCGCACTATTCTTATTCACGCACTGGAAAGATCGAAAGAGCCACCCTTCAATACATTTTTCAGGAATAACTTACCCGTCAGTGTAGTCACTGAAAGAGCTCTTAATTTCGAGGTGTGTGGAGCATTTCTGTTAACTACAGACAGTGGGCAACAATTTTTCCCCTCTTCAAATACAAAGGTAAGAGTCCAGTTTCGTGAACTTCATGTAACAAGCCGTTTGATTTACCAACTCATAGTTCATAGTTGAAGGTCGGACAATCTGTCCGCATCTTTGCATAAACCATTGTGTAAATTTGTTTGAAAGCTCAAAAGGGCGGCGATTTATTTTCAAATTGACGGGTGTGGGGTGGGAGTGGAGGCCTTTGTCTCATTTTCAACGAAAAAATGTATGTATTTATGTATGTATATATATATATATTTACCTAAATTGTGCATTTGGGAGACAAGTGTTGTTATAATCGGTATATTATTTTTCCGTCTTAGGAGACATTTCGATTTCTCCTAAGTTTCTCAACATTTTTAAGCTTCTTCTCTGCATTCTACCTAACAGTTTCCTATCTCTATGGTAGCGCTTTTGCTTCCTCTTTACTCAGCCACTATGTAATCTGCAAGTATACACCAGTGGCGATGTTATTTACCATTGAAATACAGGTGTCTTGTATGGTGTGTTGTATTTATATGCATATTTGGCGGACTCGCATATCATTTATTTAATTTAAATATTTTGTTTCTTTTATTACAACTTGTGTGATAAAGATATTGCAAAATATACACTATCAGAGGTTAAAAGGCATCATCAATAGTAACTGGTATTTTACTGTTAAATTTATTACATTTTGGTATGCCCATATATGGAAATGTAGTAAATACACTAGATATACGATTTTGTATCCCAAAGTGGTAGGATTTTCCGCTTTGTCCCCAAGTGCATAATAAAGTGTTATATATATATATATATATGTTGAAAAGGTTGCAATAAGTTCTTACAACATAGCTTTACAGAACTGTTTCGTAAGGGCCAATAATGTAGGTCCTCACTCCTCAGAAGCCTGAAGTAGAATGATGTCAATAACGTTAAATGCGTATGTGTTCGCTGCTTTTGAACGTGTCCGTTTTAAAGCACGTGTTCGTTCCGTGTTCGTTGTGCACAGGCAAGAACGGTTTATGTACAGCGAGCCAAGATTCATTACCTATTAGAATAATTACACAGTAGATGTTTGTTCATGTGTCTACAAGAGGTTATCAGTTCGTTTCTTTTATTTAGAGTTGCTAAGGAAGATTTGAGTATAATGAAGAACTTTTCTTCCAGACAGAGATTACAAGTTTTAGAGGATGTGGAGTATGCTCGGGCTTTGTTCATGAGTTTCCATTTTACGGAGTGTTCTACAATTGAATCCTTTAGTTTCCAGATGTATTCACTGAGTGCAGTTGCGTTTCTTTTGTCTTTGTGTTTAAAGCTAGACTTGTGGGCGGTGAATCTTGTTTTGAATGTGTTCTCTGTTAGACCAATGTATGCTTCTTCGTTGTGGTTGTCGTGGCGTGTTACAGTAGCTTGGTACACAATGTTGTTCGTGAGGCAGTTGCCTTCCAATGGGCACTCGCTTTGCTTTCTGCAATTGCAGTTGCTTCGCGTTGCTGGTTGTACTTCCTGTTTCGCCAGTATGTATTTGTTGTGCGCTGATATAATTTGGTCTATGTTTGCCATGTAACTCAGTTTCACCGTGTTTCTGTTGAGTAAAGTATGTAGTTTGTGCCCAGGTGGAAAGCAGCTGTCCAAGAGGTTAAAGAATTTCTTGCCAATGTTGGTTGTGTACATAAACCGTTCTTGCCTGTGCACAACGAACACGGAACGAACACGTGCTTTAAAGCGGACACGTTCAAAAGCAGCGAACACATACGCATTTAACGTTATTGACCTCATTCTACTTCAGGCTTCTGAGGAGTGAGGACCTACATTATTGGCCCTTACGAAACAGTTCTGTAAAGCTATGTTGTAAGAACTTATTGCAACCTTTTCAATATTACAGCTCCCTTCACAGGGTTGAGCACTTTACCATTGCCTGGTTGACATTACTAATTATTAATTACTATTACGGTTAAACATATATTTACGCTATACTTACGCTATTAAGAGTTTTGTTTCCTGTACAAGTGCTTGCGTAATTTATGCAGCAACTTGTTTTAAATGTAATTTGCAATATGTTGGGTCTACCTCTACGGAATTTAAAGTAAGGTTTAGAAATCACAAATCCGATCTTCTCAATAATCGGGGTAGATGTGAATTAGCAGTCCATTATAATGCTTCTCCCCATCAGCTGTCGGACATCAAGTTTATAATTATTGAACAGACTTACAGTAAGTCTAATATTGATACCGTCCTCACCAAAAGAGAGGGTTATTGGCTTGCCCAATTGAATACCTTATTTCCATTGGGTCTCAATAAAAGAAAGGAATTTAACTCATCTAAAAGAATCAGCTACCTACGGTAAAGCCCAGATTCAATTTTTCCCAGTGGTTTCCATGTTTAAAGTTCTTGCCTAACACTCCTTTCAGGCCCCTTTTATCTTCCATCAGTTTTTACCTTTCTGGAGGATTCTCACTGCTCCTGTGCTGCAATTTTACAGCTGGTTTTAAGCTTCTTATCATTTTTTTCTTTTTACTTTTTGTTGTTTATCCTCCAGTGATTTTAAGCTTTATTCTTAACAGGGCTAAGGTTGTGTGGGTTGCTTTTAGCCTTTGTTCGTTTGCTGGTCTGGTAGTAATTTTATTTGAACGCATTTTATTTCGCTTCATTCGAGCCGAGGAAGGCTGAATAAAATAGCCGAAAGCTTCTCGAATCACGGTGTCTTTTTATCATTGTATGTGCAGTTGCAATTCTAGTTTTAACTTTCATTTTCAATATATATATATATATATATATATATATATATATATATATATATATATATATATATATATATATATATATATATATATATATATATATATATATATATATATATATATATATATATATATATATATATATATATATATATATATATAAGGAAAAATGGAAAACAGAGTGTGCATATAGATCCAACGAATGATTTATTGAAACAGAAATTTTCGCCGCCTCCTGGCGGCTTTGTCAACTGTGTTATGGAAATCAACCGTTACATACAAACAAGATAGAGTTGAATGCGTACAGTACCGCGTAATATTAAAATAAGTTTGAAAAGTTGTAAAGTGACGTCATAATGATGATGATCGAAAAGTACGTAGTTACAAAGAACGCACGTTCTCACATAGTAATTAATACAAAGCGCGAACATCATAACCATGGCAAGCTTGATTAGCCAAAATAATGTAAAGTGACGAGACAATCTAAAATTGTAGTGTGCGTACCTAATTTCGTTGTTTGAATGGAAGCGTATGCACATATTCAAAACTCCATGGTAACTAAACAGTTTATCAAAGCGACAAGATGCGAGTGCGTGAGATATTTTCAAATAATAAAACTGTCTTACTGACAAATAAAAACTGTTCATATCTACTTAAAAAATAAAGCACTAAATTGTACATTACAAATAATATTAAATAACAAAGCATCCGAGTTTAAAAAAAAAAAAAAAAAAAAAAAAAAAATTGGCGTAACTTTACAGAATGTGAGATGCTATATTAAATAGTAAAAAATTGAAGAAGCGGGAGTAAATGACAAGGTAGCACAGTTGTACAAAAGAAGGAAACAGAATTACTGAATTACTTGAAGAAACTGTATCCTGATAAATAAGAAAAATCTCTATTAAGACCTTGCCTGTGGCTATTAAGACGTAAAATTAGTTTGAGTTCGTGGCGCTTACGGTCTTCACTGCATCGGAACCTACCGAGGGCAATGGTAAACCTCAAGTCGTCACCTGTGTGCCCGCTACTCTGGAAATGTTCCGCAACTGGGAATCCGTTGGGATTCGCGTTACGAATGCTTTGTTTATGATTATTGAATCTCAATCTAAATTTCGTACTGGTTTCTCCAACGTAGCACACAGTCGGGCATTTGCTGCATGAGATAATATACACTACGTTGGAGGAATCGCAATTGTAAGGACCAGGGTGGACAGTTATACCATTAAAAGTAAGGGAGGCACCGGTCAACATGTGTTGACAAACCTGACAACGCGGCTTCTTACATAGAGTATTACCCTGTTGGGTATTAGTAGATCTTAATCTAGAACGTACAAGTAACGATCTGAGGTTGGGGGGTTGTTTGGTAGCAATAATAGGGGGTTGTGCGAAAAGTTCAGCAAGTGAATCATTTTCATGGAGTATTTTCCAAGAAGACTTTATGTGTTTCGAAAGTTTTCTAGTGGTAGGATGATGTTTCACCACAAACGGGATGCGATTGCCACTGTTAGTTTTGCGATTGTACGAAAGAAGTGATTCGCGTGTAGCTCGGCGAGCCCTACCAATTTGTTTTTTGACTAGGCTCAAAGGATACCCCCTGTCGGTGAAACTAAGGGTGAGGTTGTGGACGTGATGCTCAAAGTCCACCGGATCTGAGCAAATACGTTTTAAGCGGATAGCCTGACTATAAATTAAGGAAGATTTGATGTGGTGTGGATGAAAGCTTCCGTAACGAAGGTAAGTGTGAGTGTCTGTAGGCTTAGAATAGACAGACGTGCATAATTTGCAATTTCTGAGCGAGACGAGAACATCTAGGAAAGGAATTGCTTCACGCGAGTATTCCTTTGTGAATTTGATTTTCGCATGAGTATTGTTAGCTAGATCAACGAATCTGAGTAATTCTTCTTCGCTATGAGTCCATATAAAGAAAATGTCGTCTATATATCGGCAGTAAAAAAGCGGTTTGTATTCAGTATTTTGGAGAAATTGACTTTCTAATACCGACATAAAGATGTTGGCATAGGTAGGGGCCATCTTAGTTCCCATTGCAGTCCCATTAGTCTGGAGGTAATGCCTATCATTAAATTCAAAATGATTATGTTTAAGGACAAAATCTATCAAGAGCGCAGTATCCTCAATAGGGATCTCTGTAGGCTGTATGCATTTCAAGAGGTTGTGACAGGCAGAGGTGCCCTCGTCATGGGGAATATTGGTATAAAGGGAAGTAACGTCCATAGTAACCATGAATGTCCCGTCGGGTAAAATGGGTAGGGATGATAATTTGTTAAGGAAGTCGGTGGTATCCTGGATAAAGCTAGGAATGAAACACATCAGAGGTTGAAGTAAGGTATCTATGTAGCCTGATAAATGCTCAGTGAGCATACCAATAGAGTTTACTATGGGTCGACCTGGTGGAACTATACCGTGTTGTCTAGCTATATCAAAAATTTTAGTCCTGGTTGTGGCAGCCTGATAAGCTGGAGGGTCTGCTCTAGAAGCCATGGGCCCTAATTTGTGGATCTTGGGAAGCATATAGAATATCCCTGGCCTGGGGTCCTTAGGTATAACTGTGCTACCTTGTCATTTACTCCCGCTTCTTCAATTTTTTACTATTTAATATAGCATCTCACATTCTGTAAAGTTACGCCAATTTTTTTTTTTTTTTTTTTTTTTTTTTTTTTTTTAAACTCGGATGCTTTGTTATTTAATATTATTTGTAATGTACAATTTAGTGCTTTATTTTTTAAGTAGATATGAACAGTTTTTATTTGTCAGTAAGACAGTTTTATTATTTGAAAATATCTCACGCACTCGCATCTTGTCGCTTTGATAAACTGTTTAGTTACCATGGAGTTTTGAATATGTGCATACGCTTCCATTCAAACAACGAAATTAGGTACGCACACTACAATTTTAGATTGTCTCGTCACTTTACATTATTTTGGCTAATCAAGCTTGCCATGGTTATGATGTTCGCGCTTTGTATTAATTACTATGTGAGAACGTGCGTTCTTTGTAACTACGTACTTTTCGATCATCATCATTATGACGTCACTTTACAATTTTCAAACTTATTTTAATATTACGCGGTACTGTACGCATTCAACTCTATCTTGTTTGTATGTAACGGTTGATTTCCATAACACAGTTGACAAAGCCGCCAGGAGGCGGCGAAAATTTCTGTTTCAATAAATCATTCGTTGGATCTATATGCACACTCTGTTTTCCATTTTTCCTTATTTATTACGTCCAACACACGGAATTAATTAATGCTATATATATATATATATATATATATATATATATATATATATATATATATATATATATATATATATATATATATATATATATATATATATATATAAATATATATATAAACATAACGGAGAAACTGTAAAACAACGGTGCTACAGAATTGAAAGGCTGGATCTCCGAAGAGATACAAATAGCGGAAGGCTAGAATTTAGATCAATTAAACAGCCAAAAGGTTTGAAGTAGAGCTTTCGAGGAATACTACCTCTTTATCAATACTTGGTCAGAGAATGACAAGGAGTGAGAAATTTTGGAAACTTTTAAAGGTGTTGACAATGGTCTCACCTCTATTGTGACAGGATAATCCTTCTAAAGGCAATTGAGCAGGTTGATTGACCGGGAGGGTCTGATCGGATTACTCGGGTGTAACCCATCAACACTAGGAAAATCCTCTTCAAAGTAATTAGAGAAATTGTTAGGCCGGAATGGCCTGATCGGATTATTTTGGTTGGTATCATCAGCAAGCTGGTAAATCGCTTCTGATGTTCAAGCCGAAAGGCGATGTGGTTTTGAGATTGAGTTCCCAATAATTTTCTTTAGCTTTTCTAGCTGTGTCGGTCCATGCATCGTTTTGGTCGATAGCAATGACCCGTAAGTTTTTGATAGAATGATGAGGCAAATTGAAATGGTTTGCAACAGGTTGTTCAACCTTTTTGGTTTTAATTGCTGACCTGTGCTGTGTCATCCTCATTCGAAGAGTATTTTTAGATTCTCCGACATACTGCACACCACATAAATTGCAGTATATGAGATAAATGACATTTTTGGAAAGACAATTAATTTCTTGTCTAATTTGGAAGGTGCGTGCATTTTGATTGCTCTGGAAGCCTTTTGTGGAATCAACCAGGGCGCAAGTCTTGCAGTTGGAAGGGCAAGGTGAACAACCAAAATTTTCGTTGTTTTCCTCGACTGAGGCTTTGTCCTGGAATTTTGCCCGAACCAAAATGTTCCGTAAATTTGAGGGCCGCTTGAAGGCAACAACGGGGGGTTGGGGAAAGATAGACCTTAAGCGATCGGTGCTCTGAAGTGTGGGCATATGCTTTTTGATGAATTTGGCTAGTGGTGGTAGACCGGGATGGTACTCAGTTACCAACGGCACCCTGTTGGAATTGCGCTGACGAGTTTTGTACGTCAGAGTTTGCGAGCGAGGGGTTTCTTTTGCCTTTTGATGGCATTTTCAATTGAACCCCGAAAATACTGCCGGTTACGGAGGTAACCAGATAGTTCCTTAGCGTCAAAATCTGTTTCAGAGGAACAGATTCGTTTTATGCGGAGTGCTTGACTGTACGGAATGTTTATATATATATGCGTGAAAAAATCAAAGTCAATTTGCGATATTTCAAATATTGGTGAGCATGTTCCCCGTTTCTCGGGATCGCCGCCCATGTAAGCGTAGATAAGAACGTTGTAAAGAGGTACACGTCGACTTCCTTCCATTTCTCGTACCTGGATCCTGGTCACAGCACAAGACGATAACTAGGTGGGGTTCGGACTGGGGACTAGGAAGTTTTTTTTTAAAGGTTTAGCCTATGGCCTACACCTCCTAGATTAACATTTTCATTTAAGGTGAAAATTGCTGCTAGACAAGTCCGGGTAATGTGGCAGATCCCCTGGAATAGTCATTTTGACCCAAGAAGGTTAAAATCCCGCCCAATCAGTTAAGGCCTAGCCAGTATTACGTTTGTCATCTACCTCTAGTGTTGTAGTCGAGACAGGCATGTCCGAGACCGAGACCAGGGCGTGTCGAGACCGAGACCAGGGGTAAAATTCGAGACCGACATCGAGACCGACAAGGTCCGAGACCGAGACCTAATGTTCATTTTGCATAGGAAAATAAACTGTCAAAATTTTGAATACGTTTTTACCTACTGTAACCTTAGTTACTTCATGCTCTAAAGTCCGGGTAATGTGGCAGATCCCCTGGAATAGTCATTTTGACCCAAGAAGGTTATCATCCCGCCCAATCAGTTAAGGCCTAGCCAGTATTACGTTTGTCATCTACCTCTAGTGTTGTAGTCGAGACAGGCATGTCCGAGACCGAGACCAGGGCGTGTCGAGACCGAGACCAGGGGTAAAATTCGAGACCGAGATCGAGACCGACAAGGTCCGAGACCGAGACCTAATGTACATTTTGCATAGGAAAATAAACTGTCAAAATTTTGAATACGTTTTTACCTACTGTAACCTTAGTTACTTCATGCTCTAAAATGACAGTAGGAGCAAGTGCATCATCGTTGATTTTGTACATGTTTTATCATATGCATGACTGTACGCAACAGGAGGCCAGAGCCATGACCCGGAATTGGCCAAGACCTTGCTTGCTGAATCGGACAGACTATAGTGCCGCAGTGGGGCAGAAATAATGTCCTAGTTGAGGATCTGGAAAAGTGCAAAAGGTCACCGCCCTCAGGAAAAAGAACCTGTTTTGGTTATGGTCATGTGCCAAAACAGGGAGGTTCCAGCTTACCTGATCAAACATAGAATAAATAACTTTTAAACACTAATTCAAGTTTTTTTTTCAAATATGGCCATCATTGCCGTTCAGAACTCTTTCTCACAGGGGTGGTGACTTTTTTCCGACTACAGATGCCCAACCAGAACATAATTTCTGCCCCACTGAGGGACCAAAGTCCGTCCGATTCGGGAAGGTAATGGTCATTTGTGAGGTGGCAGTCCCCTACCCGGCCCCGTCCAGTACGGCCCAGGTGACCCTGCTCATCACATCAGAGCCAGTGAATGCTACAGGTGTTAACTCATAGGAAAAAGATAAAGGGCGTGTCCTCTCACCCAAAACTAGTACAATTATGGTAGTAGTCTACAGGTATTACCTCGTTTTGGTGTAAAGTTGAGATCATCCGCCTCTCACGTTGGAGGCCCGGCTTCGATTCCCGGGTTGAGTCATACCAAAGACTCTAAAAGTGGGACCTACTGCCGCTGTGCGTGATGCTCCGCATAAGCAGTGGAGTAGGGAAAACAAGCCAGTCGGCCAAAACTGGAAAAAAGGCCATGGCCTGCTTGACTTGAACCAATAGGTTGGAAACTAGGCCGTAAACTCTATCTAACTCAAGGCAATTGGCGTTTTTGTAAAGAAAACTCAATGTATCTATGAGTTATAAAGGTAAGGTGAGGTTCAGTGTAGTAAGCAATATTTCTCTGAAGGAGGAGGGGGGCATAGCTTGTTAGACTCGAACCAATAGCTTGGAAACTAGGCCGTGAACTCTATCTTACTCAAGGCAATTGGCGTTTTTGTAAAGTAAACTCAATGTATCTATGAGTTTATAAAGGTAAGGTGAGGTTCAGAGAAGTAAGCAATTTTTCTCTGGGGGGGGGGGGGTAGGGACGGGGCATGCAGTATGTTGAGTGATTGCCGGTAGGGGGAGGGGTCTAAGGGAAAGGGTTTCCCTTTCCCCTTTGAAAATTCTTGGCCTTTCCAAGGAGCTTAAATGCAAAATGGTGCAAGATTTTCAGTTTTTCAGGAATAGTCCTGAAAGTTGAGTATTGGTGGTTAATGGGGTAAAACTGAACATTTTGCGTCTTTACATGCAATGTTTTTAAATTTGCATACTTTTACGAGTCAAATTTAAAAGCATCAGTGATGGGATTAAGGGCACGGGAGCGTGTCCGTTTTTTACTTTTATGCACGAAAAAGTAATTCTACCATAAATAAAATACTATCTTAGTTGAGCGCCTTTATCAGTTGGTGTGGGGCGGAAAATAGTCTCTATTTTTAGCTTTTGCAGTAATTGAAAACCATCAACTTGCTAAGAGATCAGAAATTTACCACAAAATGTACCATTACACTAGATGAAATGGTACGCTACTTAAACTTCAGAGGGGAAACTACAACGGAATTGAAAATTTGCTGTTTCCCTATTGCAACTCTTGGCTAAACTCAATATCCGCTGAACTGATGCAATTATATGTTACTTCCCGAACTGCCGACTATAAATGGTTTTACTCCAAACACCTGTTGCATGATAAATGTAAAACTATTGCTCAGTGCACCTGACCATCCTCCAGTCCCCTGCCCCTTTCTCGTACGTCTTTATCGGCTGCGGAACGAACCTGAGGAATGCCCCTTACCCTTTGAAATTGTTTTTAAAAGTTGGTGTCCTTAACATGCAATCTGGTGCCACATATGCTACATTTTGTGAGGAAAGGGGTTGGGTGGCATTGCCCAATGCTCTCCCTGGGTACTTCACTGGTGGGGTAAGATAAAATTTATTGATATCCATCATAAAAAACTATGGACAAAAAGCACTAACTTAAAAAATGAATAAATACGTAAAAAAGGTTATCTATGCATCGTACAATGTACGTAACACTTCAATTTTCTATTTTTAGACATAAATTATTTTACTTAAATAAAAAAAAAAAATAGAACAACAAATTTTTGGCCGGTATCGAAGCGAGACCAGGACAATTTTCGAGACCGCAAGGGTCCGAGACCGAGACCGAGACCACGGGGTGTCGAGACCGAGACCAACAAAAACCGGTCTCGAGACCGAGAGTGGTCTCGAGCACTACAGCACTGCCTTCCATCTTCCCCTGTCTTTTTGTTTCTTGTCTGGTTTGCCTGCTTATGACTCTTATCTGATCTGAAACCCACAGTTCCTTCTAGGTTCATGTATTTATAAACAACACCCTGGATGACATTTCAAATGGAGCATATCCAGTACACCATGGGTGGGGCTACAGTAGTTAATTAGGCGACACCAAATAATTTGTTTCAATGAGATGGCTAGAATTCAGAAATTTTAGTGTTTAATTTGAGATCTTTTGCTCATTTAAGTGTCAGCTTGTAAAGTTTTTCTTAGCGATCGAAGCTGATAATCCTACTTAAAAACCAACGATGGTTTTCGTCATCACAATGCGTTTACATAAATCTTCATACCCCGGAGCGGACGAAGCTTTTTGTTCAGGGAAAACCAGCATAATGGGGCTGCAGCCACAGAGGCGCATGCGCAGGCTATAGACTTACAATCCTCGACAAAATTAATGGGACAAAATAAGCAAAACAAGAAACGAACGGATCCATATCCCACACTCCCCGTATCAATGTTGCGGCAACCCAAGGCGCCCTGAAACTTCAACATTGATACGGGGAGCGGGGTTTGTCCCATGTATTTTTGTCGAGGATTGTCGAGGCTTCTTGAAGTCTGATGTTATGTTTGGAATGCACATGCAATATGCAGGGAGTTGCCACTCCTTGCACTAAGGTTACCGTATACTTACCTGATATATTCATTATTTACATAACGCTTCTACAGTGAACTTTATGTTTTATACGGACGTCAAAGGCATTTATATTGACTCAACACCGTGATCAAGAGCAAACCTTTGAAACCTGTTAACAAAAAAGGGATTTCCATTATAGATCAGTAGCTAGTTAGTAGTGTGATCAGGGCGGAGCTGATATTCTCAATTACATCTCCCTGACACGGTCGCATTGTAAAATTGATATAACCAGGGAATTTTTAGAGTAACTATCTGGACTACGAAAACTCTCTGGATAACGAAAACATACCAAAATGTTTGAAAATTTTAACCAGAATGTTCGAAGGTTTACCAGAAACTCACAGGCTTGTATTACGAGTATGTGCCGAGTGCAAGTATGGCCAAGCCAGTAGCCAAACAAGGCACAAAAGGAGGCGAAAATCTCTCCAGGAGACGAAAACTTTTTAAATGGGCTAAATGGGCTAAAAATACATTAAATCTATGAAAAACTTTAAAGTATCTAAAGGGTAACAAAAAACTCGTGATGGCCTGTCCTCTCTTGATCCCCTTGGCCAGTGGCGTAGCTAGGATTATTGTTGTGGGGGGGGGGGGGGGCTATGGGGACCGGATACTTTTGTAGGGGGCTGGACTTTACTATCTCTGTCCATCAGTTGGTGCGGAGCTTACAAGGAAATTTTGGATTTTTACACCTCCCAGATTGGCTGGAAATGACAATTACCAGGTGTAACTGTCTTTAAATCTGGTGAGAAAAATTTGTGATTTTTTCAGATTCAAACACACTCTTAAGATACTGATTAGCTCAGTTCATCACTCCACTGGACTATGGATCCTAGGACTGCTAATCCGAATTTCTGCTGTATGTCGCAAGCAGCTGTTCCAGAGAACGTCTGAGTGTAAGATATTTCCATATAGGCGTACTATTAGGGAAGCTTTTCAGTTTGTGGAGCAGAAGATTTTTTTGCCCAAAAAATGTAATTTTGCGAGGAAGACAATCTAAGCAGAGCGCCACCACTGGTTGGCGCGGATCGTCCAGAAAGTTCGAAAATTCAGACCTCTCAGTAGGTCGACAAATGACTTTCCCCAGGCTTATAAAGGGGATATAAGAATTCGCGATTTTAAGTTTTAAATTGCAGATAAACGTTCACTTCAAATAAAATTCAACATGAAAGACTAACCGGAGCGCCGCCGTTAGTTTAGAAATATAGGGACCGCTACCACAGTCGAAAATGGCATTTCCCAGATATATAGGGAATCCAAGCAGCCTCTATTTTGAGTTTCAGTTTGCAAAAAATGCTCACTTGAAACTAAAATTATTTGAAGACTTTCTACGCGGAGCGCCACCACTGGCTGACTGGTTGGCACGGAGCGAGAAGAAAATTTTGAAAAATCGGACCCCTCAGACATTCGAAAATGACATTTTCCAGGCTTATAGGGGGGTCTAAGCAGTCGCTTTACCAGTACCGATGGATGAAATGGTCTTGCGTGGTTTCGGGGGAAAACTATAAAACGGAATTGAAAACATGCTGATGAATTTTGCTCTATTGCAACTCTTGACTCTTGCAATATATATTGATGAAATTGTCTGACTGAACCAACTTCCGACTATAAATGATTTTACTTTTGAAAAAATGTCACATTTCAATGTGCGTTTGAATGAATTTTCAGGCAGACTAATTGGAAGACATTCTCACACTGCATCATTAAAGTATCGAAAATCAAATTACACGATTTTCAAAACCATCGCCCGTATGTGGCTCTAGGGGCAGAATAGATGGCAAAACTTTTGAACACTGCACCTTAACACCCTCATGCCTGTACGTTGAATTAATTTGGCAATTGAAAACGTCTTAAACCTTCGTCCGAATATTTTACCATTTCCGGCATTTTTTTTATGCAAGATTACACTGTGAAGTGGGGATGATGAAAACCTTTTTTTCACATGCTACCCAAATAATGTGTCGCAGATCTTTGTTATTTTCCTTGAAAATTTTACTTTAAATATACCGTTTTCAGTTTTTCGGGCAAATATTTGAAGCTATTAAAATAATCGGCCATTTCGGGTACTGTGTTACACAAGATATAAAAAAAGGCTCAAGAATGATTGTTTCTTTTAAGCCACAGGCTTCCCAGATATCTCGCCATTTTTTATCTGTTTTGATTTTTCATCACTATGTAACCCTTACTATGACTCTTTTCTATTTTCGGGCAAATGCTTGAAAGAATTCGGACATTTGAACATTTAAGGCATTGTTTTGTGGTGATTTGTGAAGTAAAACTAACGAATAATAGCTTTTGGGGCTGGTGTCGAAGGTGTAGCGAATTTTTGGAATCTTGTTGATTTTTTATGAAAATTTTGCTGCGACCATTTGACGTTTCTTTCCTTTTCGGGCATATCTTTTTAAGATTTCGGCCAAATTTAGGAATTTTCTTAAAAATCATGCCATTTCTTCAAAATTAAAGGGCTGTCCGATTTTTTTCAAAATTCCTGCCCAAATTTTCCCGAATTCCTGCTGAAATTTGCGGATTTGCGGAAACTTGGGGGCAGTGTGCCCCTGTCTCGTGCGCCAGTGGGTATGTCCACTCCACCCCAGAACTAAGTGAGGTCCTGGGAGGTAATTAGTGGTATGGTTGCGACACATCATGGGGTGGTTGTTGCACTGACCAATGACTGGCAGCACTTGCTAAGCAAAGTACAAATTCCTTCCAACCACATTGGACTCAAATATTCTACCCACCACCCCAAGTAAGATTTTGGAAAAAAATTGTGCATTCCCATGAATTGAAAACAAAATCCCTACAGGAGATAGAAATACGGTAATCCACATCAAGGTAGCCAATTTCAGCCACTCCAAATCTGCTTGAAAATTATCCATCCAGTAACCCGCAGAGTAAAAAGTTAGGAGATTCAGAAGATATGAAGCTTTTCACAGTCTACCTGAATTTATTCCGACATTCAGAGTGGATCTATCGCAAGTTTATCTATGTCATTGTAGCCGGGTAGCCCGGATTGAATATCATCATCGGCCAGCAAGAATTTAATTTTTCTGCCCAGGTCACAAGTTGTGCAGCTGGTGGGGAGGGGGGGTGGGCGATTCAGTTGGGGGACTGGAGCCCCCAAGCCCCTCCCTCCAGCACCCCGTAGCTACGTCCTTGGCTATGGGAATGAAGTGAGTTCGACTGCACGCTTCCGAATACCCGATTTTCAAATCAACTGGTACAAGTGTGAGTAGTATTCCGAGTTGAGAAAAATCGTCTTTTACGTCTCAAGATGTGAAGTAATGCAATAATTTCGCCTCAAGGGTATTGTTAAAGTTTACAATGATCTGTGTTTTGCGGTTACACTGTTGCCATTATTTTTTTAGATGTTGGTCATTGGGGGTTGACCCCCTCTCTCTTTGCTACGCACCTGTTGACTATTTTAGCTCGATTTTATGTTTCAACACTTAGTTTGCTATATAAAACTGAGTCACAGGTGACACTGCATTTCCACAAAAGTGAATTCAGGACGTATGTCCCATTCTCGAATTAAAGTTACACCTCAGTATGTTGTATTTTATTTACCTTTAGGTCTATACATTACACCATGACCACAGTCTCCCCTGCTTGGTGGAAGAGAGTGCCTTGTCACTTTAATTGGGATCTTGAGGATAATGTTACTGTGGACTTTACATCAGTGGTTAACAACCTCGACAGTAAGTTGGAATCTCTGCATGAATCAAACAGAGGAGGCTGGTCCTGCGCTCTCCTGTTATTTCGTGGTTACATGGAGGTTTCCAAATTTACTGGGGTAACGTCAAACCCCGAGAAGGCAAAAGAATTTTTTGACGAGGCCGACAGTGAAGCGGAGCTATTGATCGACGATGAAGAAAGAAGGGCTCACGTGGTCATATCCTCTGCAAATCGTCTTTGGGTTTTAGAAAAATTTGAAATTGGTTCAGCGTCAGAAGTAAGAAGTAAGAAAGAATATTTCAAACACCAACTGGAGCAAAACTGGCAAAGTGGAAATGCCCGAAAATGCGGTCATTTTGAAGCATATTTGGAAGTAGTTGCGGCATTTGCACTGGCTCGTCTTGGACCAAACAAATACAGCGAGGCCGAGAGTCGATACAGGAAAGCTATCAAACTAAACTCTAAACAGTCAGAGTGGTTCCTTTCACTTGGAGAGCTCGTCGGGCGTCAGGCTCGTCAAAAGATTCAAAGCTACGGGGAATGCTATAATGATATGGACGAAGAAATTCGATGTTACCGGAAAGCATTGGATTTGGATCCAGAAAACGATTTTGCACGTTGCGACCTAGCTCTTGTTCTGGCCAGGAAGGATGACAAGCTTGAAGACGCACAGGATCTAATCGCCCTCACTAAAGATACTTCTTGTGAGGTAATCATCAAAAAGGGAAGGTTTTATCGCCGTCAAAAAGAATTTCAGAGAGCACTGCTGGTTTTGAAAAAAGGAACTAAGCTGAAAAACCCTAGATCTGAATTGTTTTTTCAGATTTCTCTTGTGTATTCTTCTCTTGCTTCTCAAGCTGGTTATAAGAAAAATTACGAGGATAAGAAGGAGTATTTAGAAAAAGAGATGGAGTTCCTGGAAAAGTGCATACAGAGGGAACCAACTCACCTTTTTGCCAAGTTGAACAAGGCAAGAAATTTTTCAAAATCGAGGAAGAACAGAGAAGCAGAAGAATGTTACCGTGAAATTCTGAACGAATGCCACTCTTCTCCTAGAAACCTCATCGAAGCCCAATTTAATTTCGCTGAGTTTCTTGTTACATCCAATCGCGGTAGGATTCCGCAGGAAGCCGCGGACTTGTACGAAGAAATGGTTACGACGGGAGGTGTTATCCTACGAGAAATAGACCAGGATGGCAATGCCAAAGTTACAGGCAAAGAGGGTTTCTTGGAAAGGGCGAGGGAAAGACTCAAGGATTTTTATTCAGATCGTGAGGAGGGCTCAAGGAAGATGGAAGAACTACAACAAAAATTATCAGCTCTTGGTATTTGAATCATATTGTTGATGGATAATCCAGTGTTTCATTTAAAATATTATAACATATTCACATAAGAAGTCGGTTCTGGTGTGTTGATACAATTTCAGTTATTTGAGACTGATAACAGTTATACCTTTTTTCAAAATTGTTCATTCAGAGAGCGAGTAAACTGTATAAAACACGGGGTATCAAGCGGATGCAAACTTGTTTAAGTTCAGTTGACCTTAGCTAACTATTTTGCACTTGAAAGAAACATCAAGTAACAATAACATATCAGGCTGGTACAAAGCAATGACGTGAGATACTTTGTGACATAGAATTGATATGGAAACGGTTGTAAAGCGAATACCTTGCTTCTCAGAGACAGTGCACTTAACGGTGATGGCAAGAGTTGTGATATACTTTATTCCCTTAATATCCGCTCCTCTCAATAAAGTAACTTCTACTCTAGTCAAAGAAAACTTTCCGTCGAGGGCAAGTTTTCATTTTGTCTTTTCATAAGAGCAGATATGAAATTAACTTCAAAGGAGGGTGTAGCTTCGAGCCGAAACATACATATTTATCGCAGTTCTGTTATCACTGGTCATCTGAAGATTCACGCAAAAGTCAGTGCTATTTTTCAATTTTCTTTTTAAATTGTACATAGAAAGAGGCAAATCGTAACAAAAGGAAAACTCTTCTTTTCTAAAGATCTCCCGGCTCTGTCAAAGAGCCGTTCAGCGAAACCAAACTATGAAACTGCTTCCCAATGATGAAGCTTTGTCCACTAAAAGACAATTTAGGCCTTTTTTCTAAAAGTCCCCTCGACTCTCTGGCGAAGAGCCAAGGGACAATTTAGGCCTACTCGTATTCATTAGAGTGCTACTAGATATACATAACTGCCACATGTATTAAAGAGAGTGTTATTTATATACCACCAGCATGCTTATGACTTGAATTATGATGAACAGCTCATATTTCGAATATTTTCAAAAATTATACACGATAATGCTTATTTGAGACTTTTAGACAGGATAAAACATATCCAAGCCTCCTTTCATGTGTTATAAAGTCTTATGTAAGGATCGACTTCAACGAAGAAGTATGTTGCCTTGCTCAGAAACTAACTGGATTTCCATCAATCCTCCCATTAGCTTACAATTCGCAATTATATGAATATTCATATTACAATATATGAGCGTTCTCTTCTCTGATTGGCGCACCAATCTCCTTTTTTTTTTGGGGGGGGGGGGGGTTCGTTCTCTGACGTCGAAGGATATGGGAAGACCAAATGAAGCATACTCTCGACGGACAGGGTTACTCTGACTACTTCTATTCATCCTCTATAATCAGTTAGGGAACACCTGTCTGCTATAATTTCCACTGTCCTCATTTTTCCTCCGTAATTTTAAAATCCATTTGTTGCCAAAGTCCTATCTCCACGAATATACTGACAGAAAATTGCTGTCGATGAAAGCACTTTTAAAGTTTTTTCAACAATTGCACGGACTCATACAACTCACGGGAGAAAGGGTAGGTTCTAGCTACCCCTGGGTCATGAAAAATTTAAGAATTTAATTAAAACTTAAGGATGTATTTCTCAGTGTTCTGGAACAGAGAACAGTGTTCCTATACCGAATACGAAAGAACACATTCGCGAACTTGTTCTTGCATACAAATCTCACCCCACCTCGCCGGTGGTGCATCGAGAAGAAACATGAGCAAGATGGCGTGGATACCTTCTCTCGGAAGAACGTTAGGAAATGTCAGCAGCGCAGTGACTGATCTTAAGCAGAACATGTACCTGAGAGGTATAACTGAGAGTACTGAGAGGAATAAATCACTATTACAACAGTCTTTATAGGGCTGAATATAAAAAGAAACGAAGTAGTGAAAGTATGACATTGCTGGACGGGTGAAAGCAAGGTGGGTTTTTCATCCAAGAGCAATCTACTGTTTTCCCATCTGAAATGTTCTTTCAAACAATACCAAATTTGTTTCAAATTGTTCAGTAGTTTCCACCCGACGTGAAATTGTAATTCATAAGCCAATGACTTCTCCCACATTCATGGTCGCTTAGCGTCGTAAAACAACTGCCCTTCAAGGCCTATCTTAAGGCCTGGTTAAGACGTGCATAGCGTGACGCGTACGTATACCCATAATAGCTATCATGGGCTTCCGGAAGGGGGGGGGTGCAAGGGGGGGGAATCAAACTTGTGAAAAAATTAATTCAAAATTAAAATAAAAAAAATTAAAAATAAATCATCAAAATATCTTCACTGACAGTGTCAGTTTCTACTCGTGAAATATGCGGACATTTGACCAGGAACAGCAAAAGAGAAGATGGTATGCTGCATAGTGAAATCGTAATTTGGGGACCATCATTCGTGATATCTATTGGAAATTTATAATTGTAAAAACTATGCCAAAACTTTACTACTTGTCAGGTATGTAGTGTGAATATGACATCTGACTATTGATGAATGCGTTGGTCTTGGTTTGGTCCTGTGCTGATCTCAAGTGGCGACGCGCGGATGTAACTGGGATATACAAGGTGAATATGGGGGATGATTCCTAATTAGGTTACGGATATAGGCCTGTATAGGCTGTTTGACAGTTGTAAGTTTTATCGTGCATAGGCGTGCGAGGCCGTGACCGAGAGGCAGGTTTCCCTTCAACAATTTTTTACATTGAAAATTCTAAAAATCTAAAAATTACAGACATGAAATTCCTGTTTCAGGGCTGGGTACATGCAACTTATAACACTCGCCAAGTGTCGTTTTCGGCCATCTGGAGGGTTTGTTAGGACCAAAATTTTCCTGTACTTTCCGCGCCAACTGATGGTGGCGCTACGCTTAGATAGTGTACACAATTCAATCATCCATGAATGACCTTGCCCCCCCCCCTTGTAAAAATTTCTGCGGACGCCCATGATAGCTAGATATAAAAGTGTTCCGGAATAGTCAAGAACAGGGTGTCGAATACAACCTAATAGTTCCCACTGTAGGAATTTTGAAAAGTTTGAAACCGTATTTAGCAAAATTTTAAAGTCTTTTTTTTTTTTTTTTTAAATGAAGGGTATTTGTCAAAATATTATTCCTTTATTCAAATGGACCAGGATATGTAGACTTCATCTCCCCGTATCTACACTCAATTGCTGGAGCAAGAAATTGTTTATTGTGAAATAATTTGTTATAGTCTTGTGACGAAAATGTCTGCTTTTTATTCCATTAGAAATTAAATGTTTATATGACCTTGAAAAATGAGCCAGTATGTTGTGGGAAGGGCCGGGGGGGGGGGTTACAGTCAAGTCCTGCTAAACCAGTAAGGAACAAAAATCATTTGATACAAGGGGCAGCAGCATTTTAAAATTAAAGGCATATTTTCATCATCCCAAACAGTTCCAATTCTCCCAACCTACTGACTTCTAGCCCCTCCCACATTTATCTAAAACTCATCTTTATCCCGACACAATCCTTGTTTATTGCTTGATGGCTTGTCCCAGTGGCCATACAAGTCCATAATATGTAATCAAGACACTCTCAGTGCCCATGCTGTGTAATTTAGCTATAGTGCATTGTTTGAATGTGATGCCAATCAAAGAGCTGTACCAATTGAGTGTTTTGATATATGTATACTGAAACTGTGGTTTAGGGTGACGAATAACTGCCTTTAATGAAAAACAGACTCTAATTTTAGTAACACAAGAATGACATCACAAATAAATCTACCATTTGTGGATATGTATTTTATACCTCCGCCCAGGACCTATGGAGATGGAATATTGATGATCTGCATTCACTTTACATGCTTTGTAACTGAAATGCAATTTGAAATTTGACATTTTAGGTGCACGTAAAATCCTTCTCCTGTCTACTCGAAGAAGCGGTATGATATTCACTGTCATAACCTAAAAATAAACGGTATCAAATTATCCATGGTCAGCTTGCAAGTTTTACGGTTGAAGCTAAAAACTGATATTTTTTCAATTAAAATATTCCTCTATTCCTTGTAAAACATTTTCTGTAAATTAGTAGAAATAGATTTGAAAAAATCCAATCGCTTCCTGTTATTTTAAAAGGCGAACTGTACACAGGAGTTCATTTGAAAATGTGTTTTTCCTTTAACAGTTTTCATTCTGTTATCATTCTGTAAAATAGTTTAACAGAAAAATATTGTATTCTGTGATGGTATTGTTGAAAGTTATTTCACGTTTTGGCATATATGGTTACAAATCACCAAGCATAGTTGGTGTAGTCATATACACCTACCGAAGCAAGAAAAACACGTTTAAGCGGCATTGAAATCGCTCGAATTTACTTAATTCTCCATTCCTGTTGCTAGGTTGAACTCATTGGAAGCTATGCAATCATTGGAGTTGCAATTTAGATTTAATGAAATTATAATTTTCAAAATAAATACTTCAAAGGATAGCAATATATTAGTTGTAAGATCGAGGCCCTTTAAATAAGTAAATAATCAATTTTTAGCAAACACACAGATACACATGAAGACGTCATGGTTTGTAGTTTAAAAAGCCGGTCAAAAATTAGCCAAACCCACTGTATGATAATGTGTTCCTTGTAAAATAACATGATTTCACTTCTGTTAAACAACCCCAACGAAAAATAGAAATTTTAGGTAGATTTCAACAAACTAAAATGGTATGTTATTGGAGAGACAAGTCTGTTGAAGCACACAAATGAAAGGGAAATATTGCGGCCTTTGTTTTACAAGGAAATTTCCCACAGGCTTTAAACCAACATTTATTGGCAAAGAGTGATAAATAATTGCAAATAAGGCAGTACTGTAGCTTTCTTTTCAAGAAATAAGTTTCACTCAGAGAGAAATTCAGTTGTTTGTTGCTCATGTCACC
Source organism: Holothuria scabra (assembly GCA_037179385.1). Lineage (NCBI taxonomy): Eukaryota > Metazoa > Echinodermata > Holothuroidea > Aspidochirotida > Holothuriidae > Holothuria > Holothuria scabra. The sequence continues at coordinate 17,363,836 of CM074184.1, read as the reverse complement.
CAAAATTTCAACATTTCAAAAGATGCAACCTCCATAACTCTTCCATGCATAATATTTTGAGGAGATGAAGCTATTGCTGGAGTTTATTGTTGAGACTGGATGATTTAAAATGACTAGAGCTATTTACTTTCAATGCTATGTTGGAGCATTTTAAACGCAATATTTCTCTTTAACCGTAAAATTTGTTTTAAAAAGAGGAATTGTCTGATTGTTTTTTGGAATTACTTAACCACCATGCAAAATACTTTATTTTTAGGTTGGAGAGCCAAATTGGTTAAATCACAGAACTTAATAAAATAGCTGTTGTTATTTTCCCGATATTTTCTAACATTGCTGTGTTTGCAATCACATTAATTACTGAGAAAAAGAAATGTTTATTTTACAAGCAGTGGCAGCCCCAGAATGTCAAACTGGTTGAGAGGGCAAATGATAACGTGGGGGCCAAATTTTTCGGGCACAGCGCGAAACCGAGCTTAAAGCTCCCTTTTTGGCAGTTTGGGGTCCGGTGGGCAAAGTTTTGAGGTTTTAGCAAATCTCTGGATTAAGAGGTAGGCTATACTATTTATTTTTTCGATTAACGCAACTCCTTACTGACCTAACTTGGTGGCAAGGACAAAATCTGGGGGTGGGCATTTTCCTTCTCCACATAGCGCTGCCACTGTTAACAAGTTAGCTGTTCTTGCATAGAGTATAATTCTCGTCTCCTGCTGGTTATTTACAAAGCTTCGTACAAAATGGGAGCTAGGACTCGAGAATCAAGCTTGGAATAGATACGAATCTGCGAAATATTTGGTTACTGTGTGCATGTCAAAGCAAACAGGGAATTCTAACTGATTGACTGACTGCCTAACTGATTGACTGCCTAACTGATTGACTGACTAACTGACTGCCTGACTAAACTGACTGACTGACTAACTTACTATAAATATGTTACATTACCAACTTCTCTCTCATACTAGAAACGCAGAGACTTTTTATCAAAGTTCATTCTTTGTCAAATATAATCAAATTATCATCCATCATCTCGCAATTTTTTATACATTCCCTTTGAACTTAATGTATTTTTCCTTGAAGAAACTTAGCCGTAAAACTTCATAGTAGGAAACTCCATGATACCCCTTCTTTTTCATATCAAGGGGGAGTAAACCGGTTCTCAAGGACTTGCAAATAGCCCGTACGTCGTCAGCTTAATACTTTCGTGCCGTTCCGAAAGTATAACAGTTACCCAAAACTTATTGACAAAAATCAGGTGCCTCTTTCGAATCTCCTTCCGTTTCCTTTACAAATGAATTTGATCATAATTATTTTAAAAAATGTTGTTTTTAAGGTTACTAATTCCATTCTTTTAGTTTTATTTTAATACTATTAGACTAATTTTAAATCTATTGATTTAAGAGAGAACATATCTCTAATTCAGTGGGGAACCGGAGTAAGTTCAGCTCTCATCCCCCTCCCCCAATTTTTGATCTGTTCTACTTGTCGTGCTTAAAACTAGTTGTCTTGGTTAAACATAGTGCTGTTTACGTTCATTCAAACTAATTAAATGTTCAGAGAGTCTTTAATGAAATAAATTGTTACAGATGTATGAGAAAGGAGTTCACATGCCGCTTCATGACCGCATTACTTCCAATGCGGCTTCTTACGTCTTTTTTCAACCTTGCTCTGGATTAAAAGGCTTGGGACTCGAGATGATCCTTTGGTGGACTTGCTTGCAGATGACTAGTCTGTTTTTCACAAGATGGATATTAGTGGGAAGGTTGTATTGACAAGTAAAAGTCGACAAAGACCGAAAGTGGATTTTCCTGGTATTTGTTCGTACCCTCTTACTTTATCAGGGTGATGGTACGTGTGACATTGATAGATTTGTCCCGTTCATGACAGACCCGTATGCAGCTTTGTCAATCGCAGGGAGGTTGCTTTGGAACAATATTTACCCAGGACCGTCGCGAGGTTCACATGCTTAGGAGGTGTCATCGTCCCAAATTCCGACTGGCTGGATGTCTTTTTCAACTGAATGGAGGAGCCACCAGGCCATTATCGGAGAGTATGAATGAATACATGAAGCAAAAATGCCCTGAAGAATAAATCTAAGAGGACGAGGTTGACGACTCTTTAAACGGAGCGCCACCATTAGTTGGCGAGGAGCGCACAGAAGATTTTGAAAAGTCACGACCCTTCAGATAGCAGGAAACGGCATTTCCCATGCAGGTACAAGCAAGGCCTACACAAGCAATTTTAGCAATGGTGTAACAAATTAACGTAAAACATTACAGACCTGAAGGAAATACCTTTGAAGACCAGGACAACGATTATCTAAGTGGATCGTCACCATCAGTTGGCGCGGAGCGTACAGCAAATTTTTGAAAATTGCGACCCCTCAGAAAGCCGGAAATGGCATTCCAAGGCTTGTGTTAGCCCCCCCCCCCTCCACCTTTTGCGAAAACTTTAAAGGTGTACCGCTTGAGGTGAAATGTTGATATCAGGTTGAAATAAAGACGAAAAGTACTTTGGCGAACGAAAATGAAGCGAGGAAAGCCTTAGCAACCTTTTCATTTTATTGTTGCTATTATTATAACAACCCTGCCTTAAACAAAAGAATGAAACTGCTTTTTTCAAGGAACGGGATATAATTAACGGTTGGCTTTTACAAAAAAAAAAGTATACGTGTATGTGCACTGGTCGAAAAAGTAATTGCTAATAATCATCTTATTTCATTTTCATGACCACAAAGTTAAGAACATTGACAGTGAGCTACGCTGTAGATTATGAGTAGAGGATTCTCTGCCAAAATATGCAATCATTACATTATAAATCTAAGCGGAGCGCCATGATAATTGGCCCACAGCGTACAAAAATATTGAAAAATAGTGACTTTTCAGAATTCACGAAATAACATTTTCCAGACTTGTAAGTATTGAACTCCAGTAACTCTAAGCAGTCGTTACTTTGAACTTTCGTCTGCTACAAAATTTTCACTCTTCTAAGAAATGAATAAATTGCATGACACGATCAGAAAATTACCAGATAAAATGGAAGGTACCATTTCAATTTTCCGCCCAAAACTTAGGGCTCTTTATACATCTGGGTACTCTTCTGTCTGCATGTGCAATCTAAAAACAGGCAGCTGTAACACCTCCCTGGTTGGAATCATCCCACAACGTTTTACAGCTTCCGCCCGAACGATAATTTACCATATAGGGCAAAATCATGTGCCAACTCTGAAGTGAAACTGAGCAGGGAGCTGGAAGACTCCAACTCACTGAAATGAGGTATTTATAATTGTTTTGTGCAGACTCCCAGATTGTGTGGCCGAGTTTTATTTTGTTTTGGAATATTTCATGCAAAATTTTACAGCGACCATAACACTTTTTATTGTCGAGGAAGACTCTGGAAAGGATTCAGGCACCGTAACAGATTTAAGTGATTAAAAGCACGCCGGGTCGCTTAAGACTTATATGACTGTCATTTTTTTAAACCTCTGCCCGAAATTCAGATCTTGCGAAAATTTGGGCAGTCGTCTACCTGTTCCATGGGCCTGGGGTTTGAGGGGAGGGGTTTTAACTCTCCGTGTTGGTTTTTGTGTCTTTTCATAAGATTAGCACCATAGGCTACCTTTAAATTAAAATTTGGGTTACACATTTAACAGATTGAAAGGAACTAGAAAAATCTGCGAGAGTGGGGTGGTAAATCAGTGCATTGCTCCGGCTACGCTTAGTACTTGAGAACGTGTACTCCAGTTACCTAAATACCCACGCAGACTTACTTAACAGACTTTAACCTGTCAGACTACCACACTCTAAAAAGACTATGGTCAATTTGACCATTGATTTGGTCACCTAAGCACCGACCTATATTACATGGTCAAATTTTTTAACACATCTGCAATGAAAAATAATCAATTTATGGTCAGATCTGACCATAAAATAGTAACTTTTGACCAAGGTTTGGGTCAACTATTTGACCATTGTTTGGGTCGGTGCATAATTGACCATAGTGCATTTAGAGTGCAACACAGGGTCGTGTGTGTATTCCGCCCACCTGTCGCGTGAGCATACATGAGGTTTCAATAGAGGGACGCAATGCCTGACAGATCGCTATCATGGGGGAGAGGTCAAGGGGAGAGACACTTCCTGGACAAACTTCCCATTTTGAATTTGGGAAAAGGGATGGAATTCAAAATGTCCTACATTCAATAGTATTTTTAAACACGCATGACCACCAAAATAGGTTCCCGCACCCATAACAGAAAGTTGCCAGTTTCAGAATCTTCATGGGAAGTGGATTCCACAACAAAAGCTATCTGCAAATCGCTAAAGGTCATCCGTCTTCCGAATAGGTAAATTGCTGCTATTTCATTTCATTGCATTCATTTCATTTATTTGCTTGCTATTCATTCAAGGTCAGAAGCAAGCAGAAAAACTCGTAAACGGCTTAAACTAATTGGTTGGAAATAAATCTGTTAACCCCCTCTAAGTATCTGAAGCTCGCGGAGAGCCTGGAAATTTCGTTAATTTGATAACCGTTTTGAGAGAACATGTCCAAAAGTGATTCTTGTTCAAAAACCCCTCCAATCCCATCCCACTGAAACTCTACAGAAAAAAAGATTAAATGCCCCTGGTAGAAAACTGGAAATCGAGGGATCCGGGGCCACATCCACACGAACAATAGACAATTATTGGATTGATGCATAATTTAGATGTGATTTAGATGCTACTGAAAATTATTAAGTCGATAAAACTCTGGAGCCAAAATTGGCGAACATTTTGTGACCAGGCAAATGGGGGGTTCTAGGTAAGGACATTTGAAAACTTTTGGGGATTTCTGTTGAATATTCTGCTCTTCTCATGAGCAACATCAATAGATAGACGGAACAGAAGAAGTACAATAGTGTGTCACATATTTTACCATATCAATAAGCCAGTTTAGAGTTACCGTTTTGTTATAACGGTCAAAGGTTATAGGGAGCCAACTTTGCTAAGCAACGCATAGCGCAGAGTTCACAAATCTATGCAGAGCAGGTTCCCCAGGCCTCAGGGAGTAAACTGAGGACGTAACCATACTGAATGCACGGTAACAACTCTGAATTGGCTTATGCAGACTGTCAGACTATTATGGAACATTCTGAACATTTTTAGCTTCCTTTTAATAAAAAAAAATAGGCTTCTGGACCTTATTGAAAAAATAAGGAATTCTGTGGCAAAACATTTGAATCATTAATTGAAAAGGTTGGGTCTTTACTAAATAGTTTGTATTATCTGATAAGCAAAGTTAAACAGATCGTTTCGACGACTGAAGTTTGATGAGATTACAACTTTAATCCTAAGAATTAAGATTCTGTCCAGAGAATTTACAAATCTTGACTCCCTTTTCACAAAGTTTTGAATTTGGTTGGAAAATTTGAGGGAATTTTGTATAAAGGATCTGCACTCCCCGTGTAAGCAAAATAATGCAGATCGTCGGAGAACTGAAGTAGTCGAGGTTGCAATCATTAATGCACAAATTAAAGTCCTCCGTCAAAATAGGATTATTTCTCCTCTAGGAAGTTAGTCTTCCCATATGGGAGAAAAACCATGCCCACCATGTTAGCGCAAATTATCTATTATAGGTCCAAGTGCACCTTATTGTTTAATGGTTTTATATTTGAAAGTTTAGCTGAAATTAACACAGCAGGCCTGGTTTTGAGAAAAACTTTCCTATTTTTCTATGGAATGTTGAATATTAACTGTTTAAATCATTATGTAAAGAGTTTCTGTTCATGCAGATTCTTTCAATCTTCCATGTTTCAACCCGAATGTGGGAAATATACTTTTTGCTCAGGGTTTCGAGAAACTTTCACTTGTAGTAACTTCCCCACAGAACACTTTGTGCTGTGTTAAATTGGTAACAAAGGTAAGGGTTCCATGTTGACGAATTATTCTGATGGTGTCCGTTCGCTGAACAAGTTGGGCAACACAGGCCTATCTTGACTTTTTGTAAACTTATTAGTAACGGCATCTGTATATGGGGTTCATCTAAATCTGTATATGGCTCCCATAAACACATAAGGTGAAGCCCCATTGACCCATACATGGGCGGCGACCCGTCTTTGAAAGTGGAGGGATATAGTTGGTGTCATTATCTAAGCGGAACGTCACCATCAGTTGGCGCGGAGCGTACAAAGAAAATTTCGGCCAAAATTACGCCTGAGATCACCGGAAACGGCCCTTTCCGGGTTATCTAAAGTGATATCATAGCAACTGTCAGAAGTGTATTTCATGAAAAGGTTAAAAGGCCTATGTGAAAAGTACTGAAAGGTAAAAGTTGTCTGATTGCCTTAAAAGGGGGTTTATGTTTTCTGAATCTAGTGAAAAGAAAAGCATTGAGCAGTGGCGTAACTAAGCTTTTTCGGGGGGGGGGGGGGGGGGCAAACACCCAAATTTTCCTGATTTTTCAATTAATTGTGAACGTCATTTCTCTGGGGACGTGCTTCTCGGTTCGCAAAGCGCGTCGAAATTTCTGCCCCTTTTCAACAAAGTTTTGAAAATGTGGAGCTTGTATTGAAGAAAGTTTTGGATTCTGGGTTCCTTATAGAACGAAATATTAAAGGTTCGGGGTAACTGGGGAATCAGTATTCCAAAGATTGTTGTTGCTACACCAAAGATTTTTGTTGCTACACAGTGTTATCTGGACCTACAAATTGAGGCTGTACGACGACATTTGAAGAGTCAAGAGCTTATATTATAGTAAAAGTTTGAAATTTAACGGAAGAAAATTCATGAAAAGAGCACTGTAGTTGCCAATATCACTTAATGATTTCGCGAATCTTGTCATTTCCAGAGTTTGGAAAAGTTTACCAACTTACTTTAACTTTTTACATATTTTCCAAATCTGAAGTTTTGTTTTCATGGGAGAATATAGGCCTAGTGTACAGTATCCCTCATCCAATTTCATGGGGTATATATCCCCCACCCGCCCCACCACCACACCCCCAGGATCGCCTGCCTTGGGCCCACATAATGTTGTACCGGAGATGAGTAAGACTGAGTTTACTATGGGTGTCTCGCGCTCACAGGGGTATTATGCACTTATGGTATATTTTTTACTAGTTGTCAAATACATAGCACCAAAAATACTCAACATGGCTCATGTGGTCCATAGGTATGAGCTTGACCATATGAGCCTTATTAACCTCTGGGGACATGACTGGCACCATCGACAAGATATGAGAATATTCCGGTTACCTGGGTCAGTAGTTACGCCAATTATCGATATTTGCCAAGATGGTGATCAGTATGACACGAAATGAATCCCATTGGACATGATATAGTCTTGGGAAGGTCAAATTCCTTTATTCAGGCACTCTTTGGATCTCAAAAATGTAATTTAGAAATATATGTTCTTGGACTGCATGGGCCCTACCTATCATTCATGATCCACCTCGACTTTTCTCTAAACTGCTGGAAGTACATAGCTGTAAACTATCTATAAACATTGCTGCGTCCGCAACAAGGTATGCTGTATTATGACGGAACAATTGCCCCATGGAAACACGAAGTATGGGTTATAAAGGTGCTGATAAGTCTTAAGAAAGAGCGATAAGTTCCATTATGTTTGAGGCCGAGGCTGTTCACTTGAATTTTCCTCAAACAGTCTACATATAAACCCACAGCGTCATAACCAAAAGGTTGTTTGCATGGTTAATCACGCCGAGCCTGCATTTCAACAAGAAATACACCTTGTGTGTATGAAACCACAGAAGAAAAGTACGCCCTCTAATTAAGGCAAACAGTTATCTCATGATGTACCGATCTTACAACATGAAATGTAGAAAGTCCATTTGTGTACCGGTAGAGCATGTGCATACGGTGACATCGCAAAAAGGTTGTTGTGGGTGAATTTTTCATTCAACAAAGCGCCGTTCCCCCAATATGTAGTCAAGAAGATATTTAAAGTTTAAAAATTTACCTATTTCTTACCGTCTTTTTACTTCAACAAAAGGGTTTTCTTTCCAAGCCCTATTCAATGACAAATCTGCAAAATGTCGATTTCTGTAAGACTATGTTTGAACAACAGTCCAGTAGGCGCGGTTTTAGAGGGGATACAAGCCCCCAAAATGTGTTCAAGTCCCCCCCCCCCAACAAAAATGCCCAGCCGAGGTTGTGTATACCTTATTGCCGTATTTCAGAATACTGAAAAGAAACTGCCAAAAGATCTATTACATAGGCCTATGACATATATGCTGCGCCCACCTCCAGCCTAATGTCCTGCAGGTCGTACAGGTGGTTGCATGAGTCATGTTCACGAGAACCACTGTGATGCATGCTTTTCAATGTAGGCAAGAGTTTAATGCCCCTGCATGAAATTATTAGGTAATTTTATTCTGTTTTCTCCCATAAAAGCCGAACTCAACATTGATTATATAGTTTTGAACTACGCAATACCGATTTAAAATCAGTTGGTATTCATTTGATGGGTGAAAATTTCTGCCATATTTGTACGTCTGAAACGTTGTGCAGCAATGCTTATTCAAATTTGTGGTCACGTGACAATCTGTGAAATATTGCGCAATATTGGGTTAAGATTTCCAACTGTATACTACCCGGTAAGTCCATGTACAATGATAACATGTTGATCAGTGGGCATGTCGACAACCACGCTTCGACCTGTTAACGTACTATGTACAGTGCGGAAACATAGTGCAGGCAATTCTGTACATCACAAAGCTGGAGTCCATTAATACAGAAATGTTAACACTTTAAAGCAAATCAAAGTTTGGGAAAATTTCCATCCCCACCCCCTCGATTCTGGAAATGAAAAAAATGAAAATATGACATTTTTGTACTGGATTACTGATCATCAAGGGACACCGGTCAATCCGGCAATGTGCTGTTACCTAAATTTTCTTCCCATAAATTTATACTTTCTCGTATATGAGCTCTTGCTTTTCAATAGTTTATCTAAAAAGGAGAGCAACAATTTTGAAACCCGTCCGAGGACCTCAATCCACAGACCTAAGATAAGAATATGTAATAGCAAGGATTCTTAGTCGTCGTGCAATCAGAATCGCTAATGCGGGAGGGGGGGGGGGTGTGCAGAATGTCAAATAACCCTAGAAGTTTAACTTTTCTCATAAAAACCCAGAACCCAAATTTTCTGCAGTGCAAGCTCCATACTTTGAAACATTTGTTTAAAAAAGGCCTTTTGGCTACGGTCATTTGAAGTATCTGTTTGGTTTCACCGAACGGCCCTTTGCCAGAGGGTCGGGAGGACTTTAGAAAAAGTATCTGTTCTTTTCATCCAGTCTACAGTGGAGCCATACATGACAGACCAATAATATAAATGATCTGAGGGTCTTAAGGTTGATCACGTATTATCCTTCAGTGGACGTAATAGCTTCTCCGGGAAGCAAGGAAATTTTTGGTTTCGCGGGATGGCCTTTTGCCAGAAGGCCGAGAGGACTTTAGAAAAAAAAGGGTGAACATTTCAGAGCACTTCGCGCTCCGTAAATTTGAATGACTGATCACCATTTGAATTGTGATCTGTGAGGGGCATGATGTGGTTTTCCTGCAGCTCATAGATTCCAACAAGAAACCCAGAATGGAGTATTTTCTGCAATGCGAGCTCCATAGACGAAACCGAACAGCGCTATTTTATATGACTGTCGTCGGCCATCAGTGGGGTCCAGTAGCCTCAAATCGTTTTCATTTAAATGTAACTACAAACCCTCATATGAAGTGAAATTGAGGGAGTTAAGGGGCATATCAGTTCATAACTACCCATGGTGCAGGTAAGCAATGAAATTGAAAGATTAAAGGTGATCGACCCCAGTTATGGCCGACTATAGTCGGACCATCAATTGCTGTTAGAATTCGTCTATACTTTGTAATAATTGTTAAAAATGGTAACAAAATCAGGGCACTTTGCGTTCCTCAAGTTGCATACCTATACGTGTATACGAATGGGCATCGGTTTAAAAAAAAGAAAATTTTCGTGCACTGGGAAAAAAGTCTAGCTACGTCACTGCACACACTGTTTAGATTCTATCTTCGCACTTCGTAATTTAATTCCGTTAAATGAATCATGGATTTGGAAAATCGACGTCTAAGTTTACAAATCACATAGTTTCATTGTTTCGTATTAAACTATAGAAACAGATGTCATAAGTGACATCGATGGTAGCGCTAAAAAATCGAGTTAACGGATTAATCGTATATTGGATTTTAAAAACGAGTCGTTTTTAATGGCAGTTCCCTTAGTCAGATGTACATCAATACAGGTTGTTCTCCTTACAATACCAGTAATCAGGACTGGTTGCTCGTAGTCTCCCAGTGCGTAAAATACATCTAGGTAATAACATGCCTGTACATGACATGAATAATAGGCCAATACTTTGACTGTATTATATATGGTATGATACTGTATTAATTATCATGGTCTTCAGCCTGTCATAGCCGATTCTCATATTTAGAAAAACTAATTCCTGAATTACCCCCTGCGAATTTAAGTTCCGTTTAACCCCCCCCCCTCCCCACCCCTCATATCATTAGAACATCGCATGCAGACCAGGTACTAGTGAAACTGTATAACGTACTAAGTTTTTTTTTTCTGAAAGTTCCATGGCATGTAGTACACCGATTGTGTGGTACTTCAGGTTGTAAGATCGCAGAGTTCACAATGAAGTCATACATAGTTTACATGATGTCGGACGTGCAAGGAATACCCAACGTCTCACTGGAAGTTAGCTAGTTAGTTAGATAAAGTTTTAAGGCCTAGTTTCTAACCTATTGGTTCAAGTTGAGCCGGTCAAGGCCTTTTTTCCATTAATGGCTCACTGGCTTGTTTCCATACACCATTGCTTATGCGGAGCATCACGCACAACGGCGATATTATGATGTCAATGCAGTACATGGCCAAAACTGCTCCCATGTCATGGTATCGACAGATATCAATGTATCGATATATCTCGTTATTGTGAGATGTCGATGTATCAACCTCATACCTGTACCAGATTGCAGAAAACGCCACTTGACAACACAGCCTAATGATATGTGTCTGAAATCGTGCTTGGGTTGTCGGGAGGTATGTTTGGTATCCTCAGATCGTAAGGGACTGCATTCTGTGACAGTATAATGAATTTGCTACTGCTAACCTGCCAGTTAGATCCTGCAACCCATCTACTTATAGTCTGCAACGCTGTCGTCATCAACTGTTGGGTGGAAATGTCTCATTCTCACACCCCCAACTTCAAGTGCACCTCAAGTTAAAATATTCAAGTTTTAATCAACAGCATGAAAAATGTATTCTAATAGTCTAACTCACATCTTCATAGGACATTCTTGAGCCGAAATATAAAGTGTTGAAATTAATCGACTTAAAAGAAATTTGTGCAATGCGCAATAATTTGTGAGTTTCTTAGTGTAACTGCATTACCTGCTTTGTTTCCCTTGGGAATTAAAATCGTTTTTATGACCTTGAACACTTCCTGTTTTTGCTTGCATAGCATGTTGCACAGAAAGACTTAGTTCATTACATCATCCCACAGAGAAATGGTGCTATGACACCTCAGTTCAAAGTGCAGTATAACTTTCACAAAAACAAAGAATTGCAAAGATTGTAATTTAAGTAGTACAACAATGAAATCACTAGTTATTGCTCAATAAACCACTCTAATTCGGGTGAATAAACTTCAATATTTTAACTTCGGCTCAAGAATATGTTATGAAGATGGGAGTTGGACTGTGAGAATTTATTTTTCATGCTGTTTAAAAGGTTTTTTTTACTTGAAGTATTCTTTGAGAAGAAGGTGCGTGAAAACTGTATCGAGCGAAGAACTCGCACATGGATAGGTGTTGTACAAGATGAGGAGGTATATTTCTGTTTCTACGATTTGTGACAGTCTTCTTTACCATTCTGGTTGTCTGTAGTTTTACCTCATATCTTATCCATCTTGACTATACTGCCATTGTCGAATTTCAAAATCCTAAACCTAGTGCTAAATATTTTTTTTACATAGGGTCACCTTTCGGACAACGATACTTACTGGTAAGTGCTTACTGGTAACTAATGGGCTGGGCAGCCTGGGCGATGAACTTTAGATACAGTGCTGCATGGAGAAGTAAAGTGTTAGCTACAAAATACTGAAATAGTGAGACAGTATGATTCAGTTAATTTTGGGTGCATTGTATTTCCCTCAAAAATGCTATTTTGTCAGTTTGTTTAATGATTACAGACTGGCGGCAAAAAAGAAAAATATATGCCTCGCTTTGAAAAATATTCCTAAATATTTTCTGAAAGAGATTTCTCTGGGACTTAACTAGACCACTTCAAATAATGTTGGGAACCAGTTTTCTGTTAACGGAGAAAAAATCCCGCATCTCAGTGTCTCATTAGCATGAAGCGTTTGGTATATATATATATATATATATATATATATATATATATATATATATATATATATATATATATATATATATATATATATATATATATATATATATATATATATATATATATATATATATATATATATATATATATATATATATATATACCGACCATGTATTTATGCTGTAAAAGCAAACAAAACCCTACTTAAAGTTTCTCACAAATCAATGCGATCGTCAGGGGATCTCGGTTAACAATGAACACAAGCCTTCGCCGTTCTGGGTTTTTAACCATTGCCCGCTTGAGTAACTTTCTTGCGTGTGTGGTGATGGCGGCATTGTGATAGAATCTCCGATCTTTTGTTCAAGAGGTTGGGGGAACGGTGATCGACTATAGCAAGTTTTTCAGCTTGACAAAGGTTACAAAAGCCAGATGGAGTTTAGGAGTTTAGGAGTTCCCCTTCCCCCTTCCAACACAAACTAAAGAATGACGCCAAGAAAACGTCATCTCTTAACAAAGTGCTAATCCCTGCCGATAAAACCCGAAATTTATACGCAGCTAACCCAGATGATTACACCAAGCTCCTTAATGACAACATTACACAAAAATACAAAGTTGCTGACGCATCTCTTGTTGCTGACATCAACAAAGAACAGACAGACATTGCCTCTAAGATTGATATCCAGGACCGTATCAATCACATGGAGGAGAGAGAAGCTTTCATCACTGTCAAGGACCATAAAGAAAATTTCCCCAACAAAATATCATGCAGATTAATCAACCCTGCCAAGAGCGAAATGGGACGAGTCAGTAAAATTATCCTTGAACGTGTAAATGAAAACCTGCGGGCCGCCACGAAAGTTAACCAGTGGAGAAGCACATCCGCGGTCATTGACTGGTTTACTTCCCTCAAGGATAAGCAGTTCCGTACCTTTATGGCCTTTGATATTGTGGACTTCTACCCCTCCATTTCTCAGCAGCTACTCACTACCGCCCTCACATGGGCTAAGCAGCGTGTGCATATCTCGAGACTGGACTTCTCTATCATCATGCATGCTAGAAAGTCAGTCCTGTTTAGTAAAAATACACCCTGGACGAAACGAAGCAACCCCCACTCCTTTGATGTCACAATGGGCAGTTTCGATGGCGCTGAGGTATGTGAACTGGTCGGTCTCTACATCCTTAACAGCCTTAGGAAGCACGACTGTGTCTCCGATGTTGGACTTTACAGGGACGACGGACTTGCATCCTTGAGAACGCGCTCCGGAAGACTCGCTGACAGAGCCCGCAAGGATTTCATTAAAATTTTCAACGAGTTCGACCTGAAAATCACTATCGAAACTAACCTCCATACCGTAAAATTCCCTCGATGTCACGCTCAATATGAGAGATGGCACCTATGCCCCCTACAGGAAACCCAACGACACCCCCCTGTTCATTAATACCCAGTCAAACCACCCACCCAACATACTCAAAAACATCCCAATGGCTGTAAACAAACGTATTGCTGAGCTCTCTTGCAATCAAGCAGTTTTTGACGCTGCAGCGCCTGCCTACCAAAAGGCACTAGACTCCAGTGGCTTTCAACATAAACTGAAGTACCCCTTTGAGAGCCCGCAAACCCCAAGGCGAAAGAGGAAGCAAAGGCACAGGAAAGTCATTTGGTTCAACCCCCCGTTCAGTAAAACAGTCAAATCTAACGTTGGCAGGGCTTTCCTCAAACTCATAGCCAAACACTTTCCCCCGGGGCATAAGCTGCACAAAATATTTAACAAAAACACTGTGAAAGTCAGTTATAAATGCATGAAAAACATGAAAGCCGTCATAAGCAACCACAACTCTAAGGTGCTTTCAAAGAAAACTGCTACACCCCCAAATCGCGGCTGTAACTGCAGGGTTAAAATTTCTTGTCCCCTTGATGGGAAATGCCTCACATCAGCCGTAGTCTACAAGGCTGAAGTCACTAGTAACGATGCCACACACTCATACATAGGCATGTCTGGCGGCCCATTCAAGGAAAGGTACAACAACCACAAGAAATCTTTTAACTTAGAACGTCATGAAAAATAAACCGAGCTCTCTAAACACGTTTGGTCCCTTAAGAGGAGCGGCCAGGCTTTTACAATTCGTTGGCACATATTAGCACAGTCAAACACACATAGAACTCCATCTGGCTTTTGTAACCTTTGTCAAGCTGAAAAACTTGCTATAGTCGATCACCGTTCCCCCAACCTCTTGAACAAAAGATCGGAGATTCTATCACAATGCCGCCATCACCACACACGCAAGAAAGTTACTCAAGCGGGCAATGGTTAAAAACCCAGAACGGCGAAGGCTTGTGTTCATTGTTAACCGAGATCCCCTGACGATCGCATTGATTTGTGAGAAACTTTAAGTAGGGTTTTGTTTGCTTTTACAGCATAAATACATGGTCGATATCCGCTCTTCTGCTTGCAGAATTGAGCACTCTGTCCAGTCTTGTTTTTGGGCAATTATTTGTATTTGTATATATATATATATATATATATATATATATATATATATATATATATATATATATATATATATATATATATATATATATATATATATATATATATATATATGTATATATATATATATATATATGTATATATATATGTATATATATATATACATATATATATATATACATACATATATATATATATATATATGTATATATATATATATATATACCACTGGATTGAACATTAGGGGGAAATTTGTATATCTTAATACGTTTAGGCGAAATGAAAAGCAATAAAATACATAACTGTATATTTCACCTTTAAGGAGAAACATATACATGTACGTAAATTCAATAGTCCATAAGTTGTACGTGTTAACAGATAGGCGTCCGTAATTTGGTCAACATTGAAGTAATTAGGTATATTACGTACCCCCCATATGTATTTTTACACTAACGTATTCCCATTAAAACAGTGTGTGAAAACGTAGATTTTCCCCCTTACGGTAATTCCCCCTAACGTTGATATTTTGCCCAAAAATTTCCCCTTATTCCACAATTAGGTATATATATATATATATATACATATATATATATATATATATATATATCTATATATATATATAACCGTAATAGTAAAAATTAATTAGTAATGTCAACCAGGCAATGGTAAAGTGCTCAACCCTGTGAAGGGAGCTGTAATATTGAAAAGGTTGCAATAAGTTCTTACAACATAGCTTTAAAGAACTGTTTCGTAAGGGCCAATAATGTAGGTCCTCACTCCTCAGAAGCCTGAATCTACTTCAGGCTTCTGAGGAGTGAGGACCTACATTATTGGCCCTTACGAAACAGTTCTGTAAAGCTATGTTGTAAGAACTTATTGCAACCTGTTCAATATATATATATATATATATATTTATTTATATATATATATATATATATATATTTATATATATATATTTAACAATAAACGTTAACAATGAAAAACAAAGTTAAAATTGACAAAAGGAGTACGATTCAGTATTTATTTAATTAAACTTGGAATTTTTCAACTTCTCCTGAAGCCTTCGTCGGCCAAGACAGACATACTACTAACACATGAAAAAGTAAATTTAAATTAACTGCAGAGCGTTTACTGACCAGTTACGTGCAAACATGCAAAAGTTGGACAATAGACATTGTAGTGAGTGTCACGGTAGAGTAGACCCAGACAGACTCGAGCTAGCTAGCAGGCCTACATGCAAGAGTGAATTTGAAGTAAACACACAAAAAATGTTGAATGGACAAAAGACATCAATTGGTCAAGAATCATTGTAGAACGTATAATGGTTGAGTAGGCCCAAGTCTCTATTGAGACCCTCAGTGTGCGTATTTAATTTAAGGATAAAGTTTATTTCTGTACTTTTACGGTGACGAGGAGATTGAAAGTTTGAACCAAGCAGCACATATTTCAAATTTCGGAGGGAATGATTGGTCCGCCCGAAGTGTTCGGCAACTGGAAAACCGCCTGCATTGTCGCGGATAGACTTCTTGTGGTTGTTAAATCTAAACCGAATCTTAGTGCTAGTTTCTCCGACATAAAGACCTTTAGGGCACATAGTACAGTATAATAAATAAACAGCATTCTGAGAATCACAGTCCAGATTGGGGGGTTTGATAGGAAACTTCGAAAAAGGGAGGAAAATGGGCGAGCACTGGGAAATGTGTTGGCAAACTTGGCAGCGGGGTTTATTGCAAGGTATATTTTCTAGGGGTGGTTTGGATAACGGAGAAAGTTTAGCAGACGTAAGCAGTTGTCTTAGATTGGGAGGCTGGCGAAGAGGTAACAAAGGTGGCTTGCTAAAGCATGCATGTTTGCACGTAACTGGTCAGTACAGGCTGTGCAGTTAATTTAAATTTACTTTTTCACGTGTTAGTCGTATGTCTGTCTTGGCCGACGAAGGCTTCAGGAGAAGTTGAAAATTTCCAAGTCTAATTAAAGAAATACTAATCGTACTCCTTTTGTCAATTTTGACTTTGTTTTTCATTGTTATCGTTTATTGTTATTCTTTCGGAGTACACGCGGACATTTCAATTCTTTTATATATATATATATATATATATATATATATATATATAAATCAAATTGGTAAAGCTGGAAAATCTGGCTGGGGTGAAAAAACGATGTTGACTCCACCGGGATTCGAACTCGGACCTCCCGCTTTCTAGTGCGGACGCTCTAACCACTGAGCCATGAAGCCAAGTTGGTTTGGCCTTTGTTCAAATAACAGATGAAGCAACTCGCAATTCACCTCCTGAGCAGGCGCCTAATTTTTGGAACAGCACTAGTTCTCGTTTGACGCAAGCCTAACCAAAGATCAAAGTTGATGCCATCCAGCTGAACACAATTGTTTATTCGCCAGCGGATCTCCGAAGAGATACAGGAACCTGTGAAAGCAGAGATGAAGTGAAAATAAACGCTGACGACAACTGCGTGGAATATATAAATCAAATTGGTAAAGCTGGAAAATCTGGCTGGGGTGAAAAACCGATGTTGACTCCACCGGGATTCGAACTCGGGACCTCCCGCTTTCTAGTGCGGACGCTCTAACCACTGAGCCATGAAGCCAAGTTGGTTTGGCCTTTGTTCAAATAACAGATGAAGCAACTCGCAATTCACCTCCTGAGCAGGCGCCTAATTTTTTGGAACAGCACTAGTTCTCGTTTGACGCAAGCCCTAACCAAAGATCAAAGTTGATGCCATCCAGCTGAACACAATTGTTTATTCGCCAGCGGATCTCCGAAGAGATACAGGAACCTGTGAAAGCAGAGATGAAGTGAAAATAAACGCTGACGACAACTGCGTGGAATATATAAATCAAATTGGTAAAGCTGGAAAATCTGGCTGGGGTGAAAAACGATGTTGACTCCACCGGATTCGAACTCGGGACCTCCCGCTTTCTAGTGCGGACGCTCTAACCACTGAGCCATGAAGCCAAGTTGGTTTGACCTTTGTTCAAATAACAGATGAAGCAACTCGCAATTCACCTCCTGAGCAGGCGCCTAATTTTTTTGGAACAGCACTAGTTCTCGTTTGACGCAAGCCCTAACCAAAGATCAAAGTTGATGCCATCCAGCTGAACACAATTGTTTATTCGCCAGCGGATCTCGGAAGAGATACAGGAACCCAGGAAAGCAGAGATGAAGTGAAAATAAACGCTGACGACAACTGCGTGGGAATATATAAATCAAATTGGTAAAGCTGGAAAATCTGGCTGGGGTGAAAAACGATGTTGACTCCACCGGATTCGAACTCGGGACCTCCCGCTTTCTAGTGCGGACGCTCTAACCACTGAGCCATGAAGCCAAGTTGGTTTGGCCTGTTCAAATAACAGATGAAGCAACTCGCAATTCACCTCCTGAGCAGGCGCCTAATTTTTTGGAACAGCACTAGTTCTCGTTTGACGCAAGCCCTAACCAAAGATCAAAGTTGATGCCATCCAGCTGAACACAATTGTTTATTCGCCAGCGGATCTCCGAAGAGATACAGGAACCTGTGAAAGCAGAGATGAAGTGAAAATAAACGCTGACGACAACTGCGTGGAATATATAAATCAAATTGGTAAAGCTGGAAAATCTGGCTGGGGTGAAAAAACGATGTTGACTCCACCGGGATTCGAACTCGGGACCTCCCGCTTTCTAGTGCGGACGCTCTAACCACTGAGCCATGAAGCCAGGTTGGTTTGGCCTTTGTTCAAATAACAGATGAAGCAACTCCTGAGCAGGCGCCTAATTTTTTGGAACAGCACTAGTTCTCGTTTGACACAAGCCCTAACCAAAGATCAAAGTTGATGCCATCCAGCTGAACACAATTGTTTATTCGCCAGCGGATCTCCGAAGAGATACAGGAACCTGTGAAAGCAGAGATGAAGTGAAAATAAACGCTGACGACAACTGCGTGGAATATATAAATCAAATTGGTAAAGCTGGAAAATCTGGCTGGGGTGAAAAACGATGTTGACTCCACCGGATTCGAACTCGGGACCTCCCGCTTTCTAGTGCGGACGCTCTAACCACTGAGCCATGAAGCCAAGTTGGTTTGGCCTTTGTTCAAATAACAGATGAAGCAACTCGCAATTCACCTCCTGAGCAGGCGCCTAATTTTTTGGAACAGCACTAGTTCTCGTTTGACGCAAGCCCTAACCAAAGATCAAAGTTGATGCCATCCAGCTGAACACAATTGTTTATTCGCCAGCGGATCTCCGAAGAGATACAGGAACCTGTGAAAGCAGAGATGAAGTGAAAATAAACGCTGACGACAACTGCGTGGAATATATAAATCAAATTGGTAAAGCTGGAAAATCTGGCTGGGGTGAAAAACGATGTTGACTCCACCGGATTCGAACTCGGGACCTCCCGCTTTCTAGTGCGGACGCTCTAACCACTGAGCCATGAAGCCAAGTTGGTTTGGCCTTTGTTCAAATAACAGATGAAGCAACTCGCAATGCACCTCCTGAGCAGGCGCCTAATTTTTGGAACAGCACTAGTTCTCGTTTGACGCAAGCCCTAACCAAAGATCAAAGTTGATGCCATCCAGCTGAACACAATTGTTTATTCGCCAGCGGATCTCCGAAGAGATACAGGAACCTGTGAAAGCAGAGATGAAGTGAAAATAAACGCTGACGACAACTGCGTGGAATATATAAATCAAATTGGTAAAGCTGGAAAACCTGGCTGGGGTGAAAAACGATGTTGACTCCACCGGGATTCGAACTCGGGACCTCCCGCTTTCTTAGTGCGGACGCTCTAACCACTGAGCCATGAAGCCAAGTTGGTTTGGCCTTTGTTCAAATAACAGATGAAGCAACTCGCAATTCACCTCCTGAGCAGGCGCCTAATTTTTTTGGAACAGCACTAGTTCTCGTTTGACGCAAGCCCTAACCAAAGATCAAAGTTGATGCCATCCAGCTGAACACAATTGTTTATTCGCCAGCGGATCTCCGAAGAGATACAGGAACCTGTGAAAGCAGAGATGAAGTGAAAATAAACGCTGACGACAACTGCGTGGAATATATAAATCAAATTGGTAAAGCTGGAAAATCTGGCTGGGGTGAAAAACGATGTTGACTCCACCGGGATTCGAACTCGGGACCTCCCGCTTTCTAGTGCGGACGCTCTAACCACTGAGCCATGAAGCCAAGTTGGTTTGGCCTTTGTTCAAATAACAGATGAAGCAACTCGCAATTCACCTCCTGAGCAGGCGCCTAATTTTTTGGAACAGCACTAGTTCTCGTTTGACGCAAGCCCTAACCAAAGATCAAAGTTGATGCCATCCAGCTGAACACAATTGTTTATTCGCCAGCGGATCTCCGAAGAGATACAGGAACCCTGTGAAAGCAGAGATGAAGTGAAAATAAACGCTGACGACAACTGCGTGGAATATATAAATCAAATTGGTAAAGCTGGAAAATCTGGCTGGGGTGAAAAACGATGTTGACTCCACTGGATTCGAAGCCGGGACCTCCCGCTTTCTAGTGCGGACGCTCTAACCACTGAGCCATGAAGCCAAGTTGGTTTGGCCTTTGTTCAAATAACAGATGAAGCAACTCGCAATTCACCTCCTGAGCAGGCGCCTAATTTTTTGGAACAGCACTAGTTCTCGTTTGACGCAAGCCCTAACCAAAGATCAAAGTTGATGCCATCCAGCTGAACACAATTGTTTATTCGCCAGCGGATCTCCGAAGAGATACAGGAACCTGTGAAAGCAGAGATGAAGTGAAAATAAACGCTGACGACAACTGCGTGGAATATATAAATCAAATTGGTAAAGCTGGAAAATCTGGCTGGGGTGAAAAAACGATGTTGACTCCACCGGGATTCGAACTCGGGACCTCCCGCTTTCTAGTGCGGACGCTCTAACCACTGAGCCATGAAGCCAAGTTGGTTTGGCCTTTGTTCAAATAACAGATGAAGCAACTCGCAATTCACCTCCTGAGCAGGCGCCTAATTTTTGGAACAGCACTAGTTCTCGTTTGACGCAAGCCTAACCAAAGATCAAAGTTGATGCCATCCAGCTGAACACAATTGTTTATTCGCCAGCGGATCTCCGAAGAGATACAGGAACCTGTGAAAGCAGAGATGAAGTGAAAATAAACGCTGACGACAACTGCGTGGAATATATAAATCAAATTGGTAAAGCTGGAAAATCTGGCTGGGGTGAAAAAACGATGTTGACTCCACCGGGATTCGAACTCGGGACCTCCCGCTTTCTAGTGCGGACGCTCTAACCACTGAGCCATGAAGCCAAGTTGGTTTGGCCTTTGTTCAAATAACAGATGAAGCAACTCGCAATTCACCTCCTGAGCAGGCGCCTAATTTTTTGGAACAGCACTAGTTCTCGTTTGACGCAAGCCCTAACCAAAGATCAAAGTTGATGCCATCCAGCTGAACACAATTGTTTATTCGCCAGCGGATCTCCGAAGAGATACAGGAACCTGTGAAAGCAGAGATGAAGTGAAAATAAACGCTGACGACAACTGCGTGGAATATATAAATCAAATTGGTAAAGCTGGAAAATCTGGCTGGGGTGAAAAAACGATGTTGACTCCACCGGGATTCGAACTCGGGACCTCCCCGCTTTCTGGTAGTGGACGCTCTAACCACTGAGCCATGAAGCCAAGTTGGTTTGGCCTTTGTTCAAATAACAGATGAAGCAACTCGCAATTCACCTCCTGAGCAGGCGCCTAATTTTTTGAACAGCACTAGTTCTCGTTTGACGCAAGCCCTAACCAAAGATCAAAGTTGATGCCATCCAGCTGAACACAATTGTTTATTCGCCAGCGGATCTCCGAAGAGATACAGGAACCCTGTGAAAGCAGAGATGAAGTGAAAATAAACGCTGACGACAACTGCGTGGAATATATAAATCAAATTGGTAAAGCTGGAAAATCTGGCTGGGGTGAAAAAACGATGTTGACTCCACCGGGATTCGAACTCGGGACCTCCCGCTTTCTAGTGCGGACGCTCTAACCACTGAGCTTTGAAGCCAAGATGGTTTCGGTCTTTGTTCAAATAACAGATAAAGCAACTCGCAATTCACCTCCTGAGCAGGCGCCTAATTTTTTGGAACAGCACTAGTTCTCGTTTGACGCAAGCCCTAACCAAAGATCAAAGTTGATGCCATCCAGCTGAACACAATTGTTTATTCGCCAGCGGATCTCCGAAGAGATACAGGAACCTGTGAAAGCAGAGATGAAGTGAAAATAAACGCTGACGACAACTGCGTGGAATATATAAATCAAATTGGTAAAGCTGAAAATCTGGCTGGGGTGAAAAACGATGTTGACTCCACCGGGATTCGAACTCGGGACCTCCCGCTTTCTAGTGCGGACGCTCTAACCACTGAGCCATGAAGCCAAGTTGGTTTGGCCTTTGTTCAAATAACAGATGAAGCAACTCGCAATTCACCTCCTGAGCAGGCGCCTAATTTTTTGGAACAGCACTAGTTCTCGTTTGACGCAAGCCCTAACCAAAGATCAAAGTTGATGCCATCCAGCTGAACACAATTGTTTATTCGCCAGCGGATCTCGAAGAGATACAGGAACCTGTGAAAGCAGAGATGAAGTGAAAATAAACGCTGACGACAACTGCGTGGAATATATAAATCAAATTGGTAAAGCTGGAAAATCTGGCTGGGGTGAAAAACGATGTTGACTCCACCGGGATTCGAACTCGGGACCTCCCGCTTTCTAGTGCGGACGCTCTAACCACTGAGCCATGAAGCCAAGTTGGTTTGGCCTTTGTTCAAATAACAGATGAAGCAACTCGCAATTCACCTCCTGAGCAGGCGCCTAATTTTTGGAACAGCACTAGTTCTCGTTTGACGCAAGCCCTAACCAAAGATCAAAGTTGATGCCATCCAGCTGAACACAATTGTTTATTCGCCAGCGGATCTCCGAAGAGATACAGGAACCTGTGAAAGCAGAGATGAAGTGAAAATAAACGCTGACGACAACTGCGTGGAATATAGAAATCAAAATTGGTAAAGCTGGAAAATCTGGCTGAGGTGAGAAAACGATGTTGACTCCACCGGGATTCGAACTCGGGACCTCCCGCTTTCTAGTGCGGACGCTCTAACCACTGAGCCATGAAGCCAAGTTGGTTTGGCCTTTGTTCAAATAACAGATGAAGCAACTCGCAATTCACCTCCTGAGCAGGCGCCTAATTTTTGGAACAGCACTAGTTCTCGTTTGACGCAAGCCCTAACCAAAGATCAAAGTTGATGCCATCCAGCTGAACACAATTGTTTATTCGCCAGCGGATCTCCGAAGAGATACAGGAACCTGTGAAAGCAGAGATGAAGTGAAAATAAACGCTGACGACAACTGCGTGGAATATATAAATCAAATTGGTAAAGCTGGAAAATCTGGCTGGGGTGAAAAAACGATGTTGACTCCACCGGGATTCGAACTTGGGACCTCCCGCTTTCTAGTGCGGACGCTCTAACCACTGAGCCATGAAGCCAAGTTGGTTTGGCCTTTGTTCAAATAACAGATGAAGCAACTCGCAATTCACCTCCTGAGCAGGCGCCTAATTTTTTGGAACAGCACTAGTTCTCGTTTGACGCAAGCCCAAACCAAAGATCAAAGTTGATGCCATCCAGCTGAACACAATTGTTTATTCGCCAGCGGATCTCCGAAGAGATACAGGAACCTGTGAAAGCAGAGATGAAGTGAAAATAAACGCTGACGACAACTGCGTGGAATATATAAATCAAATTGGTAAAGCTGGAAAATCTGGCTGGGGTGAAAAAACGATGTTGACTCCACCGGGATTCGAACTCGGGACCTCCCGCTTTCTAGTGCGGACGCTCTAACCACTGAGCCATGAAGCCAAGTTGGTTTGGCCTTTGTTCAAATAACAGATGAAGCAACTCGCAATTCACCTCCTGAGCAGGCGCTTAATTTTTTGGAACAGCACTAGTTCTCGTTTGACGCAAGCCCTAACCAAAGATCAAAGTTGATGCCATCCAGCTGAACACAATTGTTTATTCGCCAGCGGATCTCCGAAGAGATACAGGAACCTGTGAAAGCAGAGATGAAGTGAAAATAAACGCTGACGACAACTGCGTGGAATATATAAATCAAATTGGTAAAGCTGGAAAATCTGGCTGGGGTGAAAAAACGATGTTGACTCCACCGGGATTCGAACTCGGGACCTCCCGCTTTCTAGTGCGGACGCTCTAACCACTGAGCCATGAAGCCAAGTTGGTTTGGCCTTTGTTCAAATAACAGATGAAGCAACTCGCAATTCACCTCCTGAGCAGGCGCCTAATTTTTTGGAACAGCACTAGTTCTCGTTTGACGCAAGCCCTAACCAAAGATCAAAGTTGATGCCATCCAGCTGAACACAATTGTTTATTCGCCAGCGGATCTCCGAAGAGATACAGGAACCTGTGAAAGCAGAGATGAAGTGAAAATAAACGCTGACGACAACTGCGTGGAATATATAAATCAAATTGGTAAAGCTGGAAAATCTGGCTGGGGTGAAAAACGATGTTGACTCCACCGGGATTCGAACTCGGGACCTCCCGCTTTCTAGTGCGGACGCTCTAACCACTGAGCCATGAAGCCAAGTTGGTTTGGCCTTTGTTCAAATAACAGATGAAGCAACTCGCAATTCACCTCCTGAGCAGGCGCCTAATTTTTTGGAACAGCACTAGTTCTCGTTTGACGCAAGCCCTAACCAAAGATCAAAGTTGATGCCATCCAGCTGAACACAATTGTTTATTCGCCAGCGGATCTCCGAAGAGATACAGGAACCTGTGAAAGCAGAGATGAAGTGAAAATAAACGCTGACGACAACTGCGTGGAATATATAAATCAAATTGGTAAAGCTGGAAAATCTGGCTGGGGTGAAAAAACGATGTTGACTCCACCGGGATTCGAACTCGGGACCTCCCGCTTTCTAGTGCGGACGCTCTAACCACTGAGCCATGAAGCCAAGTTGGTTTGGCCTTTGTTCAAATAACAGATGAAGCAACTCGCAATTCACCTCCTGAGCAGGCGCCTAATTTTTTGGAACAGCACTAGTTCTCGTTTGACGCAAGCCCCAACCAAAGATCAAAGTTGATGCAGTCCAGCTGAACTCAATTGTTTATTCACCATCGGACTTCCGAAGAGATACAGGAACCTGTGAAAGCAGAGATGAAGTGAAAATAAACGCTGACGACAACTGCGTGGAATATATAAATCAAATTGGTAAAGCTGAAAAATCTGGCTGAGGTGAAAAACGATGTTGACTCCACCGGGATTCGAACTCGGGACCTCCCGCTTTCTAGTGCGGACGCTCTAACCACTGAGCCATGAAGCCAAGTTGGTTTGGCCTTTGTTCAAATAACAGATGAAGCAACTCGCAATTCACCTCCTGAGCAGGCGCCTAATTTTTTGGAACAGCACTAGTTCTCGTTTGACGCAAGCCCTAACCAAAGATCAAAGTTGATGCCATCCAGCTGAACACAATTGTTTATTCGCCAGCGGATCTCCGAAGAGATACAGGAACCTGTGAAAGCAGAGATGAAGTGAAAAATAAACGCTGACGACAACTGCGTGGAATATATAAATCAAATTGGTAAAGCTGGAAAATCTGGCTGGGGTGAAAACCGATGTTGACTCCACCGGGATTCGAACTCGGGACCTCCCGCTTTCTAGTGCGGACGCTCTAACCACTGAGCCATGAAGCCAAGTTGGTTTGGCCTTTGTTCAAATAACAGATGAAGCAACTCGCAATTCACCTCCTGAGCAGGCGCCTAATTTTTTGGAACAGCACTAGTTCTCGTTTGACGCAAGCCCTAACCAAAGATCAAAGTTGATGCCATCCAGCTGAACACAATTGTTTATTCGCCAGCGGATCTCCGAAGAGATACAGGAACCTGTGAAAGCAGAGATGAAGTGAAAATAAACGCTGACGACAACTGCGTGGAATATATAAATCAAATTGGTAAAGCTGGAAAATCTGGCTGGGGTGAAAAACGATGTTGACTCCACCGGGATTCGAACTCGGGACCTCCCGCTTTCTAGTGCGGACGCTCTAACCACTGAGCCATGAAGCCAAGTTGGTTTGGCCTTTGTTCAAATAACAGATGAAGCAACTCGCAATTCACCTCCTGAGCACTAGTTCTCGTTTGACGCAAGCCCTAACCAAAGATCAAAGTTGATGCCATCCAGCTGAACACAATTGTTTATTCGCCAGCGGATCTCCGAAGAGATACAGGAACCCTGTGAAAGCAGAGATGAAGTGAAAATAAACGCTGACGACAACTGCGTGGAATATATAAATCAAATTGGTAAAGCTGGAAAATCTGGCTGGGGTGAAAAACGATGTTGACTCCACCGGGATTCGAACTGACCTCCCGCTTTCTAGTGCGGACGCTCTAACCACTGAGCCATGAAGCCAAGTTGGTTTGGCCTTTGTTCAAATAACAGATGAAGCAACTCGCAATTCACCTCCTGAGCAGGCGCCTAATTTTTTGGAACAGCACTAGTTCTCGTTTGACGCAAGCCCTAACCAAAGATCAAAGTTGATGCCATCCAGCTGAACACAATTGTTTATTCGCCAGCGGATCTCCGAAGAGATACAGGAACCTGTGAAAGCAGAGATGAAGTGAAAATAAACGCTGACGACAACTGCGTGGAATATATAAATCAAATTGGTAAAGCTGGAAAATCTGGCTGGGGTGAAAAACGATGTTGACTCCACCGGGATTCGAACTCGGGACCTCCCGCTTTCTAGTGCGGACGCTCTAACCACTGAGCCATGAAGCCAAGTTGGTTTGGCCTTTGTTCAAATAACAGATGAAGCAACTCGCAATTCACCTCCTGAGCAGGCGCCTAATTTTTGGAACAGCACTAGTTCTCGTTTGACGCAAGCCCTAACCAAAGATCAAAGTTGATGCTATCCAGCTGAACACAATTGTTTATTCGCCAGCGAATCTCCGAAGAGATACAGAAACCTGTGAATGCAGAGATGAAGTGAAAATAAACGCCAACGACAACTGCGTGGAATATATAAATCAAATTGGTAAAGCTGGAAAATCTGGCTGAGGTGAAAAAACGATGTTGACCCCACCGGGATTCGAACTCGGGACCTCCTGCTTTCTAGTGTGGACGCTCTAACCACTGAGCCATGAAGCCAAGTTGGTTTGGCCTGTGTTCAAATAACAGATGAAGCAACTCGCAATTCACCTCCTGAGCAGGCGCCTAACTTTTTGGAACAGCACTAGCTCTCGTTTGACGCAAGCCCAACCAGAGATCAAAGTTGATGCCATCCAGCTGAACACAATTGTTTATTCGCCAGCGGATCTCCGAAGAGATACAGGAACCTGTGAAAGCAGAGATGAAGTGAAAATAAACGCTGACGACAACTGCGTGGAATATATAAATCAAATTGGTAAAGCTGGAAAATCTGGCTGGGGTGAAAAAACGATGTTGACTCCACCGGGATTCGAACTCGGGACCTCCCGCTTTCTAGTGCGGACGCTCTAACCACTGAGCCATGAAGCCAAGTTGGTTTGGCCTTTGTTCAAATAACAGATGAAGCAACTCGCAATTCACCTCCTGAGCAGGCGCCTAATTTTTGGAACAGCACTAGTTCTCGTTTGACGCAAGCCCTAACCAAAGATCAAAGTTGATGCCATCCAGCTGAACACAATTGTTTATTCGCCAGCGGATCTCCGAAGAGATACAGGAACCTGTGAAAGCAGAGATGAAGTGAAAATAAACGCTGACGACAACTGCGTGGAATATATAAAATCAAATTGGTAAAGCTGGAAAATCTGGCTGGGGTGAAAAACGATGTTGACTCCACCGGATTCGAACTCGGGACCTCCCGCTTAGTGCGGACGCTCTAACCACTGAGCCATGAAGCCAAGTTGGTTTGGCCTTTGTTCAAATAACAGATGAAGCAACCTCGCAACCATTCACCTCCTGAGCAGGCGCTCTAATTTTTGGAACAGCACTAGTTCTCGTTTGACGCAAGCCCTAACCAAAGATCAAAGTTGATGCCATCCAGCTGAACACAATTGTTTATTCGCCAGCGGATCTCCGAAGAGATACAGGAACCTGTGAAAGCAGAGATGAAGTGAAAATAAACGCTGACGACAACTGCGTGGAATATATAAATCAAATTGGTAAAGCTGGAAAATCTGGCTGGGGTGAAAAAACGATGTTGACTCCACCGGGATTCGAACTCGGGACCTCCCGCTTTCTAGTGCGGACGCTCTAACCACTGGAGCCATGAAAGCCGTTGGTTTGGCCTTTGTTCAAATAACAGATGAAGCAACTGCAATTCACCTCCTGAGCAGGCTCAATTTTTGGAACAGCACTAGTTCTCGTTTGACGCAAGCTGTAAAGATCAAAGTTGATGCCATCCAGCTGAACACAATTGTTTTTTATTCGCCAGCGGATCTCCGAAGAGATACAGGAACCTGTGAAAGCAGATGAAGTGAAAATAAACGCTGACGACAACTGCGTGGAATATATAAATCAAATTGGTAAAGCTGGAAAATCTGGCTGGGGTGAAAAAACGATGTTGACTCCACCGGGATTCGAACTCGGGACCTCCCGCTTTCTAGTGCGGACGCTCTAACCACTGAGCCATGAAGCCAAGTTGGTTTGGCCTTTGTTCAAATAACAGATGAAGCAACTCGCAATTCACCTCCTGAGCAGGCGCCTAATTTTTGGAACAGCACTAGTTCTCGTTTGACGCAAGCCCTAACCAAAGATCAAAGTTGATGCCATCCAGCTGAACACAATTGTTTATTCGCCAGCGGATCTCCGAAGAGATACAGGAACCTGTGAAAGCAGAGATGAAGTGAAAATAAACGCTGACGACAACTGCGTGGAATATATAAATCAAATTGGTAAAGCTGGAAAATCTGGCTGGGGTGAAAAAACGATGTTGACTCCACCGGGATTCAGACTCAGGACCTCCCGCTTTCTAGTGCGGACGCTCTAACCACTGAGCCATGAAGCCAAGTTGGTTTGGCCTTTGTTCAAATAACAGATGAAGCAACTCGCAATTCACCTCCTGAGCAGGCGCCTAATTTTTGGAACAGCACTAGTTCTCGTTTGACGCAAGCTCAACCAAAGATCAAAGTTGATGCCATCCAGCTGAACACAATTGTTTATTCGCCAGCGGATCTCCGAAGAGATACAGGAACCTGTGAAAGCAGAGATGAAGTGAAAATAAACGCTGACGACAACTGCGTGGAATATATAAATCAAATTGGTAAAGCTGGAAAATCTGGCTGGGGTGAAAAAACGATGTTGACTCCACCGGGATTCGAACTCGGGACCTCCCGCTTTCTAGTGCGGACGCTCTAACCACTGAGCCATGAAGCCAAGTTGGTTTGGCCTTTGTTCAAATAACAGATGAAGCAACTCGCAATTCACCTCCTGAGCAGGCGCCTAATTTTTGGAACAGCACTAGTTCTCGTTTGACGCAAGCCCTAACCAAAGATCAAAGTTGATGCCATCCAGCTGAACACAATTGTTTATTCGCCAGCGGATCTCCGAAGAGATACAGGAACCTGTGAAAGCAGAGATGAAGTGAAAATAAACGCTGACGACAACTGCGTGGAATATATAAATCAAATTGGTAAAGCTGGAAAATCTGGCTGGGGTGAAAAAACGATGTTGACTCCACCGGGATTCGAACTCGGGACCTCCCGCTTTCTAGTGCGGACGCTCTAACCACTGAGCCATGAAGCCAAGTTGGTTTGGCCTTTGTTCAAATAACAGATGAAGCAACTCGCAAATTCACCCCCTGAGCAGGCGCCTAATTTTTTGGAACAGCACTAGTTCTCGTTTGACGCAAGCCCTAACCAAAGATCAAAGTTGATGCCATCCAGCTGAACACAATTGTTTATTCGCCAGCGGATCTCCGAAGAGATACAGGAACCTGTGAAAGCAGAGATGAAGTGAAAATAAACGCTGACGACAACTGCGTGGAATATATAAATCAAATTGGTAAAGCTGGAAAATCTGGCTGGGGTGAAAAAACGATGTTGACTCCACCGGGATTCGAACTCGGGACCTCCCGCTTTCTAGTGCGGACGCTCTAACCACTGAGCCATGAAGCCAAGTTGGTTTGGCCTTTGTTCAAATAACAGATGAAGCAACTCGCAATTCACCTCCTGAGCAGGCGCCTAATTTTTGGAACAGCACTAGTTCTCGTTTGACGCAAGCCCTAACCAAAGATCAAAGTTGATGCCATCCAGCTGAACACAATTGTTTATTCGCCAGCGGATCTCCGAAGAGATACAGGAACCTGTGAAAGCAGAGATGAAGTGAAAATAAACGCTGACGACAACTGCGTGGAATATATAAATCAAATTGGTAAAGCTGGAAAATCTGGCTGGGGTGAAAAAACGATGTTGACTCCACCGGGATTCGAACTCGGGACCTCCCGCTTTCTAGTGCGGACGCTCTAACCACTGAGCCATGAAGCCAAGTTGGTTTGGCCTTTGTTCAAATAACAGATGAAGCAACTCGCAATTCACCTCCTGAGCAGGCGCCTAATTTTTGGAACAGCACTAGTTCTCGTTTGACGCAAGCCCTAACCAAAGATCAAAGTTGATGCCATCCAGCTGAACACAATTGTTTATTCGCCAGCGGATCTCCGAAGAGATACAGGAACCTGTGAAAGCAGAGATGAAGTGAAAATAAACGCTGACGACAACTGCGTGGAATATATAAATCAAATTGGTAAAGCTGGAAAATCTGGCTGGGGCGAAACAGCGATGTTGACTCCACCGGGATTCGAACTCGGGACCTCCCGCTTTCTAGTGCGGACGCTCTAACCACTGAGCCATGAAGCCAAGTTGGTTTGGCCTTTGTTCAAATAACAGATGAAGCAACTCGCAATTCACCTCCTGAGCAGGCGCCTAATTTTTGGAACAGCACTAGTTCTCGTTTGACGCAAGCCCTAACCAAAGATCAAAGTTGATGCCATCCAGCTGAACACAATTGTTTATTCGCCAGCGGATCTCCGAAGAGATACAGGAACCTGTGAAAGCAGAGATGAAGTGAAAATAAACGCTGACGACAACTGCGTGGAATATATAAATCAAATTGGTAAAGCTGGAAAATCTGGCTGAGGGGAAAAAACGATGTTGACTTCACCGGGACTCGAACTCGGGACCTTCCTCTTTCTAGTGCGGACGCTCTAACCACTGAGCCATGAAGCCAAGTTGGTGTGGCCTTTGTTCAAATAACAGATGAAGCAACTCGCAATTCACCTCCTGAGCAGGCGCCTAATTTTTGGAACAGCACTAGTTCTCGTTTGACGCAAGCCCTAACCAAAGATCAAAGTTGATGCCATCCAGCTGAACACAATTGTTTATTCGCCAGCGGATCTCGAAGAGATACAGGAACCTGTGAAAGCAGAGATGAAGTGAAAATAAACGCTGACGACAACTGCGTGGAATATATAAATCAAATTGGTAAAGCTGGAAAATCTGGCTGGGGTGAAAAACGATGTTGACTCCACCGGGATTCGAACTCAGGACCTCCCGCTTTCTAGTGCGGACGCTCTAACCACTGAGCCATGAAGCCAAGTTGGTTTGGCCTTTGTTCAAATAACAGATGAAGCAACTCGCAATTCACCTCCTGAGCAGGCGCCTAATTTTTTGGAACAGCACTAGTTCTCGTTTGACGCAAGCCCTAACCAAAGATCAAAGTTGATGCCATCCAGCTGAACACAATTGTTTATTCGCCAGCGGATCTCCGAAGAGATACAGGAACCTGTGAAAGCAGAGATGAAGTGAAAATAAACGCTGACGACAACTGCGTGGAATATATAAATCAAATTGGTAAAGCTGGAAAATCTGGCTGGGGTGAAAAAACGATGTTGACTCCACCGGGATTCGAACTCGGGACCTCCCGCTTTCTAGTGCGGACGCTCTAACCACTGAGCCATGAAGCCAAGTTGGTTTGGCCTTTGTTCAAATAACAGATGAAGCAACTCGCATTCACCTCCTGAGCAGGCGCCTAATTTTTTGGAACAGCACTAGTTCTCGTTTGACGCAAGCTCAACCAAAGATCAAAGTTGATGCCATCCAGCTGAACACAATTGTTTATTCGCCAGCGGATCTCCGAAGAGATACAGAAACCTGTGAAAGCAGAGATAAAGTGAAAATAAACGCTGACGACAACTATATATATATAGTATATATATATATATATATATATATATATATATATATATATATATATATATATATATATATATATATATATATATATATATATATATATATATATATGTTGTTATTATGGATGTGAACGATTATAACAGTAAAGTGTACTTGGAATTAGGTAATGTACTACATTATGATAAGTTAAATCAGGACCCTACCGCTGATCATGTTAATGTTATCGTTACTTGGGCTCATAAATGGCTAACAAGAGGGGAAATTGACGAGAAAATTGCTAATTGGGTGGTTAACTGGGAAGCGAAACCCGGTAAGGCTTTCGCTACAGTCAAAACTCACAAGCAGGGCAACCCACTCCGGTTGATCACTTCTGGGTGTGGTACGGCTATTGAAAATCTGTCTGCCTTTACAGAAATTTTTTGCAACCCTTAGCACGTAGTTCCATTCACTTTGTCCGGGACACTACGGACTTCATTAATAAATTGGAAGCTTTCACCAATTCTACACCATTACCAGAGGGTAGCCTTCTAGTATCTTGGGATATAAAAGCCATGTTTCCCAACATTGACAATTCATTGGGACTTAAAGCAGTTAGAGAGGCTCCCGATCGTAGAGCTGTTTGCCAGCCTAGTACTAGTTGTATATTAGAGGCGGTAGAAATTTGTTTAAAGCATAATAATTCTACTTTCAACGGTAAACACTATTTACAGGTTCATGGTACGGCTATGGGCCCTAAAAATGCATGTAGCTATGCAGACATAGCTATGTCTTACATTGATAAAATAGCTACGACTCAAGGGCCATTTGCTCCTAACAACTGGTGGAGATTTAGAGACGATATATTTGAAATTTGGACCCATGGGGTTAAGGCCTTAGAATCCTTTACTAATTTCATTAATTCGATTTATCCCTCCATAGAATTTGTAGTTAGATCTTCGGAATCCAAACTTGAATTTCTCGATGTTTTAGTCCATTTAAATGAAGGAGAGATTTTTACGGACGTTTATTCCAAACCTACAGATGGGCACCTCTATCTGCGCACAGATAGTGCTCATCCGTCCAGCTGTAAGCGGAGCATTCCTTATAGTATTGCCCTTCGACTCAAACGCATTTGTTCTAAACCCCAATTACTAGAGAATCGGTTAGTCGAATATAAACATTATCTTGTTCAAAGAGGTTACAACGAAAACTTCGTGCAAGGCCAGTTTCAAAAGGCCCAACTTATTCCTCGTATTCAACTACTACAAAATCATAAAAAGACCAAGGTCAAAGCTTCCCAGCGGAGTTACCCCCTTATTATGGACTACCACCCGGGCTTACGCCACTTATCCAATATATTGCACGATGGCTTTCATCTGCTTTATAGTTCGCCGAAGATGAAAGATATTTTCCCAGAGAAATCCATTTTTCCCGCCTTTCGGAGATGTAAAACTTTAAAGGAACACCTGCAGGCTTCGAAGCGTAAATCAGTCACAAACTTTGTTGACAACACTGGGTGTAATAAATGTGCAAGAAAGCGTTGCGACCTGTGCTTCAACTTCCTATTAGAGGGTAAATATTTTTCAAGTTCTTGCACCGGTAAAAGGTACTCGATTTCTGAAAGCGTTTCTTGTACTAGCTGTAATGTCATTTATTTAGCCACCTGTTCACTATGTAACTTACAATATGTTGGATCTACTGTCACCCCCTTTAAGGTCCGGTTTCGAAACCACAAATCGGACCTCGTTAATAACAAATCGAGGTGTGAGTTATCAGTACACTTTAACTCTAAGTCTCACAATCTCGACCATATTCGTTTTATTATTATTGAAAAAATTAGCAGTACCTCTAATGTAAACACCATTTTAACGTAACGGGAAGCTTATTGGATGGCACAACTATGTACTGTGCACCCTTTTGGTCTAAACAAGAGAAAAGAATTCAATTCTCGTAAAAGAGTCAGCTACTGGTCCTAGTTTTTGTTCATTATTGCCGTACCTACAGTATTTCGCTTCTCCTCTAAAAGGTTTTATCTTTTACTTTCCCCTTTTGAATTCGTTTTGCTTTTGTTCCTCTCTTTTATTTGTTTTTACGCTTTAATGGTTTTTCTCCGGGGATTGGTAGTAGACGGCTATTTCTTGGTATCGTTTTAGAGACTTGTGTAGTCTATTGAGGGGGGCTTTTTACTTTTGACCTTTTACCTTTTAATTCTGATGCACAGGGGTATTTATAACGTCTTTTAGCTTGTTTCATTTTACTTGGCTGTTGAAGGTTGAATAAATAACCGAAAGCTACCAGGCACGGTGCGCTTCTTGTCATCTTTAGCGTGTAGTTGACCGCCACTTAACTTTTCTCACTCAAAATATGCAATATTTCAGTGGTGTCTGTGAATCCTATGTGGATCCTACTTGCTAAGCGAGAAATTTTGTTGGTTCCAGTACATTTCATTCAACATATATATATATATATATATATATATATATATATACATACATACATATAAATATATATATATATGATCCCCTAATACCGACTGACACCTTGTTCTCACACAAAATTGTTTTCAGTTTAATGGGCGTTTTTTCCGCCAAGTTAAAGGAGTGGCCATGGGAACCAAAATGGGTCCTCCTGTTGCCTGTTTGACCATGGGTCACTTTGAAGAACAACTATTTTCTCAGTATACCGGGCCCCGACCTATACTTTACAAAAGGTATATTGATGATATTGTAGGAGTTGCCAATGGATCCCGCCGTGATTTAGAAACCTTTATCGACTTTGTTAATTCCTTTTGCCCCTTTTTGAAATTTACCCATTGTATCTCGGACTCATCTGTTGTTTTTCTCGACCTTAAACTGTCCATTAACAACCGTACAATTACCTCTAACTTACACTTTAAGCCAACCGACTCGCATAACTACCTATTGTACCCTTCTAACCATCCCAAATCCTGTACTAAATCTATCCCTTATTCCCAGCTCCTACGAGCCAGGCGAATATGTTCGGAGGATTCTGACTTCTCCACAGCCTCTGAAGAAATTTTATCCGTTTTTGAAAAACGCCAGTACCATGCCAAAATCCTCTTTAATGCCCTGCGCAGAATTCAAGGAACCAGCAGAGAGGAAGCCTTGGAGAAAAGGAACAAATCTGGTTCAAATCTACGTATTCCTTTGGTTATTTCATATCACCCTTCGGTCCGTCCTATTTTACGTGCCATCTACAAAAATGTAGAGTCGCTCCGACAAGACCCTTCAACCCGTGATGTTTTCCCGGAACCCCCCATTACTGCTTTTAGAGTTGAGAAAAATTTAGCCAACCATTTAGTTCGGGCTTCCCACCCACTCAATTCTTTGTACGACACCCCTGATACCTTTCTCTGTAATCGTCCGAGGTGTAATACATGCCCAGTTGTTGGCAAACACGACCTCGTCAACATTTCAGGCCCCAACGGCAATAGCTTCATTGTCAAACAAAGATTCTCCTGCATTTCCTCCAATGTAGTTTATATTTTAGCTTGTGGGAGATGTAACTCGTTGTACGTGGGAGAGACCAAGCGCCGCCTCGCGGATCGAGTCACCGAGCACCTTAGGTCCATCAAACAGAATCTCCATGGATACCCGGTGGCTGCACATTTCAATCCCCCTTCACCTTGTTCAATACAGCATTTTACCGTTACGGCAGCTGTAATGTGCCTAGGCTCCGATCGTGACCGCCTTAGTGCTGAAAACCGACTGATCATGAGGCTAGGTACTCTCGCTCCACACGGCCTTAACGTTAGAATTGACCTTTTGTAATATTCACCGCTTTTTTTTGAACCAGTTTTTACTCCTTTTACACTTACCTGTTCGTGCTCGTTTTTTACTGTGTAGGCCTTATTTTTTTGCCGATCCTAGTTTTTGTCTACTTTTTCCCCCTTTTTTCCGACCATGTTCGATTTTTACGTGCACTTTTTCCACCAGGACGCTCTTTTTCTCTTTTTGATTTGTGTTTTATCCTTCGCACTCATGTTTCCTGACTATCACTTTCGTCCGGTTCTGTTTTTACAGCGATCGCTTCAGATTTGATGTTTGTCGTGTCCAATTGTTACTGTTAGTTGTTCAGTTTGGTTTTTGCCACCTGATGAAGGGTTTATACCCGAAACGTCGTGGAGTTTTCCGCAAACTTTTAAGCACTTTTTACTACCTCTTTTCGACCTACACGTTCCACAGTGCTCCGCAGCATATATATATATATATATATATATATATATATATATATATATATATATATATATATATATATATATATATATATATATATATATATATATATATATATATATATATATATATATATATATATATATATATATATATATATATATATATATATATATATATATATATATATATATATATATATATATATATATATATATATATATATATATATATATATATATATATATATATATATATATATATATATATATATATATATATATATATATATATATAGACAGGACTGAGAAATTAATAATACTGATGACCAACAAGATTGATAGATATCCGAATATATTTCAATCCCACCTGGGATCTTCCTCAGCGGATTAGACGGAGAACGTACAGCGATTACAAATGAAAATGTAAATGATAACGCTTAACGATTTTAAGTTATTGTTCAAAGTTAATACATTGAAGCGCGCGTCATGAGTTAGTAATAAATGACGCGTTTGCAAGGATCAAAATAAAGAAATTATGACGCATTGCTACAATATTGTGACGCAACTGTGATAAAGACACGCTTAGAGATGATTTCAAAATGATGTGGGGGTAAAATGATAGGAAACCCCGATCTTTGTTTAAGCCATGGGAGACTGTTTTCAAGTAATGGATCATTTTAAGTTCGAAGATTTTCCTCTCCCGGATGTCGGAAAAACCCCCTTTAAGAATAAAACACTTAAAATCCCTCGAGTGATTAGCTTCGCTAAAATGCTTACCTACTGGCAGGCATTGAGTTCCGTCTCTAATGCTCTGTTTGTGGTTATTTATTCTTAGGCGAAATTTAGTAGAGGTCTCTCCAACATAAAGTCCGTTATCACAGGTGGGACATTTCAATATGTATACGATGTTGGAGGAATCACAGGTGTAGTTGCCCGGATGAAGGGTCACTGGTCCTCCCGGGCGGTTAAGTATATATATATATAAAGAACAAAAAATATGCAATAAAGGGCATGACTGGTTGATTTTAGGAGTATGAAAGATTACAAATATATTTCGAAATTTTCAGTCCCCCTGGGACTTTCCTCAGCGAGTATTAAAGACAAAATGTTGATAGGTGGCGTGTGTTGGAAAGTTAAGAAACCAAATAACAAAAGAACACAAAAATAGATACATTCATTTCCAACTAAATTATAATATAAATCCGTGAATACAAAATATATCGGGCTTAAATTACACAGCCCTCCATCAGTTGTACAAAAACACTAGTGCGAAAAAAAGGACTGTATACACGTACTCGTTCTGCTTCCTCGCTTAGGTATCAACTGCTTGGGTGCCCATGAACGCCAAATCCCTATTCAAACCCGATTTATGATTGTTAAGTGAGATGATGGTTTGTAACTCACGGTTGCATCTCTGCTGAGCGCTTTTAAAATTGCCGTACAACAAGGCACACTTTAAATGGGAAAGGTTATGCTGAGGAAGATTAAAGTGTTCGGCAACCGGGAATCCAGGGTTATTCTTTCTTATGCTGAGCTTGTGATTATCTGAATTTTGTGCTTGTTTCGCCTATGTACGTAGCTAAGGGACATTGGGTGCAGAAAAGTAAATAAACTACATTACATGAGTCACAATCGAAGTCTCCCGGTGGGGGAAAGCTCTAAATGATTGCAAACTTGGCACCGGGGTTTATTACACTTCCTGTTGCCTGTTTTGGGATTGTCTACAGTGGGAAGGGTTTTGCGAACTAACATGGCTCTAAAATTACGTGGCCGTTTATAAGCAATCATCGGGGGGTCCCTGAAAATTTCAGAAATCGAGGGGTCAGATTTGAGTATTTCCCAAGATTTCTTGATATTGTGGGTAAGGGTGCGATTGGATGGGTGGCATGTGATGACTAAGGGAATGCGGTCACAGTTCGATTTTGTGCGCACAAAATCGAACTGTGACCGAACTGAATATAAATATATATATATATATATATATATATATATATATATATATATATATATATATATATATATATATATATATATATATATATATATATATATATATATATATATATATATATATGTATATATTTATATTTATATATTAAAATATTTTTCTAGAGGTGAATCACGTTAAGTGTAACCGTAAATTCTAAAAACAGTGCATTGCAAAAATTACTTTTTGCCCTTACTTTGGACAAAGCGTTAACGCTCAAAACGCGTTTGGAAATTGAACACACAATGTTTATAAATTAACCTCTTAATGTGTAGTGATTTAAATAGCCTGAGAGCCCGTAACATTGTGTCAAGTTTCCAAAATTGCGGCATTTTTTTTTAATTTCTTAACACGTTTTAGAGTGTACCACCTCAGCGGCAGTGTGCGTTTATCAAAAGAACAATTACTATATTGAAACTGCCATGGGGTTATAAAAGAATCCGAATATTCTAGTGATGGTCTGATTTTGTTTGTTTGTTTCTTTATATTTATTTATTTAAATTCTTTGCTTCACTGTATCATCCCTGATTGCATACTAAAATACACATTCATCGAGCCCAGGAAATCGTAAAGATGAATGTTCCACAGTCTGGTGGTATGTGTGATCATGGGTGTGGCATTCTGCTGAAAGAGCAGTAGGCCCACAGATACCAAAGGTACCATCCTTGATGGTTGGGACCTGATCCCTTCACAATTCTAAGTAAAGTTCCAGATCCTTAATTTCCCCTTTGTTCCAACCCAATTTGGAAAAACCTGTACGGGAATCCAACACTACTTTACGTTCCTTCCTTCTTCCAAGATTCAGGAAATTTTTCCATCAGTTGTCCATACCTTACTTATTCTCTGGTCATCGTTCATATGGTTCAAAACTTCAAGGGCCGGAGCAGTCATCCCAAATTGAAGAAGTGTAGTAGACTGTCCAGTTTCATGATTGGCTGTTGGGAGTCATGTGACAATATGTTTTCTCTTCAAATGTGAAATTTACCAGAAATAACTGCTTGGTTTACCTTGAATATGCAATAGGAAAGTCACAAAATGTAATTAAAGATACTTTGAAGAA
This sequence comes from Holothuria scabra, assembly GCA_037179385.1. Lineage (NCBI taxonomy): Eukaryota > Metazoa > Echinodermata > Holothuroidea > Aspidochirotida > Holothuriidae > Holothuria > Holothuria scabra. Next base: position 17,324,570 of record CM074184.1, on the reverse strand, counting down.
ATAAGATGAAAATTGAGTTGTTTAGCTTTTTCTTCAAAATAAGTTTGGGGGACTGTTCTTTTCCTTTCACGTCTGAGATGTAAATATCCTGAAAACCGGGTTTGGATTTCAAGTGCTTTTTTGCCCTCATAACCCTTTACCGTTGTTTGGGTCCTTTTGGACTTAAAGGGAGAGCGCGGCCGTCACCCATCTTTACTCTTCCACGAGGAGCTCGAAACCGCGAGTAGCTACCCGAACATTCGGCCACAACAACGAGAGAGACAAAAGTTTAAGGTCACGGGGTCAATGGCCTACGGAGGCTCATGCGGGGTGTGCTACGTACGCTTTTCCGCCCACTTCCGAGGTTCGCAAATATGTCCCGATTGGAGCACAACGGTAAAGGGATAATATCACTTTTAGTCTTCCTTCTAACAAACTTCTAACTCAGGCTAAATACTGACCGTCAAAGAAAAGGTTGCAAATAGTGCATGGTTGAAAGAAATCTATATTTTTGCAGATGCGCAACGATTCTGAACGGTTCTATCAGTTGAAAGCAATGTTATACATCAGGATCTTAGAGGATGAATTGTGCCCTCATGCCAGAATTTTTCGCCCGTCCACCCCCCCCCCCCCACACAAACTTCACACACTTTCTCGACTCTGACCTGGAACTGTTGTTTGGATATTTAATTACTATTTGCTTCAAGCATAAAATTTCGAACTAAAAATAATAATGGAAAGCATAGGGCGAGACCAGATAAAGTATTCATTGTTTATTATTCCAAACATTTCAAAACAATTTTTGTATGAGATGCAAACTGTGTAGTTACAAAGTTATTCTAAAAATAAAAAATAGCCAGTGGAGAAAGGTAAAGAACAGGTGAGTTCCACACTGCCTGGGAAGGCTTTGGTGTACGTAGATCCCGCCTTTTTCTTAAAACGGTGCTAAAAAGATATACTGCCAGTAATAACCCAATCACTATAATGGCTTATCGTTGGCCTACTTGTTTTTGTTTTCTAATGACCTTTCTTTAAAGGCCGGTATTTTTCGACACCCTTGGTCCTAGGATATAAAAGGCAGTCATTCGTCACCCCAAACTACAGTTGCAGTATACATATATCAAAACTCTCAATTGGTACAGCAGCAAAACTGTCGAAAATTTAAGTTCCGTTCTACATTTCTCAGCCAAATTTGTTTTTAATCATCAGGTTGCAGAGTACAGGGAAAACTTTGGCTTAACTGTCGCTCAGATGGTAGGAAACGGTACTTCTCAGGACCTCTTTTTACTAAAAGTAAATACTTTACAGGCTTGATTCTGAAGTTTTTGTCTTAAACACACTTTGAACAATTTACTTTTTTAGCTTTGAATTTCATTGGAAGGGGCATGTATTCGGCTGGGACTCGCGCACGCCACTACGCCACTGCTCCAGTTCTCGTTGAAGTCACACTTAAGAAAATGACAGTGCTACAAAATTACACAGATCTAGCATTTTAAATTTGGTTTTTCGTCGCATGCCCACCAGACGGTCAATGGTATCGTTGCAAAACATAGAAGGGCATTAAACAGGTATACGTAAATTGTCTGGCCAAACCAGTCTTGAATAAGACCTGTAGGAAAAGGAGAAAATGACGTTTAAGTAACTTCTCAAACTTGAAATAGGTGATGAAATTTAGTAATGATTTCACAATAGTAAAACAATGCAGTTTCAACCCCTAATTGCAATCGACAGATTCCTATTAAGTTAGTAGCAAACATGCTAACAATTTCTAAGAATTCCTTTTCAGTTTAGAACAATGATAGAAATTTGAAAAATTTTTAAACATTTTTTGTAATTACCGGTGTTAAAACTAAAAACTACTTCTTTAAATGCTCTGAAAGCTTGCATAAAAATATCATAATTATAAAGAATTGATTGTTATACAAAAAATACATTCTAATACCTTCATAAATTTGGTGAGAAATTGTAAAAATCGAAGGATGTATGTTTTTAGCAAGAGAATTTAATCTTAACCCCACTGTATAGTTACACTGGTCTTGTGAATATTGCTAACATGCTACCCAGCTCTTGGTGATGACAGTTTCTTGACCTCATGAAGAGTACCAACGACAGTTACAATGTCGTTCTTTGAAAACATCCTTTCAGGAAGGAAAAATAGAAAAATATTTCACACCAGAAAGCTTTAACCCTTTACCGTTGTGCTCCGATCGGGGCATATTTGCGGGCCTCGGGAGTGGGCGGAAAAGCGGACGTAGCACGCCCCGCATCAGCTTCCGTAGGCCATTGACCCCGTGACCTAAAACTATTGTCTCTCTCGTTGCTGTGGCCGAATTTTCGGGTAGCTACTCGCAGTTTCGAGCTCCGCGTGAAAGAGTAAAGATGGGTGACAGCCGAGCTCTCCGCATGGGTCCAAAAGGACCCGAACAACGGTAAAGGGTTAAGACTTAGTGGTTACTTATCGAAAGGAAATTAAAGGTATCAATTCCTTGTCCTTCGGGGCAATTTCATAATGCTTAAAATTCCAAGGATTTCACTGTTTCATACACCGACCTAATGCAACCTTTGAATTCTATCAAAGAGAATTGGTCTTACGTCGCCCGCGCTCGAGTTAACACAACATTACCACGAACTCGAGGAACGTAAGAACACGGGTTTACTCGAGGTCGGTGTTTAAGTTTCGACCCACCTCAGATAGCATCCCGCAGAGCCCTGCAGGGCTCTGCGGGATTTAACACCGTGACTTTGGTTTCATGCTACCTCCCGATCGGAATAACAACATTTTACGTTCAGTTATAGCTTAGGTTAGATGAAGTTTTATGCCCAGTTTCTTACCAACTGGTTTAAGTCGGGCGGTCCACGACGTTTTGTTCAGTTGAGACTCACTGGCTTGTTTTCCCTAGGTACTCCATTGCTTATGCTATCGGTGGCCGAGAGGGGACAAGCAAAAAAATGTGGGTTCTTTTTTTGTTCGCATCTTAATAATCTCCGAATTCTGACTTAGTATCTTGGAATTCTGAGATACTATCTCAGAATTCCGAGTTAGTAAGTCAGAATTTTCCGAGTAAGTAAGTCAGAATTTTCCGAGGTACTAAGTTTAAATTCTGAGATAGTATCTCAGAATTCCGAGTTATTAAGTCAGAATTCCGAAATACTAAGTCAAAATTCTGAGATACTATTTCAGAATCCAGAGATACGTAAGAAACGATCCAAAACCAAAACCCTCTTTTTTGCTTGTCCATTCCCGGCCACTGTAGTAAAGGGAAAAGCCCCCCCCCCCCCCCACCAAAAAAAAGGACTTTTTGTTCGCACCTTTAAAAAATCCCCATTTTTCCCTCTCGGCCGGCGTATTATGCTGAACACCAAAAAACAAACGCATCAATGAAAATAAAAACTTTTCAGGATGGTTCCTTTACTGACTAATTTGACTGAATAGAGTATAAATTAGTCAGTTGACCTCTCGATGGTCACAAACTAGTTAGTGGATTAGTCCGTGCAGTTTTGATTAATCAACTGACTAGTTTGTTATCTTCGACTAATCAACAGTCTAATTAATATTCTAGTCGGTCAAATTATTCAGTAGAGACACCATCTTGACTAGTTTTTGTTTTCTGTGCTCGGGGTTAACCTGCGGTTTTGCCTTATTGTAAAAAGGGGTAACACCGAGTGTGGCGGTTACGTGAGACCAAGCCTCGTATTTCTGGTTATCAATCAAGATAACAGGTATTCATGACACTGTTGACTCATATTTTCTGACATTTTACAGTAATTGGTCTGTGAAGTATTTGAACTCTTTACTATGGTAACACTACCCAATCCACCTTACGCAGGGTACGAGAGAATTCAAAATGGAAACATTTGATACGGTTCAGCCTAATTGTAAAACCCAGGTAACACCGAATGTCACGGGAACGTGAGATCAAGTCGGATGGGGGTCATCTTCTGACCGCAACATTGTACACTAAAAATTTGCTCTTATAAACGTTTGTTCCATTTATACTCACCAGAGATGAGCCCAGCTGCTTGGGTCGCAATTCCAATAGAAACACATTCAATGTTAACCGCATGTTTGTAATGGTAACCGCAAACTGAAGTCGGTATTAAGGAAAAGACAGCAGAAGTATTTATTCCTTGACTTAAACCACTTATAAAAATTAAAACGACAATGACGTATGTATTTCTACAGAATGCAAGAGCAACGAATGCTATTCCTGTAACCGATAACGGAATCAAGCTTGAATTCAGTGCGGCAACTTTGTTAAATTGAAAAAGAAAAAATGTTATTACTCTTCCAACCAATCCACCAATTCCTCCTGCTGTTGTGAGAAAAACTGCTTCTTCATCAGAGAGCCCCAAGCTTTTCCCCAAAGAAACCAGGAACAGCGCCCAAGACATGAAGACATAATATCCAACAAATTCAATTACAAGGAGAATGGCTACATTGTTGTGATTAAAGAGCCTCGGGATGAAGGGAAAACATTTATTCCTTTTGCTATCTTTTAATGATGGAGGTTCACTTCCTTCACGGTCGTCATCCTTCTCCAGCTGCTTTTGTTTAGGGTCCCATTTGCTGAGTTTTGGACGTTTTGCCGCCACTCCAGCTACAACAGTATTCCAAAGGAGGGCTCCGAATAAAATCAGTGAGTTTTGCAAACCGTACTGGCTACGAAAATATTGCATCACGGGAGGAACGGTTGCAACACCAACATAATCAAATAAAGCTAAAAAGGAAATGACCTTTGGTAATTGTTCGGGTCCAAAGTGTTCTTGTAAAACGACATACATTGGCAGGGTGATTAATCCAAACCCAATTCCTGTGGAGAAAAGGGCCAGAGCTTTGAGTCTACCCATAAACTAATTGAAAGTTGGTTTTATTGTTTACTTGAAAAGTTAAGTAAAACACGTACTATGTAGTCGAATACGACGGATAAGGTTGATTTTAACATAGGGCATTGATTCGTTTGTGCCGGACTTAGGCTAATATGTGGTAGGTATGTTATTCCTCTTCGACCCTAACGTAGGGCTGAACACTAAGGCTGTGACAATGTAAAAGAAAACCGTGCAAACCAACCGCCTAAAATTCGGTATTTTATTATCTTACCTGAAATAACAAAGTACAAGACTAATTGCCACACGTAGGTTAAAAACATGCCACATGAAATGTACGCAAGTCCAACAATGATTCCTCCAGTTATGGCTAGTTGCCGGCTGCTGAATGCTTTTAGCAACACCAATGTAAAGGGTGCTGAAAAACGAAAGAAACTTCTATTAAAACGGCATGCAAAGAACTTCGAAATATATTGTCCTTTTTTACTTTTCGCCAAGTTTCTTTTGTTGTCCTTAAATTTCTAAGATCTCTAGACCGTGCTTAATAAGTGAATTCGGAAATTCGATTGTGGGTTATGCACTTGCGCACATCATGCAAATCGTCAGTATAAACAAAAGGCTATCAATTGCATTTAGTCTATTCAAAAGCCTAGTCATAGTCGACGAAACGGGGAGGCGAGTGAAAACAATCCCACAAGTTTCCGAATCGAAGAATTAAAAATCGGGCAGCCATTTGGGTTTTAACAAAGTGGCATCCTGTTTATTACGCAGGAAACTCGCAAGCATGCCCGAAATCGTAAAAAGATGCCTGAAAGGTTGAAAAATCTCCAAAAACGTTTGCAATTGACAATTTTTCACTGACAGACTGGAAGCCGAACAGGTGCAATGTCCAACTTACTATCTATCCTGCCCCCAAAAGCCGAATTCTGACAAATGTTAAAGGTCTTTTTTCAAATGCATGATAATATAGTAATATAATGTGCAAATGTCTTCTCAGAAGTCTTCCTGGAAATTCATTTAACCCCACCTGGTGATTTTTTTTCAAAAGTCGTTGAAGTAAAACCTTATTTTACAGTAGAGTGGCACAAACAAGTCCATCCAATTAGAAGATCTTTCATTTAGCCAGAAGTTGTAACAGACTAAAAATATTCATTTCCATGTTTTCAGTTCCGTTTAATTCATCCAAAAGTAGTGGTATATTTTACACAGTAACTTTCTGATTACTTCTCAAGTTACTCATTTTTGTATTGGAGTGAAAATTTCATCCTCCCAAAAAGCTCAGACTGCTTCGTTTCTAGTTACAAGTCTTGAAAATTGTTTTTTTTTTGTTTAACAGTGCGCATCGCCCCAAAATTTTCTGTGGGCTCCACGCCAATAGTGGTGGAGCTCCGCTTGAATAGTCGTTCGGTAAAAAATCTACCTCAAACTGACAAGCATGGTGAGTTTGAAAAAGTTACAATACAAAATTTCGATCAATTGTGAAAGTAAACACTCCATGTGGTTTTTACCGTCGTAGACAGTACTTGGCGTCCTGCCCTAAATCGAAAAAAAAATGATAAAGAATATACCATTTCGTTTCCAAAACACACCTCAGGAAAGAGAATCATTCCTCAATGTTCATTTCTAGAGCCGCTTTGAAGTGAGCCAAAACAAAATTTTCACTAACCTCTCCATTAATTAACCCTACACGTAGTAAGTGAATATGACCATGGAATTGCGTTGCACCAGATAACATTCAAACTTTCTGAAAGGGGAGGAGCCCTTAGATCCCTCCAACAGGTGCCGACCATTCCCTACGATTAAGATCCAATACAAAACTTACCTGATACTGTGCCCTCAGTAGCACCCACGTGGACAGTAAAATGGCAACGCGTCCTCCTCGCGATCGATTTGCGATTTACACTAGAATTAACTAATCCCTATATCCTGCACCTGTTTCAATCTTGTTCTACCCCACAAATAGTTTTAAAGTAACCAAAATTTTCTCTTGTCCGGCTTGCTTTAGGATTTACCTCAGAGTTGACCTTCAATATTTATAGGTCTACCTCCTGAAAACAACTCGCTTGGAAGAAAAACATTAAACTGCTTCAGGCCCAAGAGGTACGGATGTTGGAAAAGGATTGAACAGTGGGCTAGTCATGGGGTTAGTTTTTTTTTTTGGGGGGGGGGGAGGGTGGGTTCAAGCCCCCATGACCCAATCCAGAAAAATATAGTAATAGCAAAAACACCTAAATTTGCCGTTTTTTCTCCCTCCCCTTAGACTTTTCCCTGTTATTGTGCTCCAACCCCCCCCCCCTCCCATGACACAATCCTGGCTACTCTAGTGGGATTGAAACTGTCTTGATGCAGATTTTGACTGCAAGTTTTGACGTAGAAATGGCATGTACAATGTAAAATTTCACATCATATTTCCCATATATTGACTCCATCTCTTCATCTTTTGGCCGTAAGAATTTTGTTATAATAGTACAGTTTAAAGGCCCAATTCTCTCATCCAAAAAACAGTACCAATTCTCCTAACCTTCTTACTTATGCCCTTCCCACAATTATATGGAATTCATCCTCGTCCAGACACAATCTCAGTTTATTGCTTAAGGGTGAATATAGAAAAGCTCAATGTGTATAATCGAAACACTCTCAGCACAGTCCATGCTGTGTAACATAAGCTTTGGTACTTTGCATTGTTTGAATTAGCAGTCAATCAAAGAGCTGAGCCAATTGAGAGTTTCTGTTACCCCATACAAGAAGTGTAGTTTGGGGTGAGAGGATTGGCCCTTTAAAGGTTTTTCTAAAGATACTTCCATTTCACATGGAGGCGAACAAAATTGTGCCCTAAAGAAATCTTAAAGGCAGTCATTCGTCACCCTAAACTACAGTTTCAGTATGCATACATCAAAACTCTCAATTGGTACAGCTCTTTGATTGGCATCATATTCAAGCAATGCATCATAGCTAAATTACACAGCATGGGCACTGGAAGTGTCTTGATTACACATAATGGACTTGTATGACCACTGGGAGAAGCCATGAAGCAATAAACTAGGACTGTGTCTGGATAAAGATGAGTTTTAGATAAATGTGGGAGGGGCTAGAAGTAAGTAGGTTGGGAGAATTGGAACTGTTTGGGATGATGAAAATATGCCTTTAATGAGTTGGACTTTAGACAAACACGATAGACTAAGCTGTCTCGTATACGCCTTCATTAGTAGGACTCTCGCAACACCAATAACAGGGAGGTGTTAGGATAGGGCTGTTGTGTTTCCTTTCTAATACCTTCCCGCTATACCGAAGAAATGGCACAACTACCGTATCCAGGGATCACCATACTCCTCCTTACAGATGCAATGTTCCTTTTTAGTTCCTAAACGAAAGAAAAATGTTCCATCACAGAAGTTTTATTCAAAGGTAGCTTATTAACTTGCGAAGGAAACCATTTATATAATAGAAAAAATCTAGCATGGTTTTCAATTCCTTAACAGTGTTAAAACTGTCTGAAAAATTTGCCGCAAACTAAATAAGGATCAGTGTAGTCTCGGTAAATTTTTCATGGCAAATCAAAAATATAAAGAAATTTCGAGACAAATTCTGGGAGCCTTTAAAAAACAATTATTCCTTAGCCTCATTTCATAGTTAAGCAACGTAAAATTTGGCTGAAATTATAGAATATTCTTCGGGCAAAAGTTGCAAGAATGGGGATGTTTTCAATTGACACTATTACACTGCACGCAGACAGTATGGTATGGTGTACACAGAGTTTAAAGTATGGGGTGAGAAAATTGTGTTTTATGTGGTAATTTTTATCATTTCACAATTTTTTCTCTGCATAATTGGATTTTATATCAAAGAAAAATTCAAGATAACGACTGCCCAGCTTAGGAAATGCCGAACTGCCGGTTGTCTGAGGGGTCGCTCATGAACTTGATAGCCTTCAACATACAGAGCAACCAGTAAACGGAGTTTGGTTAACCGCCAGTCGATATGTCCCGTTCTACAGTATTCAGCTTCTACCCCCCCCCCTTCCCACCCCAATAAAAACAATATCAAGAATCGAAATATTGAATGACACTAATGGATACAGCCCAGTGACGGTCATGACCAAATCTTTTTTTTCGTGTGACCATGCATGAGTGTCAATCCTAAACAACAATTCTTTCCGTCACACCAACAGCTAGAATAACTTGCACTATTTGCTGCCACTGCCACAAGGCCTATACGGAAAATGTACATTTTCTACAGGATTCAACCAGAAATTGTACTGGAAACAATGGGATCACGAGACTGTTCTACCCCCCCCCCCCCCCCACACACACACACTGTTTTGTTACATCAGCATACGCACTTGCTCTCGACATAAACGCTGATTGCAAGCATGAAATCTTTTATGTGACTTCGCAACGTAACGGTGGTGTTCTATGGTCAGCAGACATCAATGATACACTTAAGTAGTTGCAAAACCATGGCTTCAGCCCAAATAACTTTTTCCCTTTCAATACCACCAAGTAATCATAACGTATACAGCTGCAAAATTTGCGTTGGATTTGAGAAAGAAAATTTACGACAGTGGAGGCACCATGATTTCAAAAGTCGAGGGGCAATTGAGGGCAAAGGACAGATTTTTTTTCGCGCGAAGACAGAGTTTTCTCGAGGGTTCAGGGAGCAACCTTTAAGCTCCGAAGGGGTCTAGGGACAAAGCTCTGATAGGGCAAGGACCTCATATGGGGTTTTGTACTTGTGTGGGTGAGAGAATTAAGTCCAACCATGGGCTTAGTTTGATTTAGCAGTTAATTGGCAGTCAAGGACCCCTGTTATCTTCCATGGCGAATGTCTTGTCGGGGTCCAGGGGCAATGGTCTGATTCATAAGTACAGATGTTGTGTTATAGGATTTTTATCTGGGTAGAAAAAACAAATTTCAGGATGTGTCTACTTTGCTGTAGTAGAAACATATCAGGATAATCAAAACTCCTTAGATCCGGCTTTTGTGCCTCACGGGGTAAAGCCTTGTTAGGACTGCAGGTAACAAAGAAGTACCCCTGAGGGACACCGTGAAATTTAAGTATTTAACTTGATGAAAAACGTCCCAGGATAAGGGTTTGTATTAAAAGAATTAAAGCTCTAGGACGTACGCTTTAGTTCCGTGGACTCGGGTGGGCTTTCTCTGACTGGACAATTCAATGGGTTTTTACGCCTAAAACTAAGTCATCGTACAAATATCTGATTTACAATGTTGGCCAAAATTTCCAAATGTTTCTGCGAAATTGTTGAAAACTGTTCAAACTTCCAAAATTTCGAGACGAGTAGAAAGAGTGAAACGCAGATGAAACTTGTCCTGGTTATGATTTAAAAGCTAGTACTCGCTGAGTTTGACCAGACTACCATTTTATTCACCATTTTATTCAGGTTTTGTTAGCTTTCTCCGCTATTATTTTTTCAGTTTTTGTCACAAATTGTACCCTCTGAAAACTGTTAGGTAAAGAGCGTTGGGCAACAGTTGGGTAAAAAGCAAATACAAAATTCCCAACATGGCCAAATTATTGTCCAACAAATGGGTAAACAACGTTGGCAACTTGGCATGACTTACCTTGAGTATATTGGGCTTATTTCTCTAGAAAAATAGGACCCATCAGAAATACTGCGTCAGATTGGGTCTTAGGATATATTGAAGTTTAAAATTCCCCAAAGAAAATCGAGTGGACACCCCTTTCCCGTTTATCCTTTCTCAGGTCGGCGACCACTCACTTCAGGGTCCCCCATCCAAATACACTTTTGCCGCCCTAACTTTAGAACAGTGGTGTACGCAGAAGGGGCATTTGGACAGGGCCCCTCACAGATGTCATTTTCCTTAAAAATAAGATTCAAGACCATTTAATGTAATGGCTGTGGTACATTTTACCTGATAATTCTCTGATAGCTTATCAAGTTGCTGATTTTTTACTATTGCAAAAGAAATTTAAAAATAAAAACTGTTTAGATTCTTTATTTACAAGCATGAAAACGCAATTTCCGGTCATCTGTGGGGTCGCGATTTTTCAAAATTTTCACTACGCTTCGCGTGGACTAATGTTGGCGCTCCGCTTAGATAGTCTTTCGGGCAAAATAACAAAGTATTCTTAATAACTATGTGATCATTTTGAAGTGTGGTAATTTATTTTAAATTGAGCGTTTCACTGCAAACGAGAGAAAAGAAAGAGACTGCTTTGATTTTACGCATGGTCTGGATCGATATGCTTTTTTTGGCCATCTGAGGGGTCCGATTTTTTGAAATTTTCTGTGCGCACCGTGTCAATCGTGGTGGCGCTCCGCTTAGATACCGTAGTCTCTTTTGCGTACGTTTTTTTCGGCCAAGAAAAAAAAAAACAAGGCTGAAAAGTTCCCGTACTATGCCGATCGCTGGTGCTCTTCTATCAGTCTATTTCGAATCCTAAGAGTAAGCAAGATTAAAAACAAATTTCACTTCGAACGGTAGGGTTCGAAGTGGAAATTTTGCTTTATCACTATTAATCATCACAGTTCAACTTTAAGTTACTATTCCTGTTTTGAGAGAAAACATGTGTACGACACTCTTTAAGTACTGCAGGTGCTGAACATAATCTACCATCTGGCAAACAACGGCGGTTTTTAGGTAGGACCTAACTGAATATTTAAAATCTGTGAACATACGGAAACTCAGCATCAAGCGACGTTTTCATAGATCTGTCAAACAAGAGTATACATACAGAAAAGTTTCAAAGCAATCGTTTTAGAAGTAATGTATTGATTAACTACCATCATCTTTCTAAATCCAGACCGGTGTAACCACCAGATAAATATCATAACACTCTGTACAAAACGTTACTGTAACAAAACCAGTTACTTAAAAGCAGTCCCTCATCACACAAAACTGCAATTTTACTAATAGCCTACAGATATTTTCAATTAAAATTCAAAGTATCTCATATTACACAATATGTACTAAAGTGTGTTTTGATGAGAATTAGAATCTCCTTTATTTACAAGGTACATGTCCCGAGGCAATAAACTGGAACTGGGTAGGATGCAGAGGAAGAGTTATAAACAGTTGCGGGAGGGGCTTTAAAGGGTCAAACCTCTCACCCCAAACTACAATTTTGGTACGGCTGTACCAAAATTCTCAATTGGCTCAACTCTTTGATTGACAGCAAATTCAAACAATGCAGAGTGCCAAAGCTTTGGAAGCTTTGGAAGAATTGGTACTGTTTGGGGTGAAAGAACTGGGCCTTTAAGTATAAAGTACGGTAACTTTGCTGCAAAAAGGAACTACATAAACCCCAATGTACCTAATAAGATCAAAACAACGTTTCTCAGACAGAAAAGATAAAAATCCTGTACGCCCATTTGGTTTTCTTTATTTCGTAACTTTTTTTGAGAGGTGTTTATGAGATAGCACTTAATTTATAAGGTCACACTGCTCCCGATAAGCCAGCATCGGTTGATATATTGTGTACATCAAAGACGGATTGAACGGTAGCCCTTTTGTGAAAGTTTTAAATATTCATCTTCAGTCTTAAATTGTTACATTCAGTTGTATATTACCCGTTGGTACGTTTTGGTGTCAGATAAAAGGACTAAAACCTTGAAAGTATGCTGCAACTAATAGTTCCATTCAAGGCAGTTATGGGATTTACTGGTATATCGGTTAGTGAGAAGGCTTGTCAATACTCCCTGCATATCTGGTTAGCGTTCATAGATGCAGGTTGGTAAATCAATCAACCAGAATGCAAGGCATTCATACTCGCGAATGGAGGCGGTCTAACGGTTCTAGTGATATTGACAGAGTTGCTAAATTTTAGCCACTCCCTGATACGAACAGGCAGTAGATGGTGAATTTGTTATGATGAAGATGTTTGCGCATTTCAGAAAAGGATATCAGTGTTGAAAATTTATACAGGTGAAACATTAGTTATGTGAAGAAAGGGAAACAGAATTGTTTATGCTACAAGCTCGACGTTTAGAAAAGTACATGATGAGTGATACGTATATATGATAATAAAATTGACTAAACGAAACAGGTGGTGGATGATATTTTCTACTAGATCTAGAAAGTAGAAGTGCTTCGATTGCAGAAGAATTGTTTTATTAATAATTTCCGACCGTAGCCAAAACTGTCAGAATTTCACACATATTATTGGCAGTTCAAAATATCAAAATTTCCTCACGAATGACAATTGCATTGTTTAAACTTCCTTAGTGTTCTCAGTATTGCTCGAGGGCAGTGCTTATTACGGTTCGGCAGTTCAACCGTATCACCTGTATGTATATGCATCGCATTATCACCAACATAGTAAGCACTTTCAGATCAGAAGAGATGCAACTTAAAGGGCCAAACCTCTCACCCCAAACTACAATTTTGGTACCCGGGTACCGAAATTCCCAATTGGCTCAGCTCTTTGATTGACAGCTAATTCAAACAATGCAGAGTACCAAAGCTTATATTACACAGCATGAACGGTACTGAAAGTGTTTTGATGATATAAATTGAGTTTTTCTTTACTCACCTTGAAGCAATAAACTGAGGTTACATCTGGATAAGCATGAATTTCAGACAACTGTGGGAGGGGCTCAATTGGTACTGTTTGGGATGAGAGAACTGTTCCTTTAACTATCATCTCGAGTGGCTAATGAATAGAGAGAGATAACTACGCAGTCTTTTATTTTGCTACTCCCTCGTAAGAGATCTCTCTTCCCATTCCTACCATAATTGTCAACAACATAAACAGTACCGGTATAAAATTTCTCACGTTCCTCTTCTTTCTTTGGTTGGATAGGTGCGCAGCTAGAAAGTCTTTTCCCTTACAGTACGGTTGCTCAAAGGAACCATTTTTAATTTGTCTTTCAAGATTGCTAAATTATTAGCACAGCCACCAATAAAAGAATCTAATGTGAGAATATTTACAAAATGTAAAACAGAAAAAACTTGGGTTGAGGTTTACTAAGTTATTTCGATGCGGCTAAGCAAATAAAGCCTTGCGCGTGGCCCATATTTAACTTTCCACTGAAACACATCAAACTCTCGAAATGACCTTTTTAAGCCGCGGTAGCACTTGATATCATCAACTGTATCACATGTCGTTCGGCTGATCACGTGGTCACAGGCAAAGCAAGCGCATATTGGTAAGGGAGATTCAAGTTTCAGTTGAAACGTTTAGGTCAGAAGAAAACTACGCAGTTAACATTGCGCAATTTTCGCATCCGGGAGACTACGCCATCTTATCCGTTCTCTATTCCTAGCCCTCTGTGACCGTCTTCAGTTTTGAACAAAATAAGATATAACTTAAGTTTGTCGCTCTTGTTGCAATTATAAGTTCCTTGGTCATGAAAAGAAATCACCCGTTCAATGTTTTCTTTACAACAACGCCGAAACTTTCACGTCAACAGATTGCTCGGATGTTTCAAAATGTAAGAAAAGAAGGGTAGCGACCATTTCATAAAAAACGGCAGTTGACAAAAACTATAGACAGGGCTTCTGAGAACCCCATGTAGTCGCTCCCTGGTCGTTCCAAGAACCATGTAATCGAAATATCCCTGAACTAAAATGCCTCATCGTGTGATGAAACTTGAGACATCCTTAAATAAATTATCTGTTTTCATGGTCAACGTCTTTTAATTTACAAACACTAAAAAGTAAAAAAAACCAACAAGGCACAGAATAAAAACACTGTAACAAGTCTATAAAGCGGCTGCTATACTTCGCATTCGCTCGTAAAAACCACTCTAAAAGCTACCCACACAAGCGAAAGCAAGATTATAATCTTAGCAGATAAAAGTGGAAAAAACTAAGAATATATTCTTTTTTTTGCATTGGCGTATAGGCTAAGCTTGATTAAAAGAGAGGGTGACCGGAAGGCGTTGCAGACTGCCGTCCTGAGGGAGGGGACTCAATGGAGGGATGACACCATGTCCTTTGAAAAAAATAAATTTCGAAGGACCTTACATATAATTTTGGGGCAACTTTTGGCAAATATTTACCGGAAATATTATGATGTGTGACATATTTTACCCCCAGAAGGGAGAGAGAGGCCCATTCGAAAAGTTTGACTACTTGAGGGTTCCCATATGCACATTTTGCAATATTTAAGCAAAACTTGGAAACTTCGAAATTTTTATCATATCTCCATTGGCTTATCCAGTGAGGTGTAGGGGACCCCTTCTCGAAGAAAGAAAAATGCGGCCGAAAGAAGGAAGAAAGGGGATATTAAGGAGTGGAAGGAAAGAGAGGGTTAAGAGAAGAAAACGAAAAAGAGAGAATAGAAAAGGGGTAGTAAGTAAACTCGTGTAATAAAAGGGGTGACATTTCACTCGTTAGAATGGTGAGAGCTATAAATTACAACCCGTAAGGGCAGATATTTCCTTCAAGAAGAGTGAAATTCACTCCAAGGGAGCGAAATTTCACTCTTGATAGGAGTACCTCCAAGGACCACTCTTAAAAGAGATATTCCTGCGGGCACTTGTTAACAAATGAATTTTTGCTCTACTTAGAGAGGATTCCACTCTGTTTTAGTGAATTTCGCCATTCTTGCTTGGAGTGAATTAACATTCTTATGCAGTAGTTGCACACTTTTCACTCTTTCAAAGAGTGACTAAGTCCATGTTTTAGTTTTTCGAGTGTAAATACGGTACACCTTTAAAGACAAGGAGACACGGAAGATATATGACATTGTCCATCTAGGTTAACAACTACATATTCAACAGGTCAACTTTGGATGATAGTGAGTTTTCGGTTTTATAATACTACACTCTAAAAACAGTTGGGTAAAAAGCAAATACAAAATGCCCAACAAGGGCAAATTATTGCCCAACAAATGGGTAAACAACTGTACCCATATTGTTGGGCAAATTAAGGTTGGGTAAAATCCAGGTGTTAGTAAAAGGTGTTGAGTAAGTTTAAAAGTACTCAACAGTTGGGTAAAATGTAATTGACCAATCAGATGATTAGTTAAAGATCAGTAAAGTTTTACAGATATTATTGTGATATAAGTGGTTCATTATAAGATCTCATGGTTGAATAGGGTTGTATTTGGTAAATTAAAAGCTAACGGTAGAATAGCAGTAAAAATCTGGACTAAAGTGCTTAAAGAGCAATGGTGGCATGGAAAAAGGTTTCCATTGCTACGTAATCAATGGGGGAAGAAATGCAAAGTTCACCATTAAGTTTGTTATTTCAAACTACACACTTCACTGTTTAATATCCAAGTGCATCGTCGCGGTGTCCACAACCACTCCAGTCCAAAGATATACCAAAGATATAGGAGCTTCTTTGGGAAAAAGCTGCATCCAGGTTGTGGCTTCTGTTCTATTCAGCCAGTCTAGAGCAGGACCACTCAGTGTTTGCCCTTTGGAGGGCGTACTTGTCCATTTGGGACGTTAAGCTCCTTAAGGGAGCAGAACTCCTCCGGGAGTAATCGTTTGGTTTTCGCCCCTTGGCTCTTCGCCAGAGAGTAGTGGGGACTTTTAGAAAAAAAAACCACTCCAGTCCTGGGCATGACGTTAAACTGCATTCCAGGTTGTGGCTTTTGTTCTATTCAGCCAGTCTAGAGCATGACCACTCAGTGTTTGCCCTTTGGAGGGCGTACTTGTCCATTTGGGACGTTAAGCTCCTTAAGGGAGCAGAACTCCTCCGGGAGTAATCGTTTGGTTTTCGCCCCTTGGCTCTTCGCCAGAGAGTCGTGGGGACTTTTAGAAAAAAGAACAACCACTCCTTTAGGGCAAACGGTGTAACTGTGGAGGCATTTGTTAAATCTCATTTTTGCCCAAATCATATAATTACATATCAGGTTATACTGAAATCCAAACAAGCACCCAACAGTACAGCTGTTGGGCAAACGTGTTGGTGCAAATTTTAACCATTTGTTGGGCAAAATTAGTTGTGTGAAATGGCTTTGTAATTTCTTTTGCCCAACTAATGAGTAAAATACTTAACCAACTGACTTGGGCATGTTTTTTAACCCAATTCCGGTCAGGTGGCATACGGACCCAACGGTTGGGTAGAAATGCCCAAGTTGGGCAATATTTTGTCCAACAGTTTTTAGAGGACATAGCCTACTTCCAAAAATACTAAATATCTTCGAGCAGGGAGCTGATTCGAGTGAGCGTGATTTTGCATAACCCGCATCTTCCAACAATTGATTATTCACTGCACGAATCAGGTCGAACCGGTCAGGAATATTTCTGCCCGATATCCAACTTCCAGTGAAACGACATGAGCCTACCCACTCAGTCACCTTACTGTAACTGCTCACATGATGTATTTTATTGGCAAGAAGACAATTTTATAGCGCTGAATGAGCCATGCATGGATTCAATCCCTTAAATGTTACCCGCAATTAACTTATCAAGGATACTTCGATTGATTGACAGCCGTTTACTTACAGTCATAGGCGTACGAGGTAATTTTCTATTAGGAGGCAAGAGCATTTTTTGCCCGAATAATGTCACCGTTTCATCATGTTTTGCCCGAATAGATCAATCTCTTTTGCCCGTATTGGAAGGACGAGTGCCCCCACTCCCTACATCCCCGCCTCGTATGCCTATCCTGACAGTCAAACACCTAAGAAATTAAACTTGAAAAGGGAACAGTATCATATTCCTGAAATAGGTGTAGTGATTTTGAGGGCACGAAATGTGGGGAAAGTCTATGGATAGAGAGAAAATCCCGTTTTGGGGTGTTTTTTGTATTGCAAGGTTGGGTCATGGGGAGGTTCTAACCCCCCTCCCCCGGTGGCTACGCCACTGACCAGGATAGGTTCAACTTTCCATTAAATCATGGTTAAACTAATGCAGATCCTGATCAAACTAACACAAATTCTGTTTGAAGTAAGTGGGATTTGAGTTAGTTTAAGTAGCAAACTCAACCAGGGTTGTGTTGAAATAAATAGAACACCGATCCTGCATTAAACCCCGGTGTTTTAAGAGTGTATGTGATAGCATTGTTGTGCTACAGAAGTTCCCCAAACATATACGGTAATCAGTTCATTTTTGCGCAAAACAACACAATTTTGCATCTTGAGACGCCCGACATTAAAAAAAGTTTCTTCCAGGTCACCGAAACACATTTAAAGTAACCCGGTCTAACGTGAAAAATATTGGGGGTGTAACAATGTGAGCGGAGCGTCACCATCACTTGACGCGGGTCGTCCAAGAATTTTTTTTAACTTAACACCCACCTTCTCGTGATCCGGTCGGAAACGGCACTTCCCGAGTGTTTTAAGCTGCATGTACCCAGCCTTAACATGTGTTAGCACCCACTCCAAAATTTCCCTTTTGGTCCCCACTTCTTAAAGTCGCACTTTGCATATATTGACTGATTGAGGGCTGATAATTCCGTTAGATTAGGTTAGATGGATTATTACGGCCCAGTTTCTAATCAATTGTTTTAAGTCGGGTCGGCCGCCGCCTTCTATCCAGTTGAGGCTCAGTGGCTTATTTTCCCTATTTCATTTCTTGTAATGGGCACCAAACACAAATGCAGTAGGTTCCAGTTTAAAGTATTCTGTCTTTAAGCCCCCATTTTTCATTGGGGGCTAAGCCTTCATACTTCAGTTAGTTACAGGTATTACTTCAGTTTCTAGGACTTGATCTGAAAGGCTTCTTGGACATACGTCCTTGAAAAACTATTTGAGGTCTGGGTATGTTACACCTCTTATTATATAAGTCTATCACAAACGTTGCCATTCAAACAAATCCGCGCTTGTTCCAACTAACACCTCCCTGCTAACATCGATTTACTCCTTTTTGTTTTGTTTTGTCATCAGCTGTTAACACAACTCGACCCTACATTTCAGCCAGTAAGTTATTTTATTGGTTTTATTGACTAGACTTTAAGTTATTTAACTAGTAGGTCTCAATATGTTACTTTTAAAACAATGGCGGGCCACAACGAGTCTGAGGTGATTATGTCTAATTACAAGAGATGATGCTGCTGCCTATGCGGGGCAGGTATACAGGGGCATTCCGCAGTAATTGTCCGTCACGGACGGGACATTTTGCAGCAATAAAAATAAAATTAACTCAACAAAAGTAGATAGTAATCTCTTGTTGTTTATTAAATTTTAAATAAGACTGCCTGAGTTACTTAGAAAATAGATCTTGTTCCATATGTCAATTTAAATTACCTAATTATAAGCTCGTTAAGGTGTGTCACGGACGGGACAGAAAAAGGACATAAGTTTTTGTTATGGGTTCATGTAAATTAAAAATGCTCTAGAATTACAAGTGATACAAAAATTCTGAGAAGTACATTCCAAACTAGAGAACCTTTCTAGTCATATGCAAATAATTTATTTTCCAAAAATTGTTTCCAGGAATGATTCAGCACTGCCAGAAACTTCAAGTTGATTGTCTGAGCTAGATGTGTGGCTAACCTTTCTGTGTTATACATAGTATATGGTGCACTACTGCACTTTATATTGGCTATAACATCCTAAGGGACACTTGCGGGTTGGTCTTGATCCAAGTTGGTGTCAGTGTTAGTGCTGATTTGCCCTTTTTGCCTCTCAACCTTCCTCTACCTCTTCTTCTTACTCTCAAATTTTCTCTGCTTCCAATAACTTATAATCCAGTCATTTTACCTTTCTGCAGCTCTGCCTACCCTTTTCTATCCTTTGTGTTTAAAAGTAGTGCTGCTTCTCATTATTTTCCCTTACTCCAAATCCAGATATGGTCCAGATATGAAATTCCAAATAGGGGCCAGATACGGATTTCATATCTGGCCTATATTTGCTGCAGATATGTGATTTATATATAAAACCAAATTGATAAACCCAGATAAAGTGTCGCACGAACGGGCCCGACTCGCGTTCCACAGAAATGTCCTCTCCGTGTAACAGATTGAATGTTTTCTTGTATACGCGCGGGTGTTACGATCAGTGCATTCTCTTTGTAGAACCTCCTTGATACAACTAACACTGAAAGGCTGAAACCCGAACTTAAGAATATAATCACCTTGTACACAGTCTCTGCTTTGGGAATTCAGTGAAAGGATGTGAAAACTGACAAGTCACTAACGTAGACCCGGAGGTTATATTGTCCTACAAGCTAGTAGCGGGAGGGGTTTAAACTATACCGATTTTCTCTGTGTACATAACCATGGATGGGCCTGAAACAATCCATGGCTTAGTCCAGTGGCGTAGCTAAGATATTTTCCAGGGGGGGGGGGGGCAAAACTCGAAAATTTCCCCCAAATTTTTCAGTTTCAGTTTCAGTATATTTTCAATGTCAAGGTGCATACAAAATACGTAAATTTGTGATAACAAAAATATTATTATGACGTCATGTAATGTTACCTAAGTTAATACATGGCCTACAAGATCCTGAACATGACTACAATATACATTGGATTAAAGGCCCGGTCCCACAGGCGTTAGGATGAGTTGCTGATGTATTGCGTATCAACACTATTCAAAATTTGGGCATTCGTTGTCATCCGCAAGGATTGACCAAAGTATGACTAATTTCCGCAAAAGTGTGCGAACAAGAACATTACGAATTACGAATATATACCGGATATATTGGGAATGTACACCGGATATATTGCGGAAGTATTGGGAACATCACGAATACATACCGGATATATTGTGAATGAGTTACGCACGAATACAGGAATTTTGCGGTTGTATTGCGCGTGCGGAGCATCTCTATTGCGTCCACAAAACGGATATAAAAATCACGACGCCCAGAAGATTTCTCAGTATACACAGCGACAGCAGATGGACAAGATGAATGCAAGGCAGAAACGGGGGACAAGGAAGCAAAGGAAGAGGGCCAGGTCTCCCACTCCATCCTCTGCTGAAGAGAGGGCCAACTCTCCCACTTCACTCCTGCCCGCTGCAGAGAGGTCACCTTCCCTGACTGATGAGCCTGAATCCCCTGGTTCTGATGCTCACCACCGTCCTACTGTTGACAAAGGCAATGGCAAAAAGGGCAAAAGTAGGGCAGCTGACACGCAAACAGAGGAGAAGCAAAGGAAGACTTTTACCCTTGCCCCAGAAAATGAGTACATTGTATTTGAGTGGCTGCAGGAAAATGAGATGTTGTGGAGGAGAGGACACAAAGATACAACCAGAAAGAAGGCTTTGTGGGAAACTAAAGCAAGGGAGCTGGAAGTGACTGATGAACATCTCCAGGGCTGGTGGAGAGGTTTGCACACAGCTCTTTGTTGTCTTCTTCGCCTTCTACTCCTGCTCAGGATCAATTGTTGGACTTGAACAATTTGATTGTTGTGTTTTTGGATGGCAGCAAAAATTAAGTGGCGTCTTTGGATATTCACACTTGATCGTTACAAGGGGCAGCTTCAGAACAAGAGTTCTTTTCCTTCTTGACGGAGAGGGCCTTTCCACAGCTTCACTCAGACTTGACGGACTTAGACTGTCCAATTTTGGATCTACTTGAGGTGTTCGTAATTCATTCGATAATTGTTCGCGAATCGGATGCAACACAAACGCATAGTTCGTGGCCAACCCGCAACGGACTTTTTATGGTTGCTCTACATACGGTGACCAGATGCAATACATTCTCTCCCAGTCCGCAATTGCCCATGAATTGCGGAGAAGATGCGGACAAGAGCTGATGTATTGCATACCGATCACGTATGTAATGAGTATGGTTTGCGTATGAATTGCGAATGAATTACGAATAACATCCGCAATCAAAATTTTGAGCAGTTCAAAAATCCCGGGAGCGATAAAAGCACTATTGCGAATAAGTGGGGACATGTGCGAATGTTTACCGTCAAATACCAGCATGTATTACGAACATTGAGGATGTTAAACGAATATCAACGATTTTTGTGCGCAATTCATCCGTAACTCATCCTTAACGCCTGTGGGACCATGCAGGCCTTAAGACAATGTCATCATGGGCCCGTTGTCACCCCATCCCCAGTGATAAATTAGATTAATTTTCCGAAATGATTAAATAGATCAATTTTCCGAACCAGGCTTTTAAAAATAAGGTAAACATCATACGTCTGTCCAGGTTTGCAGGGTTATTATGTCTAGACAACCAGGGCGGTATGTGATCTCTGAAAGTGGGAGGCAACATTGGACGGACAACCAAACGGCGTTGAAGGCGCCACGATAGCGGGAAGCGCTCCCCCTAACGGCGTAAGGTCCAGGGACCTAGGGCCGCAGGTGGGATCCAGGGGCAAAGCCCCGGTGGGGGTCTGGGGCAACTCCTGGGTATTTACTTAATTGTTGGCATTAAAATGATGCATTTTATCTTCAACTATAAATTACATAGGATGAGCATTTAACGGACCACAAATATCACACCTTGATTTTTTTCAATTATATCCTTACTCCGAATGATTAATGTCGGCCGGAATCGAAAATGCAGAGAGTGCGGGGAGGGAGAATGGATTACTTAAAATTGAGGTTCTTCGTTGGCTCCCCCCTTGGTGTCCCAGATCGTCTTTTCAGAACTAAAGCTAGGGGGGCTTTTCAAATTGGTTTATCTAGTTTTCAATGCAGTATATGACCTGTTTATATAAACATTATACAACTTATCTAAGTATCACTCGCGAAGTTCTGTCAGTTCCAGTTTGTGTTTCTGTAGCAAAAGCAACCAGACTAAGACGTAAAAAATCTTAGTTCTGGAAAAAAGAAGGGGAGGGGCAAGTGCCCCCGAGTCCCCCCCCCCCCCGTTATCCCGTCTATGTAGACAACGGTAAGCTGTTGCTTTAAGCTCCACCCATGGTTAAAGACAGAGCAAGATTAGACAATAGCCTGTCCGGTAGCTTGTAGGGTGAGGGACCATTAAATGCTTAAACTTAACCCAGGGCGCTGTCAACCAATAGGTTCAAAACTGGGCTGTTAAACCTCTGCTAACCTAACCTAACACAGGGCGTAGTCATTTTTGGTGACTAAAAACACCCCTAAGATTGCAGGAAATGACACTCCTTGTGCCTCATTCCTGCATGCTTTGAGTGCCATATTTTTCTTGTCCTGAAAACTTTAAGGATACAATTTGTTCACAATATATATAAAAAAGAAAAATTGGAAATTCTGAGACCTACCGGTACTTATTGCTGACAGCCTTATATCGAATATAAATATAATGGTTGTAGACGAAAACAAACGGAAATTGTGATAATTAAATGAGGGAATATTTCGTTCACGAGGCTATAATTACGTTACTATTTATTAGCAGCGTATTATCGAAAAGTGCACAAGTTGATGAACATCACATTAGCTCAACAATACGTAGGGAACTAACTCGATGATGGTATCCTATGTTCCGGTCCTATAGCCTGTCACTGTTGGGCAGTATACGTTGAGCTGATCGAAATACCCCGCACGTGTACCAGAAAACATTCACGCTGCTGCAGAGAGGGCATTTCTGCGGAACGCGAGTCAAGCGCTCTTCATGCTGCAGTTACACAGATGAGATTTGGAAAATACGTTGTATGGAAATACGAGTTATACGCATTAGAAATGTTTCACGATGTAACTTATACCGAGGAAGAATTAAATAATTAGAAAAAGGAAGTATTATTTCGTCAACTTGAAACTTCCCCAAATTCCATAAATTTCCCCAAAATATTTTCCAGGGGGGCAACTTCCCCCTGCCCCCCCCCCATTGGCTACGCCACTGTGGCTTACGATGAACATAACGTTAGAATGAACGGGATCCATGGTCATACTTAGATTTTGTTACTTAGCCTAATCCTTCGTAGCCCGTGGAGCACACAAAGCTTTTTCCATCAGTTGCTCATCGCTACGAATAAACCAAAAAAAAAAAAACAAAAGAAGTCTAGGGGGGGGGGCAGCAGCCATACAGGCACTACGTGGGCTAAATCCGTGGATGCTTGAGGGCCAGTTCGGGAAAATAGCTTCCTGCTCACTGGG
Organism: Holothuria scabra; assembly: GCA_037179385.1. Taxonomy (NCBI): domain Eukaryota; kingdom Metazoa; phylum Echinodermata; class Holothuroidea; order Aspidochirotida; family Holothuriidae; genus Holothuria; species Holothuria scabra. The sequence continues at coordinate 17,300,912 of CM074184.1, read as the reverse complement.
GTGTAGCAATAAACGGGTCCATGAATACCATGTCATAGGTTATAACTTACTCGATCAATGTAGCCTTGTACACTAAACAGACTGCTGTTCTAACAGGATATCCTGTGTGATCGAGCCACTTTTAGGCCTCCTTTCAGTGGCGTAGGAAGTGGAATGGGGCATTGGGCCATTCCTCCCCCCTCACGGATGCTATTTTTTTGTTCTTAAAAGTACGTAGGCATACTTTATTAAAACAGATTTTACTTCAGAAGATAGCACATGTTGCACAAGATTCCATGTAAGGACACCCAATTTTTCAAAAATGTTCAAAAGGGAAAGGTTGTCTCTGCAAGGACCCTCAGTAAATGCCAATTTTTAATTCCTTCAAATAGGCAAATTCTTTCAATTTCCAATTTTTGGGTAGCCTCTGTATTCCACTAGTGGCACCGATTGCCCCAAAAGGGAGGGACAACCCCATAGACTCCTTCCGCGTCAAGGATAGACGAACAAGACGGGGACAGGGGAGAAAAGGGTGTTCTGGTGCGGTGAGAAAAAGTTTGTCATTTATCACGCAAGAGATGTTAGGCGTAAAATCATTTACAGATGGGAGTTTGATCAGTCACAGACAATTTCATCAGTTCAGCCGATTTTTAATTTAACCAAGTTAGTTATATAGAGTATTATGGCACAGTTTCCAACCTAGCTGGCCACGGCCTTTTTCTGGTTTCCAGTTTAGCCAAGAGTCACAATATAGAGAAGCATTAGCATGTTTTCAATTCGTTGTATAGTTTCCCGGAAAAGAATCAAGACGATTTCATACAGGCCTAATAGTGAAAGTACATTTTATATGGTAATTTTCTGATCACTTAGCATGTTCCTGATTTTTTTCCTATTGCAAACAAAAGCTAAAAATAAAAACTGCACGTTTAGATTCTCTTTACAGACATGAATACGCAATTTTTAACCATCTGAGGAGTCTGTTTTTTCGAAATTGTCACTACGCTCTGCGACAACTAATGGTGGCGCTTTGCTCAGTCTTTTCGGCAAAATTACATTTTGGGGTCAAAGTAGCTGCTCTTAACTCTCTGATCACTTTGCAGTTTGCGAACATATTTTAAAGTAAGCATTTTATTGCAAACGAAAAAAGAAGATAGCGACTCGTCAGATTCTTCGTATAAGTCTGGAAAATGTTATATCCGGCCATCTGAGGGGTCTGATTTTCCGAAATTTTCTTTGCGCTCCGCGCCAACTAATGGTGGCGCCCCGCTTAGATAATCTTTGTAGGCGAAATAACGTTTTGTGGACATGAAAAACGGCAAATTTTAAAATGCTTCCCTTCGCCTATATCGATGTTCTTTTATTTTGACCCCTAAAAGTATGCAAGTTTAATGACAAATTTTACTTCGTAAGGTAGCTCCATTTTGCATCTAGGTTCCTTGAAAACGACAAAAAATTACGGTACCCCTTAGACACCATATAAACACGAATTACACAAAATTACAATCCTCCCCTGCATCGATCTGCATTTATCATACTTGTATACAAGTCGATATATATATTATATAGTTGTAAGAGAAAAACAAAAACATTTAATACTGAAAATCAAACAAATCATTACATATTTTGAAAGCTTCTTTCAAGTCTGCAAATAATACAATATTTTTCTTTCTAAACTTTTTGTTGATTATATCTTTCGATTCTTACTGCGAATTTAAATTTGTGAAACAATACATCTATATTTGGCAACTCCCCTTGTCTCTTACATTGATAAATATAATTCTTCATGTTTGCAATGAGATTATTAAAGGGGTGAACAGAACCTTTCCAAAATCCAAAGAAAATATCATACTTAGAAAAGAAAAATTGCTTCCTTAAGGCTGCGTTCACATAGGGGTTTACTATTTGGGTGCACGGTGCACGTTTTCGAGGGCACGCGAATATGTTGAATCGAACAATAGGATTTCCTCACACCGGGTCACATAAGAGGGCACTATTCGAAATGCCGTATAGCGGCGTATAGTATAGTTGGAATCGTGCTTGTTCGATTTTCGTGCAGCGTATACCATCCTTCTCCCACACTTGTCCTCCTGTTTACTCTGACCCGTGACAGGTTTTGAAGTTGTGCTTTGGCAAAAATGAGGTAAATTACTCATTTTATTGGGATTTCATAGCACATGCCGTCATATGTCAGTTATCCAATGTCAAATGCCCCCTTTTAAATGAAAGAACAATATGCACGTTCCATAAGTGGGCTTGGCATTTTTTCTTCCTTTTTTTGATCTTGAAATGCTCGAAGACACAAGGTCAAAATAGCTCAACTAACCCGAAGTTCCATGTTGTTGTGTATAGTCAATCCGTATTTCATCACTTAATTAATGATTTTTATAATAAGTTAAATAATGTGGAAATAGATTTAAATCCCGAAAACATTGTATCTAAAGTATTTTGACAGCGCAAAAATAATATTAAAGTAAGTAACACGTGCTACCCAATTTGACCCGCCGTGCCCGTATAGCGTATAGCGAATAGCGTATACCGAATACAGTATACCGTATACCGTATACTTCTATGTGAACGCAGCCTAAGAAAAGGGATGCGACATCAAGGATAAAAGCTGAAGTATTACTGCACTCCCAGAAGAGGTGTTCAAGGCTTTCTATTTCCATTTAACAAAAAGAGCATTGGTCACATTCCACCTTCCCCATGGCGTACAAAAGCTTATTCGTGACGATTATCCTATGCAGAAAACGGTATTGAAAGTATTGTAGCTTGGCATCAAAGACTACCTTTCCTAAAGCTTTAAAAACTGTCCCAATCTTTTGTTCCTATGTCAAAGAATGTCCGTTTCATTTTTTAACTACTGTCGGTTCTGTAACATTACGCACAACTTGTAAGTTATATATAAATTTTGAGACCCGTGGGGCCCGCAATATTTTCTCCAACAAAAAATCATTTTTTCTGGGTCATCAAGCTGAAACTCAGTCGTTATCCAGATTCGGGGTATACTAATTAAACCAAAGTATAGGGAAAAAGGGAATCTCTCAATCCGAAAACGGCGTATAAATCTATTGAACTCTAGTGGTTTTTCTTCTTGATCGAAAGGGTCTCTTACATATAATACATTCTTCTTATAAAGCTGGTGATACATAACAACGGAATTATAACACGGATAAAACTTTTATTCCATATAATCTGATTGGCAAAATTTTCACTCGGCTCAGTAAATGAAACACTACACCACGATGTAACGACCTCCTTTATGAGAATATTGCTAATATCAGGGACATCTTTTTTCGAACAGTTGCACTGGAAAAAGAATTGCTTTCCTAAAGCTCCTAGAGATATATCCCAAAATAATTTCCAAGGCCCCCCTGAGATAGTACAATCCCTTTGACCCATGTACATTTAAGGCTATTCATAAAGCTGGGAAAATTAGTCACTTTTAGCCCACCTTCATTGACAGATTTCATGATTACAGAACGTTTTATTTTGCCTGGGTTCCCAGACCAAATGAAATAAAAAAAAATGCACTCTTCAATTTCTTTAACAAAGGAAATTGGTGGACTAGGTAATACGAGAAACAAGGTAACAAGCTGGGAGAGTGCGTACGTTTTAACAATTGCATTTCTTCAAATGGGAGTAATATCTCTTAAGGACCACCCTTTAAAATAGTTTTAGTCTTGAGAGTTTCGGTACGTAATTTAAACGGTGAAGGTCCTCTCTGTTTGTAGTGAAAGTTATACCAAGGACAGTTACTGGCCCATGCGTAGAAGTAATATCAAGATCACGGACGAAAGCAGGACTACGAGTAACATAACGGCCAAGAGGAAAAGACTAGATTAAGAAATATTAATTGAGAGACCAGAGGCCTGTTTCAATTCGTTAAGTACATTGAGAGTCGTCTTTAAGGATTCCTCGCTACCATCGATAAAAAAGAAGTATCATCAGCATACTGTAACAATTTCATCTCGTTATTTGCAATATAAATACCTTTCATAGTATTACAATTTATTACCTTTAAAGCTAAAATTTCAGCTGCTAGTATAAATATATAGGAGCTGAGTGGACAGCCCTGTCTCACACCACGTTGTACAGTTGTACATCAAAAAACCAGATGAGAAACCATTGTTAGAAACACATGTGGATGACCCCATACAGAAGACCTCTAACCACTTACTAAAGGAGTATCAAGCTTAAAATAAGTAAAGCATTTTTGAATAAAGTTCCATTCAATTAGTGTGTCAAAAGCTTTTTCAAACTCAGCTAAACCAGAAAGCCAAAAGGCTTAGTGATTCCTTGCTGCTGAAATGTAAGACCTTTTTTCACATTGACATTGCTTTGCAATGTTTTTCAATTAACTGGGCTCCATAATGTGCCCACAAAGTACACATGCAAGGCATCAAATCTTCCTACATTGAGATCCCCCTTGCCTGTTGTGAACCCAAATGACATTTGACCACCACCAAAAACTTCTGGGACCATGTATTCACTATGTGTCATCTACATGACAAGTTACAGGACCCTACAAGTGACCTTTCTTGAGAGATTGTGCAGGAAAGTTTGTTAGGCTTTGAACATGCTGACTCCAAATGAACTTTGACCTTTGGGAGAATCAATAGGGATCATCTACTAAATATGACCAATCCACACACTAAATGTGAGCACAGTCACATGTACCGTTCTTGAGATACCGTGTTTACGAAGTTTTCACCTTTTGACCTCTCATGACCCCAAATGACCTTTGATCTCCACCAAAAACAATAGAGATCATTTACTTAAAATGACCAACCCACACACCAAATATGAGCACAGTCACTTGTACCGTTCTCGAGTTATCGTGTTTACGAAGTTTTGACCTTTTGACCTCTGGTGACCACAAATGACCTTTGATCTCAACGAAAATCAATATGGATCATCTACTCAATATGGCCAATGCACAAACCAAATATGAGATTAGTCACACTTACCCTTCTTGAGATACCGTGTTTACAAGTAATTTCTAGGGAATTTACCGATTGACCTCTCGTGACCCCAAATGACCTTTGACCTCCACGAAAATCAAAAGGGATCATCTACTTAATATGACCAACCCACACACCAAATATGAGCATACTCACATGTACCGTTCTTGAGATATCGTGTTTACAAAGTTTTGACCTTTTGACCTCTCGTGAGCCCAAATGACCTTTGATCTCCAACAAAAAACAATAGAGATCATCTACTTAATATGACCAACCTACACACCAAATACGAGGTTAGTCACACTTACCCTTCTTGAGATATCGTGTTTACAAGCCAAAGCGTCACATACACACACACACATACATACACACACACACACACACATACACACGACATCACCATAGCATAGATTCCTTGTCTGCCTTCGGCAAGGAATCAAAAATGAGCCCAGGGATGTTCTCACATTCACAAAAATCTATAAGATGTAAGACGAAACGTATGTTTTCACCAATAAACCTGTTACTTAAAAAACCAGTTTGTTGGGGTTCTATTAGAAGGTAATAGTAATTTTAATCTCGAAGCTATTACCTTAGCACCAATTTTGTAGTCAGTATTAAGAAGCGTTATTGGTCTAAAATTCTTTAATGAAGTAGAATCTTTTTTCGGCTTCAAAATTAACGTAATAGTACCACTGGTTTGTTCTTTCGTTAGTCTACCTGACCTGTAACCAAAATTTAGGGAATCAACTACTAATTGCCCAATCAAAGGCAAAAAAGTTTTATAGAAATTAATAGACAAACCATCACTTCCGGGAGTCCGTGAAACAAGTATGCAAGCAAACAGGAAGTGTTCAAGGTCATAAAAGCAAATTTAATTTCAAAGGGAAACAAAGTAGGTAATGTGAGTTGTACAACAAGGAAGTCACAAATTATTGCGCAATGGAACAATTTGTTTTAAGTGAATGCAATTCAACATTTTATACCTCAGCTCAGGAATGTCCTGGAAATTAGACTGTTACTGTGTATAAGCTTCTGATAAGCTTTACGCAAAGGTAGTACACTTATAATTTTGGTGCAGACATATAAGAAATAAACTGAGGTTGTGCTTCGATAAAGATTAATTTTAAACAGTTGTTTTAGGGGTTTAATTATGTAGGTTAGGAGAATTATTACTGTTTGGGGTGAGAGGATCGGCTCTTAAAATAAATAAGAAAACCGTTTGTAAAATGTTACAGAGGTTAGAGGAGAAAGATCCGACTACTTACAGATCAGAAGACTAAGTCCATTCTGTAGAGCAAAAGTCCAGGCAACCAGGGAATTAGTGGTGTGAAGTTTTTTAACCATATCCTCAAGGATGACTCCATTAGATTTAACTGATCCACAGTATAAAATCTTTCTTATAATATAAGTTGTCAGCAGTATCCATCGATCCATAGTAGTTATACGTAACTTCTACAACACGGTGCTGGGCGGAAAGCATGGGCGAGTGTCCAACATACCGATATATATATAGGTTTGCGATCTCGTGTACGGTGGCCATGAGAAGGCATGAGAGAATTTCAGTTATTGTGGTAGAGCCGTATTGGAACAAATCGACAAACAATAACCCGCAACATTTCGTAGATTTGACGAATCGGAGTGACTCGACATCCACGACAAAGACAATTTGCGGTGATGTAGATGTACGCACAACACGACAACTCGACAGTCACGGCATTTTACGACTGTTACAGATACTTACACCAATTGGACGATCTACTCTGAGCTGCACTGAGGAGACCTATCAATGTCGAAACAGTACTGTATGCAGATTGAGTATTTTTGCCCCATTACACGGTAGCGCTTCGGTATGATCGTGTTCTGTTGAGCACTTTTAAATTTCGAGACGGTATATTGCTTGTGTAGTCTTGGCATTTTAGCCAGGGCGTAATACTATTCGCTTTATGCATAGCACGCTCTTTGAGCTTGTGCACTTTGGTATTCGCAAGCAATGTACCGTGAATGGCTGGACTGACGCAGGTTATGCCTGTGTCAGTCTTGTCATTCCGTCTTGAAATCTAGTCTGAGCTGCACTGCAGAGACCTAACAAGGTCGAAACGGTACTGCAGATTCAGTATATATATATATATACACTCATATATATATATATATATATATATATATATATATATATATATATATATATATATATATATATATATATATATATATATATATATGTACATACATATATATATTTACCTGGATCCTACCTTTGGTCGACATGTCTTCGTCTAAAAATGTACATTAGGTCGACATTAACGATAGGTCAACATTTTCGTGTCGACCTAATGTTTGGTTCACGATTTCAACCCCTTCTGCACACATTCTTAATAAAATAAGTGCATGTATAATACCTTCATGGCGCCCTCTTTATTGTGTCTTTATATAGACGTAATAAACACAATGTATAGTATGTAGATTTGCACGTGAAAAAAGGGGTGTTATATCTTGCGTTGTCTAAAAATGTACATTAAGTTAACACGTAAGTATTGCAAAATACCTTTAATACTTTGTTTATTTTATTATAACTTGTGCGTACGTCATACATAATAAATATACCATACATATTATTGTTGGCGCTGTTGAAGTTTATGGTGGTATTTTATTTGAATTTTTGAGTGTCTGTATGTGCAGATACATTCAAATATGTGAAATATTTATATGTCGACTTAAGGTCGTGTTTTAGACGATGTCGACCTAAGGTAGGATCCAGCGTTATATATATATATATATATATATATATATATATATATATATATATATATATATATATATATATAAATATATATATATATATATATATATATATATATATATATATATATATATATATATATATATATATTTATATATATATATATATATATATATATATATATATATATATATAACCGTAATGGTAAAAAATAATTAATAATTAATAATGTCAACCAGGCAATGGTAAAGTGCTCAACCCTGTGAAGGGAGCTGTAATGTTGAAAAGGTTGCAAAAAGTTCTTACAACATATCTTTACAGAACTGTTTCGTAAGGGCCAATAATGAAGGTCCTCACTCCTCAGAAGCCTGAAGTAGAATGATGTCAATAACGTTATATACGTATGTGTTCGCTGCTTTTGAACGTGTCCGTTTTAAAGCACGTGTTCGTTCCGTGTTCGTTGTGAACAGGCAAGAACGGTCTACAGCGAGCCAAGATACATTACCTATTAAAATAATTACACAGTAGATGTTTGTTCCTGTGTCTACAAGAGCTTATCAGTTCGTTTCTTTTATTTAGAGTTGCTAAGGAAGGTTTGAGTATAATTAAGAACTTTTCTTCCAGACAGAGATTACAAGTTTTAGAGGATGTGGAGTATGCTCGGGCTTTGTTCATGAGTTTCCATTTTACGGAGTGTTCTACATTTAAATCCTTTAGTTTTCAGATGTATTCACTGAGTGCAGTTGCGTTTCTTTTGTCTTTGTGTTTAAAGCTAGACTTGCGGGCGGTGTATCTTGTTTTGAATGTGTTCTCTGTTAGACCAATGTATGTTTCTTTGTTGTGGTTGTCGTGGCGTGTTACAGTTGCTTGGTACACAATATTGTTCGTGAGGCAGTTGCCTTTCAATGGGCACTCGCTTTGCTTTCTGCAATTGCAGTTGCTTCGCGTTGCTGGTTGTTCTTCCTGTTTCGCCAGTATGAATTTGTTGTGCGCTGATATAATTTGGTCTATGTTTGCCATGTAACTCAGTTTCACCGTGTTTCTGTTGAGTAAAGTATTTAGTTTGTGCCCAGGTGGAAAGCAGCTGTCCAAAAGGTTAAAGAATTTCTTGCCAATGTTGGTTGTGACACTGTCACTATACGGGGGTTGAACCAGGTTATGTTCCTATTTCGTCTTCGTTTCGGGTCTCCCTTGGAATGACTGGTGCTAGGGGATTGGGTCTCGTACTTATATATATATATATATATATATATATATATATATATATATATATATATATATATATATATATACTTACTTATATGTATGTATATATATATATATACATATATATTTATATATATATAAATATTGAATATATATATATATAAATATTAAAACGGTTGCAATAAGTTCTTACAACATAGCTTTACAGAACTGTTTCGTAAGGGCAAATAATATAAATGTGTTATATATATATATATATATATATATATATATAATATATATATAGGTCGAAAGGAGTGTTAAAGTTCGATTTTGAAATTGAAATTAGTCCCCAAGCACTGGCATTAGCCCTAATGAACAAGGGAAATAAGAAATAAATTCAGAGAAAAAGTTAAGTCACGACCAGAACTTGAACCCGTGTCTGTCGCGTACATGGCGACCGCCTTAACCACTCGGCCATCGTGACACTTGTGATTTTAGACGTAGACTAGGGTTCTTATACCTGCCGCCCTCAATTTTCTCTCCTGTTACCATGGTAAGTCCCCATATATATATATATATATTTATATATATATATATATATATATATATATATATATATATATATATATATATATATATATATATATATATATATATATATATATATATATATATATAATATGTATGTATGTATGTATGTATGTATGTATGTATGTATGTATGTATGTATAGGGAGCAATTATGCCACCGACCATCCAAAGTCCTCACTGAGGACTACATATATTCCAAACATAAAATTGGGTAGGGACTCCTCATGGCGGCCTAACATGAAAGATGGAAGTGCTAATCGCTTTTCGTCGTTTTGAAAGCCAACACAAATTGTGTTGTTCGATATTGCAAATCTTACAAACAGCAGTCGTAAATACATTTCACTTACACGGGGCAGAATTTTTGCTTCTTTGAAGCCTTCCACTTAAGAGTATTTAACATCATCGCACAACAACGTCTGAATTCTGTATGCGGTGCATATGGACTAACTGGATGGTCAGTTTCTATGGTATGCTATTCCTACACAAGCGTGGATTTAAATACACATTTACATTCCTTGCGTGCTAAAGAGCTATAATTTCTAAAATTTACTCCACTCTAAAAGTTCCTTTCGGTAAGCTTAAAGCAGACGATCATTTTAAAATACCCCTTCCCCCCATGTTATCGAGCTAAATTCCACACTGTTTTTTCAATTTGCTGGTTTAAAATGAAAAGAAGTTGAAAGAAGGAATTTGAAGCAGTTATTTCCCCATGCAGGAAGCATTTGGTTACGTATTTTTGCCCCCTTCCTTTTCAAGTGTGAAAACCCCTAATTAGTAAAATGGAACGCCCTTCTGTGTTCAAATTATATCACATTTTGAGTAAATGTACTCTACGAAATGCAGAAAAAGAAAATAATAAATATAATTCATAGTTCATAACGTACATACAGCTCGAGAGTTTTTGCTTGCTAAAAAGGCGGACAAGCAGCTCTATGACGTATTGCACATTTAGTGGGAAAGGAGGGGGCAAGAAGCCACAAAATTATTTTACCTCCCCATGTAGCACAGACGGGGACGGCTGGACTGCTGAATTCTACAGTATAACCTGTGGCGGAGCTGCCATATGGTCAGGGGTGGTCGTACCCCCAACCCCCCCGACGGACCAACATCGTCTGTTGGCGCCCTTTTAAGGTTTTTAACATACTTTATTGTTGCACCATTATTGGCCCAAGGCATAATTTAATAGCGTTGTTTTAATGTCCAGAGAACAAATTGTTCAAACAGGCACCAGTAACTGTACCATCTGAACTTTATTCTGATGAAAAGGGCCATTTTCTGTAATATGGGGATAGTTTTTGCCGAAACGTATCTTCATGTTTCATAAGCACCAATGAATGTTGTCGCTGTGCTAAGTTAATTGCTTGCACACCAAGCGTGGTTATACACGAATCCGGACAGCAAGTGATGGTCTGATTTCAGTCGGCCATAACTGGAGCCCGCCACCTTTAAATCTTTCGATTTCCTTGCTTACCTCTTATCATGGATGGTTGTACACGAATTTGTATCTTGAATTCTCCAAGTTCACTAAATAAAATGGTTTGAAATTCATGTAAACAATAAATAAAGACGATTTTAGGCTGATGGACCCCACTAATGGCGGCCTACTGTCACTAAAAACAAGCGGCTAATCGGATTCGTCTATAAGCTTACAAAATACATAGACTCACTTTAAATTCACCCTCCCGGCCAATAAATGTTACAAAGGGCGCAACAATAATTGTAGCACAAATGCGGTAGCCCTCTTGTTGTTGGGGATAATTGTCAACAAAGACAATAAAAAGAGTTTATAAAAATACCAAAAAATCTTCAAAAACATTTTTCAAAATCACTTTAAGAGAACATTCAGGTTAAGATAAAATAAAACTATCATTATAGTGGTAAAGGTTTGAGAGTTTTAAAATGAGCAGTTTCCATTTTGCCTTTCTTCAAGTGACTTTTCTCATGATAAATGGCTATTTCTGATACTGTACGATAATCCCATGACAATGCTGATTTCTGCACTTTCGTGGTCTCAAAAACCAGAAAATTGCATCTAATAAGTCTAGTTTTAGGCCTCTTTTTTATTATGAATTCGGTATCTAGAGATCCAAGAAGACCTTTTGTCTTGGTTATTTCTTGCTATGTACTCAATAAATGGCTATTTCAAAGTGGTCACATGATGTAAAGTACGTTACGTCAATTAATATTTCTTCGTGTACTGACCTTGATTTCCAGATACCAAAAATGTACACCTCACGGTGATCAATTTCCATAACTTTTCCCCCTGTAAGATTGTTTGCTATTTGGCTCGAGCAGGTTTAACCTTTATCTTCACAAAGTACCCAATTATTACATAAAAATCTTAAATCGAAACGTAACAATGATACAAAATATAATGACCGCCATCATACTAGAATGTGAAAGAGAGGGATAGAAAAATGGGTGTCCGCAGGTAGGGACAAGGGGGGAACTTGCCCCCCCCCCTTGAATATTAAAAAACATGAAAAAAAAACGAAGAAAACATAAAAAAAAGACGAAGAAAAATTAACATCGACATTTCTCAACAGTTTACTCAGTGTTTTTCCTATCTGTATGCGATTAATAGGCTTTATAAGAAATGCCATTTCCATCTGAGAGGCATTTTGAGCAAAAATTTTCTTGCGCTCCGCGCCAACTCATGATGGCGCGAAGCCTTTCCCCCTAAAAGAATTTTGTCCCCTCCATCTCCCGAATTTTCTTCTGCTTAGGCCCATGGATAGAAAAATTAAACATGTTTCAATAGAAACACTTGCTGAGGAAAAACGGCAAGATAGTCTTCTACCAGGTACGGGAAATCAAATGGAAAGCCTGAAAGCCGTGGCGTCGATCTTACTGAGGTTGATGTTATTTACTCCTCCGAAGCGCCCCTGTAGACAATTTCCAATCCTCTGACTGAAATACTTAGCTCCGCCACTGAGGATAAGAGGGTAGGAAGTGACCTGCACCTCCCTGGTCATAGCAATAAAGCGTAGATTCATTATTCCTGTGTAATTATAAACGTGACAACCTGCCCCATTGTTAGGGCAAGTTGTCACGGAGTGTGGGTCAATTCGTCACTTACAAAATTGCACTGACATTTGTCCCCAACGATAATAAATGCAACTGTTATATTTAAGCAAATGTCATTTGAAAGACTCCGTTATATTCATTAATTAAACTATCATATCAAGGTAATATACAGGGTTTTATGGGGTCTACCAGATGTTCCTGGGGCTCAATGTCCTCAAGGTTCAAGGTTCCCCTTTTCTGAATAGCTCGATGATTTGGCGGTGATTGCGAGGTTCGTTATTCCCACGCTTCGATGTTCCCAGAAGTGCGGATGTTCCCAAGATTCGGGGAGAGTGAACCTTTGGAAAATTGGCATAGCCTCTTCTTGTGTCTGTTATAACACCGATATTCTATATCTTATTCTTATTTCAATCAAATATTACTGTTGCTCTTAATTGGTCTGCCACAATAGGCCTGCCTAGTTGAATCGAAAGAGTTACTATTTTTTTTACCCAAATGAATTGTTGAAGGAAGAAGAAAAAAATTGAAGTTGATTTAAAATGACTCAAAAATGTGTTCCAAAGAGGCAAAAGCTAATGTACCATTTAAGAAAAAATAGTATGCAATTTTTGTCAATATGGGAGGCGGGAGTTTGGCCTTTAATTTTCCTCTGGTCGGTGTGAATATGTAATTTATATTCATGGCTTTAAAGATTAAATGTGTCCCATGAAACACGTAGAATAACGTTCGATACATACACAGGTGAACCACATTTTGGGGCAAGCAGTGGTCTATCCAATGGGGGGGGGGGCAGGCGCAGGCGGGGGGAAGTTGCCCCTCCCCCGGAAAATATTTTGGGGAAATCTGTGGAATTTTGGGAAATTTCAAGGTTGACGAAATAATACTTTCTTTAAATTTTTCTCACTTTAAGTAATCGTGAAACATTTCTCATGCATAACTCGAATTTTTCATGCAGCGTATTTCCCCAGATCTCACCTGTGTCACTGCATTACTGCAGCATGAAGCGCGCTTGACTCGCGTTCCGCATAAATGCCCTTTCTGCAGCAGCGTGAATGTTCTCTGGTACACACGCAGGGTGTTTTGATCAGTTCAGCCAAGGAAGTACTACCTCCGAGGGAGTAATTCCATGGTTCAGCGTATACTGCGCAACACTGACAGGCTATAAGACCGGCGCATAGGATAGTTACCATCATCGAGCTAGTTCCCTGCATATTGTTAAGCAAGTGTTATGTTCATCAACTTGATGCACTATTGGATAATACGTTGCTACTAAAAAGTAATATAACCATAGCCACGTGAACGAAATATTCCCTCATTTAATTATCACAAATTATCACAATTTCCGTTTGTTTTCGTTCCGCAACCATTATTTTTATATTCTATTTAAGGCTATCAGCAATACATACCGGTAGACCTTAAAGTTTCCAATTTTTCCTTTTTATACATATTGTGAACAAATTGTCTCCTTAAAAGTTTTCAGGACAAGAAAAATATGGCATTCTAAGCATGTATAGTAATGAGGCACAGGGAGTGTCATTTCCTGCAATCCTAGGGGTGTTTTTAGAGAAATTTCTCCTTGCGGGACGCTCCGCGAGAACCGATGGTAGCGCTCCGCGTGTCACTCTCACCAGTTACTAAAGTTGACAATGCCCTGGGTTAGGTAAGGCGAGGTTTAACAGCCCAGTTTCCAACCTATTGGTTGACAGCGCCCCGGGTTAAGTTTAAGCATTTAATGGCCTCTCATCCTACAAGCTAGTACCGGGCAGGTTACAGACTGATTTTCCTCTGTGTTTAACTATGGATGGAGCTAAAAACAATAGCTTACCGTTGTCTAGACATAATAAACCGGCAAACCTGGAAAAACGTATGATTATCTGTTTAACCTGTTCGGAAAATAAATCGAATTAATCACTGGGGATGGGGGTGATATCGGGCCCATGATGACATTGTCTTAATCCTATGTATATAGTAGGCAGCTTCAGGATCTTGTAGGCCATGTATCAACTTAGGTAGAATTACATGACGTCATGATAACCTTGTTATTATCATATATTTACGTATTTTGTATGTAATACATGCACCTTGACATTGAAAATATACTGAAACTGAAAAGTTTTGGAGAAATTTTCGAGTTTTGCCCCGTGGAAAATATCCTATTTAATCCACTGGGGACTTGTTATTGTAAAGATTAGTTATAGTTAGTGAGATGAGATTTAAAGATACACCAACACCAATGTGTTATATAGTGTTATTCAACTCAGTGAAAAGTTCAAAGTATAAATTTATTTTCAAGTACGGTTCAAGTTCAGATTTGGTTGAGGAAATCGATAAACGATTTGTGGGGTTAGTTTGTGACAACCTGTCCGTTGTGTATTTTGGACTGTGTGGGTTAAATTTTGTGGAATTTATATCGTTGTCTCAACCCTAGTTACTAAAGTCATGTAACACAATAATCGACGATCTCATAACCATATAGCTTATATTCACTAGGCACACATCCCCTTCGTTTTCCAGTGGCGTATACGCAGAATTTTTCTGAAGGGGGCCGTGCAGAATGTTGATAAATCGCCTTCCTTGAGTATTGCTATATTCCCCCGCTTGCTATAAACGGGGGGGGGGGGGCTTGCTTAAAAAATTTTGAAAAATGAGACCTCCCACATTGGCGGAAATAGCATATCCCATACTTATACGAAGAATCGACGCATTGGCTATCTTCTTTTGAAGTAAAATTTTCACTTCAAAATAAGTTCGCAAAGTAAAAAGTGATCGGAAAGTTATTAAAAATGCTAAGACCGGAAAAAAGTAATTTTGCCTGGAACAGTATCTAATCGGATCGCCACCATTGGTTGGCGCGGAGCGTAGAGAAATTTTGAAAAATCGCGACTCCTCAGATGGACAAAAATTACTTTTTCATGCATACATTTCAAGAGGATATTAACAGTCTTAATGTTTAGCTTTTGATTGCAATAATCCAAAAATCAACAACTTGCTAGGTAATCAGAAAATTACCGCATAACATGTACCACTACTGTTAAATGGTCTTGAATCCTTATCTCAAGCGCAAATGCCTGTCGGGGATGGAGTCTAAGGGATGAGCCCTCCCTATTGAGAATTCTTTTTGTGACACAATATGCACATGGTTTATTCGTGTTTGTGTGTCGTTAAATCTTATCTAACTAACTACATGTACAGTAGGTCATGGAGGTAGTACGTAATACTTCCGTAGTGGTAAAGCGTTACAATCTCTAAAAACTTGGTATTAGTCGATTTGCTTTTTGTTGCTATCGAAGTCCACGATGAACTAGCTTTTCTTAAAACGTTCCTAGACGCCCTTTTTTCTGTTCAGATCACACGAAATACAATGGTCTGCCCTGAAAAGCAACGTTTCTAACAACTGGAAGTGTCATAGATTACTCCACCGAGACCATAGAAAAATGTGGTATATATGTAGCTATTGTTTTTAATATTTTTTAATATTTTTTATAGCAGATTCAATACAACATATGCTTCTTCCAAATCAGTGATGCGTCGCCATATTTTTTAAAAGGATAACTCAGATTAATTTTATGTGAAAGTCTTTTGCGTTTGGCTTCGTTTGGTTGCTGACATATGATGGTGATACATTGATTGAGTTTAAGGAAACATTTTGTGTGCGTGTTCGACTGGTTGACGAATCAACTGTATGGATTTGTCGGCGTGGTTTGTTTTGCTCCCAAAGTGGGCCTCTTAGCCTCATTTTTATTTTTTCGTAACTCTCATGTGGTCCTTCATTATTGATATGTCTAAATGTTTGAGTATCGTTCCATGTAGACCTTCTAGTTATACCCCTGGGTCCATGGTTAGATGTAACCAACAATCAGTGGTCCCTGTAGCTGTGTCAGCATCATATAAATTACAATGCTGTCTTATTAATGTATTGCAGTGACATCACACACATTTCTTTTAAAGACAGAAGGTTCTGGTACCTTATTTACTTTACTCTGTAGCAAATCCTACAACAATCATTTTTTTTATAAAATCAATTTCTTCAATGCCATTCTTTAATTCTGGGGGATAAGGAACCCGTCCTTAACCCTAACCCTACTAACAGACTCTCTAATGTTCGTCGTTCGGACAAGAACTTCATATGCGTAGGAAGCGGGGGGGGGGGGGGGGGAACTGCGGTGGCGACAGCCCTAAGGTGAGAAATGATTGGGGCGGGAGAATTTTTCCGCTCCCCACTTCTCGGGTCAGAAAACCCCTTTTTCATTTATGTTATATTGTCAAATCTTCTTTCTCATGAAATTCCTGGTTCTCTTCAATACAAGCGTCAATTTGTAATTCATTGTTTCAAAGAAGCAAAATTTTCCAGGCGGTTCAACGTGCAATTCCTAATACATAAGTGCTGTCTCATGAATCATTTTGACAAACCTTTCCTAGCTTTGGAAATGAAAAAATCGAAGTTTACCATTTGAGACACCAGATCTCCAAGTTACACCGGCAACTTCAGTGCTATTTTTATAAAAATTCCTTTCATAAAATTTCAGATTTTCTCCAATATAAGCACATAACTTTGAAATAGTTTGTCTGAAATAAACAACAAAGTTTCGGAAACTTTTAAATTTTCATTGGAGAGCTCCAGTTCGTAGACCTTCAAGATGTCATTATGTAGCAACAACGGTCTTCAGTCGTTCACCGTGCAATTATTCTCAGATTTGCCAATAGGCCTATAAGAAGTGCAGATTCTTCGATCAAATATCCAAAGACTTTTCAAATTTCCCTATACAAGAAACCCAGAACGAAAAAATGTGTGCAGTACAAGCTCTACAGCTACAAATATTTGTTTCAAAAAGGCAAAAATTTCGACGCGCTTCGCGCGCCGCAAATAACTCCCCCAATACGGTGTACGGTGTTTACATTTCAAATAAAGTCGGGAAATTTTGGTGCTTGCCCGTTTCCCCTCAAGAAGTCTTTAAACCTCCTGCTTTTAAGCTACTACTTGCAAGCCTGAAAAATGCCATTTTCGACTGTCTGAGGGGTCCGATATTTCAAAATTTCCTCTACGCTCCACGTCAACTGACTGTGGCGCTCCGCTCATAAAATAGTCTTTCGGGCAACACTTCAGGCAAGGAATCATTAACCTACCGTTAGGGCTCTCATATATATCTTTCATTAGTTACCTTTCCACCCTGTCAGTTGAATAGTCTGTGAGTAGATGGATTCTTTAGTAACTTGAATTAAAATGTCATTAACAGTTTGCAGAGGGCATAGATATACCGGAATTGCTATCTTAAATAGCATTGCCGGAAAACGAAGAACTCTACCTTCTTTAGTGCCCAGTTTCATTTGAAAAAACGATTTATAGCATACAATTATTTTTTTTTGAAAAATCGTTTTTCCTGGTAGCAAAAAGGCGAAAAAATTAGCATAAAAAATGTAACTTTTGGTCAATGAGGAAGGGTAGGGTGCATAGTCCAAAAACTGCTCCGCCCCAAACCTCCCACACTTTCAAATTGCTTTCTACGCCACTAAGGAAATAAACCAATAAATCTATTCAATTTCCACTAGAAGACATCCACTGATTGATACAAAACAACTATACACAAATGCGAGTTAGGCTGGGCGCCACAGAACAAGGCTTTTAATGTAAACGTAATACTTTAGGTCAAAAAATCGAAAACAACAACAACAACAAAAAAACAAAGTGGAGAAGAAGAGACGCAAATCCTTCTCTTTCTCTTTCGTAGGTCCCCACGGCCTATACCTAAGAGTAAAACAATAAGTCACTATACATGAACGAAATTTCCGAGTATAAGTATTAAACTTAATGTAAAAAGTAATATGAAACTAAAGAATTGGGGCACGATGTAATTAATTTTATCATTGGAAGAATATGCCGCCCGGTTTGTGACATGAATAATGAAGTAAATAGAATGAAATACTGAATTTGTAGAAAGAAAGGGCAGTAATTTAAAATTGTGTATGGTGCACATTGCGCAATAAACAGGGATGAAATTTATGTACTGTCTTTCTTTTCTTTTGTTTCCACCACACTTTATGCCATTGCCAAAATAACATCTCTGTCGTCAGGACTAGTGATGTAAAATAACTTCATAACTGCTCTCGTCCTCTTCATGTTACATGTTTTACAAGAGAATAGTAATATTTTCAACATCATATAAAAATTAGTTTTGAATGATAGCAAAAACAGGTCATAAATGGTGTAGGTTATAAAAAGGGCATCGGAAATCAATCCTTCGTTTCAAATTTAGTCAACTAATATAAGCATTTTATGTCTCAACTTAACAAGCAAAAGCAACAAGAAAGTGGAGATTGGATGAAATGAATTCGTTTTCTGACACCTATTCTTGAATTTCTAGACTTGGAAGGTACATTTGAAATGCATTTAGGTTTTAGTTTTTGGCAATAACATGTTTGTTAATTTCGAAACGGAACTTCTTGTTAAGTTGAGCTGGACGACTTAACTGATGAACGTGTTCCCAAGTTGCTCTCTGTCTCAACGGTGATGATGGAACACACATACTTTTTAATAACATCGTTGATCTATATCATACAGTGCACTTATAAGTTGTAGGTTCTTTGACTCCCTGGAAAGCTAGCTCGGTCAATATTCTTCAGCTAGTTCGTTCTTTAGATGGAGTTAAGTTACGGCCCAGTTTTCAACCTATTGGTTCAAGGCGAGCCGGTCACGGTCTTTTTTCAGAGTGTGAAACATTTTTGTGCACTGACCACCCCTCGTCATGCAATGAACCCAACATTTCACCTACTTTGAAGCAGGCATGTTGCATAACATAACCCATGTCGCATGTCGCAAAACATCAAGTTTCCTTGACAGATATTTTTTAGATCTCTGACATATCACTGCGTCACATCTTGGACGTACATAACGCACATTTGACTCACACATGCCAGCGGGTCAGAGGGTGCACAGTCTAACAATGGATAGGTGCATTAATTAGAAAAAAAGTGCCCTCATTTTCCCGAAATTGAGGCCTCTCTCCTCTACGCGACTAAAACTTTGAAGTGATTAAAGTTTTATACCTCTATAGGAGTCCTGTTTGAACAAATAAACGAAGGGCTTTTATTGCTGGCAATATTTCTCGTGGTATCCGTGTACGAAAGCGTTCCAGTGGAGAAGCAATTAATTTTATGATCAAATATCAAATATTATTGTCAAAAACTAAAACCTTTAGAGAGAGCACGGAATAAAGTCGATATAATTAACCTCACCTTACCAATTGATCACACCGTAGTATTAGTTTTACACTCAATCTCGCATTTAAAGGCCCTGTTCTCTCACCCCAAACAGTATCAATTCCCTTAACCTTCTTACTGAAGCCCCTCCCACAATTGTCTGAAATTCATCCTCATCCAGACACAATCTCAGTTTAATGCTTCAGGGTGAGTATAGAAAACTCAATCTATATAATCAAAACACTCTTAGTACCGTACATGTTGTGTAATATAAGCTTTGGCACTCTGCATTGTTTGAATTAGCTGTCAGTCAAAGAGCTGAGCCAATTGAGAATTTTGGTACCGGGGTACCAAAACTGTAGTTTGGGGTGAGAGGTTTGGCCCTTTAAGGTGTCACACTCTTGTCTCGAGACAGGACATCATGTCTGAAGGCTAGGTTACGGTTACAGAGATGCTGTTAGGTTAGATCTTGAATATCTTGAGAGGCATGGCTGTACATGATATACTGTAAAGATTGGGTGTCTTCGATGTAACTGATCCTTCAAAGTTACTGTAAATTGATTTGTAGAAACAACTCACTACTGTATATGTGCCATGGGTAGCCAATATAAGTTATCATATAAAGACTTGGGGATAAAAAGGAGCAAGGTAGCAGCGCACTTCCAAAATAAATGTCATACCAAATGACACGATTACCCTCATTGTGGAGCTTATATTAAAAATATTAGCTTTAATGCCTTGTATTGTACATTCTCATTGACAATTATTTTCAAAGTAGTTTTACAATAGCGTTCTTATATTACTAAAAAAATTGCAAGATATTTCACAATTCTTTTTTGATTCTCTACTTTGTTACTTTTTCTTTCGGCATTGGCAATTTTAAATCGTTCCTCGTAGCATCGGTTCTGATTTCGCCCAGACAGTGGTAATCACAATTCACAACAAACATGCGTGTGTAGCATATTTTAGAGTTGCATGTTTCACCTCGACAGGGGTGGCGCCAGGATTTGTCCGACCGGGGGAGCCCACCTCCCGACAGGGGGGCAGCTTTTCAAGGCTCCGACAAAAGAGATCAGTTAGTCCCGGCGGGACGTGACTTGGCATAATTTGAGACGCCCGTAGCGCGCCGAATATTTTGGCTTTCTTTTTAACAAATACTTAAAAATCTGGAGTTTATTTTGAAGAAAATTTTTTTGAAAGAAATATGACTTTTGTAAAGATGATTAAAAAGTTGGGCTTTTTATTGAAGAATCTGTCCTTCATATGGACCAAATCAAAAACTTAACATACTCGACAGCTGAAATTTTTTGGTGTTACAATTTTAATCGTAATAGGCCTACGTACTAAGGCTTCCGGACGAGACTATAACTTCACTCGGAAAGTTTTTCTCTTTTCTGAACGAAGATTTAAAAATTAAGAGCTTATTTTATTGGACTTAGTTTGGAATTAAATGAAAGAAAATTTGGTTTCTCGGTAAAATTAAAATGAAAAAATTGGGTTTTTTTTAATAAGTGGTATGCCTTTCAAGAGCAAAATTAGGTGGAATGTCGGGGTGATTCACAGGTGTGGCTTTGGTCTTTTGTTGTACGGCCTAGCCATCGTAATTGGGAAATTTTGTCGCTTTGATAAATATTTTACTGTAGAAAATGGTAATGTTATGGTAGATTTTGTGGTTTTAAGAATCTTACCCTCTTTTGAGAAAAAAAAACAGGTAGGGGTGATCTGTAGTTTTGTTGGGGTGTACCAAATATCATCATGCAGATTAAGGCACTCGGATGATATTGGAAAATTTTCCCGAGGAAAAAGTTTAGCTTCCCATATGTTTGAAGTTTTGTATTTCATATATTGACAAAACGCCTTTCCCACCTGGCCGAATTTCAGACCGAATAATTACGAATGCGCCATTTCCGAATGAAACGACGCTATTCGTAAACCCCTTTTGTTCAGTTGTTGGTAAAATAACGTTAACGGAGCAGTTCCAAATAAAATACGAATAAGTACGGAAAGATTGCGAATAATATCGTCTAATTACGAATTCGTTTCGTTTCATTCGTTTCATTTATTTGTTTCCACAACATGTTATTTCGGTATTGTACAGAATAATTTCAAATTCAAAAATCCAAATACATGATGTGAAGGAAGTAAGCTAAAAAAAACCCCTAGGGGCTTGTCGGGAGCTTACTCCCTGAGCAAACAAACAAGGAAGACGAAGGCACAATAACTGCAACAAAAGACAACGAAAACAAAGATAATTTTATACCATCCCAAGAGCCTGCAAAAAACGCATGCCCAAAAAGAGCCCACCACCCACCTCCACCACCCACCCCAACCTATAGTTGCATACATGCCACTTGATAAGTTAATTTTCGGAACCGCACCTAAATTAACACTGTAGAGACGTTGAATAGGGCAATGTAACTAATTAATTAATACTTGCTCATATAATAAGTAGCGACGTTTTTCCTAAATGATTGTAAACTTGGACGAGAAATCATATTGTCCGGTAAGGAGTTCCAGGCCCTTACTGCTCGGTAACGTAGAGATCTTTGTGAAAAACGAGAAAGGGTGAGAGGGTTTCTTAACAAATGAGCATGACGGGTGTCATAATCATGTTTCAACCTATTTTGCTAAAAAAAAATTCGCAAAATTATTCGGTAAGAGATTACCCAAAAACCTATATGTAAAGCACAAAACCCCAAGATCTAGTATGTCATGCATTTTCAATAGATACAAGGACTTAAAAATATGGCTGGTTGGATCTTTAGATCCAGCCGTAGAAACGTGTCTAACGGCTCTCTTCTGCAAAATAAACAAACGTTGAATATGACAGGAGCTAGCACAAGACCAAATTGATGAGCAATAAGTTAAGTGAGGATAGATTAAAGATAGATAAATCATTCGCAAAACATTCTTAGGGACAATATACTTCAATCTTCCAATAATATTAACGCCCTTTGCAACCTGTGACGAGATGTAAGAAATGTGGTCTACCCAACTTAGTTTTGAGTCAACAATCACACCCAAGAACTTAGTATTATTGACCCGTCGAAGTGTTTGACCATTTACAACAATATTAAAAGTCTTATCCCTCATGCATGATGAACTGTTAAACACAGTATAGTTAGTCTTAGACAGATTGAGGGATAGTTTATTACAGGCAAACCAGTCACAGAAAATTGAGAGTTCATAACAGACAGTCTTTTCAAGTTGCTGTAGATTATCACTGCAAAAAAAAAATACTCGTGTCGTCTGCAAACAAAACAAGTGGCGCATTCCTACAAATATCAATCAGATCATTAACATAAATAATGAAGAGAAGAGGCCCTAGTATGGAGCCTTGTGGGACACCACATGTAATGTCATTCATTTCTGAATTTATACCATTGAATGAAGTAAATTGTTTTCGACTTGTCAAGTAGCTCTTAAGCTAAAATATCTGCACCACTCGGCTAAAGGTTTACGTGCACACACGCAGAGACAGTGGCATCAGCTTTGCAGTAAACACACTCCGTAGGCTTATTTTAACCCTTCATGCCGTTGTTTGGGTCCTTTTGGACCCATGCGGAGAGCTCGGCTGTCACACATCTTTACTGTTTCACGCGGAACTCGAAACTGCGAGTAGCTACCCGAAAAGTCGGCCACAACAGCGAGAGAGACAATAGTTTAAGGTCACGGGGTCAATGGCCTACGGAAGCCGATGCGGGGCGGGCTACGTCCGCTTTTCCGCCCACTCCCGAGGCGCGCAAATATGCCCCGATCGGAGCACAACGGTAAAGAGTTAGGCCAACTAAGAGGTTTACCTCTGAGGCCATAGTGTGAGAGTTTTTTAAGGAGTATGTCGTGATTAATCGTATCAAATGCCTTAGATAGGTCCAGAAAAATTCCCAGTGAAGTTTGCTTGTTTTCAATAGCTCGATACAATTTGTCGGTAGCGTCTATAAGGGCAAGCTCAGTAGAGCGACCAGGACGAAAACCATACTGATTATCTGATATCAGTTTATGTTTAGCAAACAATTCTCCCCAGAAAAACAAAAAATTTAATTGATTGAATTGATTAAGAACGGCAACGATCATATCCGGATCAATCGCGAAGTACCTAACGGGAAGGTAACGAGTATTTACAAATGCAATCCGAAACGTTGCGAACATATATCGACGTATTTAGAAGTATTTTCGAATGTTTTCTGATATAGTCCCATTGCTTTACGTGAGTTCTCGAATCTTTACGAATATTTCCGACTTCTCTTGACTATTTGCAATTAGATAGGGAGAATGAAAAGTCAGAAAATTAATCTCCGTATACGTAAAACTTAAAACGTGTAGCTACCTTCATAAACCACAGCACATTTGATAGATTCAAGCAGCCAGGAAACAACCTGTCATGATGGACCACAACTACCACTACCTCCTCCTGGATGAAGAAATGTTAATTACACTGACCCTGTCCTCTGTACTGAATCCGTCTCTGACACCGATCTAGTTTCCTGCACTAATTCTGTCCCCTCCAATGATTCTGCCTCCTGCATCTCCATCTCCTCTTCTATGCTCAATACTTGCTCACCTGTGTCTGGAGATGCATGTTGGCTTGGTGGGAAGATCTCCTGCTGTTTTTTCCGCTTAGGCATTCTGTGGGTAAAAGATGCGTGAAGTTTGTACAGGCGGCGGAAGCTGTTTTTTATTAGGGGGCCACAAGTTTTCGGCAGCTGACATAATGGTGAAGCCGCAAAGCGAAAACCCCCATCGGCGTGGGGTCCAGGGGGAAAGCCCGGTAGCGAAGCCCCCGGAAGCTCAGCGATTTTAGTGATTTGAGAAGCTCCAAAACGGTCGAAAATCATATTCAAATTACGGATTCTAAACTATGGATTTAATTAAGGAGTGGGGTGTGGTAAGGGAGGAGAATGGCATCGGGGAGTACTATGGCAATTGATTAAGGAGAAACATACTTTGCAGTAATTTTAGGGGGCAAAGCAAAAATGTTGAAGCTACTCAAACTTGAATATGTGATTGAGATAGGGCATTTTCAAGAGATCCAAAGTGTTTTGGGGGCATTTTATCAATAGGGAGTTCGATTTGAAATCCCGAGGCAGTATGCGTGGGTCCAAAGGCCTGCAACAGGACCCCCGGAAGCTCTGAAATTTTAGGCTTTTTAGGGGACTTAATGGGAGCAAAGGAGTATCGTTGTATAAGTATTACTAATAATCCTAAAAGCGACATTATTACTGGGACAAATGTGTGCCATTGGGGGCCAATGAGTGGACTGGGGACAAGCCCCTCGCTCAGTTTATTTAAAAGGCCCTAATCTGTTTGAAGGGCGAAAGTAATCTCTCCTACAGGTTATCGTTAATGTGGGGGTCCAGGAGGAGAAGCTCTGGAAGCTTTGCAACTTTTGCACTCTCTAAAGTAATAGTTTAGCCAAAGAAAAATCGAAATGTAATTAAAGCAAACTAAATTTGTTTAATTACTTTTGAAAAATTTATTTTGCGACATTCAGTGGTTCGGAGCTATTCCCCTCCAAAATCTCATAAAAATATGGGGGCAGGCTCACTCCCCCCGCCCCCCCCCCCTCGCTTCCGCCGCCTATGGTTTGCACTGCACACTAAGTAAATTCGCAAAAGCATTCCGTTTCAATCAGAAACAATTCGGAAATACTTACGACGTGTTTTGTAATGTTTCCGGTCATTTCCGGCTACTTTCTGAATGATTACGAACCTTTCACGAACTTCAGCGGAGTACATGGGTTAATCGCAAGCATGTTCGTATAGTATTTGTAAAGACTCTGATCCGTTTCGCAAGTGTTCGTAAATGGTCGTATGATATCCATGAACGTTTTTGTGTTCGTTATGGATACGGGTTTGAGTTCGTAAGCTGTCCTTAGAACTCGAAAACAGTCGAAAATGTCCGTATCCTTTCGGTGTTTGATTCTCAGAGTCGCAAACATTCGAAAGGGTTTCAGCGTAACCGATAATACAGAATTTAAGAACGATTATATCCGGTTCATTTACAAGCGTTTCCGATCACTTTTCGAATATTTTCGAATGTTTCTGTCTCGGTAATCATTCGTATACCATTCCGATTTTTTTAACACAAAAAACTCGAAAATGTTTTAAACTGTTTCCGAGTTTTTCCGTATTACTTCATAATCAGCGAGAAGGTTTTCATAACTTTCACGAATGGAAAACCGATGAATTTCAGAAATATTTCAGAAAAAGAAAGTCGCCGTTCGTAATTATTCGTGCTTACAGTCGGCCAAGTGGGAACGGTGCTATAGGCGTACGGGAGTGTTTCAGTTGGGAGGGGGCAGAATTGCCTTTTTTCGTCCGAATAATGTAATCCTGTTAGAGAGTCTATCTAAGTGAAGTCCAAAGAAATTTTTGAAAATTGAGAACCCCGAGACAGCAGGAAATGACATTTCCCGGGGTCGTAGCTAGAAACAAAGCAGTCGTTTTTTGAGCTTTCTTTCGCAATAAAATTTTCACTTCATAATACTGCCGCCAAACGCATGCATTGTTCTGTTCAGTAATATGTCCGTCCAAAATACTTTTTAAGAGGAACACCACTCATCAGTTGGCGCGGAGCGTACAGAAAATTGTTAAAAAATCTGACGCCTCAGACAGCGGGAAACGGCATTTCCCACACTTGTTACTAGAATGAAGCGGTCGTTAATTGTGAGCGTCCCCTTGAAATGAAAGTTTCAAATCAATAGAAAAAAAACAGACTTGCTAAGTGATCAAAAAATTACCAGATAAAAGGTACTGCTACAATTAGTTGTAACGGTCTTGCCTCTTTTCGGGGGAACTATGCAACGGAATTAAAAACAAACTAATGTTTTCGACTCATTTAGGAATCTTATACGTTGTATTAAATTGCAAGGTCCACTGAAGAGATGAAATATTCTACGTTACTGCCCGAACTCCTGACAATAATTTTACTTCCAACTTATTTGAAAATATGTCACGTTACAAGGTCGCTTCAAATGAATTTTCAGTCAGACTTTTAGGGAGACATTCTCAAGCTATTGTTTATCATTATGTGTATCTGAAAACATGGCCGATTTTCATTACCGTTGCTATTCTTCGGCTGTAGAGGCAGGCCAGATGCATGGTACTGTAGACATTGGACATTGCATGCACATGAACAACCTCTCGTCCGATTATGCAAGGAAAATTCAAATTTGTGAGTTTCTTTCAAGAATCTGGTCTTCTAGTAAGCAAAACAAAGTAGATCGTCCGGACGATGACTAAGTTTATCAGACCCACATCTTTTATCGTGGACCTGTAGGTGAAGGTTCCCCGACGAAATTGGATTTTCTCATCAACAGGGGAGGGCAGCTTTCGTCGACGGGGCATGACCTTGCGCACAAGGATTGAAGATGAGGTGAGGCGGTGTTAACCACTTCAGGCAGAGCTAGTAAGAAATCACTAAGAAGTGATTAACACCGATACGCAGTGGAGACGGTCAACTTTTCTTCGGGCAGATTTTCAATTTTATTAATTCTTCATATTATGAATAATTTAACTTTGCATATGTATGTTCATAGTTCACTCTCCATTCTTTACAGTGTCTTTTCTCTTACGGTGAAATCCTTGTATAATGCCGTGGTTCAAATTGATTACATCAATCTGGTTTCCGGAGGTGATTTCGTCAAAAGGCCGATCAGAGTTTGAAATGGGTTAATGTTAAGGTGTGGCACCCTCTCAGCGTATCATTGACTCCTTTCTGGATAATCAAACAGCCAAACTCCTAAGGCCTCTGCACGTGTAACAGAACGTCTGGGTTCGAGTCCCAGTGGAGATATTTAATCATTTATGAAAGACTCTTAAGAGCACAAAATTTTTAAACAAGTTGCACTGGAGGATTGAAATCGAATAACAGCAACGATGTGCCGTAGGCTTAACGCTTAAAAAGGCAGGTATCATCTCAAAGGGTTACCCCCGGTAACTGGAAATTGAATTTGTGAATTGAATAACATGACCTTCAAGTTAGCTCGAGATGACCAGATAATTTGCAACTTTATTTATGCAAATAAAAGAAAAGTATTTACACAACTGAATACATGAAAGTTAAGCTGGATTTCGTACTCAGTCTACAGAAATAAGGTGATAAAGTTATCAGCCATACCTTGAAAAGATATCAAATATGGGTTAAATCTAATACTTACTGGGGCTGTCACAGTGAATGAATTTCATTCGTCAAAAATAATTGTAATACATTAAACAGTGAAACCTTCGAACTGTGTTGTAATATGGCTTAATCCTGTATTATTCTCAGAACCTCAAACAACTTGGAATTGGTTTTAAATACGCGCACCCAATGCAAAAAAGCCTAGAGATTAATTTAAGCCCAGATTGTAAATTTCGTTACAAAAATATACAAGTACGCAAAAAATGCCAGCATACACTTATCTGTAGACTGAACATTGGAAGATGATTACTTTGACCTCCCTAGTCAAATACTGGGGAGAAATATCCTCCATCCCCAGGCTCACGCCAATATCTTGTGGTTCATGTCACGTTCTTAGTTTGGGAACAACTTGGGTGGACCCATCAAGAGTGAACACGACCTATTGTCTTCAATTAGGGTATCTTACAATTGGTTGACATTTTTAATGAAGGAATTTTCCGAAAGGATTTTGTGGGAGATTCTTTGTTATTATTTTAACCAAGTCTTACACTGAATTTGCTGAACCGATTTAGAGTTCATGTAAAGGGACGGTTTTGCTAAACACTAGTTTGAAAAGCGATATTGCCAACCCTCGGAAGGACTTGAACAGAGGCGAGGGAGGTATCTTGACCAGAGATCTAACTATTCTCAATTCGTAAATACGGTAGGCCTACTTACAGATCAGAAAGCAAATCCCGTTCTGAATTGCGAAAGTCCAAGCAACAGCTGAGTTGGTTGTGCGGAGATTTCTGACTACATCTTCAAGAATAACTCCATTTGCTTTTACGGAGCCAGAAAATAAAATCTTTCTTATAGTGTAAGTTGTAATAAGTATCCACTTATCCATACTTGATTGGGATGAATCCTTTTGGCAAAGTGGATGAGCAGTCGGGTAACCTAAAAAGGTAAATACAGACTTACATAAATTTTGTAGGTGACTGGTATACCTTCATCCGGTTCGTAATTTAAAGTTTTTTTGACATGCAAGATGTGTAAAAGAGTGTAATCAGATCCTTTAATCACAAGATATGCAGGCAGGTTTGGTCCTAAAACTCAAAACCTAATTTGAGATAAAGATTTGACCTTTAACTTTTAGTTGCTCTGTTTTATGGGTCATTCCATAAGTATGGGTACCAATGGTTTTTGGTGTCGCATTTACATTATGCCTTTTTCTTACACCAGATTTTGTACGTAAGATTTGCAATTAATCTTCCAATAATAACTTAAGAAACAGCCATTTGTTGGTAACTCTCAAACAATATACGATATAACATTGTAACTTTTTGCATTTGGATTTTATCGAAAACAATCAACGGGCAGTGTGTTCTTTGCTTTGAAGTGTATGGGAAGTTTTAATATGCTTGATTTAATGTTTTGCATTATTACAACGTAGGTAGCTTATACGCCTCCCTGATACGTTTAATCCATGACAACTATTCAGCCCTAGAGTTGTGAAAATGTAACCAGAAGGCGATAGCACCCTGTCTAAAACCGCAATCTCAGCGTTATTCAAAAATCTAACGGCATAAAGAGGATCCATTAGCCAAAATAGAAATGATAGAAGTGAAAGCCGAAGAAGACATCCCCTTGAAGTCTTTCTTTTAGGTTGCGTAACCGAGGTCCTTCGTGTTGGATTCTCATCCCGGCAACTAAGTGAAATTGAGTATGGGGCAAAAACAAAGACGGGGATCTGGTTAAGATTATGGGTCATCTTCAAGAAAGAACGGTCCATAACCAGCCTATCTGCAATATGGAGGTCACTGGCAGTGGCGTACGAAAGGGGGGGGGGGAGCATTGGGCCATGATCCCCCTCACGGATGCCATTAAAAATTCGTAGCCCTAATTAAATACCACAGATTTTACTTCAAAAGGTAGCATATTTGGCACCACATTGCATGTGAGGACACTCAATTTCCAAAACATTTTCAAAGGGAGGGATTGTCTCTGCAAGGCCCCCTCAGTGATGCGAATTTTTTTAATTCGTAAATTACAAAATTTTGGAAAATTCCAAATTTTTACCCCAAAGGGTAGACTCTGTAACTTCCGGGTGACATCAATTGCCTCTTAGGACACCTACCTTTATAAAAATTGTCAAAAGGGTGAGCCCATCGCCCATCCCTTATAGACTCCTTTCCCGGCCGGCACAGACGTAAGTGAAAGGGGCATGGAAGCAGAGGATTCAGGTGCGGTGAGCAATAGTTTGCCATTTAAGAGATGCCATGCAAGAGATGTTAGGGGTAAAATCATTAACAGTCGGGAGTTTGAGCAGTCACAGACAATTTTATCGATTCAACGGATCTTGAATTTAGCCAAGAGTCACAATAGAGAAGCATTAGCATATTTTAAATTCCGTTGTACAGTTTCCCCGAAAAGAATCAATACCATTTATATCATAGTGGTAGAAAATTTTGTGTGGTAATATTCTGATCACTTAGCATGTTGCTGATTTTTTTTCATTGCAAACAAAAACTGAACATAGAGATTGTTTAGATCAGGGTTGTCCAACCTTTCGCAGTGGTGGGCCGCATTCTATACTCGTTTTTTCTTCCATTTTTCCCGATGGCCAAGGCAACAAAATGCAATCATTGCGCGTAGGGAACACTGATTCATTTTCGTTTTTGATTGAACAAATAAATAAATTTTAGCAAAAATTGATGGTGTTGGGCAGAATATTCGGACAAAGTTTTTTTTTCATATTCCTCCTGAATCATTCTCAACCCGCCCCTGTGGACAACTCTCCAATGTAGCTACATGGAGCAGACATTTGAATGAATTATTTCATTCAAAAGTAAGCATACCATAGGGGACGGCCAAGCCTAAAGTTGTCATCAATTAATCTGCTTATTGAATAATTTTGCAATATAGATTATTTCTGACGGGCCGGACGCAACCCTCTCGCGGGCCGGACCGTGGCCTGCGGGCCGTAGGTTGGACAACCCTGGTTTAGATTCTCCTACCACGTTAAAAAAAACGCAATTATCGGCCATCTGAGGGATCGAATTTTTTTTAAATTTTCTCTACGCTCCGCGCGAACTATTGGTGGCGCTCTGCTTAGATAATCTTTCGGGCAAATTTACATTTTTCGAGTCGAAGTATGTGTAAATAAGTTTCTGATCTCTATGCAGTTTGCCAACTTATTTTGAAGATACCATTTTATTGCAAACGACAAACAAAGTAAGCGACTCTTTACATTCTTCTTGTTAGTCTGGAAAATGCTGTTTCCGTCCATCTAAGAGGTGTGATGTTCGAATTTTTTCTCCTTGCTCCACGCCAATCAATGGTGGGACTCCGCTTAGATAGTCTTTACAGGCAGGTGTTGTTTAATAACATTTCCCTGGTCTTTACAGCAAAATTACGTTTTGTGGCCATGCGAAAAAAAACAAAAAAAAAAAACAGAGAACTGAAGTGCACCTGTTTGTCCATGCCGAACGATGTTCTTTAATTTTTTCTCCTAAGAGTAAACAAATTCAAAAACAAATTTTACTTCGAAAAGGTAACGTAATGGCATAAGATTGCTTATAAATACACGAAATTTTCAGTTTTATCCTTATTAACCAACACAATTCACCTCTAAAACTGTTCCTGTCAAATTCGAAAATTTTGCACCATTTTCATCTAGGCTCCTTGAAAAGGCCAAAAATTTTCAAAGGGACGGGACACCCCCTCTCCTTAGACCCCTCCCCCAGGCCGGCGATCACTCAACATACTGCATGCCCCCACCTTCAGAGAAATTCTGCGTACGCTACTGGTCACTGGCGCCATTGCAGGGACCATTGAAGAGGAGTTATGTTTGTAATTATTTGTGGCACATTGTTGTAAATAAGTTTGCGTTAATCACAGAGGATGATTTTCCAAGCTTGCATGCCACAGGTAGCGAAACATTTGCTACAAATTCCCTTCTGTAATGTATTTGCCCAAATGATAGCTAGTAAGAATTTTGTGAATTAAGAAATACTTTGACGTTTTTAAATATTTTCATTCATTTATTTTACCACTTGTTCAAAAACATTTGGTCGCAACGGATCCATGGAATCAAAGGCGACAGTGTATGTCATTCAAGTATTACACAGCCAATAGCCTTGTCAGACATTCTTTCCCCTGGCGGGAGAAAATTTTTGGAAGGGAGCCTGTTCCCCAACCTTGAGAGGATATTGGTCCGATTAGAATAATATTTAGTATCATGCTACTGAGTTGCAACGACCAGCATGGATCAAAATAACAGGGAGCTTACGCTGATCAAGATTCCAAGCAGGGAATCTCTCCTTAATGAAAATGGATATTTCTCAGAAGGAATAATCACTTTCATAAGTGGAAGTGTTGTAGGGAAGACGAAATTTCCAAAAGAAGACAGTTTTTCTCGCCACACCAACATTTTACAACAAAGTGGTCGTGGACGGTCACACATCGACCTCGTTAGGTATCCAGCAACCCAAAGCCCGGCAGACGTTTTCCGAAACAATTCCGAACTGAAAAGTTGTGAAACGCTAATCCCGGTCCAAATATGTTTTGCTCATTGAAACAATTAAAAGTATACCCTTTCTTTCTCTTTCCATGTATCTAACCCATCCTAAATTTGACTAAAGACCTTCCACATGAAGATGCAAATCCTTTCACATTGATTACAAAATCATCCTTAATGGAATACAAGTCCATAAGTTGTAAACAGTAAAACCTCTGTGCATGTTTAAAAATATGAGCTACCCTGCACCTTTTGTCATTAATGATAATGAAAGTTCGTTCACCGATTATGAGCTATGTAATTAACCCAAATTATATATGGTAACCCTGGCCGTAGTTCCCCGTGTCAAAGGTAGAGAAAAGGTATACTTATATCACCGATTATGAGCTATGTAATTAACCCAAATTATATGTTAGTGGGGACTGTCTTTAAGGGTATATTCCAAATACCTATAGAAAGAAACTGGAAAATATATCGATTACATACCGTTTTTTGTAGAATAAAGTCCACACATACCAATGGGATGATTGTCCAACCCTTACTTATATACAGACATCAAATCGGAAATTCGTTTTAACAGTGTAGACGTTCTGTGACTGAAAAAAAACTGCGTAGCGAGAGAAAAGACTTGGTGGTTTAGAAAAAAATTAAAAGACTGCATGACGAATCAACAACACATACTTGCTTCATACCTCATATGTTGTAGAGGGGGGGGGGGGGGGGGGTTCACCCTCTTAAAATATAATTGCCGCCCATGCGATTCAAGTGGTGTGGTGATATGAAAAAGAAATGAAAAAGATATCGCTTACCAATAAGATACATTATTTGTAATGAAAAGAAAATAGCGCCTTTATTTAAAAATAGTAGAAACGATGAATAAATTAAGGGCAAACATTTTTGCTGCAAGATTAAGACTCTGTCAAGAGTTAGGCAAACTTTCATGTTATATTAGTATACTAACCTGAAATTATCCTTTCCACGCAAATGTCTTCACATGTCCCCAATTGTATTTTGACAAAAAAAATAATAAATACATAAATAAATTTACTTTAAAACTTGATTTAAAGCGGTTATAGTAATAGTTACATGTAGGGGTGGGTGGGTTATACAAATCGGAGAATCCATTCAGACGGCCCTCGTTAATGCCAGTAAAGTAAGGGTAGGCGGTGCACCATCTGACGTTACAGGGGTAGTCTGCAAACTATAAGCACATTGGAAGGAAAGGCCCGAAATCTTTAGTGTAGATTTCATACGAAAGAATTGGGTAGCATTATAGATTATGTGCCGGGGGGTTGATTATTGTAGACTACTACAAACAATTGTAGATTTGGGTGATACTTGACTTTCTATAAGAACTTCAGAATCACAAGAATTCCATTTGATTTTTTCCAAATGGCTGTAATTGATACCGTTTGTAGAGTCAAAAGAAGAGACACTTACAGAACCAAGAATGATCGCATTCATCTGGTATCTTGCCAGTTATAGAGTTGCTAAATCCAATTAACGACCCTCTGTTGAGTCTGACAACCAGCTTTCTTCCTTGATCAACGTGCCATACACATTTGTGTTTCGACTAAGTACCGTCTTGATTCGTTGATTATTTTTTGGAATCTATTTTTGTACACTTTCTTATATGATATTAATTGCATGAAATAAAACGTTCTTATATTCATCCAAAGGACATTTTTCATGTCTTTAAACTAGGTCTGTATGCAAAATATCTAGTAAAGTAAAAAGGAATCGAGCACTAGATTTCCGAACAACACTTTTCTATGGGGATGTCCGTGTTATTTATTGCAAATATTCCTTAGGGAGCAGAAAAAAGTGCAATGAAATGAGAAAAAATATCAACTAACTGTCTACTTGTATCTCTTGGAGCACGGAAAGCGAAATTGACGATTATACGTACTAGTCAAGAATTGACATCATATTCTAAATCACACATGCATGACTTAACAAAGAAATGAAAAGTGAAAGCAGTTACAACACGGAAGCAAAATCTAAAGCCTACAAACAAAACAATGACAATCTCGCCTGTTCATTTCAGCATTGAAAGCCTTAATATTATACCAACGTCACTAAGAATAGACCTTAATTCTTCTCATTAAAGAAGAAAACCGCAGAGAAACTCCAAAAACCGCATGTTGGGTAAGTTCACTCAAAGTATGCCTTTCATTCACTCTTCATCAAGTTGGCTAGTTACAGTAAGTTGTCTCATTAAGGACACATAAATGGTGAACCTTTCTCAGGTAGCGATAATGCTACCTGAGAAAGGTTTAACATTTTCAATTATGTAACTTGAACTTTAATTGTGGTAGCTTATATGGTTTACTGTATGGATTATGGGAAACTACGTGGGCGAGTTAGACACCGCGGCCATAGACAAGAAATAAAAAAGGAAATACTCCTCTGGGTCAGCACATCCAAATCTGCAAAAATATGAATGAATCGGGTTCCAATCTCTTACTAACTCTTCCAAGCAAAAAAAAAAGGAAGACTAAAGAACTCAAATGGATTTGTAGACTTGGTAGCTTTTCTCTGGTACGCATCAAAGTAAACGGACATACGTACAATGAGATTTTCAGGGTGCTTGGTCCTTCCTCCAGTCTTGGAAATAGAATCTTTGTTTTGTTTTTAGACCGATTGAGGTATAGCATTTTTGCCTTCCTTTGATGTGCTGTTGACATTTTTTTGGAATATGACACCACAAATTTTACGACTTTCAAAATATCTTCAGAACTTAATTGACTTATGTGACGTTCCCATGTTTAGAAAACTTAAGTTTTCTAAACTAAAACCAATTGGATGAACATAGTCCTGAGATGTTACTATGCAAGAGGTAAAGACAAGCCATGACCGGTTTATATAAAAATGCCTCGATGTTTCGTTTCGTATCGTTTATTTTCACAATTGCACTACATACAAGTGTTAGTACAGAAATATAAAAGCAGACAATGCACTAAGATACAGTACGTAAAAAAACAAAAGAAAAAAATGGAACCAGATGAAGCTATAAGCTTTTCTAGTCTGGTCCTAACCAGAGGTTTTCGATTTCTAAAATAAAACAAAACATAATGCAGCTATAGGCTATACAGAAAAGTGCAGTAAATTTTCACACGAATTCTAGGCTTATTAACCATAAGAACCAATATTTGTTAATAAACATAAAAAGAAAGAAGAAATTTCTTAAAGTACTTCTTAAATAAGTTTAAATTAGGAGAGATTCGTAATTTAGTATCAAGTGAATTCCAGAAGTGTACTCCATAACTTCATAGGTAGGAATGAGCAAATAATGTCCGTGTGAAGGGCTGTATGAGATTATCTCTTCCCCTAGTAGGATAATTGTGATGGGTGCTATTTGGGTGAAAAAAAACAATTTCAAATCATAGGGGAGTTGATCGTTATGGTGTCTATATAGGAAAATGCCTAACTGGTATTTATAGTGATCTTTTAAAGTTAGCATGTTAAGGTTGTAAAAATACGGAAGTGCATGGGTGTAAGGTGGGACATTTGAGTTTATACGAACAGCCCGCTTTTGAAGAACAAGAAGTTTGTCGATGTAAGTTTGAGGGGAATTACTCCATAGTAAAATAAGCTTTCGGGCCAAGTCGTCCCCAAACCAACTCGTCCCCAACTAACTCGACCCCAAGCCTAGTCTGCCCCAAGCCAACTCTTCCCCAAGCCAAGTCGTCCCTAAGCCAAGTCGTCCCCAAGCCAAGTCGTCCCCAAGCCAAGTTCCCAAGCCAAGTCGTCCCCAAACCAAGTCGTTCCCAATATGAGAAATTAGTGAAAAATTAGTAGGAAATAGTGAATTTCATGGATAATTCTTATAAATTATGGAAAATAATGTCTTTCTTGAGATTTTCTCCTCCCACGTCGGTTTTCTTTCAATGGACAATCCTGGTAGCAATGTGACTGAATGGGCGTGAATAATGTGACGAATTAAAAAAAGCAAGAAGAAAATACAACACCAGATCGCATCCAAGGTGAAGTGCACCTTAAAATTTTTGCCAAGAGGAGGGGCGGGAGGGAGGAACCCTATCCTTAAGATCAAATTTCCCTGAGGGGCAAATATTATCATCGACAAACCTTTGACACACCTGTATAGGCCCCGAAAATAATATCGAGGAAGGTCCCAGTGGCATGATCAGAATTTTTTATTTTGGGGGAGTCGAGCTAGGACTGAGGCATGGGGGAAAAGTGTTGAGTGTTCGTGCAATTTAGCAAATGATACTGATGGTTGACGGGTATCAGTGCAGAGAAAATTTTCAACTAGTTGTCCAAAATGCCTCTCATATTGCTGGGATCATGCACTTTTAAAATTTCCAGGCTGGGGAGGGAGGGGTGGTTGCTTAAATCTGTTCTCAATTGTCAGGTGTTTATTTAATTTTTATTAGCCTATAAAACAGCAAAACGAAAATCAATACTTTCAAAGGTCGTTTACTTAAATTTTTATTTTTTAACCTATAAATTTGATTTGGGGAAGGGGGGAATTGTAAGAACACTGCAGTCCCCTCCTTTGGTTACCCACAGCCGGACCATGGCCTACCTACAACATTAGATTTGTACCAACGTTCATTCAGTGGCGTAGCCAGGATGCGATTTTGGGGGGGGCCTAGGTAACAAGTGGGGGGCCTGGTACCTCCGAGGGTCAGACACGGCAAGACTATCTAAGCGGAGCGCCACCATCGGAAAATTTTGGACTTTAAAACCCCTCCAGATGGCCGGAAATGGCACTTCCCATGTGTTTTAAGCTGGATGTATCCAGCCTTGAAATACTTCTCAAATAATGAGATTAAAAATCAATCTATGAAAAATGGTAATACATACAATTCAATTCAATTCAATTTCATAGAACTTCATTTCAGTCTTTCATATAAAGAAATATGTTATGAATTATTTGTATGTACAGGGTACTGAAGAGACTGAGGAGTGACAACAAGAAGCTCCAGGGAGCTTATGTACGTTGACACCCCTTTACAGAGACTTAAATTAACAGAAAACAATTACTACAAAACACATATATAATACAGAAAAAGAAACACAAAAACACAAATAAATGGAACAGATAGCAAAGAATTAAAATTATTCAGAGGTAGTTGGTGATAAAATGATCTTTTAATTGCTTCTTAAATGTACTTAAAAGTTTACACTCTTGAATATCATTGGGAAACGAGTTCCATAATTTGGGACCATTAAACCGAATTCCAAACTGGGAGGATCTAAGTCTAAAAAAAGGTATTGCTATGTGGTTTCGATGTCGACAGGGGTAGGAATATGTGCCAGTACGCAATTCAAAGTAAGTTTTAAATGTTGACGGGAGTGAATCACTTAACCAGTTGAATATGAAAATACCAGTATAATAACGATTAATATCATAAATATTAAGGATATTGAGATTGGCAAAGAGAGGTTTTGTATATTGCAGGTGGAATTCATTACAAATGTGGCGCAGAGCTCGCTTTTGAAGAATGAAAAGAGGTTGAATTCTAGAAGTATATGTGCTACCCCAAATGACATTACAATAAGTAAAGTACGGAAGGATAAGGGTATTATACAAGGTAACCATGATTCTGCGAGGTAACAGTCCTCGAAGCCCATTTAAAACTCCAACACCTCGTGAGACTTTCATACATACATGCTGGATGTGATTTTTCCACGTAAGATTCTTATCAATATAAACTCCGAGAAATTTGGTAGCATCACAAAAAATAACTTTAACACCACAAAGGTGGACACAGTCTATGTCTGCACTGAGATACTTGGATGGTGAACGGAATACAATAGCAGTAGTCTTCTTTACACTGAGTAATAATTTGTTTGCATAAAACCAGTTTTGTATATAGACAAAATCATTTTGAATATTACGTATCAGATCTTTAATGTCATAGCTAGAATGAAAGAGGCTTGTATCATCAGCATATGAGGTTATACTGAAAGTATCACTGGCTGTATGAAGGTCATTGACATAAATAATAAAAAGCAATGGCCCTAATATAGATCCTTGAGGGACACCATATGTAATTGACTTAGGGACCGATTTAATGTTATTAATAACCACAAACTGACGACGATCAGTCAGGTAGCTTCTAAACCAGTCCAGGACATTACCACGGACGCCGTAGTACTCAAGCTTATTAAGTAAAATATTATGGTCAAGAGTATCAAATGCTTTCGAAAGATCAAGAAATATGCCAGAAGCAAAATGATTCTTTTCGAAGGCTTCCATTACTTTATTGGTAAAGTGTAAAATAGCATGTACAGTGGAATGGCCAGGACGAAAACCAAATTGATAGTCGTAAATTAATTTACGTTTCTCCAGATAAGAATATAATCTTGAGAACATAAGTTTTTCAATTACTTTTGAGAAGCATGGGAGGACAGAAATAGGTCTATACTGATTAACACAATCTTTATCACCGGATTTAAAGACCGGAACAACACGTGCAATTTTTAAGGAATTGGGAACATGACCTTTCTCAACAGAAAAATTAAAAAGATAGGCGAGAGGAATAGACAAAGAATGGGCAACAAGTTTCATAATACTAGCGGTGATTCCGTCATGACCAGCAGCGGAGGATTTAAGAGATAAAATTATTTTGAGAACCTCTTCTCTTGTTGCAGGATTTACAAAAAACGAATCAGTGACAGGATTATGTAAATAGGACTTGAAGTGGACATTGACCTGCGGTATCTTTTGATGAGTGGCAGACCCAACGTCAGTAAAAAAATCATTGAAAGTGTTACTAACTTCAAAAGGATCAGATATATAATCACCATTATGCCTAATTTTTTCGGGTGTAGATTCGGTACTCTGACCATATAACAAGGTGTTAATTGAGCGCCAAGTACCTTTAATATCATTTTTGTTGTTATTGAACAGGTTTGTATAATATGATTTTTTGGCTAATCTGATAACTTTTTAGGGCCCCCGAAACTGGGCACTTCTGATCTGTGGCCTGGGGGATGAGACTGAAAGGAACCGGTATTCCCTTTCCCTTGGGAAAATTGTAAATTTCAGGACGTAAATCGCAAATGCGGCAATATTTGAATCTAAGTGGAGCGCCACCATCAGTTGGCGCGGAGCGTACAAGAAAATTTTGGGCTTTAAAACCCCCCAGGTGGCCGGAAACGGCACTTCCCACGTGTTTTAAACTGGATGTACCCAGCCGCAAATGCGCCAATATTTGAATGGATTTCAGCTTACCTTAGGCAGTACCTTACCCTTTAACAGGAAAACCAAAAGTAGTTGTGCCCCCTCTGAGAAACTTTCTTTATAGATGCAAAATGGTGCTATGTTTGGAAAACTTTGAACTGATTACAGTCCTAAGTTTTAGGATTTTCCCTTTTTGGGAAGCATGAAAAATATCAAAATATTTTTAGTTTTTGTAGAGATTTTACAAGAGACATACATACTGCCGAAGAAACAATTTGCAAAATGGTGCAGTTTTTGTTCATCGGTACATTACATAGTCAAAATTAAAATACTACGAATAAATCTCTCAGAATAATTGAACCGCAAAGCAGAAGGAAACACATGAAATCCGGACCTTGTGGACATTTTACAAATCCCCCGGACGCCAGTGCCAACTAGTAAAAAGAGGACTTGCCGAAAAAATCGTCCTACAGTGGCACTTGTCATGGGCAGGAGTGAGGCACGACGTAAGCCTACATGTTAAGAATGGAAGAGAAGAATTATCCGAAGGCAGTACCTTACCCTTACCTGCTTACGGCATATTTTGTGTATGATAAAGTATAGGAATGGTCGTGTAAGAGTGGTATCCAGTGTACGATTGCCTTATTTTCAGTAAATCAATCAGCAATCCGAAAGGCAGAAAGGGTCTTAACCTAATAAAGTCACATTAAAGTTTATCGTCGAGACTTTCGTTTCATCTTCGAAGTGAAATGCAATAAACGACAGTGCAGATCACAAACGGTATCCAATTTAGTGAAAGAAGGCATTTTGAAGTTATTACTTGATTTCATACGTGCGCACAAAATGTGTTTTACACACATTCATCCATGTTTTTTTTTTTAAATTTTTACACATTTTATTTATTTACTGTTTTGAAGGATATACTTCAAAGTTTATTTCCGTTCAAACATTTTATTTTTTTTCAATTACTTTATCAGGACGCAAAAAATCTGGGGGGCCTGAAGAAAATCTGGGGGCCTAGCCCCCAGGCCCTACGTGGCTACGCCACTGCGTTCATTAACTTACTAGGCCCAACGGTAAACCTGTTGAAGAACCTGTGTGAGAGATAAAATCACGCAAGTCACTTTTGCATAATTTAAGTGTATAAAATCACCATGGCATTTTTTTATATTGAGGACGAGTTGTTTTGGGGACGACTTGGCTTTGGGACGAGTTGGCTTGGGGACGACTTGGTTTGGGGCGTGTTGGTCGGAAACGAGTTGGTTTGGGGACGACTTGGCCTGCTTCGATAAAATACTATAAGTAAGCTGAGGGACAATAAAATAATTATAAATGGTTAATAGGAGTTAACTAGGAAAATAATATTTTAACCTGTTCATATCACCAACCGTTCTAGAAACGGATTTGGCGACGTTATCTATGTGATTCTTCCAAGAAAGTTCGCTGTCAATTGTAATTCCTAAAAATTTAGTAAAATTACTTTTTTTATAACGGTACCTTTAAAGTTTAAGGTGTATTGGGGACTATCACATCTACCATTATCAAAAATCAACAACTTTGTTTTGTCAATATTTGACGATAACTTGTTTGCGGCTAACCAATCGGCCACACGTTTTACTTCTAAAGACGCAATTTGAAGAGCTTCATCGACATTGAGCTATGACAATAGACGGTTGTGTCATCAGTAAATAGTACAAACTTAAAGGCATGTTCTGGTGGGTTTTCTCCTCTGTCTTGTAAGAAAAACAGAAATATTCCACACCATGTCCTCCAAACCCTATCATAATACCATTTTCCTAACTCAAGATATCTTACTTTAAAGATTGGTTATTTTAGTTAAAAAATACCTCTGCTTTTCAACAAAGACACAAAGAGTTATGTAATGTGGGCACATTGCTTCAAATTCCTTTTGTTTTTCTTTATAATTGAAGGTCCTGTTTGTCCTTGAAATTTGATACTGTTGGAATGTTTGAATATCTTTTCCTGTAGATCTAGCATTACCCTCTACCATACATAGAGTATAACCAACAAAATTGCTTAATACTGCCTGCAGCGGCATCATAATTATAAATAAATTGAATGCAATGTTAAATTATTGTGCCACGATGACACCACAGATTTCCCATGATGCATCAAATCATAGGAAAAATTTGCATTTCTTTAAAAATTTGTATCTTCTGAACGCTATAAGCTATCGAGATGCCGTTTTCACCTTCTGAAAGAGAAAATTTTTCTCCTTATTTTGAAGTTAACCAATTTTGTCTCCAGAATATGCCTTTAAGTAATCTTGAACATTTATACATATCATTAATATATAATACAAGAAGGCAATCCACGGAGTTGCATATCTCATCGCTAACATGTGCGCAAGTTGGTTACAGAACTTGAACTATTTATGTGCGAGAAGTTTTATCTGTGCTGTTACTATACTACCATACTAGAACTCCATGCCACAGTCCTTTGAAATTCTTATTTTGAAGTCCAAGCTACTATAGAGAAGCGATTTTTTTCGTTCCAAGGGACGGAGTTTTTCTTCGTAAGATAGCGAGGGGAAAGAATTTGGCACAGACCAATCAAGTTCTTGGAACTATAGGCGCACCCCTTATTCCAAAAACATCATTTGGATATTTAACAGTTTAAATTCTGACACCGGATTATAAAAGAACTGGAGAAATAGGCTACCCAATCTTTGTAACGCTTGCCCTTTTAATCCAGTAGGTATATCTAAGATTTTGGAACCGATTTATTTTCTAAGATCCTGTTATCCCATTGCAACACTATGAAAAAAGCTTGGCTGTTAGTTACACTAAACTGATACGGACATGGACGCAACGGTTGTAAAAGTAAGACACCTTCGGGGACGCTTTAGACAAGTGCGTAATTGTTATTATTCAGGCGCTAGCTGGTCGTATTCTCCATTTTGACGCAACGGCAAACCTCATGTGTGTCGAGTTGATATGCACATCAAGTGCATCTCAATTAAAAAAAAAACTGAGCGTGTGCGCCATGTTGAACGCGTGGCGTTAGAAAATTTCCGACCGACGCACAAACCTTTTCTGCGTACATGCCTGGGGCGAATCCTGGCCCGTGGCAAGGAAATTGTCATGTACGATTTCTCGCGATGCTTCAGAACCGACAAGTTTTAAGGGCACTAATAGGTGAGATAGGTAAGCTCTCTGCCTAACCTAATTTTAGTCACCCACAGTTTCATATCTTGGGTTATAACTCAAGCCTATGAATGGCGTATAGGTCTAGCCATGCCTAAGCCCCATACCTAGCCTACATACCGTTAACCAGCTTCAGATTTCAAGTCTAGCCATAGGTTAGACTTTAACTTTCATACTACTAGGCCTAACAGTTACAGCGACTTTGGAGTGAAAACAAATGTCTGAATAGACCATATGAGAACACTCTAGATATAAGGGCTATCAAAGTGAAATGCGAGCAGGAACTTAAAAACCTCACTGCATACAAGCTAGTGAAAAAAAGAATTTGAGTTGTGAAGACGAGACTGCTACTACGAAGTACTAACCTAGGTCTGAGGCTCATTCTAGCTTATTTATATTAATTGATGAAAAATAGGCTGGTTATAAAACATTAAAGTGGGCATGACACGGCCAAAGTAAGTTTCTCGGTAACTGTTCTTTGGGTACACCTTGACATATAAAGTGAATGATTTCCCTACTAAATTATGTCCATAAATACCAAAATACGACGTTTTGAATTTAGGGGATAAATGCGAGGGTGACGGCCTCCGATGCCGTCATCACAGAGGCAGCGGACCTCGGCTATCGCCTCGGTCCGCTCAGCCTCTATGATGACGTCATCGTAGGTCTTAAATCACATTTTAGACACTCTGGGCACCCTGGGCACCCTGCTTTTATCCCCATTCATAAATACTTTGAGAAAAATGGGTGAAAAACATGAAAAAATAAAAAAAATTGGTCAAATTTTAGAGATCAAGTTTTAATTCTCCTCAGTTTTTTAGTCCCCATTGTGACGTATCGATATCTTGAACTTGAATTGATGCTAGCAAGACGAACATTCTCAACTGCATGTCGCGACCGATACGCTCAGTATCATCTTTAATTTGCTTCATTTTCGAG
Source organism: Holothuria scabra (assembly GCA_037179385.1). NCBI lineage: Eukaryota > Metazoa > Echinodermata > Holothuroidea > Aspidochirotida > Holothuriidae > Holothuria > Holothuria scabra. Next base: position 17,257,355 of record CM074184.1, on the reverse strand, counting down.
AACTATATCGGCTATTTTACAAGCAAATTTTGTTAACAGAAAAACACTGATCACGGTATCGCATCGTTTGGAGATGCGGGGTGAGCGAAAAGTCAAGGAAACTTACTAACTTCTCGTTATCTGTATTTACAGTTGTGCGAAGAGCTAATGTTACATACTATATATGCAGTAAGAGTGAGTGACTATGCAGCTAGCGCTGTGTGTGGTTAGTAGATCATACTGCGGGAAGAACATGCAGACGTAGCCTAGTTGATGTTATGGGTCAGACACGGCGATATAAATTCTTTGTAAGAGATGAAAGCAATTTTAAAATGCGCTTTAGCCTTTAAAGACTGAGGTTACAGGTAAACTATACCAGGCTTCCTTAGGGAATTGCCACTCATGCTACTGAACTTGACGATTACTTTGCTTGCCATTGGGCCAAACGAGTAACGTTACTGTTGTTTCGCTGTTTAGACAGTCTTAGCGGAATTAGTAACCCCAGCACCGTCACTGTGCCAAAGCCTGTGTATATTGTCGCTAACCTTAGACACTTTAGTAGGCGTAACAATACTGTAGTTATAGGCACGTTTTATTTGACCCCCCCCCCCCCCCAAATTTAGGAGTGGTTTAACACGTTAACAACAGGGCCAGTCATCGCAGCTCAGTGTATGCAGTTCTAGCCTAGGGCCTAACTTGTTAGACCTATAAAACAGAATGTGAGTGTGATCAAAATACCCATTTGTGGGGAGCAATGATTCCAAAGCCTAGGCTAACCTAAGCCTATGTCTTTATCACTGCTAGTTATTATTCTTTGGAATGGTAACTCTGAAGACTAGGGTATCAACTTGATACAGTGTACAGGGTCTAAGTGTTACTGTTTATCTTGTTAACATGTACTTGGCTTACTTAAGGTACTGTATGACATTACAGTAGGCCTACATGTGCTGTGCAAACTATGGGGTGGGTATGACATGTTGCTATGGCAACTTAGCATGGGCTAAAAATATTGTACAAAGTTAGTATAGTGATCACATTCAATTCAATTCTCCTTACTTCTTGAAAACCATTCGAGACCAGTTTCGAATGCCATTCGAGACCAGTCTCGAATGGTTTTCAGCCAGTCAGAATGCAGGAAATCAATACAAGTATTTATGAATCCCAATAACAGGCCAGGCCCAGCCCATTTGAAATTCGAAAGCGAAAACACAAACAGCTCATACAGTAAAGATGCGCTCGTAGTGGGGACGCGCGTGTTGTGGTCTGTCCATACCAGTGGTGGAGCTGCCATATGGTCAGGGGGGTGGGGGGAAGCGGTCTCGCCCCCCCCCCCTGACGGACCAGATTTGTCTGTTGGCGCCCTTTTGGGGTTTTTAACATACTTTACTCTTGCACCATTATTGGCAAAAGACATAATTTAAGCGTTGTTTTAAGGCCCAGATAACAAAACGCTGAAACAGCCACCAGTAAATGTCCTATCTGCACTTTATTCTGATGGAAAGGGTCTTCTGTAATATAGGGATAGGTTATGCCGAAACGTATCTTCATGCTTTATACGCACAATTGCTTCATCAACATTGCAAGCATGATTATAAGCTTACAAAATACACCGACTGACATTAAATTCACCCTCACGGCCAATAACAGATATTGCAAAGGGCGCAACAATAACTGTAGCGCAAATAGCCCTCAGTTGTCGGTAATATTTTTCAACATTAACAATAAAAAGAGTTTATACGGATACCAAAATAGATCCCACAACAATTTTCAAAACCTTTTCAAGAGAACATTCAGGTTAAAATAAATTAAAACTGTATCATAGTGTTAATGGTTTAAGAGTTTTAATGAGCAGTTTAAATTTTGCTTCTCTTCGAGTGACCACTCTCATGATGAATGACTATTTCTGACCCTGCACGATAATCCCATGAAAATGCCTGTTTCTGTACTTTCGTGGTCTCAAAAGCCAAAAAACAAAATTACATCCAGTAAGCCTAGGTTTAGGCTACTTTTATTTATTATGAATTCGGTATCTTGGGATCCAAACTGACCTTTTGTCTTGGCCATTTCTTTCAATGTACTTAATTAATGACTATTTCAGAGTGGTGATGACATGATGTAAATTACGTCAATTAATGTTTCTTTGTTTAGTTGTTTTGATTTCCAGAAGCCAAAAATGTACACCGAACGGTGATTAATTTTCATAACTTTTCCCCCTGTAAGATTACTTACTATTTAGCTCTATCAGGTTTGATCTTTATCTTCACAAAGGAGCCCATTGTTACATTAAAATCCTTAATCGAGACCTGACAATAACACAAAATATAATTAACACCTTCATACTAGAATGTGAAAGAGGGGGATAGAAACATGGGCGTCCGCATGTAGGGGCAAGGGGGGGGGACCTTGCCCTTGCATGGAAAATAAAAAAAACCTGAAAAAAGAAGAAAACATAGAAAAAGACGAAGAAAAATTAACATCAACAGTTCTGAACGTTTCACTCAGTGTTTTCCCCTATTTATATGCGGTAAATAGGCTTTAGAAATGCCATTCTTAGCTATCTGAGAGGAATTTAGGGCCAAAATTTTCTTCCGCTCCGCGCCAACTTATGGTGGCGCGGAGCTTTTCCCCCCTAAAAGAATTTTCTTCTGCGGAGGCCCATGGATAGAACATTTCAACATGTTTTACTAGAAAAACTTGCTGAGGAGAAATGGCAAAGAAGTCTTCTTCTACCAGGTGCGGAAAATCAAATTGAAAGTCCACTTTCGCCCTCTCTGACCGAAATCCCTAGCCCCGCCACTGATCCATACATATTCATAGCTGTTCTTTATAGCCCCCGAACCGCGTCTTTCTTGCACAAAAACAGAACTATTTTTACCCGCGCGCATATGCACGCAAACATATTGGCCAATGATTTGCTCCGAATCACCACCATGGTCCGCGCCTTTCGCTCTGTATGTTGGACTCTGTATTGTGATGCAATCGTTTTCATGAGGTTTCTAAGATGATAACTTTACCGAGCGTTACATTGGTTCCACATCTAGATGCGCGCCGTGGGGCGTGGTTTATGCCGCCAATTGCGTCATAAAAGTCAGGTGAACTGTTGCGGTATTTTTCGAAATTGGATTTTGAACGTTTTCCTTCGAATATCATTTATGCCGAATTGTACGGGTTTTTGATGGGGTGTGAGATGATATTTGTAAAATTCTGTATTTAATCTTGCAAAACACAAAAGTTTTTGTGGCCGTGTCTTGCCCACTTTAACCTATGACAATCTGTAACGTGAACTATGTCCTTGGTTGCCATGACAACCACACATATCGGTACAACTTGTCATTCCTAGGCTTTCACTTAAACTTTCAGATTTGTGGGATGCTTCCGTTAAGAGTTAAAGTGAATACGAAAAAAAACATTTGACCCCTTGTCACGTGACCTTTGACCTTGGTTGCCATGGAAACTACGTATTTTGGTAGAACTAGTCTACCCTATTGTACTTGTGAAGTTTCATGTAAAATGAAGGTTTTCTTTTGAAGGTTTAGTACAAAATAGTTAAAAAGTGGTCTTTTGCAAAATGAGACCTTTGACCTTTACTTCCTGGGGTCTGGGGGACATAAGTTTCTACCCTGATGTACTCACCTACCAATTTTGAAGAGAATCCGTTCAGACACTAGGAGCAGTTTAAAGGACCAGAAGGTTGTTTTACGAACAAATCACTGAAATTTTTTTGTTCCACTCTACCACTTGATTTTTGACCTCTGCTGCTATGGCAATCACATGTTTTGGTAGGTCTAGATGCAAAAATCATTTGTGTGAAGTTTCGTGTCAGGAGAACGTTTTGTTTTGGAAAAATAACAGAAAAGGTGATTTCACTAAATTTGACATTTGACCTGTAACCTTTGATCTTCACTTCCGGTTGTGTATTAAAATGCAATTGTTTCACCTAAAGTACCATCCTACCAAGTTTGAAGAAAATCGGCGCAGCCGTTTACAAGATATTAGGAAAACAAAATTGGACACACACACCCACCAACACACACACACAGTCACCCCGGGGTACCTCACCATGGGTTAAACCTCGAGACTAGCAAATTGGGAAAATTTACCGTTACCATGGTAAACATTGCGATTTAAGCTGGCATTGCCATATATAGCCCCATAGGTAAAGGGACTACAATATCTCATCCACCTCCTGGAGCGATGAGATAATAAAGAGTAAAGGTCCCGGTATTGATCCTTGTGGGACACCGACACTAATTTCCTTAACATCAGAACCTTTACCGCTGTAACGGACTTATTGTTGTCTATTTGTGAGGTAACTTTTCTAAACTTTTCCATACCTATATAATTTTTGGAGTAACATACCATGATGAATGGTATCAAATGCCTTGAAAAAGTCAACAAACAGAGCTACGGTGCAGGCTCCCCTGTCCAAATTACAAACAATATCATTGACAAATTTTAAAGCAGCTAAATATGTTGAATGATTTCCCCCAAAACCATACTGACCAGTATGTAAGAGGTTATTCTTACTAATAACATTAAATAATCTATTATTAAACAAGCTTTTCAAAAATCTAAGAAATTGCTGGTTACACTGAAACAGGACGATAGTTTGATACAATATTCGAGTCACCAGACTTATATACAGGTATAACCTTCGCAGTTTTTTACTCATTTGGGAATATTCCTTCAGAAAAAGATAAATTCAAAATATGAGTAAGTGGATCAACAATATAATCGTGTGCATATTTCAAAACCTCATTAGTAATTTCGTCATACCCTGGTGACTTTGAATTTTGTAGTTTCAAAATAGTAGGAATCACTTCCTCACGACTTACTGGGTGTAACACAAAGGTACTTGGCACATCAATATAATTAAAATATGACTCGAAACTGAAATTACTGTCGTCCATTTCATTGCAAAGATTTTTAACCAACAGTTGAAAAGAAATTAGTGAATTTGACGGCAAAGTCCATTACACTAGCTTCATTTATACAGGTGTCATCTGATTCTGGACAATACAAGCTTGTTCCCCCTCTATTCAATAATCTATGTATACCAGACCACATCTTTTTGCTGTTGTTCTTGTTCTCAGTAAAGTAGCTATGATAGTGGGACTGATTAGCGTTAAGAACTATCATGGTTAATCTGTTTTTATAGTTTTTGTAGTAGAGAAAATTCTGTTCGGTAGGGTTTCTTTTAAAGGAAAATACAAGACATCCTTCTTACGAACAGATTTAAGAATACCTGAGGTAATCCAAGGCGATTTCTGTAAATTTTTTCTTGGATTTGAGATTCCTTACAGTTCTCATTAAATGCTTCACAGAATTTATTATGAAACGTTGTAAAGTAAGACTGAGTATTATTATCAGACAGCACATGGTTGCACAAAGTAAGCTCCGTTCTCATATTGAGCATTTTGCAGTTGCGTGTATCCCACATCAAGTAATAACTTTTATGAGTACACCTTTTATGTGACTTTATGTCATCGCAAATGTTGTTTTGATCTGCGGTGAAGAACCTTTAAATATGCCGAAAACGTTATAATCAAGTTTAAAGACTAGGTTTGTAAAGCGGGTAAAGGGAATTTGTAGCATGTTCTTCATACTGAACTCATTAGAAAATTCTGCCCCTTGAAACTGGGCGTCATGAATTGGCCTGTAGCGTCATGGCTTGGCAGGTTTTTCAACTATGGAAAACCATTAAAACCAAACTGACTTTGGTCTTCTACCACGAGGGAGCTCATATAGCCCAAACAAAGACTAAGGGTTTCCCTTAATTCTTGAAATACCAAGGAATGTGCTCGTTAATAAGTATAAACAGGCTTTTTGTTAGTTTCCAAACAAGTGGAGTACATAGTTTAATTTTATTTTGTCCCAAATATCAATAAGTTGACAGATTTTATATTCATGCACAACTTTACTAAATCTGAACCAATTTTCAGGGTACAAGATACATTTGGTAATTTACTTAGCTACTAATTTTGATTTTATTCACATTTAACATGAAAATAAATATCAATGGTTAAAATCTGTGAAGATTGATGCCTAGTATTTTAAAGTTAATCGTAAGTGACTCTAAGTCTGGATTCTGAAATAAAGGTCAAAGTGTAACTGACCAGAGTTCAAGGGGCAAAATTTTCGAATGTGAATCAAACCAGGGAGCTGCTAGCAACTCCCTGATCAAACTAACTAACGGCATCTATTATTGTTCTTTTCTTTGCAGTGAATTGACTTGCATAAGTCGAAAGAACAAGAAAATTTGTGCGTCTTATTGACATAATCTCAGTTACTATCGTATTACGTTCGAAATGTGGAACTTCTCCGTTTTGATTATATTGTTTTTGAAAATCTGCAGCGCTACCGCGTCCTGTCCGCTAGCATGCAACTGCAGGGAGGTTACTCACGATTCCTCCCGGGGGCAATCAATTGAGTGCAACAGTCATTTCAAGAGAAGCTTGCCAAACCAGGAAGAACTGAACTCTGAAACAACGTTCGAGTTGCATTTTCGGTATAACAGTTTACAAGAATTTCCAAATCGGCTTAAGAATTTCATCCAGTTACGTATCTTAGATTTGTCAAAAAATCGTCTCTTTAAGTTGAATAACAACACTTTCCAGTTTCTTGGCAATTTGAAAGAAGTAAATTTAAGTGGAAACTATTTAACATTGATTGGTGTTAGTGCTTTTCGTGGTCTACATCGTTTGCAGTCACTTGATTTAAGTGGCAATGAACTACACGTTGTTCCAAGTGATATTCTCCAGTTTTGGCCAGAGACAAATGCTGAACATAGACAAGTGTGTTTGGGCAGAAATAGATGGGTTTGTGACTGCAGCCTTAAAGGTTTTATCGAATGGTACATAAATTACGTGGTCAATGGCTCAATAGAGACTTGTGAAGGCAACCCCCTCGCAGAGTGTATGAGTCCTCCATCTCTTTCTAAAAGAAGATTCGATATATCAACTTTAGGAGAAGTAGTGATGTGTGAAGCAATACCAACTACTTACTACCAGGAAATGGAAGTAACAACGCAATCATCATATATTTCAACATCAAGTTTGTATTGGGGAGATCACGAAACAACATCCGTCTCAGAATCAATGCGTACCGTCAATTCTCAAGGTCCCTCAAACAAACAATTCAAAGATACTCTTGTTGGTAGTTCTTATACGGTTACTTCGATCAGGACGACATCCGACAATACAAAGTTTTGGGTAGTAGAAGGAGAATTTGTCATGTATGGTGCTCTGGTAGCTATTTTTGTCATATTTCTACTACTACTGGTGTTTGCAGCCGTCCTATGTAGAATGGCCCAAAGGCAAAAGGTTTTGGAAACAGTTGCTACCTCCGATGCCAGGATAAAGAAAATGACAATAGAAGATGAAACGGTCAAGTTCTTCCCGAATCAAGGTGAACCTTCTTTGTCAATACAAGTCTTAAATAACGACCAACGGATTAGTGGTGATTACGCCGAAATTCCCCCATTTTCCAAAATCAAATGTACTTCCGGAGGATTCAGTGACATGCCCAAAATTGATGTAAAACCTTTAGCGCTGGGCAACAGGTCCGGGGAAATGTATACCTGGGAGATTAAAGCTCCGGGAACGCCATTGGGAAGACAAGATTCTCCACCAGATGTGAAGAGCCAGAAATCTAGTGACAGCCCTCCATCCAGAGAAATCTTTTGCAAAGATCTGCAAGACAATGCTTACCAATCAATTCCTGTACAAAATTCTGAATACCAAAGCAGAATTTACGATTTTAGGACTGAGGCAGTAAACTAAATTTATGTAGGAAAATACTTATATGAGTAATTCTGTATGAAATTTTACTTCCCATAAATTCATGTAGAATAATAAGAAGAGGTCAGTCGATCTTCCTTATAGAGTTTTCAAGCCTTCTGATGAAGGGATGTCCTCCGCCACACTAGTGGAAAGTAAGTAAACATTTAACATTCGACAGCCAGTGTGCGTAAAGTATCACAATTTTAATCCAGAGTAACCAAAAGAAAGAAAGTTGAAACTATTACTTTTCGACATCATCCCCTAGGAAAGGCTTGTGTTACAAAATTTGAGCATCACCACATACATACTCAAAGCTCTGTCGTCCGCCTCCCTCAGGTTATTACATACTTCGAGGAAGGTGGAAGTAAAAATATCAATATACAGTAAAAATAAAAATATCAATAAAATATCAATTTGTAAACCTGAATTCCTTTCATGAAATGTATAATGTAAATACCAACTTTTTAAGATTCTTTGGAATCTGCCAGAAAATTAAAGACTATTATGGTAGCGTGAAATTATATCATATCGGCCTCTAATTTATGAAATTTTACTTAAATACCAGAAAGGTTCGCATGATTTTTACTGAATCCTTAATACAAAAGTGACTATCCCAAACTCTCAATCGAAATGGTGTGCCGATTTAAAAGTTTCTTCAATGAACTGGCAGAACATTGATAATTTACCCTTTTCAATGAGAATTGATGGTCACTATAATTGGTTGCAATACCGTATCAACACGCGATTGCTGACAACAAACTCTATTTGCATTCTTTGTCATATTTATTTTAAAAACAATTATTATATTGTACAAAAAAATGACTTTCCAATTACAAAGTTCCTAGAGATAGCAGTCTATTTGACAACAATATGACAACAAAGCATCCTCAATGTGTTTTGATTGAAAACAACTTCCTAACGACACATTACGCTGGTAAGCAAATACCTGATCTACGTAATGGTGAAGTGTATGTTACGTAATAACATATGAAAGGTATAAAAGCGATATTATAATAAATATTAAAACGTCGGGAATGAAAACAGTAGGCTGTAAATTCACATAAAATTAAGGTAAACAAAACAGAACAATTCTGTAATTCGATTTTACAGTAGACTTTTGTAAACTAATTTACATGCAAAAACTGTAAAGAAAAAACAAACCCTTAATGTTTTTTCATGATTACAGTCTGGCTGTAAAAAAACATTATTTGGTTGGAAAAAAATTTGCCATAAAAATTATGTAAATTTACAGAGAAATTTTTTAACAGTGTGGACAATGAACGGCAGTCCTTATTTCGCAATTTTAATAGAGGACTAGCAATTTCAATGTGGAACAGTGCCAAACATCGAGCTCAGAATTTAAAACTCAGCTTGGAAGCCAATTGTCGTTAAAATTAGCCAGGGATGAGGCCCCTCGGATCAGTCAAACTGTTAAACTAAACAAGGGACTTAAAAATAGAAGGTTTAATGCCTCCTTAAGGAAATCTATTGCCAGGATGGCACAAAAGAAGCGTAATCTTGTACCGGAATCATTACCCAACCACCAGCCGCAACATGCCCCGGTCAATCTGTGTAATACTGGATGTAGTACAGCAGCTACCAATCTATTATCCAGGGGTCCTTCGTTTTGCCCAACTCTTCGTGATATCAACTGGTTGAAAGTAAGGGAAGACATAGATAACTTTAGCAGAAGACTTCGTCTCGCAGTTTATTTTGACGGTTCTGAAGCCTTCACTAAGTATGATCGATTTTCCAACTTACACCATCAATTAGGAATTCGTTCTAAGTGGCAACCTCCAAAATCAAGAGATTCAGCTGTCGAAAACTTTATTTCTGCAATTTCCAGGGACATTTTGGATCCCAAGAATGTTCGTCGTACTAGGGACAATTTAACTAAGGATGAGCGTAAAGCCCTTTACGATCTAAAAAATTCTGATTCGTTATGTATTTCCACACAGGATAAAGAAGGTAAATTTGTGTTGTTGGAATATTCCGAATATGACAGGAAAATTTTAACCCAGCTTTCTAATCCGCTACACTATTCTCAGATTGACGAGGATCCTACCCATGATATCCTAACGGTGGTGGCAAACTGTGCTTCCATGCAAGTGGGTAAGCAAAGGTCAAATTGATGATAAGATAGCTGAATGGGTAGTTAATAGGGATGCCAAACCAGGCAAAGCATTTAGCACTGTAAAAACCCACAAGGAAAGGAACCCCATTAGGCTTATTACTTTTGGTTGTAACACAGCTATTGAAAATCTCTCTGCTTTTACAGAGATTTTTCTCAAGCCGATTGCCCAAAAGAGCCCCTCTTACATTAGAGATACTACTGATTTTCTTAATAAACTTCAGAAGTTTAGTCGTACCCCTTTACCTCCTTCCACTTTACTGGTTTCTTGGGACGTTACTGCTATGTTTCCCAACATAGACAATAATTTAGGGTTAAAAGCCGTAAAGGAAGCATTGACCAATAGGACATCTGACTTACCCTGCAACGACTGTGTTGTTGAAGCAGTTGAAATTTGTTTAAAATACAATAGTTTCAAAGGTATTAATTTTTTACAAATCCATGGCACCGCTATGGGACCCAAGAATGCATGCAGTTATGCTGACATAGCCATGAGTTACATAGACAAAGTAGCTACTACAAAGGGCCCATTTAAGCCACAAAACTGGTGGCGTTTTAGGGAAGATAATTTTGAGCTGTGGCCCCACGGTCTTGACGCTTTGCAGGAATTTACCAAATTTATTAACTCTCAATACCCCACTATCAATTTTGTAGTTAGGTTCTCAGAATCTAAGCTCCAATTTCTGGATGTTTTGGTTATGTTAAATAATGGTATTATTTCCACTGACGTGTTCTCTAAACCTACGGACGGTCATCTTTATTTATTACCATCTAGCTCTCATCCTAAACATCAGGTGAAGAGCATATTGTATAGCATTGCCTTGGGGCTGAAACGTAACTGTTCCACCCCTGAATTATTACGCAATCGTTTTAATTGAACATAACAATTATTTAATAGCTAGAGGCTATGACTCCCAGCTGGAAGAGGATCAATTCTACAAGGCGAGCATATTACCAAGATCTGCCTTACTTAATCCTGTCAAAAAGAATAACGCTAGTCGGAAATACCCTCTAGTCCTCGATTTCAATCCAGCATTACCTAATGCTCATTCTATCAAACGGAAACATATCCACATTCTTCATAGTTCGCCCCTTATGACCCACACAATTCAATCTTTACTGCATATTGAAGAGGTAAATCCCTTAAGGATTTACTGAAGAAATCGCAACCGTCTTATCGTACCTATGGAGGGGGAACTATTTCCAAACTGGGGTGTTTTAAATGTGAACGGAAGAAATGTGACCCTTGTACCAACTTTTTCACGCAAAGTTCTACATTTCATAGTTGTGCCACTAAGAAAACTTTCGCTATTAAGAGTTTTGTTTCCTGTACAAATGCTTGCGTAATTTATGTAGCAACTTGTTTTAAATGTAATTTGCAATATGTTGGGTCTACCTCTGCGGAATTTAAGGCTTAGAAATCACAAATCCGATCTTCTCAATAATCGGGGTACATGTGAATTAGCAGTCCATTATAATGCTTCTCCCCATCAGCTGTCGGACATTAAGTTTATAATTATTGAACAGACTTACACTAAGTGTAATATTGATACCGTCCTCACCAAAAGAGAGGGTTATTGGCTTGCCCAATTGAATACCTTATTTCCATTGGGTCTCAATAAAAGAAAGGAATTTAACTCATCTAAAAGAATCAGCTACCTACGGTAAAGCCCAAATTCAATTTTTCCCGGTTGTTTCCATGTTTAATGTTCTTGCCTAACACTCCTTCCATGCCCCTTTTAACTACCACCAGTTTTTATCTTTCTAGGGGATTCTCACTGCTCCTGTGCAGCAATTTTACAGCTGGTTTTAAGCTTCTTATCATTATTTTCTTTTTTTATTTTTTGTTGTTTATCCTCCAGTGATTTTAACTTTATTCTTAACAGGGCTAAGTTTGTGTTGCTTGCTTATATCCTTTGTTTGTTTTGCTTGTCTTTTAGTAATTTTATTTGAACGCATTTTATTTCGCTTCATTCGAGCCGAGGAAGGCTGAATAAAATAGCTGAAAGCTTCTCGAATCACGGTGTCTTTTTATCATTGTATGTGCAGTTGCAATTCTAGTTTTTACTTTCATATTTAATTATATATATAAATATATAAAATAATAAGGTCGAATACTGCGTAGCACTGGTAAAGTATGAAGGTAAACAGATTGGAATGATAAAAAGTGCTAAAATTCGGAAGAAAGCTCCGCAACGTTTCGGGTATGTACCCTCCATCAAGCGGCAAAATAATAACTGATCAAAAAAGGATATTCAAAAGAAACAACAAAGGCGTGCCGATCGAGTTGTATCGGCACGCGTTTGTTGTTTCTTTTGAATATCGTTTTTTGATCAGTTATTATTTTGCCGCCTGATGAAGGGAACATACCCGAAACGTTGCGGAGCTTTCTTCCGAATTTTAGCACTTCTTATCATTTCAAACTGTTTATCTATATATATATATATATATGTATGTATATATATATATATATATAAAACAGTTTCTTCGTCATGTTTATATATATATATATATATGTATATATATATAAACATGACGAAGAAACTGTAAAACAACAGTGCTACAGGTGCTACAGAATTGAAAGGCTGGATCTCCGAGGAGATACAAATAGCGGAAGGCTAGAATTTAGATAAATTAAACAGCCAAAAGGTTTGAAGTAGAGCTTTCGGGGAATACTACCTCTTTGTCAATACTTGGTCAGAGAATGACAAGGAGTGAGAAATTTTGGAAGCGTTTAAAGGTGTTGACAATGGTCTCATCTCTATTGTGACAGGATAATCCTTCTTAAGGCAATTGAGCAGGTTAATTGACCGGGAGGGTCTGATCGGATTACTCGGGTGTAACCCATCAACAATAGGAAAATCCCCTTTAAAGTAATTAGAGAAATTGTTAGGCCGGAATGGCCTGATCGGATTATTTTGATTAGTATCATCAGCAAGCTGGTAAATCGCTCCTGATGTTCAAGCCGAAAGGCGATGTGGTTTTGAGATTGAGTTCCCAGAAATTTTCTTTAGCTTTTCTAGCTTTGTCGGTCCATGTATCGTTTTGGTCGATAGCAATGACCCGTAAGTTTTTGATAGAGTGATGAGGCAAATTGAAATGGTTTGCAACAGGTTGTTCAACCTTTTTGGTTTTAATTGCTGACCTGTGCTGTGTCATTCTCATTCGAAGAGTATTTTTAGATTCTCCAACATACTGCACATTACATAAATTGCAGTATATGAGATAAATGACATTTATGGAAAGACAATGAATTTCTTGTCTAATTTGGAAGGTGCGTGCATTTTGATTGCTCTGGAAGCCTTTTGTGGAATCAACCAGGGCGCACTTCTTGCAGTCGAAAGGGCAAGGTGAACAACCAAAATTTTTGTTGTTTTCCTCGACTGAGGCTATGTCATGGAATTTAGCCCGAACCAAAATGTCCCGTAAACTTGAGGGCCGCTTGAAGGCAACAACGGGGGGTTGGGGAAAGATAGACCCTAGGCGATCGGTGCTCTGAAGTGTGGGCATATGCTTTTTGATGAATTTGGCTAGTGGTGGTAGACCGGTTACCAACGGTTACCAACGGCACTCTGTCGGAATTGCGCTGACGAGTTTTGTACGTCAGAGTTTGCGAGCGAGGGGTTTCTTTTGCCTTTTTAATGGCATTTTCAATTGAACCCCGAAAATACTGCCGGTTACGGAGGTAACCACCTAGTTCCTTTGTCCGAGTGTCAAAATCTGTTTCAGAAGAACAGATGCGTTTTATGCGGAGTGCTTGACTGTACGGAATGTTTTTGGTGCAGTGCGGAGGATGGCAACTGCTGGGTAGAAGGTAGTTGTGCTTGTCCGTTGGTTTGTTGAACAACTCTGTTTTGAGTGAACCATTTTCTATGGTTACAGTGGTGTCCAGGAAGTGGACACTGGACCTGGAATGATCGGCCGTAAATTTGATGGTGGGATGGAACGAATTGATTTTTTCAATAAAATTTTTTAGACAGTCTTCACCGTGGGGCCAGATCATGAAGATGTCGTCTATGAAGCGTAACCAAATTTGTGGTTTCAAATTTTGTCGAGACAGAAATTTTTGCTCGAAGTTGCCCATAAACAAATTAGCAAATGAGGGAGCCATTTTGGTTCCCATGGCTGTACCATGAATTTGGAGGTAGTGGTGGTCACCAAAAATGAGATTGTTGTTGGTCAAAATCAGATGCATGAGTTCGCCTAAGTCTTTCTTGATGGGAGTTTTGCCCCGAATCGGATTGAAGGCGTTGGTGCAAGCGGAGATGCCTTCCTCATTTGGTATGTTTGTGTACAACGAGGACACGTCAAGAGTGGCCAGAATTGTGTCCGACGGGAGATTTTTGATCCTCCCAATTTTGCGGATGAAGTCCGTAGTGTCCTGAACGTAGGAGAGAAGGGTTGGAACCAGGGGTTGGATAAGCAGGTCAACAAATTTTGAAATTTTTTCCGTGGCAGTCCCGTTGCCGCAAATAATGGGTCTGCCCGGACTACCCGTTTTGTGAATTTTGGGCAGACAATAGAAACGGCCTGGTTTAGGATCTACCTGGAGGAGATTCGGGCCGGTTTTAGAGTCAATGGAGCCGTTGCGAACCATCTTTTTGATGGCCGCCTCCACTTTTTTCGCAATTTCCGAAGTGGGATCTTAAGTCTAGACGTCTGTAGTAATCGGGATTGCCAAGTAATCTGAGGGCTTCCTCCCTGTAAAATTGAGTCCCCATTGCAACAATCGCAGAGCCTTTGTCCGACGGCTTGATAACAATATCATCACGATGCCGTAGACTTCGAATGGCCTGACGTTCACTTTTTGTGAGATTGTCGCGAAAATCTGGGGAAGGGGTGTGGTTTTTCACATCCTCTTCAATGGCCGAAATAAATTATTCCAGTTACGGACAACGCCCCTTTGGTGGGTTCCAGGTGCTTTTTGGTTTAAATTGATACGATATATCGTTGTCCGGTGGAGAATTTAGGCCGTCTTCGTCAGCAAAATACTCCCGAAGGCGCAAGCGTCGGAAAAACGCTTTCATGTCTAACGATAATTTCTGCGTGTCAGTCTGCCTTGGTTTGGGGCAGAAATTGAGTCCCTTCGAGAGAATTTTAGTTTCTCCTTCAGAAAGCTGACACGATATGCTTACAACCGCGGTGGTGGCGATGGAAGGCTCGGTAACCGGTTTACGAATAAATCTGCGAGACCTGCTTTTCTGAAAATTTGAAGTCACTTGATTTGAAGTGACAGTCACTTGGTTTGAAGTGACATGATCTCTTTGAAACTTGCGTTGTTGCCTAGAATTTAGAGTACGAGAGAGTCGGAGACAGTCCTGAGAGATAAACCGAAGCTTGTTTTGAAGCTCGGATTTGGGAAGCTCTCTTTTTAGCTTTCTGGTTTTGAAATCAATTTGGTGATTGAGTTCATTGATGGTTTTCCGACAATTTCCAATTTGTACTTCCATCAGTCTGAGAGACGTTTTTCTGAGGATACCTTTCCAGTTGGCGTAGCTTCCACTGTCGGAGAGTGGCAAGCCGGTAGGGACTTTAATTTGAAGCCCTTTCGGTACCGTATTGTTTGCTCGGTACGTTTTATAGTTGGAAAGGTGATGTCGATACCTGACACGTTTTTCGCACAGGCGTCGAAGTAATTTGAAAGTTTCCAAAGTACTCTCCATAGGTGTAGCAAGGTTGGATCAAAATTGATGCAAACAGTGAAAGAAATATATAAACATGACGAAGAAACTGTAAAACAACGGTGCTACAGAATTGAAAGGCTGGATCTCCGAGGAGATACAAATAGCGGAAGGCTAGAATTTAGATAAATTAAACAGCCAAAAGGTTTGAAGTAGAGCTTTCGAGGAATTCTACCTCTTTGTTAATACTTGGTCAGAGAATGACAAGGAGTGAGAAATACATATATATATATATATATATATATATATATATATATATATATATATATATATATATATATATATTTACCCTATATATATATATATATATATATATATATATGTATATAAATGTATATATATATATATATATATATATATATGTATATAAATATATATATATATATATATATATATGTATATACATATATATATGTATATATATATATATATTTCACTAATTCGGCACTTAGGGGGAAAGTTGTTGTTGAAAAGTCGACCTTAAGGGGAAAAAAATTGGGGGCGAAATATAAGTTTCGCCGTAACGTTTCTACACACTTTTTCTATAGGAATACGTAAACGGACAAGGGCGCCCTCCTAGATTTACAAAGTAGATACAATTACTTCAAAGTTGTCAAATTTACGGATACCTAGCTGTTAACACGAACGGATGGCTGGCCATTGAAATAACGTTGTTTATGTTTTTAGACGTTAGGGCGAATAATGTTTCTAATGTATTTTGTTGTTATTTTTTCGCCCTATGTACGCGCAGATATAACAATTTCCCCCTAAGGTGGGAATTAGCGTTATATATATATATATATATATATATATATATATGTCCGCACTAGAAAGCGGGAGGTCCCGAGTTCGAATCCCGGTGGAGTCAACATCGTTTTTTCACCTCAGCCAGATTTTCCAGCTTTGCCAATTTGATTTATATATATATATATATATATATATATATATATATATATATATATATGACGAGCGCCCAGACCAAACATTCATCGGGTCCACAGAGACCTCATTATAATAAAGCGAATAATATAGCAAAATTGTTGCTAAAACTCCTTACGTCGTACCTCAAATCACTTTAAAACACCTTTACTGAACGCGCAATGCGTATCATAACCCGTTCGTGATATGAAATTACCTCAACTGACGAAATCAATGTACCCTCATATGAGGTAATGACTCATCTCGATGAATTATCACCGCATTTGAAGACAAATAAAACGATAAGTGGGGATGATTGGAAGAGAGAAAAAAGAGAGGCGGTTCTAGTGCCGATAGCATCAAAGGTACCATCGTTTTGCATCTAAGTCACTACCTCGGGGGCTTCTCAGCTTCCAAAATGACCGTCCGCCAAAGCGAACAAGACTGTTTTCCAGTTTTAGACGAAAACTTCTTTACCATAATATGTTACATGATTTATTCATGTACTCTCTAATGAATCATGCTACCGAGTGATTGTGCGTACTCCAGTTGGACGTGTATAATTATCGTGTTGCATAACCACTGTGCACTGGGCACTACCAGGGCGTGGGTTTTATAATGACGTTGCCCTCTTGTGAATATTCACAAACATTCAGCCAGTCTCGAGGCCACAGTTTTCTATGAATATCGAAAGGAATTTGTTCGGTGTTCACTTTGGCAGGCGTTAAGGATATGACTTAAAAAGGAACATGCCGGTACAGCCTGCTACGCAGGTCACTAGCTCACCTTCTGTGAGCAAATTAATTTTCCTCATCCGTATGATCTTTATGGCGGCAATCAATCAACATTTCATCTTTCCCTTAGACAAAACCACGGCTATATAGCCTTGCTTTGGTTCTTTTTATTTACTTTAGAGATAGTCTCAATCCGATTTAAGATACTGCTGTGGGTTTAACAACAATCGTTATGTTAAACCGCGGCCCAATTCTTTCGTAATGACCACGGTTTACCTTCCATAATCTCAGTGGCAAAGGCGTGGGGAATGAGTAGGAAGCTCATCGATTTCCTTTTTCTCTCACACTACAAATGGTTCTCAAACTAACGAAATTAATTCAGTACCTTTTTTAATTGTATGAATATACACATACCCAGGAATGTAACCACTGATATTTACCACTTGAAACTGTCTTCCTGGGGCTCCCTAGTCATTACACCCCAGGGGCGGTCGGGGCTCCCGAGACGCTGGATCCCAACCATGGGCTCTAAGGTAGGTCAATGTGCCTCACCCTTCAGTGGACCTTGGACGTTCCTCTGGCAGTGAACGCTTGGCGTGAAGTTTCGGCACTTTCCGAAATTCGCACAGGTCATTTCCTGAAAGTGGAAAAGAAATCTATGTCCCTTCAGATAAGACCTGTCTGACGTTCTTATGAGTACATGCCGCTGAGGATTTCATGTTTGGGGGCCAAACTGACTATCTTTCAAGAGCACCCAAAGCAGTAGTTTCCCTGTGTAGGTCAGTATATACTTGGTATGGCGTGGAGACGTTTATCCCTTTTCAAAAACTTTAGATTTTGATGTCAAGTGCTTTAAAAACATTGTATGAATTCTCACTGTCCACTTTATTTGGTATTATACAGATCGTAGGGCATAGGAAATATAAGCGCTAACCAATTTATCAGAGCATAATTCTTGCGACTGATAAATGTTAAATGGAGAAATAAAAGATTTATAACTCATAAATGAGGAGCTACGTATGTAACCAAGTTACCCAAAGCATTTGTCAAATTATAAGGTGATGACATTAAAAGTCCCTCAAATATGCACATCACAACTGGCTTTGATCACGTTTACGTTAGGAATATGTATTGCAAAGAAAGAAGACCAGGTAGGGACAAGTTGTACTGTCGAGGAAAGCAGTATTACATTATTAAACGTGTCAGTTGTTTTAATCGTATACTCTATGTCAGTTGTTACAATCGGATACTCTATTTATCCGGGTGTTCACATTTTTGCTTAGACTCCATCAAATGACTTCCTTTTAACGACTACACAAGAGCGTGAATACACAAATTTTTACACTCATGAAAACTGAAGACCAGGAAGATATACAGGGTGGTAATATTCACAGCCCATTTTTTGAAAATATAGTTGGTATCCCATGATTCAATAACACAGGAACCATGCATGTAGTTTCCTTTTATCGTTTTCTAATCCACTCTGTTGCAAGGAAACCAGGGACATTCCTGTAATTAAATCTGGTTGCAGCAATAAATGTGGTACTTAAAGTTAGATGTAATAGATGTTATACATGGAAAAAAAGGTCGATTATACCCATCCATTTCCTTTCAAATATTTGTAAGGATTCACTTGATTGTGTATTTTATGTTTACGGAAATATGACACCAACGAGAATATTTGGAGTACTAAACAGTGTAAAGCTATAACCTTTAACGCCATTACGGGAAATTCCGAAAATTTAACTTTCAATTTAGGTAAGAAAACAATCGGTAATAACAAAACCATTTCACAAATGAGTGGGAAGTTCTTGTTCAAGTCAATTTCTTTCTTCCTTTTCTTTTCTATTTGTGCTAAGAGCTTTACAGCTTATATGATACTTCTTGTTACACTTTCCTCGCTTAAAATGTTGCAATATTTTATAACAAACAGTTCTTAGGTTCAAGGAATTCAATAATTAAGATCTGTCCAAAAAGAAAACTTGGCTGATATTCGAACGGTACATATATTTGCCTGTTTCTCTTTTGTCAATGACTTGCATTTAGCAAGAAATTAATGCTGCGTGGCAAATATAAAAAGGTTAGCGCTGGCCTTGGAACTGAACATCACTGCGTAGTTCATGGTTGCAATATATATCCCCGTGCAGTGCTTAGTTGACGTATTGGATAACAATCAACCAAAGGCGACTAATAAAGAAGGTTTTTCTTTCTTTGTTTAAGTGATTCTTCAGCATTTAAATTACGGGATCACTGACAACTGAGGCTACGGCAAATCTTTTGTCGGAATAGATGAGGTGTTATAAGGGCACTGCCAGTCCCCTTGTGCCTCTTACGCCGATTTATCATGAGCTCTATGCCTCGAAAACTCTTTACAACAACAACGTATACTACCCCAGAGATGGATTCTGGACAGTTCTTTCACAACAGCCCAAGTTCAAGTTTCAGGAAACATTCAAACGCTAATCATGCAATTTAGGTAGCCTACAGAAAGTTATGTTCAATATTGCGGCATTTTTACACTTCGCAAAAATCAAAACTGAGCAAAGGTAGTAACTGAATCATTGCTTTTATATTTTTGTTAGGACAACACTCTTCACGATGTGTGGAATGATTTTCCTCTTAAATGTAGTAAACCGTTCACTGAATGTGGAGGTATTCTGGATAAAGTTAACACTTTTCGTGATGGTGTTGTTTAGCGGAACATCGAACATGGTTTTAACCTGTCCTTTGCATTGCACATGTGCACCTGTAATTTACGATTTTCAAACAGGAGTATCGATCGACTGCAAGGAGGTATTTATATCATATATTCCTCCGTTCGACGTCAATAAAGCCTTTGAACTTCATTTTCAATACAATGAGCTTAAAGCATTACCTGACCGTGTGACAAACTTTACACAATTACGTGTGTTAGATTTGTCTGATAACTTTTTAAAAATATTGTCAGATGGGATTTTTAGAAAGAACGACAAATTGAAAATACTTAACTTGACTGGTAACCGACTGACGTCTTTGAGCGAAAAGTCATTTGTTGGCTTAAACAGTTTGATTCAGCTTGATTTAAGAAAAAATCAACTGCAAACTTTACCTAGCCGAGTATTTCAGCCTCTAACTGGATTCAATTGCACAATAACACAGATTCATCTAACCGGAAATGAGTGGGAATGTGACTGTAAATTGCTGGAGTTTTGGCTTTGGTACATGTATCAAAAAGATTATATTCACATCAGTGGATCAATCATCTGTAACACTCCTCCAGGTTTTTTTGGAAAGACATTGGCCAATTTGTCAAAAGATCATTTGATGGTATGCCGGGAATCATCGACGTCCAACCAATCGAGCAGTACTATTCATTCAATGTCAACTTCGGTATTGTACTTCAGTACTACCTCGTACTCAAAGAAACATCTAATAACGACGATTGCCTTGGGTTTAACTACTACATGTTCAACTATAATGGTTTTAGTGCTGGCAGCTTTCCTTTACAGGAGGTGTCCTGCCCCCAGGTCTGACGTATCACCAAGTTCTGCCAATATATTTCATACATGTAATACCTGGCACAATTCGTCACCACGCCAATTTCAACAAACGGTTAACAGTTCCAACAAAAGCTGTGACTATTACGAAGGAGTATTGCCAATGATTCCGGATGGATCGCAATATCTTACACCCTTAAAGCTTGATCAAACCGAGGCATCTCATCATGAGCAAGGTCTGGATGGTACCTACACTTGGAGGATTGCAACATCAAAATCCCCCTTCACTTCGTCTAAATATGACGGCAGAATATTTTACCCTTCATCATTACGGGGCACAGCTTGCTCTGATTCTAAGACAAACGATCCAACTCTAACCGGGTCAATTTATGCAGAAATTCGTGATTAGCCGAAACAGCAGTATTTATCGTTAGGAAAAGATAACAATACACATGACATCACAAACATCACAAGATCATAATGCGAATACTCAGAGTACACAAATGTGTATAAGAAAACTATGTACACCAAGTCGTTCATAATTTCCGTATAGGTAAGATATTTTTAGTGAGAAGGGCAGGAACCACATCAGTTCTGTAGGAAGCAATTTGAAAGTGGGGGACCAAAATGTACATTTTTTATGCTATTTTTTCTCTCCTTTTTCTTCAAGCAAGGTCATTTTTTTAAATAGAAAAAAATTTGTTCTTTTTTTTTCTTAAGTGTGAACACTACTGTCTTACGAAGGTAATATGCGACGCGCGGAGTTCGCCGAAAATTTGGGTCCTTTTGCACATTTGTAAATATGCAGCTTTTATTGCAAAAAAAAGTTCAGATTCAGTGTTTCCTGTAGGGACGTTTGGGACTATCGAAGAATCAGCGTTTTCTATAAGCAAATTTCTGAGATAGCATGTCGACTGAAGATCGTTGTTGTTACATAATGTTCCCTAAGGAGAATGGATTGGGGCTCCTCGGCGTCATTCAAAACGCTCCCGAAACTTTGTTGCCTTTTTTAGACAAAACATTTAAGAATAAAAAGCCGAAATTGAATTTTTTTTGTGGAAACGGCACTGTAGCTGCTCGGAAAAGTTTACTACTGACTGCTTTATGAGTGATCACTAACTCCATTAAGGGTTCCAATTTGGGGGGCGAAGCGAGCGGGAAATTTTGCCTTTTTAAAACTAATAATTACAAACATAGAGCTTTTGTAAGGATGAATTTGTTTTCGAGTTAGAAGTTCAAAGCTATCAAGAAATACTGTCAATAATTATTAAAACTATTAAAGACAGAATCGAAGCCGATTACAGAAGATTTTCGAAGGAAAAATTTTTCAAAATGTGGATTAAGGATAGGTCATGTGTTACCCTGGGGAATGGTGACCTTATTTATAATTTGTAACAAAGGTTTCATACTGAAATTACTGTTAACACTTGCATTTTATTTATTTTCCAATTTTCGTAGGTACATATGTATATGAGTCAAGAAAAGAAGATTTCTTCCTTCCAATTTAAAATGTGATGTAAGTTAATTGAATTATGATGTTAATGTAATGATATTGTAAGTTGAATTAATTAGTTCGTAAATATTATTCGTAAGTATTATATTTATTTTCCAACCTATGTTTTATATATATGTACATATGTTTATAATTTCAAGATGGGAATAAAGTTCTTCCTTAAAAAAAAAAAAAATAGTGTTCAGCTTGTCCTGTACTATATGTTTGTTCAAGATGTAAATAAATTTCTTCCTTTCGGGGAAAAAAGAAACTGTAATAGTGTTGTAATTAGTTGATCCAATGTGTAAATAATTGTAAATATCTTTTCACCTTGTATATATTCTGCTTTGAGTTTTAATAAAGTCTTTCCTTCAAGGAAAAAAAAATGAGTCAGGGTATTATTGAAAGAGTGATGTATGATAAATTATTCAGCTGTAAATACTTGTATATATTATTATTTTTATCATTTAATTTGCTGTTTTGTATGTATATATGTTGAGAATGGAAATAAAGTTCTTCCAAAAAAAAAAAAAAAGGATGAATTTGGAATTTAATGAAGGAAATTTTGGGAAAACCGCACTGTGTTTGAGTCGTTCCTCAAATTTTTCACTTTTTCGAGCCGGGGCAATCGCCCCCTGCCTCCTGTAGCTTCGAGCCAGGGAGCAATCACCCCCTGCCCCCTGTAGCTACGTCACTGTTCTGCCACATTGAACATTGATAAGAATTTGACACTTAATAACTAAAGAATCCATCTGCATAGACTACTCAACTGTCAGGGTTGAAAGGTACCGATATCTGATGGTAGGTGTGTATGGAAGCCAATGTTTTCGTGCCTGAGATATAAAATCTTGCTGGAAAGACTATCTTCAGTTGGTGCGGAGCGTACAGAATATTTCGAAAAATCGCGACTCCTCAGAGAACCGGAAATGGCTTTTCTCGGACTTGTAAGCATTAGCTAAGTTTTCCGATTTTTCTTTTAAGAGTGAACACCACAATTACAGGTTAGTATAACGGGGAGCCAACCTCCGAAATTTTTGCCCCTTTAATTAAACAAATATTTGTAAAAATGGAGCTTGTATTGCAGAAAGCTTTGGATTCTGGGTTTTCTGTAAGGAAATTTGAAAGCTTCGGGGATTACTGAAGAATCTGCACTTCTTTCATATATTGGTGGCAAATCTGAGATTGATTGCACAAGCACAGAACGTTTGTTGCTACGTAATGTTGTCTCAGGCCTACAAACTGACCTTCTCCGATGACATTTCAGTTTCTCAAACTTTGTTGTCCTTTTTACACAAAATATTTCAAAATCAAGAGCTTTTATTGAAGAAAATTTGGAATTCTATGAAAGGCAATTTAAAAAATTACAATGTAGCTGCCCTTGTGTCTTGATGGTGTAGTGTAACATATGACACATATCCGATTTTGTCATTTCCAGAGCTCGGAAAAGTTTACCAAATTGATTTATGAAAAACCATAGTTATTATACCTTTCCCTGGTTTAGAAACTCCGCGAACTGACTGCTTATGTTGAGATTCCGGTTTTTGTCTGTCACGCCACGTAGATAGTAAACGAGAGCCTTGTTGTTGGACTCTTTATACATACTGTATATATGCAGACAGGGTACACTGATTTCTTCAAGAGTCTCTTGTGAACAAATATCAAACTGCAATGACTTCAATCAGGCAGTGGCCTAGCCCACCCTCCCCCAGATTTTCTTCAGGCCCCCAGATTTTTTGCGTCCTTATTAAGTAATTGAAAAAAAAAATAAAAAAAAATTAACCGAAATAAACTTTGAAGTATTTCCTTCAAAACAGTAAATAAATAAAATGTGTAAAATTAAAAAAAAAAAACATGGATGAATGTGTGTAAAACACATTTTGCGCGCGCTTATGAAATCAAGTTATAACTTCAAAATGCCCACTTTCACTAAATTAGATACCGTTTGTGATCTGCAGTGTCGTTTTTTGCATTTCACTTAGAAGATGAAACAAAAGTCTCGACGACAAACTTTAATGTGACTTTGTTAGGTTAAGACCCTCTCTGCCTTTCGGGTGGCTGATTGATTAACTGAAAATAAGGCAATCGTACACTGGAGTCCACTCTTACACGATCTTTCCTATACTTTATCATACACAAAATTTATGCCGTAAGCAGGTAAGGGTAAGGTACTGCCAGTGGCGTAGCTACTGCGGGGGCAGGGGGGCAAGTTGCCCCCCCCCCCCCGGAAAAATTTTTGGGGAAATTTGATGAAAATGGGGAAATTTGATGAATCTTATTATTACAAAAATTTCACGAAAATTTCTCAAAATTTTTGTTAGAATAAGAAATTGTGAGACATTTCTCATACATAATTCGTATTTTCATGCAACAAATTAACTCAGATTTCGTCAGTGTCGCATGAACCGGCCCAATTCGCGTTCCACAGAATTGTCCTCGTCGCGTAGCAGATTGAATGTTCCCTGGCCTTGTGCTTGTATACGAAGGGGGGGTTATGATCAGTGCATTTCAGTGTACAGGAAGCTGTTATTCAGGTGATACTTTGGGAATTCATTAAAAGGATGTGAAAACTAACAAGTCACTAGCGTAGACCCCCGACGTTGTTATGTTCTTCTACAAGCTAGCAGAGCTGTACCGTTTTACTCTGTGTACATAACGATGCTTACAAGCTAGTTCGGGAAAATAGCTTTCTGCTGACTTTGAGTGTAACAATAAATGGACAATGAGTACCTTGTAGCCTTCTACACTTAACAGACTGCTTTTCTCACAGGATATCCTGTGTGATCGAGCCACTATTAGGCCTCCTTAGTGGCGTGCGAAGAGAAGACCATTGGGTCATGCCCCCTCACAGATGCCATTTTTTCTTTGTTCTTAAAAATACGCAGTCTAACTTTATTAACACAGATTTTACTTCAAAAGATAGCATATGTGGCACCAGATTGCTTATAAGGACACAATTTTTTTTCAAAAATTTTCAAAGGTGAAGGATTGTCCCTGCAAGGTCTTTCAATGATGCCAATTTTTTTTTTTTAATTCCTACAAATAGACCTAGGCAAATTCTGTCAAATTCCAATTTTTAAATGAAAAGGTAGAATCTGTTTCCCACTGGTGGCATCGATAAAAAAGAGTACATGTTTAGATTCTCTTTACAAGCATAAATACACTATTTTGACCATCTGAGGGGTCTGATTTTTCGAAATTTTCCTTACGCTCCGCGCCAATCAATGGTGGCGCTTCGCTCCGTCTTTTGGGCAAAATTACATATTTGGGGTAAAATTAGCTCTTAACTGTCTGATCACTTTGCAGTTTGCGAACATATTTTGAAGTGAGCATTTTATTGCAAACGACAAAAGAAGAAAGCGACTGGCTAGATTCTTCGTATTAGCCTAGAAAATGCTATTTCCGGCCATCTAAGGGGTCTAATTTTTCCAAATTTTCTCTACGCTCCGCGCCAACCAATGGTGGCGCTCCGCTTAGATAATCTTTATGACAAAATAACATTTTGTGGCCAAGAAAAACCACAAATACCGATCATTGCTCTTTTATTTTGACTCCTAATAGTGTGCAAATTTAATAACAAGTTTTTCTTCGTAAGGTAGCATAAATGGCATAAAGAAATGCATGTCGAGACACAAAAGTTTCAGTTTTATCCTCATGAACCACCACGATTCAACTTTTAACACTGTTCCTGTCAAAGTCGAAAATTTTGCACCATTTTGCATGTAGGCTTCTTGAAAACGTCAAAAAATTTCCGGACACCCCTCCCCTTAGACTATACTGCATGCCCCTTCCCCTTCAGAGAAATCCTGCGTACGCCACTGCGTTAGTACATACAAATTAACCAAATATTGCTTACCAAAATAATATACTTTGTTATTTCCGATTGCTCTATGTTATAAAATGCAGGTAATATTACAAAATGACATGGTAATGTTGTTATACTTGTAAGTTTGCATATTTTATATGAAATACATACACATTGACCGGGAAAAGTTTTGGGGAAATCTCATACCTTTGCCCCCCCTGGAAAAAATCCTAGCTACGCCACTGGGTACTGCCTTCGGATAATTCTTCCCTTCCATCCTTAACAAGTATAGGCCTAGGCCTATGTCGTGCCTTACTCCTGCCCATGCGAAGTGCCACGTTAGGACGATTTTCTTCGACAAGTCCTGTTTTTACTAGTTGGCACTGGCGTTCGGGGGATTTGTAGAATGTCCACAAGGTCCTGATTTCATGTGTTTCCCACATGATCCATACTTCTGCTTTGCGGTTCAATTATTTTGAGAGACTTATTCGTATAATATTTAAATTTTGACTACGTAATGTACCGATGGACAGATACTGCACCATTTTGCACATTGTTCCTTTAATAGTATGTATGTCTCTTGTAAAATCTCTGCAAAAGCTAAATATATTTTTGTATTTTTCATGCTCCCCCAAAAAGAAAATCCTACAACTTAGGCGTTTTGCCAAACATAGCACCATTTTGCATCTAGGAAATCAAACGCAAAGAAAGTTTCTCAGAGGGGGACGCAACTACATTTGGTTTTCCTGTTAAAGGGTAAGGTACTGCCTAAGGTAAGCTGAAATCCATTCAAATATTGCCGCATTTGCGGCTAGGTACATCCAGTTTATAACACATGGGAAGTGCTGTTTCCGGCCATCTGGAGGGATTTTAAAGTCCCAACATTTTTTGTACACTCCGCGCCAACTGATGGTGGCGCTCGGTTTAGATTCAAATATTTCCGCATTTGCGATCTACGTCCTTCTGAAGTTTATCATTTTTCCCAAGGGGAAGGGAGATACCCGTTCCTTTTAGTCTCATCCCCCAGGCTACAGATTCAGATGTGTCCAGTTTTGGGGTCCCTGAAAAGTGTATGTATTACCATTTTTCATAGATTGATTTTTTATTCTCATTATGTGAGAAGTCGCAGACATGAGATTCGTATTTCAAGGCTGGGTACATCCAGCTTACAACACCGTGGGAAGTACCGTTTCCGGCCATCTGGAAGGGTTTTAAAGCCCAAAATTTCCTTGTACGCTCCGCGCCAACTGATGGTTGCGGTCCGCTTAGATAGTCTTGCCGTGCCTGACCTTCGGAGGTACCAGCCCCCCCCCCCACTTGTTACCTAGGCCCCCCAAAAAATCCCATCCTGGCTACGCCACTGCAATTAGGGCATATTATTGCGAAAGGTTTGATGAAGATTTCTGTCTTGACATTAGAACGGCCGTAGAGCGAGAATAACTGTACCCAAACTAAAATAGCGGGACAATCGAAGGCTGGTGTAGCAACAGTAACTTGGTAAGCACACTCAACAATTCCGCGAAATTGCGAAGCACGTAGCAACCGCACTGTATAACGTCAGACTAGTTGGATTAAACCATTTTATCAAACGAGTGTAACGGTTTATCAGACAGTGTATTATACGATATTTATCAGTAACTATGGTCGTGCAAAATTTTAGGAAGCCAACCTAGCGTAATGAAGTAGGTCTACTTCACCCTTACCGCACACTGACTGCGGTATGATAAGCCTGTAGGGCCTACTGAATGTCCTAAGCGAAGATCTCCAAACGCCAGGCCTCGGAACCAGTATTTTACGCTTAAAAAGAGAAAATGAAATCCGAGGACATAGGATTTCTTAATTTATTCAAAAATCTTAAAAAATTACTGATTAGGAGTGTGTTTGCAGTTCCCTTTTAGCCCTTGGGTCAACTTTAATTTCACTTCCCAGCAGAAACATTACATCACTCAGTGGAGCCATTTCGCTACCGATCGATCGTGTGCATGTTCAAAGTAAAATGATGAACTTTTTTAAAGAGCTCAACATGCTTTTACGGAAAGTTACGGACGCACCTTACAAAAAACTGTGGACATACATACAGCTTTTACGTGTGTGCAAACACAGTGTACGTCGGGAAGGAGTTTTCCAACCAGGGAAAGGTGTAATAACTATGGAAGAACTAGTGCACTCTATATTGCACTTTGCGGCGTGACGCAAATTTTGCTTTTTGAGATTCGGCAAAAATGGAAAAAATGGTTTTCGGACACGGGATGTGCTCATTTTTCATTAGGGGGGTGTCACCTCAGCCCCGCTTCCCACACCTATGGACCAAACAGATATTAGACTTTGGAAAAGTCTAAATGACAACTGTTAAATACTAACCGAAACGTCTCAAAAAGAAAATTTTTCTACTTTATAATTATTACGTACTGGGTTGTTTCTTGCATTCGTTTGTTTTGTTGCTTTGAACATTTCCATGATGTGTTCACTTTACATTTGCCAAAAGGGGTACTGCTAGTCACTTAAACCTCTCTGTTAAGATTGTACAGTAGTGTGGAAATACACTCAAATTTTGACAACTTCATCAGTAATTCAATTGACATCGGCAAGTACAGTGCTATATTTTTATGAATTTTCTTTCATCGTATCCCCCCCCCTCCAAAAAAATGGGGGAGTTTCTAGAAGAGTATGTCCTTCATATAGGAAAAATCAAAAAAGTTCTATAGGTGACAGCTGAAAATATTTTGGGGTTAAGCATTTAATCGTACTAGGCCAACATACGAAGGCTTCAACACGGGACTACAAGTTTTCCCGAAAAGTTTTTTCCATTTTTGAACGAAGATTTGGAAATAAAGAGCTTATTTCATTGGTGATATTTTGGAATTTAATGGAAGAAAATTTGTCATTTTACGATTATAACAAAAAAATTCGGGTTTTCATTAAGTGTTATGCTTTTCAAGAGCAAATTTAGGCCACTAGAATGTCGGGGCCCGATGATTAACAGTGTTGGCTTTGGTTATTTTTTGTTCGGAGTATCCACATTGAAATTGGAAAATAGCAGGCATTTTTGCCTTTTAGAACACAAAAAATTTTGAAAAACGAAGAACCCCAATCAGCCAAAAAATGACAACTTGGGCTCGTAACTAAAGGCAAAACATCTATTATTTTGCAATAAAATTTCTTTTGCAATAAAATTTTTACTTCATAATATTGCCCCAAAACGAAGAACAATTTGCAAACATTTATTGATCTGTTACCTAATCTGTTCGAACAATACACTACCTAAGAGGAGCGCCACCGTCAGTTGACGTGGAGCGGCCAGAAAATTGTTAAAAAAACAACCCCTCAGACAGCCGGAAATGGCTTCTCCAAGACTTGTAACTAAATTATGAAGCAATCGTTATTTTGAGCTTCCTTTGAAATAAAAAAAAAATCACTTTAAAAGAAAATTCCACCTTGCTAAGTGATAACAAAATTACCAGATGAAAGGTACTGCTACAACTAAATGTATTGTTCTTGTCTCTTTTCGGGCAAAAACCGCAACGGAGTTGAAAACATACTGTTTTAGACTCTATTAAGAATCTTCGTTGATGAGATTTTCTATGTAACTGCCCGAACTCCAAAATATCAATAATTTACTTCCAATGTATTTGAAAATGTGTCACGTTACAAGGTGGATTCAGATGTCAGTCAGGAGACATTCTCTTACTACTGTTTATCGTTATGGGTAGCTGAAATGGCCTGGCCGATTTTTAACACCGTTGCTTGAATTCGGCTGTCGGGGCAGGCCAGATGGCAGACCATTGGGTACTGCATACACGTGAACTCTCTTTCGTTTTTGTAAGGAAAATTCGGAATTGTGAGTTTCCTTGAAGAATATGGTCGTCTAGTATGCAAAATCAAGAAGATCGTCCGGGTGACTGAAGTTTACCAGACTTGCATATTTTATCAGTTTGCATGTAGGTGAAGGCTCCCCGACGATTTTTTTTTCTCAACAACAGGGAGAAGGCAGCCTTCCCCGACGGGACATGACCTTGCCCATTGAAGATGGGATGAGGGATAGCAGAGCTAATAAAAAGGGATTAAAACAGATTCAGATAAGCATTAAAATAACGTTAAAGAAGAAGAAATAGTTCATATAGAAAAGAAAAACAGTTAAGGATCATCAATCCAGTAACTTCAGTCCTTCACGTCATTTTTAGTTTCCCCGAAGGAAATTGCCGTTCTCCCCCCTTGGGGAGGAGAAAGGAAAAAGGTTCATAGAATGAGGTATAAGTGAGCATAGAAGAAGTTAATGAAAGTCGTTTCCGATATGTTTAAAATAACATTTCAAAACAAAAATATTTTGAAGATAACCCATCCAATAACTTCAGTCCGTGTAAGTGTTTTTTATTAATTTTTTACTATTTTTAGGCCTCCCCGACAAAACCGCTGACCTTCCCCGACAGAGGGGGCAGTGGTCCCCGACGGGGGGATGAAACCCCCTCCCCTCCCCCACTGTCGCCATCTCTGCTCATAAACCATTACGTAGCAACAACGAATTTTCGTCGCCATCCAGTCTCAGACTTGCCAGTAAGAAGTACAGAATCTTCGATAATTACCGATCTTTTAACATTTCTTTATACAGAAAACATAGAATTCAACATTTGCTGGTATGAAAGCCCCAAAGCCTTAGACCATTAACACCATTGGTTTGTCATGTATGGTTCCATTCTAGACTGGATAAAAAGAACAGATACTACACATGATCATAGCCAAAAGGCCGAGAAGCTATTCTCTTATATCGTAAGACTTAAAAATTGCAGTTTAAATCTGAAGAGTGACCAATCGGACGTTCGATTGGTCACTAATTCCATTCTTTTAGATTCATTTGATCTCTTTAGACTAATTTTAAATCTATTGATTTCAGAGAGTAGCTAGTATCATGACATGACTTTCTGAGCATCTCAAACGAAGTCAGTGAAAGGATAAATTAAGTCAATAACAGCTTTAAATATTGTTTTTGACCAAAAAGTTTTTCAATCTAACCCCCTTTGTATAAAGTTATTAGGCTAAATTTATAATACAAACAGTTACAACTGTGCCGCTGTAGCTCCTTCCAAAATTTTTACAGCATCTGCTAGTGTAGTCACAAACCTATAATTTTGCTTATCACCATATGCTGTTTAGCCTAGTATAAGACTATGCTGTAATGTGTATCCCTTTCAGGATTTTGTGGGGTAGAGGCCAATCTTCATCTTTTCAATACTGAAATTTTGATATCAATCAAAGAGCACCAACTGGGAATTTTGATATCCCCATAGAGTAGTAAAATATTTTGGAGCGTTGATGAAATACATTTCAACACAACGATACACGTGTATACTGAGTTACAACTTTCGAAGAACCACGATAATTACATGCTAACTGTACCACATGCGCATTGGCCGGAACGTTAGATTGCCAAACGTGCAAGCTTTGAAGGTAGACATCACAAGAGTGTGCGAATGACAATTTTACAGCTGGTAGGACTTAGATGACCTACCACCGCTTTGCTTGCTTACTTTACTGTGAAGTTCCCGATAATTTCTTCCTTTCAGATCTTTTACAAAATACAGGGGTCATCGACTTTTTACTGTAGTGACTAACCCAATTAATTGAGAGACTATACTTGTTGCTCCTGCCAGCTTCATTTCCACTTTGAAAACATTCTTATGGTCTATTTTCTGGACGAAATTCTTTCTCGTAAGTTCGCTCTATGATGGTTTTGCATTAAATCCAACAGTAAACAGCATCAGACAGTGTTTCAGTCGCACAGACCGTTAAACTCTCCACCGCGTTTTTTATCGCTAACCAGGAACTTCAGAAGAATGATGCTCGGTTCACGAAAAACGGGAAATTCGTGGTGAATCGAGCTGAATTACGAAATTGGAAACCACTTTTTTGAGTAAGAAAAGGTGTGATTAGTCATTTTTATCTGTATTCTTAGAGACTAGTGCATCATAAACCTATGAAAATTCACAACTTGAAAACTTGGGGGAAATTGCAGTTTTCCCATGTTTGTCTAACAAGAATTCAGAGCCATTTACTCAGAGCTTTGTGCTACATTCTGATTCTCTCATTCACTTCATATCTCCACAGTTTCCGGGGTTTTCTCCCCCTGGGCCCCCAATGAGCACTCACCTACAATATCAGTACATTACAGACTTATGCACTTGTACAAAATTGGGAAAGATAGAATCTTCCCATGTTAGTTTAAGAAGGATTCAGGGCCCTTTGACACATTGCTATATGGTTTATTTTGATTCTCATATTAGCTCCGCATCTACAAAGCCTCCGGGACATCGTCCCTTCTCCCCATTGGGGCTTTGTCCCTAGACCTAACCAGGGGCGCAGGGCAATCACTGGACCTCCACACTCTTAGGGGAGCCGTCCGCGCTTTTGGTACTGCCTAATTCTGGCAGTTTCCAAAAGAAACCTCCACCGCTGGGGGAGGTTTAAGATTTGTGTACATTTAACTATGTGCAGATTGGTGCTATGTCTTGCCAAAGTTTTGAAATTTTTATATGGCAAAAAAGAGCCTTTTACACCGTAATCCTTGTTATTACGTGCTAGCTTCTTTTTAACAGTAAGGCAAGAAGAGGAAAGGATATCTCTTTTCCTGTGAGTTCTTGTTGACCGTATAAAATAGTTAACGTGGAAGATGGTGCAAGATGGTCCTATGTATAGTAGAACTTAAATGGTATGTTTGAAACCTCTCAAAGCAATGCAGAAATTATTGCTTTACTTCTTCAAATAATCTTACTTTGTCTCAGTCTTTAAAATTTTTCCCTTTATTTACACATAGCATGTTACAATGACGTTGAATTTCTCAAAATTTCTACATTTTCGTTCTTTAACAAGTCTGGAATTAAATGATTTTAAAAGAGATACTGTGCATTTGGAATGGATGAAAAATTATTTGTTTTATTTCAAGGTTGAATTTTTGGACTGTCTGAAAAAATGACCTTTGTTTTATTCGAATGGAAATTAGCATACAGCATACCAGATCTGCCAAAGCTTTCAAACTGAGAAGCTGTTTTTAAGTCCGTAAATGTAAGACAAGTTAGACTTCAACCTTCTCAAAATCCCCAACCTTATATGGAAGCCTAGATTTAGTGAGAAAAATCAGCATCTGACTACCCCATTACAGCTTTATATTGAAGAATGTTATTCTCTATTGTAAACCAGCTATAATAAAACGGTGTGATCTAAGTGTCATTAAGGCCTCTGTAACGTTATTAAATAAATTCATGATGAAAACAGCCTGTGGGATTATCCATCAATAAGAAAGTTTGGTTGATGTGTCCAATGGCGATGTCTTCTTCGTACGTAAGACGTGCTCCATTGTTTAATTCCTCGAAAATGACGTCGAGTGACGCCAATGAGTAAGGCCTATAGCTGAATGGGGGCAACTAGGGAAAGGCTGGTTGTAAAAGAAACAGTTCAAAGAAAACATCATCCAATGTTTTATAAGAAAACGGCAAACATTTGTGTTAATGCATAAACCTCAAACGCTTATATGATGATCGTTCTCTGATGTGCCAACGACCAAACATATAAAACGCGGCGCTACGCAGACGATACTTCATCGGCAATTTTAGGCTGTTCCATGTTTGCTGTAGTAAAAATGCTTATCTATGCTTACCTTTTTGTCAAAATAGTTATGACAAGTGCCCAAGAATTCAAACAATTGGTGTATTGGTTGATGATGAACCCAGGTTTTGGCTGATGAATCAAACTCATTGTCCGATAAACCAGATTTAAGTTGAGCAAGTGAAAAAGCCTTTCACCATGACCCTTGGTCTATCTACTACTAGAAAACTTGGTTTATCGACAATAAACCAGGTTGATCGGATGGTAATCACGTGTTACGCATTCTTGAGGATTTTTCTTCGCCGATAAAAACGTTATTCAACCGATAAGCCATTTTTTCTCTATAAACCTGATGCACTAAACCGATAAACCAGGTCTATCAATTCGGAAAAAATGATTATCCAAAGACTAACTCTGCCTATCACTACGAAAATCGTGTTAATCAGTTCATAAATCAGTTCGCGTAAAAGGTAAATGTTATAAGATGAAGTCGGGTTTTCCAAAGTCACTTGGTGGGCGACGGTTTTATTGGGACTGAAAGCATATGGTCGTGTAATTCCCGCGCTAGGAATGTGATTGTTAACGTAAGTGGTCGGTTCTGAGATTGTGGATAATGAGTGTTTAAGTACGATTACCTGTTTATTAGAGGGGCTTAAGGGAAACGTACGTCTAATGGAAGCGTTTCACCTGTGATTCATGTCCGTAGTTAACAATTTGAATAAAACGACAAACCAGTTGATGGAAATGTCGAATCGGAATGAAAGGGTTGGCTTAGCAGTTAATAAATGCCGTTTTTTACACCGAATGTCCAATAATTTCATTAACCGTATTTATCGGTCAATAAGTATGTTTTTTGACCAATTCACTGATTTTTTTTTTAATTGAATTGTTTGGGAATTTGGCTGTGATAAACCAAGTTAATCGGGGTTTTGATATACGGTAATAAATATACGGTCAAAAATTAGGCTTATCTAATTGACAACCTAAGGTGGTCTGCTTTTAAAGTAAGAAACCTGGTTTATCGACCGATAAACTTGAGATTTATTAATAAAACTTTGCTAATCGGTTGACAAACTTAGGTTAATAGTCCAGAAACTTAGTTTATCAGTCGGCGAACCAAATTCATGGAATTATTGGGCATTTGCATTGTCAAACACGGCAGTAACGGCACTGAATTGACAAGTATTAGCCTAGTTCTACCACCAAAATTTTTTCACCTTATGCGCCAACTTTACCCTCGTGGAGTTAGCTTTTGTCTGAAAACCTGGCCTACAGATTTATCAATTTGCATTTTTAAAATGACAGTCAATGGCCTAAGAATCAAATGCCCAACTTTTTTGTGTATAGAAACGTAAATTGCTCATGAATTTATCTTTAATACAGCTGTCCAAGATTTGATTTCTAACACATAAAACTTCAAGACAGTAATGTTAAAATGCGTCTGACTACAATGTTATGGGAGCTGTTTACTTCCAGCAACCCAAGAGAGAGCCATGAGTAAATTTTGTAATTTTTTTTTTAAAGCAAATTTTCCAAACGTTGTGAAACTGTAGGAACAAACGATCACCTTTAGTGAAATCTGAAACTTTTGTAAAAGTGCTTTAGCTCCGATTTCTTTTTCATTTTTGTGTTGAAAAGAGGACTGCTGCATAATTAAATATTTGAATGTTATGAAAAGAATTATTAACCAGAGCCGGACTGAGCAGCAGCTGGAATAGCTACCTGCATTTACGATCTTCCACCCGCAATATTTCCAAAAGTGCTTTCCAGTTCCGATCCGATGGCTCTGGAGGTTAGAGTAGATGAAATGCGATAATCATTAGCTGGTAGCCTATTCGGATTAATTTTGAAAATTATCAGTATTAATAAATGAAGATAAAGCGTAGCTGGTTGAAAATATTTTCAACTTAAATATTCAAAGACTCATGCATGTCAACAATAGTGGGCTCTCTTCGAATTATAATCTTATGTGTAATGTGTAAGCAACGTGACCTTCCACGGATCAATTATTCTGGCCAATCATTTGCTACATATTTGCTTCAAATAGTATAATATATATATATATATATATATATATATATATATATATATATATATATATATATATATTTCCCGTTTGCGGTTTGCGGAAAACTCCACGACGTTTCGGGTATAAACCCTTCATCAGGTGGCAAAAACCAAACTGAACAACCAACAGTAACAATTGGACACGACAAACATCAAATCCGAAGCGATCGCTGTGAAAACAGAACCGGACGAAAGTGACTGTCAGAAAACATGAGTGCGAAGGATGAAACACAAATCAAAAAAGAAAAAGAGCGTCCTGGATGAAAAAATGCACGTAAAAATCGAACATGGTCGGAAAAAAGGGAAAACAGGAGACAAAAACTAGCTCCGAAAAAAAATATAAATAAGGCCTACACAGTAAAAAACGAGCACGAACGGGTAAGTGTAAAAGGAGTAAAAACTGGTACAAAAAAGGGGTGAATATTACAAAAGGTCAATTCTAACGTTAAGCCCGTGTGGAGCGAGAGTACCTAGCCTCATGATCAGTCGGTTTTCAGCACTAAGGCGGTCACGATCGGAGCCTCGGCACATTACAGCTGCCGTAACGGTTAAATGCTGTACTGAACAAGGTGAAGGGGGATTGAAATGTGCAGCCACCGGGTATCCATGGAGATTCTGTTTGATGGACCTAAGGTGCTCGGTGACTCGATCCGCGAGGCGGCGCTTGGTCTCTCCCACATACAATGAGTTACATATATATAAATATATATATATATATTTATATATATAGTGTGTGTGGTTTGTGGTTTGGCACAATATAAAAATTATGAGAAAACATATAAAGCTTAACGGTTTTGTAACATGATTTAATCATAAGAAGCATTTGAAAAGCCTTACTTTTCTAATGAAACGACTATATAACAAAGGCAATTTAATAGACTTAATTCAATTCTTACCAATTTTACACACCTGGTTCATTGCAAGAAGAATCAAACATAAAACTGAGTACACTTTTTTCAAGGAAAGGGTACTAGAAATATACATATAATATAACTCCAACAACCTTAATTCATTTAACTGTCTAGAAGCAGTCTTCAGTGAACAATAAGAAAGGGTTTCTTAATAGCCAAGAAAAGATATTTGTACAAAATTTGTTTAAGTTAATAGTAAAAAAAAAAGTAATAAATAGTTTTCAGTATCATTTCCCTGGCCAAATTAAAAATAATTCTACACATCTGGTTCAAATAAAACTTTAATTCAAACAATTTGGAAAAAAATTAGGCCTTTACTGTGTCTTCAGTATATAAATTAAGTATATTCCTATTGGCAACATGAATATAGGTATTTCCTACCTGTGCAAATTGTGCACCTTGAATATTTCGTAATCTCACTCTAAACACAAGACCAGTTTTTGTTGGGCTATTTTCACCGTGCCAGTTAAAATTACCAATTTGAAATGCAAAAGATGAGCTGTCAAGACCGGCGAAGGAACCCCCTCTTCACTTGTTTGTGCATTAGACTTACCTCAGTATTCAGGTGGAAGTTTAAAGCAACCTTCTGTTCCTTTTTTGTAGGAGCCATTTGCGATATTGCCAAGTTAAAGCGATAAAATTACAATTTAGGTGATGAATGAAAATTAATTGATTCTTCTTTTGTTGGGGCTTTCAGTTTTATCCACTACGTTTTAGAGAGTTCCTTGCTTGTGTTATCCACAGTTTTCTTGATCATGTGACTACGATCCATTAAGGAAGAAGCTCTTTCACTTTAGAGGCATGCT
This sequence comes from Holothuria scabra, assembly GCA_037179385.1. NCBI lineage: Eukaryota > Metazoa > Echinodermata > Holothuroidea > Aspidochirotida > Holothuriidae > Holothuria > Holothuria scabra. The sequence continues at coordinate 17,219,984 of CM074184.1, read as the reverse complement.
CTCTTCAATTGTCATTTTTGCCCTTCAGGCGTCTACGTTTCAAACTTAACAGTGTTGGTGTAAAGTTAGCACGCGTTAGAGAGGTGTTGTCATTGACACATATTCAATAAACATACAATCATGTTCTTCTAGCGTTTGCCTGTACACCCTTAAACAGAATATTCCACTAAACACACTATGTTTGTCAAAAGGTACAACCAGTTAACTATTGAATTGCCTTCTCTTTAACTTAACATGAAACACACTTCAGTAAGATAGAAATTGCTGTTTTAAATTAACCTCTTAAGGCGATTCATATTTTGTAGCCAAAATGTAATAGGGCACTCACTGTGGTAATGTCATCTCGGAGGCTACGCACAAACATGTTACGCCACGTAGAGGGCTTGGGAACTTCCTTTGTCTTCCCCGGAAATTTAAGGATTTTCAACCATCAAAAATTAGCAAGTAAGAAGTAGGAGGTTTCAAGTTGGCTAGCGAGTAAAGAAGTAGGAGGTTTCAATTTACCTATTTAGGAGAAACCGAACATTCATGGAGTCCTTTTGACGGACAATATCTTGCACATCATCCCCGATAGTCGTTTTACTAGATCTTAACTTAGTCACTGGAATGCGATGTGGAGTTTCAGAAAGTTTTTTAAAGTCTCTAGTTCCCGTAAATACACAAAAAAGAATTTGAAGGTACGTGGAAAACAAATACATGAATAACTTCCCATCCTTCCTAGAAATAAATACTATGGGCAATGTCCTAAATCTACTTAAATTCAACTCTAGGGAAACTCACTAGATCTACTTGTTTGATACACCAGGGCGTTGTCTCCAAAAACCCGCTCGATAGACATACCTTACACTATTTGTTTGAAATGTTTGCTTCTTTCTATGGGTAACACAATGTTTGTTCATTGCCATCTTATGAGAATGACGATAGGAAAAGAATAATGGCCTTTCACTTTAAAATGGGGAGTCAATTCTTGATGTAATTTGATAGGGGTGGTCAAAGTACAGGGCTACGACTTCTCTCAGTAGTAAAGAGTAATACTGGTTAAAGTAAAATAAAAGCCAAGATCGAAGGCGTGAATTTAAAGGTCAAAATAAGAAGGAAACTATATTATAAGTAAAAAACATACTCTTTGTATATAACGAATATTAGTACTCTTTATTCGGATATTGCTAGTATGTACATTAAACTTTTAAATGCTTGAGCCATCGCTTCCATCAAAATCACAGTCTACTTAGAGGAACTTCATCAGCGCTGTTTGGCCACGGTGTGTCTTGCGTATTTAGAGCACGAATACTTCCGCTTCTGTTGGGACGAAAATTTCATGATTTAAAAGATCTCTACACCAATTCGTCAAATTATCTTTACCAAAGTGTTATCTTTACATTGTGCATCAACATATTTAACGTCATGTTACCACATCCATCATTGGTCTACTCGAATGATAGCGATTTTATTTCCAATCTGTGCGTCTACGTAGGTTCGTTCCTTAAAATGCAGACACATATTCCAAACAATTCCAATCTGAAGGCATGGTTGTAACAATAAGAATATTTTTCTTGACTTACCACCTTGAGTAGATTCAAAAGGTTATATGCCTAAATAACGCACCTTTTTTGCAGGCTTTATAAAATTGACAGAACCTTCTAATAATTGTATAAACTGTAAACTGTCATTACAGCATTAGAGTTTTTCACACGATAAAAGACCTTAGGCATAAAAGCCCAAGAATATCGGTCGACCTCTTTGGACCGACAATCTATCTGGTTATGATATATTTAAAGTGAAGAAATGCTTAGGGCTAATTGCATGACCACCTTTTGGAATTAAAATAAAGATGATACGTTACTAGTTTTCCTTTAAATTATTCAACAAAAGGTTTATAATTTGTTTTTCATCATCTGATATAGTTCCCAAATATCTTATCGGCATTTTTTGACCTTCAAACTTACAAGGCAGCATCGGGTGGTCTAACGCTGCTGAATTCAAACCCTGATGTTCCATCAGATGGAAGGTTGGTGTATCCTCTCTCCGCTAATCGTCGCATTACTCTTTCTGCATCTCTTAAAGTTTCCCTGAAAGAAAACAAATACCATGCATATCATTAAACAATTTACACATTTCAGTCTCCTGCATCTCTTCAAGTTTGCTTTAAAGGATACAAATGACATGCATATAATTCATTAAACACTTGCCTTAAAATATTAGGAAAACTCAAACAATGAATTTTAGCACCATAATTCAATGAATTCGATCTAGCAATTATGCATGTAACATTTCATCCCTTGTTATTAAACTGTCCTATAAAGAACATATACTGCCTGATATATCCCTATTGGCAGTATATATATTTGTGAAAACATAGTTTGTCACTCTTCAAACTAAAATCCCAAGCTAACCTTATCACTGGGAAGTTACCCATTGTAAATAATAAAAGAAATGGTGAAACACCGAGAGCGTAATTGAACATGTGAAAGGACTATTAATCATGTCAATGAAAAATATTATATATGCACCTATTGCCCATTTGGTATTGGCTGTGTGTTTAATTAACTTGCCCACTGGCACGTTAGGTCATGGCCTGATACTGACTAGCTATACAAAAACTGCAGCATGATGTGAAACAATTTTGAGAATTTGTGAATGACTACACGACAATTTGTTCACTCGTAAATGATAGAAAGTACAGCGAGCACAAAAACAACGTTTGATAGAATAAAAAAAACAAAACTAAAGATCTCAACAGAAATGAAAGCCTATTCAGTGAATTTCTTTCCGAAGAGTTTCAATGCCAAATGAAGTGATAACCTTTGCAACTTATCGGTTTTAAACATTTCCATTTCAGAAAATATTCCTTTTAACCTTTTGTGTCTTCGTGTGACAAAATTTTAATGCAACACATTACAAAAAAGACTTTGATCTGACTTTTGTTCCAAAAAAAGTTCCTCCTGTTGCTGAAGTCTAAAGGGAAAGTGCTAAATATATCATGACAATAACACGGAAGTTATCTTCCATGTTTGTATGTTTGAAAGGAAAGTTATTGAATCGGTGTGCAGAATTAAATGCTTTCAGTTTCATACCTGTTCAGTCTTTCTTCAAAATATCTGTAACCCACGAAGCAAAGGAAAGCCAGAACAACGACGGAAAGAATTATTATAAGAATCATCCAAACAGGATTGATCGCACCATCTGTCGCATCCCCAGATGGTTCGTTACCAGTCAATCCAAGGGCTGGAAGGATATTAGCCTCTGCAAAGAAGTAACATAAGAAGTTGTTAAATCATTCAACAACACCATCGCCTTTATTTTCTTTTGTAATGTGATAATTCCATTTTCTTAATAACCAAGTAACTGATTTAATGATATCAAACAACATTCGTAAAAAATGCTTACCATTGACCTCACAAAAGGTACCGAGATAGCCAAGGGGACAAAGACAAGTGAAACTGTCGACCCCATCAGTGCAAAAGCCTCCGTTTTGACAGGGACCACTGTCACACTCGTTGATGTCTATTCAAAATAAAATGACATGAATGTATAACACATATGTCCATTAACGACCCTAACGTTTCAGTATTTTATTCAAAGTGCAAATAATTAAATGCTTTACTGTTAACACATTTAACATACGTTTAAAAGTAATACTGCAGGGGGCAACCAACAAAATTACTGAGAACTTCATACCATCTTTTATCCGTAGCCGTCACTTCTAAGGTTGACGCGTAATTTACTCAGTAAATGTTTGGACCGCTGTCTCTCATATTCAGGTAAAGATTGTTGTTACTGCGTTAAATCAAGTGTTACTTAAAACATATCTTACATTTGGGATCAATCTTTAAGAGTAAATCCGTGTAAAAGGAAGTCACACCTACCTATAGTACAAACTGATCCTACGAATCCAGATGGGCAGGTACAAACAAAGGCCTCATTAAATAATGCACAAACTCCTCCGTTCTGGCATTCATTGCCGAAAACATTGCAACCTTCAAACACTGGAAGTGAAAAAAAAATGATAGAGTAAAAGGAATAGATATGAATTTGACCTCAGATGGTATGTAATTTGCACCAGGGTTCTCATACTGAGTTATCATATGGGTGGCCCTTTCTCATGGGATTGATGCCTCAGTTTTCAGCTGGGGTTACTCAGCATGAATCTTTGTGTATCTTATTAATCCGATTGCAGAACTTCTTGGACTCCATATGGGCCAATATATGTGACGCCTGACGGTCCAATAAAGATATGGATCTGGGAATTGTCCCAGGCAAAAGGTTAGAATCTTTGAATCAATGCTTAATTAAATAGATTTGACGCCTACTATTTGCTCCCTACTCGGTGAAGTACAGGGACGGTAGGAAAAAATAATTGTAACTTTTCTTTGTTGTCTACCGATTTTAAGTAGGCGGACATTACCAAAGGTTATTGAAAATATGTAGCTGTATTGATAGCTGTCACATTCTACGGTGTTGAGGAGCTAATAAAAGTAAAAAACAAGTACAAACATTAAAGGCCATTTTTGCAGTACATTTCATAAATCAGTAAGTGAAGCTTTTGTTTTCCCTCTGCGCTTATGGCTCAACCTACCCTTGCTTACCATATCGGGATATTAATGATGTATCTTTTGGGCGTGATGCTCCGCATAAGCAATGGAGTAGAAAAAACAAGCCAGCGAACCAAAACTGGAAAAGGGGCCGTGGCAGATTTGACCTGAACCAACCGATTGGAAACTGGGCCGTAAAACTTCATCTTACATTACAAACTAACTTTTGTACTTTTGTAAGGACATGAACGTTACATACTTGACTCCTGCTTTTCACCAACTCCTATTTAACAAGCATTAGCATTTACCTTAGTCTGTTTAAAAATGTGTATTCAACGGTTTAAGAAAAAGAACAATTTACAGCTCATTATATTTAATTTATCTTTAGAGTTAAATGGACTTTAACGAGCCAGTTTTTAACCAGTTGGTGTAGGTTAGTCGACCGATCCGGTCCTTGCTTATGCTGAGCACCAAGCACAACTGCAGTAGGTTCTATTTTATAGTATTTGGTATGACACACCCAGTAGTCAATCTAAAGAAGTCCGGGTTGCAAGTCGGATGATTTAACCACTCTTTGCCAATGCAGCCGGTGCTTGTTCCAGAACAAACAGTTGAAAGTATACATCTTTGCCACTAGTTTTTGGAATTGTTCTTTGCAGTAGTGCAATCTGCACATAACAACTGAATAAGCATAACTGTGAAACTTAATCCATATGTATTTAAATCTTTCAAAAGGGGAGTTTCCTGTTTTCAGCTTCACACAACAGGGTTAGTTCAGATGAAATGAAAATAAATTCCTTTCACTTTTTCTTCGAATTGAACCCGTTAATGCATTGTCATATAATGACCGTCATGGTTAGTCACCATTCAGTGTGTGTATGTGTATGTCTGCGTGTGTGTGTGAGTGTGGGTGTTTTTCACCGAAAGTACACAGTTCTGTCAAGTTTCGCTTTTCTATAGTTGTAAGTCAGGCATTTAAAGCAGACCTAATGATGAAAAAACATCCACAAGTGCTTTTCAATGTTTAAATCAATTCCGTAAAGTCATGCGAAAGAAAGTCCCATTTTATGATTCTGTGAGTTTTCGAAATTTGTTAAATGTATGTTTAATTCTGGCCAAATACAACTATGCAAGAAAACACTTAGTGTAATTAGTTATAATGTTTGCATAGCTTAGTCTTCATTAACCACACCAAATGTTCTTTGGGAAACGTTTGTTTCTTCTTTCAGGCAAGTAAAATTTCAAAACAAATTACAAAAGAGATCCTAATCCTGTTTAACCACAATAAAGAGATATTGAACGTTGTCTAGTCTGTAGGCTCTTCAGCCTGTTATATAGTTGGCCTGGGTAAAGTTTCATACAATGTTAGGTTCAACACGGAAACCCTTTACCTGTTTCACATCTTTGACCTCTGAACCCTGGGCTACACACACAAACAAAAAGAACTCCATTGGACATGCAAATTCCTCCATTTTGACATGGGTTGCTGCTGCACAATTGAGAACCTATGAAATAAATTTAATGAAACATAAAAGTCGCAAGTTTCTTGAATGTAAAAAATGAAAAATTTTCCACTTTTTTCAATGAATGTGTGTTTGTCCATTTTTAACCCACGCCACGTTACATTCACGAGGGTTATAGCGGATTTCCCATCGTGGTCGCTTTGTCTGTTTGTTGGCGTAAACAATTACTTGCAATTGACATTTGACAGTAGGCATTTCCGACATTTCATCCTTTTATTTTCAAAATTATTCGCTGAGTGTAGTTGTATCTAATCTTCTGTTCTTAAACAATCAAGAGGTATTCAGCCCAAGTGAAGTACACGTTGTCTTAGATAAACTTAACTGATACTCAATTTCAGATACATATCTATGCACTGGAAAAGTGAATCTACTATTTTAACTAAAGTTACAAAGTTTATGTAGTCAAGTAAAATTAAACATATTCAAGCTTAAATCAAACTTTATTCAAATTAATTTAATAAGAATCTTGTTAAACCTGTAACAGGTGAATCATGCACAAGTAATCTGAAGCCACGATCAGTTTCCCATAAATCGCTGTCAAAAGTCACCCAAGCCTGACCCTCGGGAATGATGATTGGAGCCACTATTTCCTGGCCAGCCATTCGCGATACCAGTGACATCCTGTCATCAATGTTATGCCCTGTTCCAACTTCTATCACATCATTATCACACTCTGTATTGATATCATTGAACTCCAGAACCAATGGCTGGGCAGGATTTGTTGTCGAAAAGAAGTATCTGCAGTGAGCATTGTTAGGGTAATTCTGAGGGTAACCTGGGCTAACAATCTCATACGGTTGGTTTGGAACAATTGTTACGTTCACAGAACAAGAGAGAGCTGGTGACAGGGAGAAGAAAAAACGAAAACCTTCAGCTCATATCAAGTAGTCATATAGTCAAGTATCTTTGCTTCTTAAGATCTTTGAGAAAAAATGAATGTCTCTCTTGTAACAATGTTATCAAACTTTTTATACCAGCAATGGATCGAACCAAGACAAAAAAATCAGCAATCTTATTTTTTATGGTAAAAGTATAGTTTATCTTTATTCAAACTGAGTGTATTTTTGATATGTTTTCATTAAATCCTTCCTACAGGAGTAGCACAGCTTTTGTTTGATTCCGCTCATTCTTTCCATTTCATTCAATTTTCCCTAACTAAAGATATTCCATCAATGCTTCACCCACATTCCATTTCGGCTTCCCCTTTTAAGTTTGAAAATTTCATTCTTGAGAATTCGTTACAAAACTCTCAACTGATGTTGTACATTTCGGTTTATCATGAATGTCATTTCATCTTGGTAAAGGGACTGATCTGCACTCAATGATGATACATTTCGCTTACCCGTCAAACACTGGTTACCACCAAAACCAAGAGGACACTGACAAGTAAAGACATTGTGAATCTGGTCAAGCGTGCAGAACCCTCCATTTTCACAGTTATAAGGACAATCACCTGAAAAAAATCAAGGCATGCTTTTTAAAAGGATTCCAAATCTTTATGTATATATAAAATACAAATTAGAAAGTGATTATAATGGAACGTGAAAAGATATTTCACGCTATTTCTTGAGATGTTTTACCTTAACTACTTTAAATGTATTCAGATTTCAGGAACGTAGTTTTTCAATTTTTTAACGTTGTTGTGTTTCTAGTGAACAAGACTTGGCTGTTCTCTATAATCCTCTCTGATTGATGTTTGTTTCAACAGAGGTAAATTTATGATACCCAACTGATGCACACTCTGAAAGACAAAGTTTGAAAGTGTTGTGACTTATTTACCGATTTCACAGTTAACGCCAGAGAAAGGAGCTTCACACAGACAGTTGTACGTTGAAGATGCGCCCGGGGCGCACGTGCCTCCATTTCTACAGGGGTTCACAAAACAAGCTGGTACTGGGGAGAAATAAGGAAAATGTTACACTCAAATGGACTTCATATACAGCCCCTTTCAAAAATCCACCATCAGAACCCGTTCCAGTCTTATTGTTCAATAACTGGGAGTGGTTAACATTTTATACAGTCATTGGTTGTTGAAAAATGGAAATTCACACACGCTACGGTAACTTATTATGGATTGACACTTTTACCGCTTTACGTATCTTAACATAAGTTCTTGTAGTTGAACTAGGTAGAGTGGTTACTTGAGGAACACACAAAGAGATGCAACATATAAGCAGATATCCCGTCAAAATTTATGTCCTATTGTCCTGGGATTGCCTTTGATTTAAAATATAAAAGTAAACTGAATTTACTTGTGGTATTGAATATGGAGGTGGAATCCACCAAAAAGGGCAAAAGTTTTGTAACAATAGCTCTCTTAGCCAAGGTTAATTTCAGCACTCATTCATGTTCACGAATTGCTTAAGTGCTAAGAATACATGGATTTGAACACGAAAGGTCTCCATCATCCCAAGCTACCACAAACCACATTTTTATTTACAACATTTTAACTTTTTGAAAACAGTTCCAAGTAAACCTTCGTGTGTCCCGCAGTTGCTTTTTTAAATAAATATTCCGTAAAGCAGCAGGTCCGAAGGTCCCCTAATATCATCTCGCCCCCCAGAGACTTTGAAGTTTGCCATTGACTTAAAGAGTTTGTACACATTTTGGCCCCTTGGAAAATTTCGCCTCAGCTCAACTCAACGACCTCAGCTCAACGCGTGAGATTACATTAGTTTGCAATTGTGTAGCTCTGGAAAGTATCATTCCCTGTTATAGAGTGAGGTATGTGCTTCTTAGAATTGTGACACAAATTTTATATGTGTCACAATCTTAAAGTTGTTAGATTTTAACATCGACAGAGGGGAGCCCGTGCAAGTGCAGTGTAAAGAAGTTACACCTTTTCTAAAACAGAGCTTAATTGCCGTAGGGAGGTCGTAGGAGTTCGACTCCTGGACGGATCATACTGAAAAGTCCAGAAATGGAACCTACTTACATTGTGTTTGGTGCTCAATATAAGCAATGGGGTCGGGAAAACAAGGTGGTGAGCCACAACTGGAAAAAAAAAAGAAACCGCGCCGACTCGACTTTAACCACTTTTCGAGAAATTGGTCAGTGAAAACTCCTCTAGGTAACTGAGTAACTAATAAAGTGACCAATTGAGCAACTAATTAACTAAGTTACTTAAATGCTGAATACTTAATTATCTAACCAAGTTACTTAATCTGAAACCACTAAGTAACCATCCAAATTGTGTTGTTTTGGGGGAAACTTTGTTAAGTCTTGCTGTCAAATTACGAGATGGAGTTGCCCATTGTAAGCATGGGTACATTACTTGAATGTTACGGATTACTAGAATGTACACTCTTTACAGCTAGAAATTAAATAAAGCCATTTTGGACAATTACTCTTGCACGTTGTGGTTAGCAAAATCCCTATATATAATATTTAAAGCTACAGGGCAAAGTTTACGAGCCATGAAACTGGCAAATTTAAACGAGTCAGTTTCTGTGCCGTGTACACACATGCTTGCACGCGGCGTGACTTGCTTCCATCACAAATGGCGGATGAACATCCATACAAACACAGTTTTACGTATGCGGTTGTGGGTTCTCCTTTATCTGGCTTTTTAGCATTCATTACTACGACGTCAATCAATGGCGTGAAATAAAGAAACAAGAGTGAGTGCAAAATAACTGTTCCGACAAACTAGGGCAAGGACGAGGCCATCAAAAAGTGAAAACATGTGTCAGTGTTTCGAATACAGACCTTTTTAGCCCCATTTTCGTTTTGCAGCAGGTCTGTCTTATTCAGGTTGTCTGTAATAATTTAGTTTGTCAATTTGCTGATTCCAAAGTTGACCACCTGCCTAAGTACAATAATGTTCATGTTTTGGCCAAGTGGAAATGACAGGTTGACAAGGATGTATGTAGGTCGGTTGGATGTAAATATTGTGCAATCAGAATCTATGTTAACTTACCTGTTGTTTGGCAGTTGATTCCGGTAAACCCTGGTTGGCACTGACATACATACATAAGTCCATTGAAGGAACACGTACCTCCATTGAAACACGGATTCGATATGCAAGGACTCACTGCAAAATTAATTATTGAAAGTTGCTCAAAAGAAGACAACTAGTATTTATCTGCAGTTCATAACAAGAGATGATTTTTTTTATTCGTAACCATACAATTTTCCTTTCTTGTTTATTTCAAACCGAATCAATCTTTGAGACTTGGTAAAAATGACTCTAACATGATGAAAATTAATCATGTTAAGGCAATTTATTATTTATTATTCAACTGGATTTCACACCAGAACTTTTATAACGCGGAAAATGGGTAAATAATAATAATATACAATACAATACATAATAATATATACAATATAATAAATAATAATATATATCAAAAAATTAGGCCCACGCTAAATATTTATTCATCAATTCAGTGTATAAAAAAGACAGAAATATGTTCAAAAATGTATCCATATCCGGTACAGTATGACCCTTGAAACACTAACTTTATGTCCTTACAGGATTTCGAGCGACAAGGAAGGCAAGACACAAAGGTTTCTAAAACTATCTCTAGGCACTTTTTTAACTTTAAAACGGTCGAATTTTGTTGCAACCTTGGTAAAGAGACAAAGGACGTCACTTTCTCCGCCGTCTTTTCCATAAAAAAGAAATCAACGACAGGTTGAGTGTCCAGCTTGTTAGTTTTTTAATTTATCACGGCTATACTTACCCTCTTCTGCACAGTTCAGTCCAGTAAAGCCTGGAGGACATTCGCATGTGTAGGTACTTCCAATATTAATACAAGTACCTCCATTACAGACAGCTGTAGCACAAGGATTATCTGGAAAATTATATTAGGGCAACACAATTTAGAGTTAGTTTCATGATGAACCAGTGAAGGACAATATTTTTTGGGAACAGTTTATAAAACACGGCAAGTGTTTTGCACTGACCCATCAAACTTAAGAAAGATACGATATTGTAGATTCACTTGCACTCCGCATATGAAAGTCGTTAACGAATATACTTGTGGTTTAAAATAAGTTTTGCACCATGAATTTAGGACGCCAAGACAAAAGCGTCTATACAACATCCATGGTAATTGTTGATAGACCGTAAAGCACACGAAGCCATTCCCCATATTTTTATTACTTTGAAATATCTAAAACAAAATATGACAAAGAGTTCTTACTTTGATCTTGGCATGTTTCTCCTGTAAAACCAATCACACATTGGCATAGGAAATCACCACTTATGAGTGGTAAACATGTGCCACCATTTTCACAAGGGTCTTGAGAACATCCTCCAACAACTAAAAAGAAAATACAATGCATATTACTCTCCTTCGGGAAATAAATACACGATAGTCATTGAGCCATACTCTAGTAGTCTATGATTGAATCTAGTTCTTGGTGTTTTCCCGTCAACTAAATCCTTTGGTTTGAGGCTTGAATGCCGATTTTCTGGGCATCACTTTCGATATCTGTTTAATTTATTTTAACCATATAGCTCTCATAGATTGGTCTAGCTTAATTTCGTCCACTTTCAAGTTTCGTACTTGAACCCAATCACAAATGACGCATATTTATCAGCCTTTCTTTTCATCAAGACGCAAACAAAAAGTGCACTTCGAGAAAGTTTCACCCACAGACTATGTTGAAGGAGCCGGTTCTATGACATGTCTGACTGCCAGCATATTTTCCCCAGACCACAGCAATACATTTCCGTGGTGTTTAACAACCTTGAGTACATTACTAACGATTACAGAATTTTATGGAATAGAATTTGAAAAGCAGCATCGTATTAGTATAGTAAGTACAGTTTATTCTCTTTCCATCATCAGAAGAGGTATAAGAGGTATTAAAATTAACATTAGCAGGATTAATTACATTTTACAAGAACAACAAAACAAACAAACAAAAAGAGAGAAAATAAGAAAAAATAAATAAAATAAAGTGAAAAATGTATGAAGAGAAAAAATGCCTAATTAATTCCGGCCCCAACCTAAGACTTCAACGCTATTCTTAACTTTCCCGAAAATAAACTCAACTCTACCAGTTTCTCCTTACTTTTACTTTGAAATAACTGCTCCATTTTTAATGTATTTGCATTCCTCCTAAAATAACGTTTTATGTACAAGTTTCTGACATCTGAAAATGCATTACACTCAAAAAAATAATGAAACTCATCCCCGATTAAAATCAACACAACCGCACGAAGAATGTTATTACTCAATTAACTGCGCATGAAGAAAAGCACATAGGCCCAAAGAACATATTATATCGGCCTCTTTCATCATATTTGGATGAATGAAAATGTATCCAAGCAAAATAGGTCTCAGGATTTCTTAAGTTCAGTTTTTACAGCAATGTAACAGAATTTGAATAGCAATCATTATGATAAAAATTTCCCAAAAAATTACTGTCATCTGACTACGTACATTAGTGCCTATTGCTGTCAAAGGGCTTTTTAACTCAAGGGAATATTTAACCTTCTCCCTAAAGCAATTACAAGTATCATGGGATAGGCACAGGTGCTGAGCATCGTTCTTTGCCAGAGTTGATCGACTTTGACGAAAAGACACATTAATTAAACACACTGTTGTTACAATCATCCAACTTGAAAACAGGGTTTGAAACCATCAGGGAGCTGTAAAACGTTTGTGACTAGTGCCATATATGCCGAAAGAGCTAGTGACATGTCGACAGCGGATTTGAAAACTAACCAATATACATGTAGTACGTAGCGTTTCACGGTGAAATGTTGAATTTAAAACCAAAATTTTACCGTATAAGATGAAAGCTGGAAAAATAGAGTAAGACTACCAACTACAACCAAGACGTCGATGATTACTGTTTGTCACGAATTTTAGGTAAACTACCACATAATCGTGAGGAAAGAATACTTGGCAATTCGCATACGAAATCTATGGAAAAGTAAAGTTGCTACATGCAATGTACCCTGTCCTGGTAGCGTATCGGTTCCTGATCGAGGAATTACCATAAAGGATATCAGATGGGTGATAGAGTCATGTTTGTTTGGTACGTAGAAAAATTGTATCTCGAAATGGTCACGGGAACTCCAATTTTTTGACTATGCTACAGTTCAAGTTAGTTTTTACTTTTGTTTTATGTAAGTTTTGCAACTACTTTTTAGGCTTATGTTATGTTTCTTCCAATAACTCAATATAAAATTCACCCTTAACTGAGTAAATTACTTTAGTTACCTTGTGTAGTTTATTGTGAAATTCGAATATTTTATGTGTTTTATACAAACAAATACCCTTCATTGTTTTTGTGAGTTCAGTTCACTAAAGTTGAGCATATGGATATTACGCCTATTACTCATGCATAATGATAGCAATAACATTTTAAATAACAACAAACCGTCCATACTAGCGAAAAAGTCAGGAAAGTCCTCATGTGCCCAGAAAAAAAGATACAAGAACATAGTCTGGAGAAAGAAAAGTCTTGAGAAATGTCTTGCAATTTATTAGTGTTAAACGTTTAGCTTTTTTGACCTTAACAAGGATCATGTTTCAAAGACAAACGGCAGAGTATTTGCGAAGAACGTCGCTCATACTATTCACTCCTTCATACTCATGACTGATGGCCTCATTAATAGGATAAGATTCGGACACGATTAGCATGTTACTTGTTAAACAGTGTGCATCGCCCCAACCGAATACTACCCTTGCTTCTTATGAACCTCTGAGACTGTTATGGACTTCACATACCCGGCTCTCGTGCTAACTTAAAGACGAATTTATGGTGTTAAATATTGCCATATACAAACACGTATTAATGATGTGAGTAAAATTTGCTCATTGCAGATGTTACATACAAGTTTTCTCTCACGATTATAACATATCCTTTCGTGCAATGTATCGAAAGAAATGTGAGGCATTGCGGTATTTGTATTCATTTGTCAAATGCTATAAGATTTAGTGCATACTCTTTTGTGATCTTTTATGGTACTACCTCGAAAAATCGAAAATAATAAAAAGTAAAGGAATTTCATCATGTAATGGATTCCAATCAGGAACATTTTACACATCAACCTTTCTAGCAATAATAAAACTTACGTGAAATTTCGCATCGAGTACCATCATATGCTGGTGTGCACAGACACAAGAAAAGGTCTTCGGCGTAGTAACAGCTGCCACCGTTGAGACAGGGATTTGAAGTACACGGGGTAACTATAAAATATAAGTCACATTCTGGTTTATTAGCATCGTTACATCACATAGTTACCCTGATGATCGGTTCCTACCAGCTAAGTCCGTGAATTTGTCTCTCAACACTCAAATGAAACCACAAAATACAAAATTTCCTTTCACTTCTGCCTTGAAAAGATTCGATGTATACTGTCGAAAATTTTATTATATTTTTATCACTGGATCTTCAGATTACCACAGATCAAATTAGACTTTTGTCGAAGTAGGGTTTACCTTCTTAAAACTTAGCATGGCAATTAAAGTTTGAAGGGTAATCAATTATAAAAAAAAATCTGCTTAAAGTTCTAACTATGAGGAATAACATACAATAAAAATGATATGTTAGATTTTGACCGCGAACGTCCTCCTGAATAAAAGACCACTTTTTACTCCATATGAAAATCAAAACCATACATAAAGTGTTCGACATTTTCGTCACTCAGATTTTGTTTGTGTTCTAAGGGCAATAAATCTTCACTGACAGCGATAGCTGGCACCATTACATAGTGGACTATAGGCCAGTAGGTTATAGATTGACAATGTAAGCTCAATGAACAGGTGTCGTTCCTTTTAGCAACCTACCTGGATCACTGCACGTGTCACCAGTGTAAGCCTCTGTACATACACAACGTTGACCAGTTGCCTCTACTACACAAGTGCCTCCATTTTGGCACCTGTTGACTGGACATAGGTCAGCTGTTGTTAAATTGAGTAAATAAAATGGTTAAAAGAGTGAACCTTTCCATCACGTTAACGAAACCACAGATTTTTATGTTCTAAGAAACATCCAACAACGTGGCGAAAGAAAATTACATGATATGGTTTTATACATAATCCCTTACATGTTGAAAAGAAAGGTAGAGCAACTCAGAACAGAATGTCAATACAACAATCGAAGTTTAACAGAAGCGAAAAGAGAGGTGATGAGCGGAATACCAATGATGGTGTTGTATGCAATCATTTTAACATGCGATGCCACCTCAGCTACAACCATCGTGGTCTGCCAGTGGCTACATTTTGTTTTTATATATCCCCGAGTTTACTTACAAGGGTAGGGTCCTTTTTGTCACCAAATAAAGGTGTCTACCTACCATTGAAAAAAGTTGAGTGAATCAAAGATGGTAAAGATCTCACAAAATGAGATGTAAAAAATCGTAAACTAACGGTCTGAATGCACTTTTTGCTTGCAAAACAATTCAAATATTTGCACTATTTTTTAGAAATAGTCCTGGAGCTTAAGTTCCCCTGCAGAAGACCGATGGAGTTGTAACTGACTGCGACAGAAATGAAAAGAGTTTCTCCGGTTGCATTCTGAAACGCCTTGTAATTCCATTTATTAAAGAATCACACCTATTAGCCAATGCACCCTAACAATCAAGCAGGTCCAGCCGATGAAAAATGTGACCACGTCTGAGACTGTCGATAAAAACCACATTAATGATGCTGAAAGCCCAGGGTTGCACTCAAAAGTAGTTTGTTTGCCTATGATTTTCAAAAATTTTAATCCGGTATTACTGGTCAATTAACCAATCGAAGAAACCACTTGACACAGCTTTAACAGGAATTTATCTCTTTAATGCCGCTTCAGTTCAGATTAAAATTTTCAGATTTTTTTCTTCATGCCCCCATGATGGCACAATGAATTTTCAGTGCCATTTTTTGTGACACTTACCAGCTATTTTATACCATACGCAAGACACTTACATGGTATAATGTTCGTTACTGTATAGAACCCATGAATATCCCAAGAAACTTGAAAAATACCTTTAGTGTTTAAATAAAATACAAGACAAAAATTATGAATGAAGAGGATTTCTGCATTTCAAAGTTAATGTCATAACCGTTAATGCGATACTTCCATTTCTTAGGTACAATGGTACAATGTTTTGATCAGGATAATACAATCATGACAAATCTGACGTGGAGTTTGTCTTTGCAATGTGATATACGTATCTCAACGGCAAAGGAAGAGTTAATACAAATAATACAAAATTGCACACTCAGTGCAAGGGAAACCAAGCTTACATATGCATCGGTAAGTTGAGCCACTTGGTACACAATTGCCATTGTTGAGGCACGGATTTGGTACGCACGGGTTGTCTACAAAATGATGTGAAGACAAAACAGTTTCATGATGAACTATTATCATACAGTAAATACAGCACATGCAAAATGGCAACCCTTCTTAAATCAAAATAGTTTAATTTTAAAATTAACTAATATTCATAACTCATAAAATAGTCATGCAAATTTGGCAAATACTTACAATTTTACTTTATTCAATTTATTCAATTATTCAGACACAGTTCCTTAAGAATAGACAGGTCTGTTTACATTAATCGAAGATTCACTAGATCGAAGTTTCATTACATCGGGGTTTCACTACATCAAAAGTTAACTAGATGCAAAATATTAGTCACGTAAGTTCACTAGACCGGAGATTCGTTAGATTGAAATCTTATAAAATCGAAGATACGCTTGATCTAGTGAGAATCTCCCATCAACAACTACTTCAATCACTGAGTTTCGAAATATGGAGATTCATCTACACTGTCTGCTTCAAAAACATTTTACGACATAATGGAGCAAAATTTTGTCTCCTCATTAGAACAGACGCACCTTACTATCTCATTATAAGAAGACTTCATTTAAAATATAGTTTCATTTTTAAGGCATATTCTAGATGCAAAATTCATTAATTTCAAAATATGCAGAAAAAGTTTCTTTTTCAGAAGGTGAAAACTGCATCTCAATAGCAGATAGCGGTCAGAAGATACAGATTTTTAAAGTAATGCAACGTTTTCTTTAGATTTGGTGCATCGTGGGAAACCTATGATGTCATCGTGATACATTAATCTGATATCGCATTCAGTTTTTTTATCATATTGATTCTGTTGCGGGCAATATTAAGCAACATTGTAATTTGCACTCCACGTACTGGTGAAAAGTAATCTACATCTACAGGAAAAGATATTCAAACATTCCATCAGTATCGGATTTCAAGGACAAACAGGTCGTTCAATTATAGAGAAAAACAAAAGGAAACTGAAGCAATGTGCCCACATTACATAACATTCTGTGGCTTAGTTAAAAAGCAAAGGTATTTCTAAACAAAAATGCCCAATCTTTAAAGTGAAATATCTTGAGTTAGGAGTAAGGTATTGAGACAGGGTTTCAAGGGCATGATAAAGAATATTTTCGTTTTTCTCACAAGATCCAGGTGAAAAGGCACCAGAAGGTGCCTTTTAGTGTCACAAGAGACGAAATTTATATGGTTAGATACTTTTTAAGTTCACAAGAAAGTATATGAAAGCAATGTAGGTTTTTTATTGTTATGATGGGGAAAACACCAACAAGTCCTTTCCTGTCTATGACAAAACGTCAGCAATCAAGTAGAAGATATTGTCTTAGAAGGAACCAAAGGATCTTAAAAAATTTTTACAGAATTTTTTTCGCCTGAAATGTATGTGCTTCTTCCTATAGCATTGAGGGTTTTTAATTTGAATTGAGAAATCTTACTTTGCAGTGCGCAGGTATCTGATGTAAAACCGGGTAAGCAACTGCACGTGAAGGAATCACCAACCCAGGTACAGACGCCTCCGTTCAAACATGGATTTGGTATACACGGGTTACTATCTAAAGGTGGTTGGTAGAGAAGATCAAAAGATTGCACATAAACTGTTGTTGACGATTCTGTTATGAAGATTTTAAAAAACATAAAACATGTTATCAAATTATCAGATTTATGTTAATAGATCACTCAATTATTCAGTCAATAAAAAGTATGTGCTTGAAATATGATATAAACCTTTCATTAGGTCCAAACTCAAATAAACCTGATCACATTTTTGTGTGCCCATAAGTGAATATTTTCACTCCATCTGTTTGTATTAGCTGGAAAGTGGAACACGGTAAACAGGCAAAGATATCTTAAAAATGAAAGAAAATATCAGCCAAACAACTTAAATAAGTAAGTTCTACTTAGCAAATTGTAGCATTATTCTATGAGGTTTATGACACTTTTTGAAAAGAAACTGCACCGATATAACAGCAACGCATTATTAATAAATAGTTTGATCACTTTGAGTAAAAAGTGAAAAATGCTGTTATTTGATTGAAGTTTGGAACATGCAACTCTTTAAAGGAGAACTTTGCATTGTAGCGTGAGAGAACATTCGTCAGAAGCTGCTAGGGGATTTATTTGTCAATAACAAATTTTGAACACGTACATCTTCTTCCACTATTTCATAGCACAGAAAAATTGGTACATATGTTTCAGTTTAGACCTGTGATGGTGGTAAAGTTTTGGTATTTTTCTAAAAAGGAAGAAATCTTCCTGGTATTTCACAGTAAGCAGTATGCTACTGTTATGATGATGCTCAAACAAATTTTTTCCTTAACTTATTCTCAAACTAAAAAAAATTCTGATTTAATTAGTTCGTTCGTTGGTTGGAAAAAAATACCGCCCAGTTTCTAATTCTAACCAAGTGGCTTTACACCGGGATTGCCATGGCCTTTTTCAAAATATGTTTCACTGGATTGTTTCCCGACTCCATTGCCCATTATGAGTACAAAGCACAGCATAGTCACTCCTTTATATATCAGCAATGATATCGTACGTAAAGTCATTCATGTGTGTTTTCATATTTTATTCAGTTCTGACGGATGTTTGTCTTCTTTACAGGCTCTACAGGATTTTTTATGGAATGTCAAACATGAATTATTTATTATCTGATATAATGTTGAGGATTTCCAACGGCTCTTGAGTCATGGCAACTTAAGACAACAAAACCCAAAGAATGGCCAGATCGAAATGAGTGAAAAGGTCATCAATTTGTCAGAGGACAAGTAATTTTGCAAATAAGAAAATGCTTTCCGAAGGTAAACCACTGTTGTATCCCATACGAATGACCATTCCATGCGATTATTGCTTAATTATATGTTTGGCAACTCCAGAAATATCTGGTTATTCATATAATATTGATAAAGAAATATTGATCGAATGACTATCTGAGAACTGTCAATATTTCAACTTTACGATGATCATTAAATTCAATAGCAGTCGTTTTACAAACAGGAAATTACAACTAAAATAATTAATGAGGACTAAATGTTTTACTTGTTATACCATCGGGAAGACATTACTTTTTTAGTTAGCTTAAAGTACTAAAAGGATGAAAGTTTTTCAAGATATCAGTTAAAACTTTTCTTAGAGGTATTTCAATGCTTGTAAAAAGAGCATTTTCACAACAGTGTTGAGCTCGTTGCCTACTTTTTTCCTGGCAATTAAAACCAAAGTATCCCTCAAGGCATCTGCAGGAGTAAGCGAAACCTCCCATGTTGATGCAAGTTCCACCATTCAAACAAGGATTCGGAAGGCATGGATTTTGAACTGAAAAGAAAAATATCAAGTAACAATAATGATAAATTAAAAAGTAAACAAAAAAACAAACAAAAATTTCAACCAACAACCACCAAATATTAATGATTCTAAAGGTGAAAAAGGGGAGATTGTAGGTTTCAAAAAAAAATAGAATGAATGTGTTAGTACTGTGCATTCTGGTAAACACTGCATCCTCGCGTTTTAGCAAACTTTACAATGACCAGTCTCCGAGACGTCATTCCACTCAAATAAAGTAAATCCCAAATCTCCTAATTTTTATAAAAACAAAATGCTAACGACCACCTAACAGCACCTCTCACATGAACAATTGGCACACTAATTTGTCATTTTTAAGCCTTAGATTCAGTTACAGCGCACGAGACAGAAGGTCCTCTAAAGCGGAAATGAAAAACGTTCTGGCGTCTCTAGGAGAATTAAGATCCATGAAGTCCCCCCCCCCCCAAGTAGCGTCTCTGCCAAAACACTTTGACCTTCAATAGAAATACTATTTCTCTGATCGGAAATTGTTAGGATAACTGCTGTTTCAGGAACTGGAATTGTATTCAAACCAGTTTATCGCTAGATTTGTTTAAAAGACATCACTCTTCAGAATTGATGAAATTTTTTAAAAGCCACTATGGTCTCCACTAGTCTTCAACACAAATAAAACACGACGAAAGTAAATTAAAGGAAACTTGCTATTTCCCTTTTCTTGTCGAAGGCGATTGAAATTTATGAAGAAAGGCTGCCGAATTACGAACGTGTGTTTATTACAAGTGGCTTGTAAGCAGACTGAGCTCTTGCTGTACAGTTCTTTGGTCGTTTAAATACACCAGCGGAGTAATACCAGAGATATGAAAACTTAGTTATGTTTTTGACACATTAAGTCATCATATCGAGAGAAATAACACTTTGTTTTCAGTAAAGATCAGATGTTACTTAATATCATGAGATATAATAAAACGCTCAACTGAGAAAATTTATCAATCTTTCAAGAAAAAAGTTGTGGACACATTTTATGTTTGGAATAAAGATGTGTTACTTTGAGAAAGAGATCTAAAAAAAGTTGAAGATCATCTGAGGTGAAACGACGAATGATTTCTGTAACATCATACTTTATCGTACCTTGGGTGCAGAAAGGCCCATCGAATCCTGAAAGGCAACTGCAAGTGAATGCATTCGTTGCTGAAGGTACATTGGAACAAATACCACCAAGGCCACATGGGTTATTAGAGCATGGATCTAAAGATTAAGCAAGAAACGTACTTGTGAAAAATATTAGAGTGACGATTATTTTACCTTTTTGATTAAACTTAATGCTAAAATATTGAACAGCCTTTACTAGAAGATTTAAGTACATTAAAGTCTTTTTGTAGGATCATTGTAGGAGAATAGGCCTGTATAGTCCGAATAATGAAGTGAAAATGTGCAGCCGTTTGTTAAAATCAACAGAAGAAATAATGAGAAATTAGAGATATCAAAATAAAACTTACGAACAATGGTAAGAAACCTTTCTCTAGAACGTAAACACTATAGATTACAGATCCACATTTATTATTCCCTTCATTAATGCGGAAAACCATGAAGTGACACTGCGGAAAACCTATTCGAATGTAATGCAATAAGGTTTGTTCAAAACCTTATTGTTCTTGTCCGTTTTTCTTGCGGAAAATTAGAGGAATTTTTCCCTTTTTCCTCCTAACTTAAAGCTCATATAGTTGGAAAGATGGGCACTGTTTAACAAGGTGTTTCTTGAATGGCTGTTGCCATTGCATTGTATCGATTGTATTCTTCTATGAAGGTTAGAGATAAGGTTAGGAATTTGGGTTATCGTTAGCTAGTTAAGAAATTTCCCCATATAGCTGGAGCGACTGCATGGTCAAGTGGTTATACCATCAGACTTCAAGTCGGGAGGTCGAGAGTTCGAGTCCTGCCCGGGTCACCAAAGACTTACCGAAGACTTAAGGAACGGAAGCTACTGCCATTGTGCTTGATGTTCAGAATAAGCAATGGAGTATGGAAAACAAGCCAGTAAATCCCAACTGGAAAATGGCTGTGGCCGGCTCGACTTGAACCAATTGGTTGGACACGGGGCGGTAATACTCCATCTAACTTTACCTAACTAACTAACCCATATAGTTAGACTCTTCAAAATCACCCTATCACTACTGCACCATAAAACCTGCAACTGTATTCTTGAAATTTGCTATCGTATTTTAAATATTATGGGACAATACAACATGATGTAGAAATATCTCGAAAAAAGATTTGTTCCTCGAAAATAAAACGTAAATCTTGGGAAATTTTGGATGGTTGTCAGGTTGCGCCCTTCCTAAATCTGTCTCTGTCACTTTTTGAACGAGTTCAAACTATAGAAAGTATACCTAAAGGATGTTAAAGCATATGAAAGATTCTCTGACGAGATTGGAGCACATGATATAACTGCTGGTAGCTCTAACTAGTAATCATGAAAACGCTAGTGAAAAAAATTTTAAATCAAATTTTCAAGCAACCCTACGAAATTTTAACTGACTCAATTTCAAGCACTTGATTTATGTAGAAGCTGCATCAAGGTTTAATCTTCAAGATCTTATCAATACATCTCGAAACCTGACAACATCATGTCAAAGTTAACACATTTCATGAACCTTACCTGTTCCACAATTGATTCCGGAAAATCCCTGACGGCACTCACATCTGTAGGACAAAGATCCTGTCTGTGTAGGCTGCTGAATACATACACCACCATTGAGACATGGATTTAGTAGACAAGGATCAACTGAAACAAAAAGTCCAAATAGTGTATCCTTTCTAGTTTTATTTATTTATTATTATTATTATTATTATTATTATTATTATTATTATTATTATTATTATTATTATTATTATTTTGAACAGCCAAAGCCACTACTCTCGAACCATGTGGTTCGAGAGTAGTCCAGACAAGGCGGCACCTTCACAATGAATGGCTAAATTTGTGTTTTGGATCCATAAATTACGAATGTTTTCTAAAAGTATACAAAATAATTAGAGAAATTGTACCATAAATAAGCAGCAGTCAGATTGCTTATTTGTATGCTCCTAGAATGTTGCACTGCTCATTATCAAATTCTGGACAGGCTTCAAATTTTAAATGGGCTACCTATTGAGAACAAAACATTAATTATATTAAAAAAGAAACACACTTGTATTCCCTTGATTGGTTATGTTTTAGAAGTTCTGAGGGTATTGCGTTGTATCACTTAATAATGATAGCTACTATACCATACAACATGACTGAACAGAGACCTAAAGTATAATGAGGAGCATATAAATTATGTAAAGGAAATCCAGCTTTCCATCTTTGGTCGAAGGCGAATGATGTTCATGGGAAAAAGCTGCTGAGTTATTAACGTGAGTTTTTTTTTCGAATGGCTAGATTATTGTAGGCAGAAAAAAAACTCTGTTCTCTTAAGTGTTCTGTGAACCTCTAACCTCGTCAGCCAAACGGGTTGAACCAGTCCTTAAGTTTTAAAAGTAAAACGTTTTTTATAACCACCTGTTATTCATGGTGTGTTGCCCCGTGGTTCCCAGTAGTGACGATTTTGGAAATTTCAGTATGAGAGACAGTCAACTACAGTGAGGTTTTCCCGCTTTTCCTTCATTAACTTCCAAACTCCTTTCAGTAAAAGCGCCATCTTTTTAATTGTTTGAAAAAGTAAAATTTTCACCGCTCCGCGAGTACCAAATCTTTCCTGTAGTGATTGCTCGCCCTGAAATCAGTCTGGTAGAGTTTTCCCAGACGCTACAATATGCCTTTTTCCTAAATTTCGTTAATATATGCCTTTATTTTGAAAAAGTCTGTTTAGAAGGGGCAACGAAGGTTTGGAAACTTTTTGAATGTCGCCCAGGAGCCTCAATCCGAAGGACTTAGTAAACCACAAAAAACAACGACCTCCAGTCGTCCCATGTAATTTCAAATATATGCTAATACAACGCGCAGATTCTTTAATAATCCCCGAAATTTTATGCTTCATTGAAACCTTTCACTGCAGCGCAAGCGTGCGTAGTGGCTATTTCTATGCTTCCTACTTTCCCACTAGCCGCAGACCAAAGCTCTTAAACTCTGTGCAGTCATCATGTGCGTATAGACTTTTGATTTAGCTGCTTGAATACGCTATTCTTTCTTTCACAGCCGTACTGGTCGAAGCAATTCTCAGTCAGCAGCACTCACTCAAGCACTTGTGAGTAAACTTTTACTACAACAGGTTCCACGTTAGTCCTAGGTTTAAAACGTCGAGAACATTTGGGACAGCACACTAATTCATTAAAAACATTTGAAATCATTGCATTGTGTGATGGACTATGAACCAGGATAAACTTGGTTTCATGAGTCTTAACTTTTCACTCAAGAGAAAGCCATGGAGCCTTCAGGAGCTTTCCCCCTTACACCCCACCGAAGTTTTGCCCGTTAACTCCACCCAGAAAGATTCATGACAAGCGGGAAATTGTTGTTTGCCCCCATAACAATTTCCCGTATCTTCCATTTACTTCCACTTTTAAATCGTGGTGCCGTCAAGGTTTGAGGTGAAACGACGAAGGTTTTCTGTAACATCACACTTTACCGTACCTGGTGAGCAAAAAGGCCCATCGAATCCTTGAAAGCAACTGCATGTGAATCCATTCGTTGCAGAAGGTACATTGGAACAAAGGCCACCTGCACCACATGGGTTATTAGAACATGGATCTAAAGATAAAGCAAGACATATATTTGTGAAAAGCATTTAGGTGGCGATTATTTTAGTTTTTTGATGATACGTTACCTTAGAATATTGAACAGTTCTAACATATAAGTAAATTGTAGTGTACACTGTACGATTATTGCGAGAATATGTAGCTCGAATATTGAAGTTCCAGGTGATTTTAATATAGAACCATTTGATAAAGTCAGCAGAAGGAATGATGAAAATAAAAGTTACAAAAATAAAACATGAGTACAATGGTGAGAGAATTACTTGCTGGACGAAAACTTTATAGATTACAAGTAAAATTGGCACTTAATTGTTCCTCAGAATATTATTTTCAGCCATTAACGATGCTGGTGTAATGATCTTCAATTTTAAACATCTGAGAATATTTTGCAACTTTAGCCGAAATATTATTTCAAAGCTGCACAGGACTATGGAGTGAAACTAAGAGAAAGTTAACACGATAGAATGCAGAACTTTTTGGGGTCAGTTTGATTTTTTGTAAAAATTGTATGGAATATGATGATATTTTATTAAATGCTCGAATTTTGCAAAGAACTCCAGCTCACTTCGGAATTGTATTTGGAATTAAAGGGGAAGTTTGAGCAAAAAATCCTCTTTCACATATGAAAATGGAGCAAAATCTACACATTGCGGTGAAAGTTCCATTCAAATCGGGCATGTATTTCTGGAGATATCAGTAAATGAAGTAAGTAGATTTGTATTCGAAAGTGAGTTTGAGGGCAGCAGAGCTTACATCACTTCCTCACATTGACAAGAAATGCTTTGTTTCCCCTTGTTTTGTCAGACTGTTGTGTTGACCTTAAAGTAAATAGGAGTATGACCTCCCTGTGGGGGATGCAAACTTTATAACATTCTCATGCCACTTATGCAATCACATTTTTTTGTTGAATATGTGAAAACTTTACCTGTTCATATCTTGAGAACTACACAACGGATTTCAATGCACATTTCACCAAAATGCTTAGAATTAGCACCCCGCTAGCATACTAAATCCTGTTGTGATCTTTAACCCTTCTTTTAAATCAGAATTTCAATAACACAGCCTCCTCGTTTGTTTAAACCTGACTGTTCCCGTCCATTATCTAACACGAAAGTTTGTGGTAGTTTCCCTTTCCCTTCAAGTTTCAAATATCTGTGTACTTGGGATCTTCAATATCATCCTTTCACCATTCAAGGGCTACGCCAGGGTATTTTGATAGGTAAAGGGGCAATGCATGAGTTAAGTGCTCCTCTTCCCTTCTTTTTTCTTCTTTACCTTCTGTTTTTACATTTCCTTGCGAATAAAGAGGGCAACCGCCCTCAACACTTTCCCTGCGACTATAGCCCATGAAAAACTTAAACTGTATACCTTTAAGTGATATTATATTTTAACAATTATAGTACAAAACAACATGAAGTACAAATATGTCTCAAAAAAGTATCTGCTCTTCGAAAGTAGAACCTAGGATTTGGGCAATTTAAAACAAAAAAATACAAACTTACGCCCCTCCTAAATCGTTTCTTTTTTTAAAATGACTTGAAACTAGGCGATTTTATTAAAGCTTTGTAAAAACATAATGTGAATGTCCCAAAAATTGATATTCGAAAGAGTGACAAGGTTGAAGTCGAAGTATAACTTACGGTAAAGCCATATGCTCTTTATGTTAAGCCTAGAAGCATAATTTTATTCAAAATTTTAAGGAAACCACAAGGACGTTTTAAAAATCAATTTCAAGCATTTGCAAAAGCTTACCATTGCAAACTTGACAGTTGCTCCCAGAGCAGCCACCTCGGCACTCACAGAGGTAAGCGTCATCGTTCTGTGGGTTGCGCATACAAAATCCTCCATTCAGGCATGGCATTGGTGCACAAGGATCTAACCAATAGTGAATAAACAAAGCCGCAAGTAATAACAATAAGCAAGTTCGGTAATTCGTTTTGGTGCTAGTGCACATGCGCACAACCTCCAAATCATTAGGATATACCAAAAAAATCCCTCACCAACAACACTTTTTCCAAAATTTAAATTAGCATTACAATATCGTGAAATCTTTCTTTCTTAAATCATCTATAACATAAGGAGGGATATCAAGTGTGGGTTAATGCAGTGAATCGTGTCTAAATTTTCTTTTTGGTATAAAAAAAAATTGTATTTTAAGTATGACTGAGACACCTGCTTCCGTTCAAGTTCACCAGACACTTAAACAGTGTTGTATGCACGTCGTGACGAAAACAAGGGAACGCCGTGCACTATACGACTAAGTTTGTATATGCCACGCTCTGCACCATAATTCCATGCGGCAACAAATTACCGAACTCTTTTATGAAAAACATAAGTCCTCGAAGTCATAACTTCAATGACCTTTTCAGCCTGATACTGTAATTTTGTTACTTTGGTACCCGTCATCCTGTACACTCAATTAGACATTGAAGTGTTTAATATACTAGAAGAGACTTGCCACAGCATATTCAAAGTGTGAAATAATTCTGAAACCAAACGTACAGAAAAGAACATACTCTCTTAAAGAATAAAACGTAGTGCACATATCTTTTGCTTTATGTTGTTTCCCATAGACTTCATCCTTTCTATGTAAACAAGTTTATGAAGTAACTTTTTCATGAAAAATGTTCGCTTTTGTATTAAAACAACGCGGACCGAAATTTCTTTTATACAAAAGTTAAAGCTTCTAAGTTATCCAATATAAAATGCTCGTGACCTGGTACATTGTAGGAGAAATGAATTGTGATCAAAAGTTGAATGTTTTTTGAGTGATATCAACTCAGGGCTTGAGGGTTGACCACAAAGTATTATTAACAAATGAAAAAATTACTGACAGATCGGGGCCAAACGTTTTCTTAAAAGCAAACGTAACTCACTGTAGAAGAGTACATTTTGGTGCACAAAACACTAAAATATATCACGACCATTACACCATCATTTCTTATATCTGTTACAAACAGTGACGGAGCTGCCATATGGTCAGGGGGCGGTCGACCCCCCCCCCCCCCGACGGACCAAAATCCTCAGTCGACGCCCTTTTTAGGTTTTTAAATACTTTACTCTTGCACCATTTTGGCAAAATACATAATTTAATAGCGTTGTTTAGAGGCCCAGATAACAAAATGTGTAAACAGCCACCAGTAACTGTGCCATCTTCACTTTATCCTGATGAAAAGGGCCATCTTCTGTAATATAAGGTTAGGTTTTGCCGAAACGTATCTTCATGCTTCATGCGCACTAATCAATGTTGTCGCTGTGCGTAGTTCTTGGCTTCCACACCAAGCCTGATTATAAAGCTTGCAAATGCACAGACTGACATTAAAATCACCTTCCCGTCCAATAAAAGATGTTGCAAAGGGCGCGACAATAATTGAAGCACAAATAGCCCTCTTTTTGTCGGCAACAATAGCTTCCACAACATTTTTAAAAATCATTTGAAGAGAACATCTAGGTTAAAATAAAATAAAACTGTTATCATAGTGGTAATGGTTTAAGAGTTTTAATGAGCAGTTTCCATTTTAATTTTCTCCAAGTGACCATTCGCATGATAAATGGCTCGTGACACTGCAAGATAATCACATGAAAATGCTTATTTCTGTACTTCCGTGGTCCTCAAAAGCCAGAAAATTGCATCAAATAAGCTAATTTAAGACTCCTTTTATTTATTATGAATTGGGTGTCGAGAAAGCCAAGCAAACCTCTTGTCTTGGCGTTTTCATTCAATGTACTTAATTAATGGCTATTTCATAGTGGTCACATGATGTAAACTACCTCAATTAATATTTCTTCGTGTACTTATCTTGATTTCCAGATACGAAAAATGTACACCTAACGGTGATTAATACCCATATCTTTTCCCCCTGTTAGATTGCTTGCTATATAGCTCTAGGAAGTTTAATCTTTATCTTCACAAAGAAGCCCATTATTACAATAAAATCTTAAATCGAGACTTGATAATAACACACAAAATATAATCACTGTCTTCAAACTAGAATGTGGAAGAGAGAGATGGAAACATAGGCGTCCGCAGGAAGGGGCAAGGGAGGAACTTGCCCTCCCCTGAAAATAAAAAACCTGAAAAACGAAGAAAACATAAAGAAAAGGACAAAGAAAAATTAACATCATAAATATTTATTAACAGTTCACTCAGTGGTTTCCCTATTTATATGCGGTAAATAGGCTTTAGAAAAGTCATTTCCAACGCTCTGAGAAGCATTTTGGGCCAACATTTTCTTGCGTACCGCGCCAACTCATGATGGCGGGAAGCTTTTCCCCCTAACAGAATTTAGTACCTCTCATATTTTTCTTCCGCGGAGGCCCATGGATAGAAAATTTAAACATGTTTTAATAGAAAAACTTGCTGAGGAAAGTCAAAGTAGTCTTCCACCAGGTGCGGAGAGTCAAATGGATAGTCTGTAAAGCCGTGACTTCGATTGTGCTGAGGCCCAGGATAAACTCCTACGAAACGCCACTGCAGACCATTTTCTCCCCCTTTGACCGAAATCCCCAGCTCCGCCACTGGTTACAAACGTTAGGTAGCTGGCCCTTTGTTGACTTTCCCTCTAATTTTTTGGTATATTCTTAGTATTATACTCATCAACTTCTCCAACGTTTGAGAGTCGACTCGTATTAAACCAAAGAGCTTACTTTATTTAAAAGCGTGGTGACATGCATAACGTTGAAGGAACAAACGAAAAAGAAAGCAAGCATGGTTTAGCACAGGCTTACAGCGTAGCTGTGTTTATGAAATTATTCATTGTACATAACCTACCAATGATTGCCGTTGATGTAGCACATGTAATTCCTGCCCATGCAGCGGTACAAAGACAATTGAATCCAGCCACACCAAAAGACACACAGGTTCCCCCATTCTGACAGGGGTTCGGCTGACAAGGGGTTGGAGGTGCTGTTAGTAACAAAAAACGACTTCGTCAATCACACAACAATTTGTAGCACAGAAATTATTAATGTACAACAATTGTGTGAAAGATGGTTACTTTGCGATGATAAATGTTAAATCCTGCTCTATAGGACGAGAACAAATGGCTTTGTTTTGGTGAATTATCACACATTTTATTCCCTTCGTAATGTAAGTCTAAGATTAGCAAGCTGCTTCCACGTTTGGCATCTCTTGCATTCTAAGCAATGCGGTAACTAATTTTTACATTAATTAGCAATGAAAAAAATCCTTAAAATGACATAAAATATATTTGTAATCACTTGAAAAGTTCCACAAAATTACGCGGAACGTAAGCATTTTGACCTAAGATTACTAAGATATTTTGTAAAGACGCCAGCGACAAAGGGTATGTCCGACGGGGTATGGACTCGTTTAGAGTGATTTTCTCTTTTGCTTTATTTACTAATAATCATGTTTACTTTCACTTTTTGTGTTGCTTTAGGTTCAAGCCCAAGTGAATTGTTAAGAATATTTCCATTCCAATCACCTATTACTTCATAACTAGGTTTTTAATTGCGTTATTTGCTCTCATATGCACATATATTTGCAGTAAAACAAATAAAATGAAAAAAATAATCCCTTTTTGCAAGGAGGCCCAACTACTCACCTACTTGACACTGAGATCCAGTAAAGCCTCCAGTATTAGAGCAATCACAGACGAACAGATCTAGGTTTGTAGAACTGACAATTCGACAGATGCCTCCATTTGAGCAAGGAGAAGGCTCACATGCATTGGCTGAAGGAGAAAATACAGAAGTTTTGACAATATGCATTTGTGTATTGCTGTTTTGAGAAGCTTGTACTTTCTTACCACATGCGCAGATCATTTTCTCACATCTTCCACGGACTTAAATGCATGCATATCTTTCAACCCAACTGCAACTTAAAACTTACTTGTACTTAATTTAAGCTTAATTTGCTCCCCTTTTCCACATCTTGGACTTACCAAGCATAGTCTGACAATTAGTTCCGGTATATTGTGGTTGGCATTGACATCTGTAACGATTTTCACCATCTTCGCATATACCTCCATTGAGACAAGGTGATGATACACATTCATCTGTAAACAAATATGAGGATGAAAGTCATACACATCACCAAGATTAATTGAATAATATTATTTCTAACCCTCTTTGTCCCTAAATCTTCAAACCCATTAAATATTGGCACATGGATTCCAGTTTTTGCACGGGGTGAGTTTTGAAAACATGTTGGTTGCGTTTATCGGAACATATGAGAAACGTCGGTTGATGTAACATAATTTTTTACACTGTCAATGAAAAATATTTGTTTCGCTGTCATTAATTTCAGACTCCAAGGAAGGGACCAAAACCTGATGTCCTCCACATAGTTTATTTAGTCAGCCAGTCAGTCAGTCAGTCAGTCAGTCAGTCAGTCAGTCAGTCAGTCAGTCAGTCAGTCAGTCAGTCAGTCAGTCAGTCAGTCAGTCAGTCAGTTAAGTACAGTTTTACGGCCCAGTTTCCAACCAGTTGGTTCAAGTCGAGCCGGCCACGGGCTTTTTTCCCTACTCCATTGCTTATGCGGAGCATCACGCGCAGTATGTTCCATGTTCAGAGTCTTTGGTATGACTCGACCTGGGAATCGAACCCGGATCCTCCAAACAAGCAGGGAGCGTCCCGCTGTATCTCCCTATTTTGACAGAGTGGAATAACTTTCAAGAGATTTTGACTAAAATAAATAAACCTGAATGCCACCCACAGAATCATACCGCTGGTACCGTGCGATTGAATGTCTTCCAATGTGGATGAATACATTGTGAAGGTGAAGCTATATGAAGAACTGCAATTTGTGAGCAGTTTTTTATGTAAGATGTGAAACAATTTAGAGGTATGCCGGATATTTTACAGCGCTTCTTTAAACTTTAAGATTTTGAGGGAATCTGCTTGATTTCATTAGATAAACAGTCCAAGAGCTGGGTTCTCAACCAGTTAAATTGGTGAGCCTGGCGAGTTTTTCAACTTCACAGAAAATTTGGCCAAGGTACAGTTTAAAAATTTTGTAGAGTCAAAGTTTGTTTTGGACTGTTGAAGTAGAGCATTTTTATGCACGCGTTCGTTTCTCATAGAAAATTGCCAGTGAACTTTCAAATTAGTTGACTGTCGACGAGATTCAAAGAGTCACAGTACATTTCCTTTTAAATGATCTATTTTCATCGGTGAACCAAGATGCACCGGACTGTATAAGCTTTTACTCGTGCCTGTCACTAGCAACGAGCACATATCTCCGTCTGGTGAGGATTTGAAAACCGTCAGGAAGTATAAATGATGTTGACGTTTTCTCTTTGGTCGGAGATGGTCAGCATAATATGGTTAAACGCAAATGGCATGGGGTAAAAATAAGGTAGCCACTTGAACCAGGGAGTTGCTAGAACAACTCCCTGCTTGAACTTCAGAGCCTTACATCGACGCCGCTGTAAACAAACACAAGTAATTCACCTATAATTCTATCCAAACAAGGACCATGATTTCATTCGTACTTTGGAAGAGTTGCTGTTAGGTGCGCAAATGGTGGTACTGTCAATTTGATTTGCAACTTGAAGTCAATTACTCAAATCTTGCTTTGAGAAGTTTCATAAATTTACTCTTCACTTAAATAAACTGTCCATGATTTGTCCCTTCTACTCGTCAGACCTTTCAACGTAGATGTAGTGATCTTTACAAACTGACTGGTGACCTATTATTCTAATTGTGTCTTACAAATTGCCGTTATATGGAAAACTTCGTCAACAATACTTAGAGAGTTTGGCCTATCCTTTTTTATGACAAATGTGTCATGTAGTCCCTAAAGGGTTTAGTGGAAAACAAAAATTATTTGCAAACTAATGCATTACAACCAGTACTAAAAGTATCTTTGGAACAATTTCATTTGTACTGAGAAAGAATCTACCCTTTCATATCACAAGCTATAGCAGAATCAAAATCACATTGCTTTTAAAAACAACAGCAAAGTTTGCGTGAAATACTTATCAATTAGAAAATCTACATACCTATAGAAAATTTTCTGATAATAGAAGTTAAATCTTCTTGAGGCGTCATAAAGCCTTACGTTTCAGGCATGAGGAGGCATGAATTCAGTTCACTATTAAACGCCTCGGAGTTATCACTTCAGCGAAACATTACCACGAATTATTTTCTAATCATAGATTTTCTAAATATCACTTTCGGCTGGCATGATGACACCAGCCTATCAAAGTAGTAGTACCCTGTTCATATAGGCTAAAACAAATTCAGCGAAAAAAGGGTTTTGAATGCATTCACTTTGTGAATATTTTGGTAAATAGTGCAAGACTACCGTTGAAATAGGATCCAACTGCACCGGAATTTAAACAGAATTTTTGTACAAATGAGAAAGATCCTGGTTGTTCGTTCATGGAGGTAGCTTTGTGCTATCCTACCGAAGTAGTAATCACCAGCAGTTAAGTAAGAACAACACGTAAAACCCCTTGTGCTTTCATTCTTTATTTTACATTTGTAATTCCCGCTCAGTGGGTTGGATGCTGTAGAAGATGCCATTGGTTCTTCTGAACTGCCGTTAGAGTCGGCAAAAAGTGAGCACCTGAAGCCATTTGCGACGCATTTTAACGAAACGTGAACCGTATTTGGACTTATCCCTTTATCTATATAGCTGCCCTTTCACAATCGTGTTGTTGTACCGTGAAATCCCTTGAAACTAACCGTTTAACAAACTACATTTACAGACTTACTGATATTAATTTCACAGTTCCTTCCATCAAATCCTGGTACACAGGTGCAGAAGAAATCGGTCTGCAGATCTACACAAGTGCCTCCATTCAAACAAGTGTTGGTTTGGCAGTTATTTTGTACTGATAATGAAAAGAAACGGTAATTCATAAATACAAACACACACTTACACACACTCATATATTATATAAACAAAAGAATACAAAAAATTGATACATTCATTTCAATCTATATTAAAATGAATCCGTGGAACTCGTTCAAAAAATTGGTCCCACATATATGTACCACTACTCCGCATATATGTATCAATTGATTGGCTGCCCAGGAAACCCCCAATTCAGAACGGGTTTATGATTGTTTAGTGAGAGGATGCTTTGGAACTACCGGTGGCATCTGTGCTCTTCATTTTCAAAATTGCCGTATCGTAACAAAAATGGGACAGGTCATGCTGGCGGGAAATTAAAGTGTACGGTGAGCGAGAAGTCAGAGATATTCTTTCTAATGCTGAGTTTATGATTATGTTAACGGAGTCTGGAGTTTGTCCTATGTGTGAGGTTAAGGGATATATAAACTGCATTTTAAAATAGTAGTTGAATAACATTACATGAAATAAACAACAAACAGAGAGTCCCTTAAAAAACACAGAGTCCCTTACAAATGGTCGACGGGTATTCCAAACAATGAAAGGAAAACATTCAAAATACAAATCATATTTGACGAAAAAAGGAATACTGGTTAAAGAATTTATGAAATTATGAAATTTCAGATCCACATAGGATTGTCATCGGAAACTTCTAGACTCTCAAAATTACAAAGTGACTACAGAAAAGTATTGCAGCTGTAGAGGATTTAGAACCTACACTGCAAACCAATGTAGCATTGAAAGAGTACAAAAGCAAAGTACAACTGACCTCCCTAGGACAGCCAGCGTCCCTAATCCCCCAGTGGGCAAGTTTAATACACCTTTCATCAATTCGCCTTCATATGTAACTTTTGCACGTTTAACTGTACATTCTGATTTCATTTATTTCTTTTATCGGATCAGTTCTTTTTGTATGTTTTTTTCAACTCATTGATCATGATATAAAATGTCATAACTATATATACAAAATAAAATTTATCATGATAATTAACAAGATCTACTTAGCTCAGGACAAGCGACAAATGTATTGATTATTTTCAAAACCGTCTTTATTTTTAATAATTTTTACTTATTCTTTAAAGGAATTAAACTTACTTCGAGGAATTTCACAGACGACTCCAAGAAATTGGGGAGGACATTGACAAAGGAAGAGTCCGATAAGCTCTATACAAGTTCCTCCATTCAGACACGGATTGCTTGCACATTCAACTGCATTTTAGAAAATGGTAAGCAAAATGTAAGAAAACTGGCTTCTACACATTCATTTTTCCAACACCTTGTGAACGTAGTCTATCGCGTACGTTTGTTCTGCGTGCTTTTGTGTTTGTCTGTCTGTCAATTGACATATCAGTTAATATTTCATTCTATTTGGTCTATCAGACTGTCCCTAAGACAGTCTGTGCCCTAAGTTCTGTCTTTATTTCTCTCTCATTTGTAACTGAATTTCGTTCAGCATGAAAAGTGTCGAAATTTACATGCATAACAACATCAGACTATTAGGAAGAACGATAGATACGAACTGGAAATTCCCCCAAAACACGTTGCAAATAAGACACCATTTGGCATAGTAAGTTGCATAGATGATGCTAGACAATGAGAGTTTACCATTACAATTAGACAGGTTGCTTTATGCAATAGATTAATTTCGGAAAGGATGCTTCATTTTCCCTAAGATCGTTTTCACACCTTAACAATTGTGTTTTAAAGTGCAAAGGGGTTTATGCTCACAAAAGTTATGTAATGATATGATAATTACTATTGGTATAAATGAACACAAATGAGTCTGGCGGCTCCAGTACTATTTTACGGGAAGAAGAAATTCCCAAATTTAATACATCAACGTACAACTGTACAGGAATACTTCTGGAACAAAAAAAGAAAGGATTTATTTTATTGAAGAAGTATCACAAAAGTGAAAATGTGTATATTAAAATTCACTGGCATATTTCACATGTTTCACCAGACTAAAAGTTTTATGGTAGATTGGAAACCTTTCATCAATATGATGTAAATACCAAAACACCAAATTCAATAAAAGCTAAGGAAATGCAGTAACATAGAACGTCTAACGGAAAAGGCATTTTCACATTTGAACACAAAACGGAACTTACAGAAGTGATCATTTAAGTGATCCATTATGAAAGCAAAAATTGAATGTTAGCACTTACTGATTTCTGTTCTGCAGTCAGCTCCTGTAAAACCCTGGAAACAGTCGCACAAGTAACTGTCTTGTGTAGGAATGCAAACACCTTGACCACAAGGATTGGTATCACATATCGGCAGAGCTGCAGGAAATGGATGGGGCATTTAAAAGTTAAAGGAAAAAATAAAATTGCAATATATTCAATCAATATATTATGATATGTAGTTTCCTAACATTTACTAAATCTTGCACTTTTCAAAACTTTATGCAATTGCTCGTTCTGTTAATACGTTGTGAGAAATAATTTTCATTAAGTGAAAACTGAAAACTATTTTCACGTTTTTGAAATGGAACAAATAAATTAAGTAATTGAGAATTTCTAAAACATGACACAATGCTGGTGGCAAACTGGAAAGATTATTAATCCTCCATTTCGCCATTTCGAATGAACCTTTATCAATGGCATTTTGAAGATCCCCGTCTAGTATATGAAATGACAAACAGAGGTTAAGATTTGAAACTCTGCATCAACACAGGGGCATGATCCCAGAATTGGTCATTTTCCCCATACCTATGCTGGTCTCACAGTTGACACCAGTGAAGAAAGGAGGACAGTCGCAGGTGTATCTGGCAGTTCCATCCTGACAAACACCGCCATTTCGACAAGGATTACTGCTACACTCATCTAAAAACAACCAATGATAAAAAAAGATAAAGATAATACTGTCATACTGATAACCAAAGTTGACAAAATAGGATATAAACATGATAAGTAGTTGCAGGTTTCTTTTTCATGGTCATAATTTTGCGCTATTGTAAATCTTTCCCTCCTTCCACATATTTGTAATTAGGTAAATCATGCTAACAGCCAAAAATGGCAACTTTTTCTCATGCATGAATAATTTCATCTTTAGAACGTCGTTCCTGAAGAATTAGGTAACTTCAAATAATGTGCCATTAATATAACCTGTCACAGTAGCCTAACAGATAACATAAAATGAACAGAAACTGTAAATTTCGAAAGGAATAACCATTTTAAACTCTCTCACTCTCTGAACACTTGTCATCTTAGCAACCTTTTGTACAAAAACACTTGAAAGAGGAGATATGTCGTCCAATATCTTAAAACCCCATCAATATTAAAACGGTCAACAAGTGGGATCAGTTGCACTCTAAGTTTTCAATTAAAAGGTCAATTTATAACAGAAACCATCAGCTGATCATACTTTTAAAAACCAGAAAGCCATATTGTCATATTGTCTTGAGGTATTGTGACAACAAGCCCTCCACGTCAATGGCCAGGCAAATTACTTTGTCACCTCAAATTACCTTTGACTTGCACCAAACCAATTGAGTTCTGTTTCTCAACATGATAGATCTATATACCAAATATGAAACGTGTCTGTCATTTTTATCGTAAGATATAGTGTTTACAAGCCATTTTATAGGTTTTCGCAGATTTTCCTCCACTGAACTCAAATGATCACCACCCAAAATTATAGCCATCGTATTCTCAGCATGAATAATCTATATGCGAAGTATTAAAAGTGTTGGTTATTCTCATCTTAGGACATCGTGTTTACAAGCAAAAGTGTCACAAACGCACGCAGTCACGTACATAATCATACACACACGCACACACGCACACACACATACGCGTTTCTGGCGCCTATCGGGGACATGCTCATTATACCAGTCAAGTGGGGATATTCTGTTTTTCCTAGTCAACTGGGGATAATCACAGGTCATAATCAAGGTGACTGGGGATCCTGAAAAATCTACACACACATTTTCACACAAATTCAAACAAAAAACATGGAAATGTGGATATACCTCAGATCAAACTGTAAAGCTACAGGCACTTATCTGACACCCCACTTTGCATTATTTTGGACTTTCTAAAACCGGGGATATCCCCGTTTCGCGGGGTATCCCCAGTTCTACTGTAATTTTCATGCGTGTATCCCCGATTGACCCCAGAAACGCACGCACACACACACGAAATCAAAATCACTTAGATTCTTTGCCTGCCAAAGGCGAGGGAATAATAATACAAAATTATTTTCTGCTTGAAATCAGAAGGACACTAGAAGTGCGTTTGCAACTTAAACGTAAAAGATGATGGCTCTTCCACAAACCTCTATTTATCTCGCATCTTTCCCCCTGGAAGCCAATTTGACATGTACAAAAGTAACGGTTGACACCATCTGTACAGCTACCACCATTGAAGCAAGGGTTGGACAGGCATTCGTTGATCACTACGCGAATACAGACAATGGTACATGGATTGTTATTATTGGTAGGTCTGTACTGTGTTTCTTGAAAAAAGGTCTAATTGACAGGAATTGAAATTACCGTGAAGTTGCGTACTGTTTAACAAGAATTTTCCTTATTGGCTAACGATATTCCTAATTCCCAACCTAATCCCTAACCCGACCAAAGAATACAATCGATACTTTACAATGGAAACAGCCAAATAGGAAACACTTGTTAAACAGTGCGCATCTACCCGAAATTGCTCCAAGATTTGTGTTCAATGCCAAAGTTGTATCACTTACATGTTCTGAAAACCATGCACTAGGGCCCGAGTGCCTTCTGCATTAAACTTAATTGTTTCCAAAATGAGACCAAGAATTTAAGTGGTTTAATTGGCTGTTCAAAAGGCACTTCATTAAAACTAAAAAGATACCTAAAGGTATAATTTTCCATTAAAATTTAAATCTCAGGAGATTTAAAACGAATCACAAATGTAGCAATCAGTGCCCAAAGAAAGCACATTTGATCCTCATGAAAGAAGGAGGTAGTAAATCATTTAAGCACACCACAAAATGGCAAATGCTACCTTAACTGTATCATGACATGCTTCACATTGCCACTGATTACAACCTGCTCTTTACGGACACAACCTAAGATTTTAAATTTTTCTTGCCCCTCTTCCATTGTTTTACAGAAGGTCAAGCATATTTGAATAGAATTAACTATTTCAGTGCAAATTATCAACAAAACAACGTTCTGAATTCAACGAAAGCAGGAAAAGTAACTCGCTATCACTTACGAGTGATCCTTTCACAAAGTGTTCCTGTGAATCCAGCAGGACACACACACGTAAATCTGTTGATGCCATCCTCACAACGGGCATTGTTACGACAAGGGTTGCTATTACATTCATCTTAAAATCAGGGAAGGAAAAGAAAATAAACTTCAAAACCATTGTATTAATGTTGAGACTGTCCCTGCTTATTTTATATAAAAAATTTTTTATTAATAAAATGAAATCTGAATTAATTTAATACTTAACAATACTTTTAGTATTAGACATACAATGTGTCTGGTATCAAATAAATGTACATTTTCGACAAAACTTCCATTTTACCACCCTTTGGAAGAAGGTTTTTTTTATAGAAACCAAAAACTGAAATCCCATCCTTTCAAAGAACTTGAAGAAAGATAAGGGGAGCATATAAAACCATTTCCTCAAAGTGTGAAGTCAATACCCGTTTCACGAAGTTTTAAATTTGAAATTCCCAATAAAAATCATATTTCCCAACAAAATGTGCAAATGCAATTTCTTTTATTTCATGGGTTGCCATAAAACTCATAAGATGGGATGTCTCATCCAATTCACCGTCTCTCATATGATGGGGTCCTTCAGTTTATGTGATGTCTCTTTCAATATGACACCTTGCTCTCTGTGATACCTCATTCAATATGAAAGTGCATAACTGTGGTACGTCATCTAAGGGTGATCATTTCATTTGCTTATTTCACCTTTAATAGATATATCTATATACACTGTAAAAATGGCTCAAATATATTGTAAATTTACAGAATAAAAATTAACGTGAAACATAAAGATTACAGAAAAGTTCTGGTAATAAATTTCCAGAACTTTTCTGTTATCCTTATTTATTTCTTTATTTTGTTGTTCTGTTAATCTACCGTACTTTTTTACAGTGTATCTTAATCGAATATCATGGTCCAATCAAAACTGGTTTCAGTCCTATCTAGACAAAAGGACTGGAAGACAATTGTTAATTCTTCTGGCATAATTTCAAAGAAAACTTACTAATATCTATGTTACAGTTAGTTCCTGTGTAACCAGGGAAACAATTACAGATGTATGTATTCACAGCATCAACACACTCTCCGTTTACACATGGTCTTGTTTCACATTGGTTGCCATCTATAGAATAAGGGAACATTATAATACAATTAAAAAGACGTTATTCAGACATGAACAAATGATTTGCAGGATGTTCAGACGCGTTGCATTTAATTCATATTGCTTTATCTACTACAAGACATTAGCAGTAATGAACCCTAACCTTATCTTAAAAATTTATGAGACGTTTTATCTTCATAGGGTTATTGTTAGAAAAAATCATTGCGACATGTAATAATGTCATAACTTCATAGCACTGCACTTACAGTAGTCATTAAAATTGAAACGTTCATCATCGAAGGCGATTTTGCAATGGGGCCGAGTGATTTGAGTGGTTGAATTAAAAAGCTTAAAGAACAGTTGTCCAGTCATTGCACAGCATGCAGTAATGACAGTTGCGAGAATGTGACCTTGACTTTGCGATTGCACGAGTTTTGTATGCAGGAGAGGGTACTTTTGGCAATCGAGCTAAACCAGAAGATCTTGAGTGGCAAGATCTGGCCAAGTGACCATGCAGTTTAGATGTAACATTATGTCGGCAGTAGGGGACATCCATTCCCTACGGGAATTAGAACTTCGCATTTCATTTGAGTCATGCTTCGTTATGGTTTCCTTATCTCTTCAGTAAAATTGTTACGGTTAATAAATTGTTATCTTCTCTTAGCCCATAATATTCCAACCTTGGCCATATTTTCGTTTTCATCCATTCAGAACCTCTTCAGTCCTTCAGATATTTTACAAGGACAAAATTTGATAAAGCCGAGTCCTAGTGTTTTGCCTGCAGATAACTACCCAGAAGAAAGGGCGCAATAAAGCATGAAATACTCACCAACAAATACTTCACACTGTACTCCAGCGAAGGAACCTTGACACTCACAGAAGTAGCCATTAACTTGATCCCTACAAATCCCATTATTTCTACATGGACGACTGGCACATTCATCTGTTCAGACAAAAAATAACCTGGTTTTGTAGTGTCAACGACTTTCACACTGAAAATTTAATTTGTTTTGGATTATCTAACACTCTAAAAACTTCACTGACATTCCTCACAAGTTTGTACTCAAAGGATGTCGATCCCAATTACCTACCAAAACTTGAGCGACTTGTATTTTTTATTTTCAACATTATGATTAAACCAAAAAATAAGAAGAAATTCTGCAAACTAATTTACTTCTAGAAATACTATGTAAGCGTGGTATCTTAATTTCACTTTTAAAAACCATAAATTAAATTTGAATTCCAACAAAAAACAATGGTAACCCCCCCCCCCCCCCGCCCATCACTGAAAATCAATACGAAACCTTTCGGACGTTCCTATCCTGAGAAAAAATTTCTTTAGACACTCTGTTTAAGCAGGGACCTGTCAGGAAAGGAAAAACAACGCATGCTCCTACTTTTACCTATGCGCGTAGCCGCCACTTAAGTTTTGCATTGTATAAATCCTGAAATTCCGCCTAACTAACTAGGGATTTGGTATTGACGACAATTTTTTTTCGTCGTCTGCTACATCTTAAAGAGCTCCTCGGATGATTTTCCACCATTAGTTTTACATTTCAGGCCGTCAAAGAAAGCAAAATTTATTCAACTAGTGCCGCAAAAAGCCACATTTTAAAAGGGTACCGTGTTTCTCTCTATTACTTTTTAAGGAAAGATACATTATTCGCTATTTCAAGAACGACCCGGAATTGTTTGAAATATGATGATCTAAATTTAGACTCCCTTTGGTTAACAAACAGGTTCATGCCTTTTTTTTTATAAAGAAATTAGAATAATGATGGAATTGTGCAACTTAAAAGTGATTGACATTCATTTTATTTAAAATATGTGAAAACGTTTGGCATGTGTAGGCAGAACAAATATCTTTAAAGCAGCATCTTGACAATGGTCTTTGTTGCAGGATTACTGCAATTGAAAAGAATAAGAATTAAGTAGGAAAGTCAACAAAAGTCAACAATAAACATAAAGTAAACTGTAAATCAAATTTCGGTACTTGAGGAGAATTTAATTATTTTCAAGTACATTTTGTCTGACAGATTAAGTCAATGTTTCTCCTTCCTTCCTTTACAGCTCGCAGCTTAAGGGTAATTAATATAATTAATTCTGTATGATAACAGTAGATTAACCGACCTAGTTCAGGAACTTTGGTTTGATCAATCTGACCGAGTCTAATCCATATGGGGCCAAAGGAGACGATTTTTCTCTGACTTGGGAGATATCACCTCTTTTGCAAAGCAATTACTTTGTGAAAAAGCAAAGTCAGTAGCCAAATTTTTTGACTTTAATCCGGTGTTCACAAGTAAAACAAACACACAGTATCACCATAATAGATACAAATACGTCGCCGATTGATTTTTAAAATCAGAAAGAGATTTATGCTAGACCGTCATCCCTCTCCTGCTAAGCCGTTAAAGTTAAGGAGGTCAAAGAAACCTTGATGTCAATTTTTTACATATCAGGGGTACTATGAAAATTGCAAATTTATTAAAACCTAACGTCCCTACGAATCGAAAGAGATGAAGAAATGTTTCTCGCCACACGGCAACTAACTGATCCCATGAACTGATTCATTGCTTCCAACTTGGCCTGAAGGATTCAACAGGATGGAACACGTATGCCTTTCTTTACCGAGAGGGAATCACCCAAATCCATATAGCTCACTTACTTATATTCATCTCACAGTTTCTTCCAGTGTATCCTGGCTGACACTGGCATGTGTATGTACCAACTCCATCAGTGCATGTTCCACCATTAAGACATGGGAAATTGCTGCACTGGTTGCCTTCTGCAAAATATAGACAGAAATGTGTTCTCATTATTTACAAAGTATGTCATTTGAATATTAACAATGAGGTAACCACCGATGATGTTTTTGTTACGGTGATCTGTAGACCCTGTATGATCTTAATTTGAATTGAGTGTAAATACGGTTGCGTGAGTAGGAGACATATTGACTTTTTTGTTCAAAGACTAATAGTACATTCAAACAGAATCAAAACTATAAATGTGCGCCTAATCATCGAACGTGTTGAAGAACATATTGTAAAAGCCAGGCGCGTAACAAGGATTGTGTCATGAAGGCAGTTTATGTGTCATGGGGGAGGGGGGTTGGGCACAAAATAAGGGAAAAGTCTAAGGATAGAGAGAAAAACCGCTTTTTTATATGTTTGGATTTTGCATTGCAAGGTTGGGTCATGGGAGGGTTCCGGACCCCCCCCCCCCCCCCCCCCCCGTATGACCAAGGTAATGTATGCTTGCCTCGTGAAAACTCAAGTTTTGGTCCAGTCCGTTGCGGTGGATAGCTGTGTTGTTGT
The DNA here is from genome assembly GCA_037179385.1 of Holothuria scabra. Classification (NCBI taxonomy): domain Eukaryota; kingdom Metazoa; phylum Echinodermata; class Holothuroidea; order Aspidochirotida; family Holothuriidae; genus Holothuria; species Holothuria scabra. The sequence goes on along the minus strand of CM074184.1, from coordinate 17,177,201 downwards.
CCCAGAAGTGTACTAAGCGTTGAAATGAGATGTGTGCTTTTAGCTTTTAGAGGGTCTTCAATATGGGTAATATGTCTACTCAGTTAGTTACTCGGTAAGTCATTCATATAAAGGAACAGTGAGCAGCAGTAGAAAAAGAAAGATAAAAAACAAATTGAAATACGAATGAAAATGTGAATAATACATTAAACAGTAAAAATAACAGAATTGCAGAGTTCTTTTTACTTTCATTCTCCCTTTCTTGGTAAAAAATTCTATACAACTGTTTCTTCTCTTGTCGTATTCAGTTCGGGAGATAACCTCTTTCGGGTGAAATCAATTTTCACCCGATCCGGGGATTATAATATCTCCCACGATGCATTGCGATCCTACCGCGCAAATTCAACGGAGATAATGTTCAAAACAGCCTTGCAATTTTTATCGATTTTAGAAAAGAGAAATTCTCGTATTTCAAAAACACTCTGTTGATAAATAAGCTTCGTTATGTTTGGTTGTTCACCACGCCGATTTTGAGAAATCGAGCAAATTTTGCTACGTTCTTTGTCCTAAGCTTAATTAATAGACTCCACGCAGCCCGCAAGTTTTGTACACCATTTTTCACTTTAAGGTGTGCATGTGGGTCGTGTCAACACATGTTTGTAAATATGTAGTTGGTAATTTCGTTTTTTATGTCTAAACTATTACCTCACAATTGAATATACACATTTTTTGAATAATTGAATATAAACAATTCGACGACTGTGAAGAGGGAGACACAAAGTGCTCATAAATATTCATACCGTTGAGACAGGCAAATATTCCCCAATGGCGGTAATACTCATTTTCTCCCGAAAGCGGTTATCTTCCGAACTGGTATTCGATCTTAAATTCTTAAGGTATGTATAACACCACCAAGAATTCACTGTTACAAGATATTTGGGCTTCATTTACTGAACATTTAAAGAAATAAAACCTACTAGGCTCAATGCGTCATACTAAAATTGGAAGTAACTTGGCATGGGCACAACATCGAAGGAATCTTTTACTCAATGTCTTCTTTTATCTCAGTATGGTCTATCAATAACAAGTGTAAGAACGTGAGACATTGTAGGCTAGTTTTTAACAATAGGATTTTCACGACTTCACATTTTCATGCTCCATCGAACCTACTGACTTGGTTAATCCTTCAAAAGATATGTTATTTCTTAGGTAAAGTCAACGAACGTTTTACTGTAGTTCTATTTGCCTGCAATAAAGTACGTTAAAAACACTGAAATTTTTTAGAGGTCTCCGATGGCACCAACTGATACCCTTATGTATAAACCTTACTTAAGGGTACATCAAAAGATTAACAATCAGGTGGTTGAGATTAGTAACAACATCTATGAAAAAATTGAAATATGGTTATACTTCCAAAAAGGCTCTCTTCCAGGTCAAGTTAAGGCCTATTAATTCTACCAAACGTCGATGCTTATTAAATTCTTTGCTATTTACAACATATATCATCGATATCAAACAAATACTAAAAACACTAAGTTGTGATAATGATTTCCAATTAATCTAAACAACAACATGTTAAGTTTTTTCTGTTGCAGTCCTTACCAATTTGACAAAGGGACCCGGAAAAGTCTTGTGGACAATTGCAAATAAACCCGTTGACTTGATCTATACAGTTACCATTGTTGAGACAGGGACCACTGAAGCACTCATCTGGGAGGTGAAAGAAGTAAAACGTAAAAGTAAAGGACACAAAGCTGAGGCGACAGGTATGATACAAAGCTGTTGAAATACCTCACTCGACCTACCATCATGAAATAAGAATCAAACCATGTATTTGCTTTAGTTGCTAGATAAAAAATTTAATGCAGTTTCATAATTCCAACGTAAACATGAAGGTTAATAATGTTCCATGTTTAGATTTAAACTTTAGAATTTATCCATTACACTGCTACACCAACAGTCTGTAAAAGCTAAAAACTTATTTCCCCAATCTGGACTGAAAGGGTGGAGTGATAAATGGCTAGTCCTCTCACCGTGACTCCAAACTACAACTTTTGTAGTATTCCTCAGAAATTATCAACTGGGGCAGCTCTTTATTTGACATCAAGTTTTAAAATGCAGAGTACTGAAGCTTACATTACACAGCCTGTACTGTATCGATTGTGTTTTGATTAGACATTGGCGTCTCGTATACTCACCCTGGACCAATAAACAGATATTGTGCCTGGATGAGGATGACCTTTAAACGGTTGTGGGAGGGGCTTAAGTATGTAGGTTAGGAAAATTGGAACTGTTTGGGGGAGCAGTAGGCATTTAAGCAAAGGCAATGGCCTTTTGTGTCGCGTTTATTTATTAAAGACGTAGCTACTTAAGAAAAGTTACGTCAGATCTTTAAGTGAATAATATGTGGTTTACGACGAAAGCCCTTAACTTCTAGAAGCTAAGACCTTCTTACATTATGACGAAATTCAACTTATCTTAAGATTCTTACCGAAGTCAATCATGTAGAACGAATTTTTAGGATTTTTATAGTTCACTGTGTTATTATCGAAACACTGATGATAACGTGTTATAATCAACATATAATCGCTTGAAAATAAATATTGCTAATTCATGCAAAATGAGTGGTGATGAAATAACAATGGCTAGATTTGACATCTTACCTAAATTAATCTGACAAGTAACTCCTGCATATCCTGGTTGGCAGTTGCAGCTGAATGTATTTAAACCATCATTACACAGGCCTCCATTCTCACAGGGATTAGGAACACAGTCATTTCCATCTGGTTAGAAACAATATTATTGCAATAACAATAGAAGAGGGCTTTGGAAAAATAGTAATTTTTATCTAGACTACAAGTGCAGTTATGACAGAAAATGTAGCTGGCTGGGCTACATTCTGCAGCCAGAAATTGCAGTGAATGGTTAATCGCATGGAATGAAATGTTTGCACTCCAGTTACTTCAGGGAAAACGATTACAGAAGAATGCATTTTACAGAAAGCACTTGCAGCCAACGAGAGTTCATGTACACATGGAATACATAGTAACGTTACCTCTGACAAAAGGTTTGCATAACGACCACCTAATTAATAGATAGTGAAAGACAAACAAATTTCGCCAGATAATAATTTGCTCTTACCTATCAGGTTATCACACAAAACACCATTGAAACCTGGTTGACATTGGCAGAAAAACCTATTTCTTTCATTTAGACATGTGGCACCATTCCGACAAGGGTTACTCTGACATTCATCTAAACAATGAATCAACAATAAAGTTTAAAAGAGAAGTAAAACTTTTTTACAGGTATAGTGAACAGATCAACAACTATTTAAAATTAAGTTAAAAATGATTTTTTTTTACATCTTACACGTTGCATGATATATTTTTCTTTTCCAGATACAGCACTGAAAACTAAATGTGTGCTTAAAGGATTTTCCTTCTGATAATACAAAGAAATCTTTAATTTATCTTGTGTACCATTTTTCATTCTTATGTGGAAACGTGATACTTTCTGCATTCTTCTCTCTACTCTCTCAAAAAATCTGGATTAAGCTTTACCCATTCTGGGTACTTTTTAACCGAGTGCTGAGAACACATGATTCATGCCCCGTGTTGAATAAAACATAATCCAACTTGGCTGGTAAAATATTTCGCCCAGAAGTTGGTCAAAGACTTTACCCTAAGAAACATTGCCTAACCTGGCTGGTAAAATATTTGCCCACGACTTGATCAAACTATTCAAACAAACATTTTCCCAAAATCTGAATACCCATTTAAAGAACCGAAAAACTGCCCAACGTAGGGATCTGTTCAAATGAACTATGAATATGCTTTCCAGGGACGCTACGTCCACTAAAGGAAATCAATGATCTGACCAGCCTCACGGGCCTCAGACTATTAAAATCATTGGTAGTAATGTATGGCTCCATTCCACACTGGATGATATAAACATATACTTCAGATGATCTTAGCCATAAGGGCGAGTTGAGACACAAGGTTCAATCATTTTCTAAAATCCTCCCGACCCTCTGACAAAAAGCCCTTCGGCGAAAAAAAAACAACTTTGAACTGCTTCCGGAAGGAACTTTACGATACAAGACTTGATGATGACAGAAAAGTAAGTTAGCAATGAAGTTTGCAGTTTGAAGCAAGAAGCCCAATCGTGAAATTTGTAATTTTTGTTACATTGACTATGTGGAAGTGAGCCTTAGTTACTGTACACACATAGTTCTTTCGGTAATTTCTAATTTCGTCTTGATTTTTTACTGCTGTTCTTCTTGTAACTGTTTGTTTCAAATCCAGTCTTATTCAACCATGAAATCCTAATGGAGCACTTTTAGTTAAATGAATATCTCAAAAACTTAACCGATCTTATACTTATCATCTGATAGGTCAATTTTAATATTCCTTGGACAGCAATATTTTACCCAGATGTTGGGCACTTTGAAACGTGCTCAACGCCCTTTACCAACAGTGGGATTTCAGCTTATCTTTATTTAGCAAACAATATGGGTACAGTTGTGTTTCTGTTCGTTTGGCAATACTTTGCCCACGTTGGGCACTTTGGATTTTGCGTAACGCTTTTTACTCAACTGTTTTTAGAGTGTACTGGCCTGGTCATGCCGAGGACTTTACAAATTAAACCTACCCCCGTCCTTGTGCTCAGCAATTGGATGTTTGGAAAACAGCCAGCTAGGCACAACTGGTAACCAGTTTGTAAGAAACTGAGGCGAAAAGTTTCACCTAACTAAATTTAATTGAAACTGAATCTATTAGCCTCTAAAATATGCATGTGTGATTCGTATTAGTTTTCTGTCGTAAAAACAGAATGATACAACAAAAGGATAGAAAAAAAAAACAAAGAAAAAAGAGAGAATAAACTGTTCCTACTTATGTCAATCTCGCAGTTGATGCCAGTAAAGCCAGCGACACAGGAGCAGGAATAGAAATTAGTACCGTCCATGCAGTTTCCTCCATTCTGACAAGGATTAGAAGCACACTGATCAGCATCTAAAAAACAGTAAAACGAGCAATCACGACTAGCCTAAGCATATGTCAGATACATTAATCCCTCTCAATCGTTGCAGTTCCTTTCTGAAATTAAGGAAACCAAAAAAGACTTCTAAAACTAATGTTTTCTCCTGTTGTATAGGTTTCAATTTTTCTAAAAGGCACGAAAGTTCCTTGAAACTGCGGAGATTACAAAAGACTAACAGTTATCCGAGACTATTTCACCTAAGACATATAGTCTACACTTGCAGATTAATGCAGAATTGTGTCTCTTCGAACCACAAAACTATCCAATGTTTTAATTAGAGTAAAGGCTAACCAGACAGTCAAATATTTATGCTTTTTGATTACTCAAAGTCCGTCATGCAACTGTATACTAAGTATATCTGTTCCTTTTTATCAATTTTATGTCGGGTTTATGCATAGGACAGTACACACGAGTATCTAAAGGAAGCTTGGGGAAGCCCGAATTTATATCTCTACGAAGGGTAAAAGAAAACAATCATGTAGGTAACAGGCAAGCAAACTTAACTCAAAATACGATGATAATATACTATGGAAAAGGAAGAAATTTCACACGTACAAAGTGTAATGGCATGGGCTGCTGTTTCTAAAGAGGTCTTATAAATTTTCTTTGATCATGTTCATTATTTCAGAAGAAATCATTTCCTTCACTCATGACATTAAACATGCATAAAGCACTTAAATTTCATTCTTTCATGCATCTGCCACGAAAGCAATCAAACCGAGAATCGTTACTAAAATTATGTTTACTTGAAAACGTTTTTAAGTTTGTAAGAATTCGGAAGTACGAGTTGCTTTAAATTATTTACCCTTTCACTTACCAACAAGTACTTCGCATCTGGTGCCTTGGTAACCAGGCAAACATATACAGTCATACCTGTTGACACGATTTTGACATGATCCTCCATTCAAACATGGATTACTGATGCACTCATCTGAATGAGAAATAGTTTAACAATTGATAAGTTGTTGCATGAAGTAGGCGCGATTTCGAAAAAATAGATGTTGTCATTTACCTTAAAATTAATGATTGACTGAGTCATTTTACAAACCAAATCATTTAACAGTTAACATTAAATGTGTACCGCCTTCATTATGATTACTTGACACGTTATTTCGTTATTCCTTTCAGAGTAGGACTCCTATTTAAAAAAATCAAGCCTCCTTTATGGAAATGTCAAATAACCTTGACCCAGCTAAAAATTCTCTTCGGAACCCACTGTGCAAAAATCCCTTTGGACCCGAAAAGTTTCTAATGATATTTTTTGGTAAACCGCTCTGCACCAAATTACCATTTGCAGAAACCAAATCATATTGAAAACCCTCCAAAACGAATCCCGATTCCTGGAACCTTTTCTGTTAACGATGTTTGAACAGAGGATCTCAAAAGGAAATTTTTTTTTTTTTTTTTTTTGCTGGGGAAGAGAAGTTTTTTCACGACCCTAAGATTGCAAACAGCAAGGGACAGGCTTCAATAAATAAACTACAGTTACCATAATGTTGTTTACCACTTTTTGAATCTGCTTCTCCATAGGACCAGCAATTTTGGTAACAATATATATTTATAGGACTACATCACATTTATGACTACACTTGTTATGACACAGGCAACACTACTACATGGGCATAAAAGTAATCCATATCACTCACCAAGATCAATTTCACAGTTAGTGCCTACAAAACCTCCTCTGCAGCTGCAAAAGTACCTCATGAGTCCATCCGTACAGGTACCAAAATTTAGACAAGGTTGGCTGAGACACTGATTATCCTCTGATGATGTCAAATAAAATATCGTACTTACATCAATGGTTATTAATGAACATCCACTCAGAAACTGTTTTGATGTTCTCATAAAATTAATATTGCATCCGTTGGATCCGTCTAGAAAAAGTATTTTTCTCCATACAATGGGCTCCGTATAGTTATGATATTATTTAGGTGCAAACCGTGTAACTAAAGTAATTTCAGGAAACTTACACTATTACATTATTCAAGTCACTTTTAGCATTTTCAGAAACACATGAACTTATATACTTTCTGCCAGGAATTGAAATGCAACCAGCAACAAGTACCTTAATTTCCTTTCTCGGAATATGTCGACTGAAATAGTCTTAACTGTACTGCGCATGAAGTGCGAACTTTGCAATCAAACAGTCCCTCATTCCTATGTTGAGACTACGTGTTATAGCAAAACGATCAACACCAGAAGAATGGCACACACATTAAATGATGACTTCAAAATTTGTCTCTGAGTTTTCCTTAAATAATCAATATTATACATCTAGGATTTTGGACATAAAGTATTTAAGTGTTGCAAAACGACTTGCTCATAACTTTCGTCGTTAGGTTTTTACTTACCAATTTCACATGTGTCGCCTTGGAAACCAGTGTTCAAACAATTACAAGTGAACTGAACAGGGTTGATAGCATCTGGTTGGCATAAACCGCCATTTTGACAAGGATTAATATCACATGGGTTCCCTAAAGGGTGCAGAAAAATAAACAATTAGAAATGGGAGTCACAGAAGTAAAATTACGAATATTTGCGAGTTCTTCATTTTGAATATTTGACGTCTTCATAACGGCAAGGTGAATTATGTATGTACAGGACGCAACGCAACAGGACGCAATGCACAAAGTCCAACATGCCCGTGCCCCAAAGGCCAATGTATTGAACATACTAAATAATATCCCTACCAAATGTGAATATTGCTTGATTGATGTAGTGACTTACTCCAGTTGTGTAGCAGGTACTACTCGACTTTATTTACTCACTTATGTTTAATTCACATCTGCTTCCAGAGAAACTGTTAAGACAGGTACAAACAAACCGGTTGATGGAATTAGTACAGCTACCGCCATTCAGACATGGGTTGCTTTCACATTCATCTAGAAGTGATAAGAAATAGTAATTTAATAAAATATGAAGTAAATCAATAACAATAATACTTTTAGGGGAAAAAAACGACATTGTTATATATAAATATACATTACCATCATTCCATTGAGCAAGAGACAATAAAAGTAGTTCAACATTGGTAGAAAAAGGTCATGCAATGTAAGGAGAAAGAATTTTAAACCTTCTACGCTAGAATATTGCGTTTTAGAAAGTGTCGTGTATTTTAGAAAGGAGATTTTGTAAAAAATTAGACATTAAAAGTAATATCAAAGACATTTTTATAGATTTTGCAGTTTGGCCCTTCCAAATGAGCAGCTCTATAATATAAAATGAACAAAATATCATCCTTTCGTCTTCTTCACATTATCAAGTCACAATACAGCTTTTGAAGTATGATAATACCTGTGACAAGTTGTAATCAAATTATTCCACAAAACATACAAATTTCATGAATATTTGCATATTTATTCATACGTTATTGTATACATAATTTTTGGTACCGCAATTAACATTAAAGTTTTGGATAACTACTGAATTAGTTAGCCCATGTCATAGGCTTGCGAGAGGCAAGGCTGGGGAACATTATTTTTCACCCCATTTTTTTTTTCAACAAGATTTAAAATTTTGATCAGACATTTGAAAAGCAATGCGGTTAGCCATTTCAGATTTTCAGAAACGGCATGGTTTTAACTTTGAAGAGAAAATCTTAATCGATCCCAAAAAGAGAAAACGATATGTCAGGACAAAAAGAAAGAAACATCATAGTCGCTGTAAATCAAGTTTAAGTCAAGTTAAATTTACAGAATTGCCAGTGTATCTACACCTTCAGGAAGGACAAAACACTTGTATTAGTAAGCTTTGCTTCACGGCCTCTTGTTAAAAACTTCCCCATTTGGTCAAATATCCTGATTCTTTCCTAATCTTTCAAACATTTTCCGAAAAAATAGAAAAGCATCATAGTCAGGGTATCATATTCATGAAAAATCAAAAACATTGAAACTAAAAACATTGAAGAACACAAAGTCCCAACTGACCCAGTGTCTTTTTTTTTCAAACGTTCACTGGAAACCAAAGAAAACTTATATGCAAAGTAGCGTTTTCTTGAACAATAAAAATAATTTCAAAAATATTTGGAACATTCGACCAGCCTATGGAAATTCTCCTAAGTCTTACTTCATACGCGGAAATTACGCGAAAATACACGAGTACTGCCCATCCTGCCCCTACCACCGGATTTGGACAGAGTTGAAAGCAATCGGATAAAATAGTCTACAGCCTGAGAATGTCTTCCCATTTCTATGCCTAAAAGTCTTTTGTAAATCACCTTTTACCATGGAATTCGGCGTTAGAAGTAAAATTGCTTTAAGTCTCCCATGAACTCACCAATACAATAGATCTTGAATTAAGCGAAGATTCAAAACAAATTCAAAAGCATTAACATCTTTGCGATTCTATTAGGCAGCTTTCCCAAGAGATTCAAGAAAATTTTATCAAACGGTAGCGGTAAATTTTAGCTTGTACTGTTCTGATCACTTTCAAATTGCTGATCTTTTCGCATAAGTGTGAAAATGTTACTTTAAACTAAACTAAAAAATCAAGACTGTTTTTTCTATTAACATGTACGGTCAATGCCATTTTCGGGGTGTCTGAGGGGACCAACTTTCCAACATTCCGACATTTTCTAGAGGCAAACTGAAAGTGACGTTCTGTTCAGATAGTGTCTTGGTCGAACAAATTACTGAACAGAACATTGTAGACTCAAACAACATATTACAGTTATGTCAGTATTTGGAATAATGTTCATCGACAGCCTGATATTTCCATTTCATTTTCAGAAAATGGGTTCGTAGAAAAAAAACCCAAAATATATCACCAATTTGCATTTGACATCTTGGGACAACCAGTTCAAATTGCTCCCCCAACGGTGGTCAAGAAAGTGTACGGTTAATAGACTTCCCTGTCTCACAGCAATAGCTTTCTTATCGCTGAAATCCACATTTCCAAGGTGTCCTTGTTAGTCAATATACCCTTCTTACCAGTAAAGTAAACTCATCCCTTCACAAATCACAGATATTTCAATAGATTAACAAAGCTCAATACGCAAATCACTGAAAAAATTCAATCCCGCTTTTGATGTTGACCCTGCTCGATTTACGTAGGCAATGCATTCTGCTGGGATTAGCCAATTAACTGCATAATATGTTTGGTTATGCCAAACAGGCTAGTGATCCTATTTCATAATACTTGTACTAAGAAACAAGTTTAACAACACTTCAATAAATGATGACCCACTTGGGTGCTCTAATGCAATTCCCACAATCTTCCCACAATCAATGACGATTGTTCGTTCTCGAAGGCATTTCGAGAATTGAAAAACAAGGACGCAGGTATATGAAAGAGGGATTTTGAATTAATTTATATGAAGAGTAACCAAAGCCACAACTGTAAGTTTCATTGCTAATGTTGTATTCTTGGCCTGAAAGTCCTGAATAATAATGCAAAAACCAGTTTTCACTTTGCAAGTGTCCTAAAATTGAGTCATTGCAACATAGTATCTGACGTAATGATTGCCATGTTGAATAAATGCAAAATTAATATAAGACAAGTTTCCCTAAGTCATATGTGCTTAAACATGTATTTTTTTCATTTCGGCAGTGTCTTGGATTTGAAACAAAAAGCAAAATTTACTAATATCCGTCTGACAACGGTCACCGCTAAATCCTGGCAAGCATCTACACGTAAAACCGCCAACTCCATCAATGCATGTTCCTCCGTTAGCACAGGGATTTGTACCAGCACATTCGTTTCCATCTAATAGAGTTAAAAGGTAATGAAAAGTGAAATTGTAAAATAGTGGGTAATTTTTACTGCACTTGCCCTCTTATATTCATGTAGTCTCTAAAATACAAGGACGACTTTTTACGTTGTTCCTGCCCGTGGAGACGACGGATCGACTTACATCGTTCATAGATGTACTCACCATTTAACAAGACATCAGAAGGCGCCTTACATAAAATATATCTTCCCAATGATTTCATTACGTGTTCCGGTTTCCGTTTCACACACTAGACTTCCCTGAACCTATCGACAAATAAGTTTGATAGACATAGGAGTACTACCGACTGGAAGAAACTAGAGTTCTGGTATGCGTTTTAAACGTTCTGGATGAACAAAATTGTTTGGCCGTAAAAGACGGGCAGAAGAGTGAATCTTCTGGATCTCTACTTAGAAAGTAAGTCTCCAGAAGCATTTAAGACGACTTGTTTATTCATGGTCACTCTTTCAAAATAACGACCTCGGTCAGTATTTGTATTCTCAACTTGACTGCCAGATGTTGTCCACATCTTTCGATTAATTGTTACTCCGGAAGCATTTACAGTTTTATGTTGCAAAACAGAAAAAACAGCATTGAGATAACCATTTGGAAATTATGTGCTTACTACGTTAATGACTAATATTTTGTTTCGTAAAAGAACACCTTTTTATGATCGAAATTTAAACCTTTCATTTTCAGTAGGCATTAACTAAAGGTAGAAACAGGTAATTGGACAGTCTTGAGTTAAGTTTTAATGGGTAGGTTTGCTCCATTCAGTTGGAAAATTTGTTTATTTGTCTCCAGTATTCAACTTTTCTGACTTCAGCTTACCTGATACTCTTCATTGTCAAAAGCAATCACAAATTAGGAGGCATTGCTGAAAGATTCGGCATTCAAAGTTCAAAGTAATATAACGTGCATCGTACAATTCATTGGACTTTGAAAGAAATTTGTTTTCAAGCACTGTGGTACAATGTGTAAAACACGATAAAAATGCATTAAAATATTCTGTTCAGCCAACTCACCAACGAATTGTAAACAGGTTGGACCGGTGTATTGTGCGGGACATGTGCAGGCAAAAGCATTTACACCATCCATACAAATACCGCCATTATTGCACGGATTGACAGGTGAACAATCATCTATAAATAATATCCAATCAGAACAAAACAAAAGTTAAAAGGCAAGAAGAAAATGCATGAAACGGATGTTTGAATCTATTAGTGCTTTGGAGGTCCGTTAACCGATCAAGTATAACATTCAGCATTAATAACAATGCAGAGCACACACTTGAATGCTTTCATAGCATTTTCTTCTTGTCCCGCTATCACAGGTAGAAGTGTGAAAAAGGTATGCACCTAAAGATAGGTTACTGACAAAGAGATGTAGTCATTCTTACATATCTCATGTTGTTTAAGGATTGTTGCTGGCATCACAATTGCAAAAATATATGTTTTGAACTTTTTCCTCAGCAGTTGAAACAAAAGATTACCCATGCTTTATGTCACCTTGACAGTCTGTTAAAATATTAGGAGCACATTTTAGGTATAAAAGCATTTAAAAACAGCCAATATATTTCGTTTTATTATGCATAGTAAACAGACATCAAATCGTACCGATATTTGTTTCACAACGAGCTCCTGAATAGCCAGCAACGCAGAGACATAGATAACGTTGGTTTCCATCAATACAGGTACCACCATTTAGACAGGGATTACTCAGACACTGGTCAGGATCTGGAAAAATGTACGTAAAAGTAAACATAAATCCCTCTTACTCCTAACATTATTGTTAACTATTTGCACAACCCAATGTATTCGAAAACTTGATGTAACCAGAAATAATACTTTTATGATCCCATTTATGCAGCTCCAAAGCGATGAAACCGAAATTATTTAATCCTTTACCGTTGTGCTCCTGTCGGGGCATATTTGCGCGCCTCGGGAGTGGGCGGAAAACCGGACGTAGCACGCCCCGCATCAGCTTCCGTAGGCTATTGACCCCGTGACCTTAAGCTGTTGCCTCTCTCATTGTCGTGGCCGAATTTTCGGGTAGCTACTCGCAGTTTCGAGCTCCGCGTGAAACAGAAAAAATGGGTGACAGTCGCGCTCTCCGCATGGCTCCAAAAGGACCCAAACAAAGGTTAAGGTTTAAAGCCATTTAGAATGAAAACAATCCAGTTTTTGGCTTTCAGCTTTATCTTATAATGGATACTTGAATTTTTCCATTCATAAAACTAATCAAAATGTTTTAAACATGAATTTTTCTGTTAGTAAAGATTCATAAATTGTTGCCTAAGTTCGTTTTTCTTGACCATCTCTTTTCTTTTCTGTCCCTCTTCCCTCTTTTGTTACTTTTTTCTTTGTTTTCCTTTTACATATAAAAGGCAGCATGGGCCTATGCCTTGCACCATTGCCTTCAGATCACTTTCTGTGCTATTGGCTAACTTATCTGAAATGTCAGCTATATCCGTGCTTCCAAAATCAATTAATAATAAATATATATATATATATATATATATATATATATATATATATATATATATACATATATAAATATATATAAATATATATATATAAATATATAATATATATTTATATATATACATTTATATATATTTATACATATATATATATATATATATATATATATATATATATATATATATATATATATATATATATATATATATATATATATATATATATATATATATATATATATATATATATATATATATATATATATATTTTACTAATTCGGCACTTAGGGTGAAAGTTGTTGTTGAAAAGTCGACCTGAAGGAGAAAAATTTTGGGGGGCGAAATATAAGTTTCGCCGCAACGTTTCTACACACTTTTTCTATAGGAAAACGTAAACGGACAAGGACGCCCTCCTAGATTTACAAAGTACAAACAATTACTTCAAAGTTGTTAAATTTACGGGCACCTAGCTGTTAACACGAACGTATGGCTGGTCATTGAAATCACGTTGTTTATATTTTTAGACGTTATGGCGAATACTTTTTCTTATTTATTTCATTGTGATTTTTTCGCCCAATGTACGCGCAGATATAACAATTTCCCCTAAGGTGGGAATAAGCTTTATATATATATGTATATATGAATATATATATATATATACATTTATAAATATATATATATATATATATATGAAATTGAAAAATGAAAAAAGTTTCAAAAATGGAACTCCACGTCTCAAATTCCACCTTCTGCCCTGTGTCATTTACACAGTCCTCAATACAGATGTCATTCAAAGAAATTGCGAAAATACCGCATATACTTTTGATTTGTAATAGATTACCTTGCCTGATGCAAAATGAGTATCTAAGAGAGCCTCAGTTTTTGAATACCCTCCTAAAGGCTAGTGTTATTTTCCTGATCTAAAAAGCTATGTGACAGCCCTTTTGCAAATTTACATAGCTAAATGGAACATTAATGTACCTTAAAGCAACAGTAAAACAATGACTATCTTTTGCGGAAAGTGTATAACCTTGGAGCCAAAAATGATTGAGTAGGAGGTATTGTTTCTAAAAGTTTACTTCAACATTCATCTTATATATACGTACCAATTAAATCCTGACAAATGGTTCCAGTGATGCCAGCTGCACATTGACATCTGAATGAATTGACACCATCGATACATATTCCATTGTTGAGACATGGATTTGGCGAGCAGTCATCAATATCAATAGCACAGTCAAGACCTTGAAAACCTGTGGCACATTGACATACATATGTGTTCAAACCATTTATACATGTGCCACCATTGCGGCAAGGGCTACTCAAACAGGGGTTGGTCATTATGTCACAATTCTGCCCACTGAAACCATCAAAACATACACATGTATATGAATTGATTCCATCCATACAGTTGCCATTAACACATGGTGAAAGGGCACATTCATTAATGTTGGTCTGGCAAGAGATACCGGTGAATCCAGCTCTACACTGGCACTGGAATCCGCCAGGAACACTTGAACAAGTGCCACCATTCTGACAAGGGTTGGGGGTACAACGATCATCTTCAATTGCACAAGTTGGTCCACTGAAGCCATCAAAGCAAATGCAGTTGTAGCCATTGTCTGAGTCCATACATTGACCACCACTACCACACGGGTTGCTTAGGCACTCATTGATGTTAAATTGACAAGAAGAACCTTGAAACCCAAGCCGGCAGTTGCATGTGTATGAGCTGACTCCATCAATGCAAGTGGCACCATTCAAACAAGGCAGAGAAGCGCATTCATTGATGTCAACCTCACAGAAGCGTCCTGAGAAACCATCATTGCAAATACATTCAAAATCATTGTTCCCATCAACACACCTGGCATTGTTCTGACAAGGATTGGGTGAGCAGTTATCATCATTTATAGAACAAATAATTCCAGAATATCCCTGGGGACAAATGCAGATGAACGTGCCAACACTATCAAAACATGTGCCACCATTTTGACAAGGATTTGGTCCAGCGCAATCATTTACATTCAATTCACAGTTTGTTCCACCGAATCCTGTAACACAGTTACATTGATACCCACCTTGTAATATGTCTTGGCAAGTTCCTCCGTTGCGACAAGGACTATTTACACACCCACTCTGACGTAATTCACAGTTAGTCCCAAAGAAACCACCTAAGCAAATGCAGGAATAAGAGTTAATATCATCTACACAGGTGCCGCTGTTTTGACAAGGTTGCCCAGCACAGTCATTAATATTGATTTCACAATTGTCCCCTCTGAAACCGACAACACAAGAGCACCGGAAGCTTCCTGGGGTATTGATACAGGTGCCACCATTGAAACAGAGCACCAGGTTCTCCTGACATTCATTAACATCCAACAAGCAGTTTTCACCTGTCCACTCTGGTGGACAATTACATCGGTAGCCATTGGTCAGGTCAACACACTGCCCCCCATTCCTGCAAGGGTTACTGCTACATTCTTGGATGTTGACTGGTATATCGCAAGTGTCACCTTGCCAAGCTTGAGGACATATACATATGAAGTTTGTTACGCCATTGATGATACACCTACCACCGTTGAGACAGGGATTCGGGGTGCAAGGCATGTTAGCTGTATGTCAAAGGATGAAGAAAGTAAGAAGTTATTGTGTTGCTGTCAAATATTACCAACAGCGAGCAGGTGACGTTATACATTTACTCCCTGTTACGAATTTCACTGAACAACCAAGCAAATAAACGACCAGGTTAAAAATTAAATTTTACTGGACAACATGATTATGTCACTTGAGAATGTCCCGTGAAACCATCGAGTAAACAAAGAGGAAGTTAAACCACATCAAGACATGGTTCTGTGATTGTTCGGTTAATGGAACCAAGTATTAAAGGATCCTACGTGGGTAACTTTTTTTCTAATTTTGAGGAAGAAGAGAAAATAACACCAAGGGAAATAGTCCATCATTTCTGGGAATATGCTAGGTACAAATTTGCGTCTCCGATATCTTACATCTACCTCATTCAATTTTACTGTTTATTGTATGCAATTTTACATTATTCCATAATTTCAGTACAAAGCAGTCCCAAACTGATTTTTTTTTTAAGTAAAACACTTGAAAAAAACAAATCTAACCAAAACAATTGATGTAGTGCTTTTATAAAACTGTTTCGCCACACTTAGTTTATGATGGATGGTGCAAACTCTTATTCACCTTATTGCATTGAATTTTCATTCTAAAACTAGATCATTCCATACAGAAAATCAGCGAGCAGACGAGAATGCAAAACTTGTTTTGACATGCCATTCAAGGCATGCATTGACTTCACACATCGCTATTTTGAATGGCAACAGGAAAGGCGGGGGGGGGGAGAGTACCCTGAAGGTACAAGGTACGATTGTAGATTAATGATCTTCTCCCAATTGTGCATATCTCAGCTGTCTTCATTTTTCAGTAAATGTAGGTATTCGCTTCATTGGAGAGTCAAAAAAGAAATGCTGTACGTTTTAACTAAAGGTAACGTTCCGATTTTCCGGTGAGATAATTCTCTGCCCTTACTGAAATGTTCTTACACGTCTGTGCTCACAAAGGAGACTTTTTTGCAGTTCAGCAGATTATTGCAAAAATTCAGCCAAGGGAAACATACTTGATCACCAGACATTTGTGAAGACTTACGGGAAATATTTTGCGTTCTTCATGAGCGGCGGGTATATATATATATATATATTTTTTTTTTTTGGAAGTAAAAAAATTTCCAACAGACTGTATATTTTGCATTTGAGATGATTTGCCACACAGATGTGACTCACAAGATATTTGCTGAATGATAATCTTAAATTTCAACACAATACCTACTTGAACAAAATAACACGAATTGTTCGTTTAACACGAACTGTCCTTATGGATAATGAAAAATATACGTTTCGGGTCAGATTTTTTTTTAAAAAGTCTGTTGAACCAGATTATGTTGCGAATGATAAGTAAAGTAAGGTCCTAGAAGTATGTATAAAATAAATATAATTATTTAAATCAGTGTTTTCAAATTGGGGTGAAAGCAAGGTACAAGACTGTGTACTCTTTCATTTAAAGTAGAAGGGAGGGGATTCCATCATTATTTTTCAGGTGAAAAATAAAAATGCAAGCATTTTAATAAGTCTTTTGTTTTCAAATTATGAAACAAATTCATTTCTTTTCATCCGATGGGTGTTTCAAACTGGTGATGATAAAAATAAAACTAATATCAAAAGACCATGTTTAAACATGTAATAAAACATTAACTTGTGTTCTCAGTAACAAAAAACAAAAAATCCCATTGAATATTTTTTTACCGCTCGAAAGTTACCTCATTTCCCACTTTTAGAACCAATGATGAACGACTAGCTCCATAGACATAATCCACCATATTTGATATTAATTTTAAAAAATTCCCGGTCTCTTTATAAAATGTCGAACATTATTCTTGAAGAGAAATTGCACTTCAGTCAACTGTTTGTGTTGATCAGGAGATTGCCAAGTGTATAATTGTATGAGGTTACAAACCCTGCATCTCATCTAATTTACCCAATGGATAATAAGTGGGGGCTTTGAACCTATTTCAGTTCTACCAGTTATTACTGAAGTAACTCTCTAACACAAATTGAATTGAATTTAAATGCTAATTGTAGTTTTTGTTTGGTCCTAAAAAATGAACCAAAACGAAAACGAAACCATCTATAAAATCTGAATTGATAAAAGTTTCGCGCCTACTTTTGATTTCTTTCCTTCATCAAAAGAGAGATTCTGTATAATGTTTGTGGATTTGGTTAGTTAGTTAGATGGAATTTTACGGCCAGTTTCCAACCCATTGGTTCAAGTCGAACCGGCCACGGCCTTTTTTCCAGCTGTGGCTCACTAGCTTGTTTTCCCTACTCCATTGCTTATGCGGAGAACCATGCACAAGGGCAGTAGGTTCCATGAGCCTTTGATGTGAATCGACCTGAGAATAGGGCCCGGACCTTCCGCGTGAGAGGCGGATATGCTCCACCGCTAGACCACACACACGGTCTCTACAGTATTTGTGGAGAAAGTAATGAATTTCCCATTAAAATTATCTCCCAAATTATTGCAAAGTAATTTCTAAGGATCTTGAGACCTGACCTCTTTGCATTATTTACTATTCATACTTTCATTTCAATCCTGTTTTCGGTTATAAGATTCCTGTTGAATGAGAAATACCGTAGTTTAACACCCGTGCCGGCAGTGGTCTTAAATTTCCAGGTCTGGTACACCCCTACTTATGTTTTACTGTAACAATTATCCTACTAATATGGGATCAGTTTCACTCGCAAGGTAATTCTGGGCTTTGACAGTGAGCCTTTACGAATCGATTTATGTTACTGAAAACTAGACTTGGATTGAAAAACGAGATGTGAGAAATCGAGAAATTGTAAAATATCTTCGATTATAAGTGCAACATTACGTTTCATTATGCAAAATATTTAAAATCAGGCATACAAATTCATTGGTGTGGTAATCGTCCATAAAAATTGTATGCTTCCACCCTTGTCCCATTTATATTTCCTTTCATAGCATCAAAATATGTGACTACTCTTACAAGTGTACAAAATCTGGTTGAAACTTACAAACATCACATCTAGGTCCTACAAAGCCCTCCTGACAAATACATATGAAGCTATTAATACGATCCACACAAGAGCCACCGTTCTGGCAAGGATTGCTAGAACACTCGTCGATATCTGAAAGTTAAAATTTAGAGAAATCACTGAAAGGCCAGTGTTAATTTCAAAACCAGACAGACGGAGTTTTACTAATTCCTTCCTAAAACGTGACAGGAAAAACTTTATATTTGCTTTTCAGCAAATGGATTACTAACACGACCTATAATTCAAATCATGTCATAGCATGACGCGCACTTTGCACACTCAAGCCCAATGTATACTCTACTGTCCACAAAATACCTAAGACCTGAAGAGAAATCTACCTCTTTACATAATTAATTTGTGTACCAAGTATAGGAAAACACTCATTGTTCCTAACATGAGATATCATAGGCCTATTTACAAACTCAATTTCAGTTCCTGGTACACCAATAAGCGAGTAAGTGTCGTCAAAACTCATTATCTTAGAAAATTCCATAAAAGTCATCGTTTTTGGCTGTGGTCAACCGACATAAATACCACGGCATTTTTTCAAATGAATATTTACATATGAAAAACAGTTTGAAATGAATTTAGACATACGAAAAACAGTTTTAAAAATCTTTCAAAATGTGCTTGAAATATTTATTGGTTAGACCAATCAGATAGGGGCAACCCTGGATGTACAGAATTTTCAAGCCATACCCTTATCTGTGCTCGTGCTTCGATGAAATGAATGTATTATGTTCCCTCACAGTTCAGTTTTTTATCATTGTTGTAAAAATAGGGGGATCTTTTGGAGATGTACCTCTTTCAAAATGTAAGACGTTTCCCATCCCTTTGCATACCGTACCTGTGTACAAGCCATTCACATGGATTTCTCAATTCATCCTCTGGTATCTAGGGTCGCACATTACCTTTGAACACCACCAAAAGAGAAAGGTTTGTTCCCTTTAAATGAAAATCAAACTCATGTACCACGTATGAAACTTTAAAAGGATTTTGTTTCTCATAATACGGACAAACACAGTTGCACACAAACCACTGATAAAGAATAAAAGTCAAAATGAACGAGGCATTGAATAATTGACTTACTCCTCTCGCAATTTAGACCTTCAAATCCTGGAGTGCACAGACAAGTTATGCCGTTTACACGATCGATACAGGTTCCTCCATTGAAGCAGGACTCTCGTAGGCATTCATCAAGGTCTGAATTCAACAACACGATTATGCACAGATTTAAAATATATTGCAAATTAAACAATCTATGGGATATATATTCTCAAGATTTCCTAAGATGGAGTTACTCAATGAGATAGATTGCTCATGTGGGGATTTTTTTAATTAACGTCGAAAACAAGGAGAATCATAAAACAAAAAATGAAAAAGTTACGATAGAAAAGAAACATGTTTTAAGCTCCTCTGGTAATCACAAAAGACCTTTTTCAGGAAAGAACAGCCCCAGAAATAAACCAATAAAACAATTAAATGTAATTGAAACATGCATTGCACTGCTAACAGTTACAGAGCAAAGGAATACTTTGTCATATCTTTTCCTTCCTTGTAGATTTACTTGGCACTGACCGTTTTCACAGTTGACACCATTGTATCCTGCAGCACATAAACAGGCATACCCCAAAAGAGTTGACGGAGCATCAATACATGTACCACCATTGAGACAAAGTGTTGATGTGCAGACAGGGGATTCTGTAGAAAAAAAGAAGCAAATAGAAAAAGCCTTAAAAGAATGTGTTTAAAGTAGCTTTTTTGTAGTAATTTGGAAAAAAAAGGAGATACTCCTCTTTTTAAATGGAATGTAAGCAAGTGTCCTTCAAATTGACAGACTCTAGTTAGACTTTAACATAAATCCCATATCATTTTCGAGCGTTCCAAACGTTTTGTGGAACTTTCCAACACTTTTTCGAATGTACGAAAAGATTTTGAACGTTCGAAAAGTTCTTTCTTACTCCCTCCTTTATACCACGCTTTCTTACCATCAGTTGAAACAGTGGTAGTTGCGAGCAGATATTCTTGGTTGTCTTCCCCTGTAACTTGAACAACAGCAGTGAAAGTAGTGTCTGGGCGAAGATTTCGGAAAGTGTACGTAAGTATGTCTGTTGCATCATCATGCGGGATTAAGTCACTTTGGATAAGTGTGTCACCCTCCAAAAGATTCACTCTGTAAAATCCAACGTTCGCATTATCAGCGATTGCATTGAAGGCGATAGTGACCTCGCTGTCTGTGATGTCTGTAGGTGATGCAATGACGTTTGCATCTACAGAGAAGCATGAAAATCAAACGATCAATTTAATAGATAAAAAACAGGAATTGTTTTTTCTTTTCATGTAAATAAAAAATACCATGTCAACTAAATGGGATAATATATCAGCATTATGATAAAACCAAAAGCAAATCAGGTTAAACTGAGAAACAAGACCGTTGGTACATTAGGGACACAGTTGCTTCAGAACTCGGTAAACCACATGTTAGTGAATAAGGCATTTAGACAGGGACCCTGGATTACTTTCAGTTACCAAATGCAACCTGGAAGCTAGCCACGCATAATCAAAGATAAGGATTAAATCAATTTTCTCCTTTATAAGACAATCAATGTTCCTCTTCGCTGATGGTAGAAAGCAGAGATTAATCACGTTTGTAAACTTCAAATTAAAGGACTTGCCCTTGTTCTTATGTAATATTATTGAAATACGAATGACCTAACTCGATGTGATGCTTTCAATGTTCCTTAACAAGTATGGCCGTCTGTTCTATGGATATTCGTCGTGAGGTTTTTTTATTGAAAAAACTACCAATTTGAAATGATGGATTTCATGTCCTCCATATTCATTTCTCACATAAAAGCAAACTCAGTATAAGCAAAACCGGGGTAAACGTCCAGGTAATCCTCTCATACTTAGCAGTAGCTGACGGTCCTGGATATTGAACTGCTTTTAGGTTTGAGGAAGTTTGATGATGCAGGATACGAACACAAATGACGACAGTGGTACCTAATTTTACTTTGCAAGATGCACAAATAGCTCAATAGTTTTGAAAACCTAGGATGACGTCTCACCAATTCTGCAAAAAGGTCCTTGCCATCTAGATGTACATACGCAGTATGTTATACCAAATGCCACGGCACACGTACCCCCATTGAAACACACGCGGTCGTTGCAAGAACCGTCAGCTGTATAAACACAATTAATTATACGTTGAAGAAGAGATTGATTTCAAACATGGTACAACAAGCACAGCTTGCTCTCATGCAAGGTAAAACAATTTTAAGTAGCGGCGTATCTTTCCTACAAGTTCTTAACTTTAACTTCTATAGATATGTTCACATTCCTACAAACATCATGGAAGTCGGAGTTATAACAAGATTAGGAGTGTGATTGGCATAGATAACTAGTTTTCTAAAGTCCTCCCTACCCTCTGGCAAAGAGCCGTTCGGCGAAACCAAACTTTAGCTGACTCCCTAAGAAGCTATTACGTCCACTGAAGGACAAAACGTGACCAACCTCTCTGCCCCCAGATCATTTACATTATTAGTCTGTCATGTATAGCTCCATTCTAGATTGGATAAAAGAACAAAGGCTACACATGATCTTAGCCAAAAGGCCGGATGAATCTGATGGATACAATAAAACAGAGACTTGTGTTAAAAGTGAATGCCATGTCAACCTTGTTACCGGATGAAGTGTTGCTATAACATATTTTGAAAATCCATTTACCCAACGATGTAAAGCAACTAGCAATATTTTTATATCAAGATAACTGGCAAAATGAGAATAATATGCGTAGGCAGTAATATGACAGATGTGGGCAACGTAATTCTAAACTGTTCCTCTCTAGACCCCGCTACGTCAATTTTTATGAACGGCTGATTTGTCAGGCAGTTGGATATGCGCAAAAGCTGTGTGACGTCATTTCCGTTTCTCGATTGTGCTTTGCCATATGATAGCTTTTAGCGATATTTGAAGGTACCAGATCCTCCTGGCTTGTACAGTAAATACTGGAAATGATATCCTACCATTTACAGTAATTACTGGTACGTGCAATAGTCTCAGAGCAGTTATTACTGGAAACGGTCTCCCATCCTGTAACTACTACTAACTACTGTCCATGATTTGAGAATCGGCTGTTTAACTTTTGTTGGGTTGTTGCCATTCAAAAATTGGTGAATATATCTGTACCGATTTCAGGCTTCTTCGGTTACTGTAAAAACTTTACTTCAGGTAGTTAGTGCAGTTCCTTTAAAAATCCACTTCCAGTAACTTTACACCTAGTCTAAGCGTTTTATGGATATGCACTGGGCAGTCAACCGGAATGTTGCTGAACAACTTTGCATCCGTATATTTTGCACACTTGAAGATTAGGTGGTACCATTCAGTTACAAACTATACGAAAAAATCAGTAAAAAGTGTGTAAAGGTAAGGCAATCTTACGTATTTCACAAAAGTTGCCACTGAATCCACTTAAACATTGACATTGCTGAATTGCTTCGATGCACCTTCCATTGTTCAGACACGGATTGTTGACACAGAAACTGAAGAGATCTACACAAAACAATATGAAAATTAACGTATATATTTTAACAGAGCAAACTTGTAACTATGTGGTTCTGATTATGATTTTTCATTATTTAAATATAGCCTACATGACAAAAGTAAATACACACACATGTCACAGAGCCAGAAAACGCAAATTGGGCATACAATTACTTCATCCGAATAAGCCGGTTGTGACTGCGCATCTTTTATGTGGTTACTTTGTCTTGTTTATTTAAAGGAGAAGCAGTGGCGTACTTCCAAAATAAATACATCACCAAACGAGATGATTACCCTCTGGGAGGGAATAACTTTAAAAACAAAAACAAAAAACAAATAATGCGTTCTTATTCTCATTTAATAAAAAATAAATAATTTTGCGAAGTTATTCCACAACGTTGCTAAATTATTTCTTGGGTTATTTAATCTCTATTTCCAAGACTTATTACGGAAGAACCCCGCTCCAGGAGCGTGGGATTTTCCCTCCGGGTGCTCAGCTTTCCTCCCACCTGACATTAGACTTGCCACTAAAATCGATTGGCCAGCCGTCAAAGTTGGTTGGGCCCGGGCTGAAGCACCCTTCGGTGGGCTAGATCACTAGGCATCTTCGCTCCCCAGGGATGTTGTGGCTCTTGCCCCAAGCGAAAATTATTTGGCGGAGTTGCTGTCTACCACTTTCCCCCAACCTGCACACACTTTTGAGGTAAATTTTTTTCTTTCCTTTTCTTTACAGGGCCAAATTTTGTCCAATGCCCTTCCATTTTCATTGCATAACGTTCCGTCTTTCACACATTCTAGAGCGCACAAAATTTCATTTCAGGACCAGTGAAAGTGCAAAATTTCAAGAACGAGGGGTACCCCCTCACCCTTCCAGGACGAAAATCATACTTTGGACTTTGGGCCCACCTTGGAAAAATCTCATATTCGCCATTGCCCTTACCCTAGTTGCAAAACTATTTGTCTTGACACTTCAATGGATACTAATGCAAGATATAAAGGATTATTGTTTACTTTAAGTTCCCTTTAACCATCACCAATCGGCGAGACAAAGTAAAACAAAACCAATACAAGTAGCCATTCAAGTGAATTTAAAAGTCCATTTTGGGGGAAAAGCTCGTTTTGTTTTTATCCAAGTAAATTAGCAGCAAAGTTGGTGTTAATTTTTTACAAACCGGATGCAGTTTGGTCCTTCGAACACTGACACTTACTTGTTTCACAGAATGTTCCAGTGAATCCATCAGGACATATGCAAATTAACTGATTACTCCTATCAACGATACATGTACCTCCATTACTGCAGGGATCAGGATTGCAATCTGCTCCAATATCTACAGGAAAAGATAGAAAAAACCCACATATGACAAAACTAAGGGAAAATGCTTCTGTTCTACAAAGTACCTCCCCACAAACGCAAACACACAGTTGAATTCGTACCATGGAAAATTCCCACCGAACATTTTGCACCAAGCACAGTTTTTACGCTGGTAATTTTCCCTTAGATGATAGTAAAACCAGACAATTCAAAAAAATTCTATAGGTAGTACAAGGTAATTGAGTAACGGTTCTAAAACATCCAGAGGCTAAACGTACAAGGTGGAAACTACTAAAACAGCTAAAGTGATAGAACAACAGTTATTTAACAGCACTTATTCAACAGCACTTCCCAAGAAATCTTTGAGAAAATGTATCCGAAGTGCTACCGTGGTCCTTGCATGGGTACTGTTTGTTCTCACATTGAAAAATTGCTACACAAATTTTTGATAAGCGGTGTAATCATAATTGGCGCAAACATTAAGGGGTTTCATTTATTTCATAACTCTGATAATATGTTTAACATGTTTCATTAATCACTCATCTCTTGCCTTGATTTAACGGAACCATTTTCTATTGTTGCGTGACTACAATGCGGGGATTATGAAGGCGGTGTCCCATTACCACCATCAACGTACAAATGGAACTCTTTTGTTGCGTTGGTTTGGAATGTCACCTAAAATGTGCTGTTACTAGTTAAGGAAGTTTTCAGTGTATCTGTCGGTGTTTTCTGGAACCATTCTTTACTGTATAAATGATGTATTTGCTGCATAGGTCATGTATTTACTGCATACATATATAAGTTATGCAATTACTGCATATATACGTCATATATTTACTGCATGAATCATGCAGACTGTGCATAACGTTACACGACGGCATGAGAAATTGTCCTTCTTACTTTCGGTCTTCTTCTCTGCCTGATTACCTTTTATCAAAGGAGATGCAGATCACTTTACGCACACTTGATAAAGACACGTCTCATAAATGGATAAATGTTTCACTTTAAGAAAACTTTAAAATATCCCTTATAGATTAATTCGGTTCATTAGATAAAAAAAATTATCAAGGAAATCAAAACTAAATCTTACTTATTTCACAGAGTGTCCCTTCGTATCCGGGTTGACAGATACATAGGAACCGGTTCCCAACATCAATACACCTGCCCTGGTTAAGACATGGATTGTTCGCACAGTTGTTGATATCTAGAGAGATTATTGTATATTTATACATAAGACTTTGTTTGCATCTAACACGTATTTCAAGTCATCTTACAAAAGGGAAAACATCTGGTTTCTGGCTATTTGCATATTGAAGCCCCTCAAGTTGCCTCCCCCCCCCCCCCCGTCCCGGGACTTGCGTTCTACATTGAAAAAGGATAGCTGCCACTGCAGGGAGGCTTATTATTCGTTAAGTTTGCTTTTTTGTAAATACCCTGACTTCACTGCATGATTTCTGCTCTTCATGTACTAAAAATATTGCAAGAAAAGTTCAATCACACTTAGAATTTTAGAAATGGTGCTGGCCGGCATGACACACGGACAACCATATATGTTAAATGCAGGAGGCTAGAACACACTGTAAAAAGTTACGGTAGATTCACAGAACAACAAAATAAAGAGATTTATGTAGTTTTTGTCTTTCTTTGTTTTTTGTTCTGTCAATGTACGGTGATTTTGAAGCATTTTCACAGTGTATTGTTAGCCTTATTGTTCCCTCTATAAAGTTACGTAATTAATAGTTCCACCTTCTTGTTTAAGATTTGAGAGTTTTCTGTGCTTCGTATAGACAAATCTGGATGGAGTATTATGGTCTGATTTTAGTCGGCCATAACTGGGGTTCATCACCTTTTAATCTTTCTATTTCCTTGCTTACCTTTATCATGGATGGTTGTACACTACAGTGTATCTTAATTCTTCAATTCCACTCAATATGAGGGTTTGAAATTCACGTAGACAATAAATGAAGACGATTAAAGGCTGATGGACCTGACTAATGGCCACCTACATTCACTAAAAACAAGCGCTAATCGGATTCTTCTACGGAAGGGTCACTGTTGTATTTATTGCCGTCAAGCCAAGGCGGTGCACACAGTCCTGCTTTAAGGCAAAGTCAACGTCATTAAACCTTGCCTATACGTACAGAAGGGCCCTAACCCAACGCTCCACTGAGTAGAACAGTAAACAAGGGAGACGTAGGCCAGGGTGTCCAGGTTGCAATCAAAAAAAATTCGAACGAAAAATTTTCCAAAAAAAACGTTAATTTTGAGTACCAACGGGGAAAACCCAATTTTACTTTAGAAGCGTAGTAAAAAAGAATGTTAATTTGGCACCGAAAAAAGAGAATGAAAATTTGAAAAGGTAGAGAGAACTCGGAGAACAATTGTTTCTATTGATGAAAAATTGTGAAAGAACCTTTGTATGTATTACGATTGGACAGGGGAAAAGAACAAACCAAGGAGAGAGAGGGGGTTAGTGGAACGGAGGGAAAAGTAGGGCAGAGTCTTGTTCATACAATTTTAAAAAGTCACGTGAATTTTTACATTGGTCCTTTCTTTTGTGTTGTTACAGGCTAGTTCTCCGTACTTAACTTTGAAGAAAACTCGGGATTTACCAGGTTTGAAAGAATAGTTTCTCAAAGATTAACCCATTAAACATATCTCATGATAAAACTAACAAAACATCTAAATATTGAGTTTGTCGTGAGATTTGAAAGGATGCTAAATGGTGTTGCTTAATGTGAACGTATGATTCTGAAGAAAAGGACAACAACATAAAAACAACAGTATAAAAAGTCTGATCGTGCTAACGGTGTGAAAAATCCCTTTGTCGGGATTTGGAATACATCACCAATTAACAACTTCATTAGCCTACTTACTTGTCTCACAGTTAACGCCACTGAATCCTTCAGGACATTGACAAATGTAGCCATTAACTTGATTAAAGCATGTACCACCATTCAAGCATGGCCCTGTGATACAAGCATCCGTTCCTGCAGCATAAAAGACAACATATGAATGCAACACTCCTACTGCAATGTGATGCACACATAGCAGATAATAAAAACCTAAATCCACAAACTACTATCCAACACAAAACATGTCAAACTTCTCCCAGACTGAAATTATTATATTAAATAACATTTACTGTGACCTAATTGAATATATAGGCTATATATCTTGCATTCGTTATATTAAGACTTATTATCCTTCTTTATTCAAACTATTACAATGAGACAACCCATTATAAGATGGTAAGGATCACATGGAAACATGTTTCGCTGGTTAAAAGAATCCCCCAAAAAGGTTAAAGATTTTAAAACGGATAAGTGTATTTTCATCGACAGATAACTTATGTGGTTTCTGACCTTCATTTTCATAAATTTCAGCGGATGATACAAACATTTGTTAAAATCTCAAAACACCAAAAACAGTCGGTATTTTCAATTCCGTGTCTGGAGATAATTTAGATATGATTCAATTGTCTTCCAAAAAAAATGTGGCTCGTGTTCTCAGTCAAGATCCGATGCTTTAATCAAGTCAGTATATTTATTCATAATGAAGCTTGAAATTTTCATTTTACCAAAAGAAGGGTATACACACTCGCTACAGCATCAAGTAAATAAACAAATTCGATTTTGAATGATTTCCATCTTATCCAAAAGATGAAACCTTCCTACATATGATTCAAGGTACTTACTTAATTCGCAGAATGATCCCATAAATCCTGTAAGACATTGACATCGTGTTTCTGTTCCAACTGGGAAGCATATTCCGTTATTCACGCAAGGATTGTTAGTATCACATGGATTTTGAACTGTCATAAAAAATAATTGACAAAACGGAATATTGACCAATCCAAAAAAAACAGACCTGAACTCGGGGTAATTGATACGTGTCAGCCAACGTTGCGACCTTTGATA
This sequence comes from Holothuria scabra, assembly GCA_037179385.1. Taxonomy (NCBI): domain Eukaryota; kingdom Metazoa; phylum Echinodermata; class Holothuroidea; order Aspidochirotida; family Holothuriidae; genus Holothuria; species Holothuria scabra. Next base: position 17,148,577 of record CM074184.1, on the reverse strand, counting down.
CAGAACACTTATAGAATTACAAGAAAATAAAGGACCAACAAAGGACTAATACTACAGGTAAAGAGGAAAGTTAATCAAATTTAAGTAGAAATGTATAAGGAATGGTCGTTTACCTGTTTGACAGTTCGTTCCTGAAAAAGGTTGCTGGCACTGACAAATGTAGCCAAGTGGACTAGATGCAGTTTCAATGCAAGTACCTTCGTTGAGACAAATAGCGACTGTGCAAACACCTTTAAAAAAATGAGTTTAACTCGAGTTAAGCAGTTCAGGAAAATGTTATACTTATTCAGTGATGTAAACATGGTCTTTATCAATTGCAGCCAAATGGTTATTTGTGGATAATACACAGTTACGTTTTATTTAAAATGAATGAAATAGCATTTCACTGGAACCTTCTGATCTTAAGATGACAGCAAAACATTTAAAAAGGACGTTATTCTTTTTGGTTGTACTCAATTTCTGGAATCTACATATTTTGATAAAAATATATGCTCTATTCATTTTGCACAATTTAAGAGGTTGGATTGTTTTCCTTTAAATTAAATTTACAATGAGACTACAAAAACTTCCTACAGAGAAACTCAACTCAAAAACATACTTATTTCACAGCGGGTCCCAAATCTAAATATAGGGCACAGACATTCAAATCCTGCAATCTGGTCTACACATGTGGCTGCTGCAGGGCATGGATTACTGGCACATTCGTTGATATCTGGAAAGAAACCACAAGACACATATGAACATTTTAGGTGGTTAAAAACGATACCGACATAAGCACCTTACTATAGCTCTGATACTTGTATTTAGCAATGCTCTTGTATTATCTCAATGAAGAAAATAAAACCTTATGGCAAACGTTTTCCAAAGAAAGGTTTGCTCGAGAGAACTCAAGCAGTCAAAAAAGCACCGTTTGCAAAGCACAATTGCGAGTTTTCTTTTCTTTCGTTCTTTTTTTTATATAACCCGTTAAGCCCAAGTCACACTACAGCAAAATCAGATCCGATAACTATCCGGTTTTTGTGTGTTTTAGTTCAAATCTCCTCCATCCATTGTCGAAAAGAACAATTTGCCATCCTGTATAAATATATGATCGGTATAAGAATAACATGGAAATGAAATATAAACTACTTACTCGTGACGTATTGACAAACAGCTTTTATCGGACTACGCGTATCCGATGAAAGCTCTCTGCGGATTTGAGGTCACGGAATAATTGGTATAACTTAGAATTTCGTAGTCCTGCGATACAATTCATATATCTACACAGGCTGGCATTTTTTTTTTTTTTTTTTGTGTCTCCCGAACAAATATGGAGGAAATATTAATTTAGACTCACAAAAAACGGAGCGAAATCCTATCGAATATTGCTGTAGCTTGTGACCCGGTCTTTGGAATAAGTCCAGAACATTTAAGCTCATAAAGTATGTTAATATCGCAGTTTGTGCAACATTTCCAAGTGCGTTAGGGAGATGAGGTTTAACGGCTCAGTTTCTAATGAATTGGTTTACGTTTAGCCGACCATGGCTTTCCGTCTTTATCTTTATCTAAAATTTTTAACCAGAAAATGGTGTTCATACGAAAGACTCCTATACCTCGTTCACAGTTAACTCCTTCGTAGCCTCGCTGACACACACAAGTATATCCTCCCGCAGTGTTAGTTGCAGTGTTACATAAGCCGCCGTTTAAACACGGATTATTCATACAAGGACCTGCAGAACGATAGTTAAACAAAATTCCACTTATTATTTTAACAAAACTTGACATTCAATTCTCAAAGAAAAAACAGTTACAACATGTAAATTTTCATGAACGATTTTCAAATCATGCTTTAATGCAATCTTCTCTACCTACATATTTGCCTAAATATCTAAATATTTCCAAATAAAGTAGCGTATTTCCCTTCGTACAGCTTTGTCGTGGAAAAACTCCTTCGGTAATAAGCCAATTTTTATACCCTTCTGAAGATTTTTCTAGAAATGTTGTCATGAAATTTTGTTGGGATCGGAACGTAACAATTGTGTGGTAAAATTGACATTACCCTAAACTTACTTGCTGTTGTAGGTGAAATGGATCCAACTTCGAATAGGTCACCATTAATTATAGCATCCAAAGTGATAGGGTACACTGTATTAGGGTCCAAATTAGGAATGGTGAACGTCACACGACCTCCAACTGCTTGATTTGGAGGAATATCGTATATTTCCTCTCCTCTAGGAGTAAGTACAGTCAATCGGTAAAAGTCGATATCACCTGGGAGGTCTTGCCAAAGGACCTGAATGGTTGTTGGTGTAGTCATACCTGGTATGAGTCCAGAGTTTCTAGCTGTAAGGATGACAAAGGTGTAGAAAGGATAAAAGCTGGCTTTGTTTTCACTAGGTCTTCTAACAGCTCTGAACTTTTATCAAAATTATTTTGGAAGATTCTTCTCAACGTTCAAGTTCTTTATCTGTCTTTGACACTAGTAGTTAGATGAATCCTGCAAAAGGGAAAACAAGCTACCACTCTTCGAAATTCCGTAGGCGACTGAACATGCTTTTTATTGGAGGCACAAGTTTTCGGCAGCCGACATAATGGTGACCTTGTAAGGCGTCTGGTTTTGCGCGAAGCGCAAAACGCCATCGGCGTGGGATCCAGGGGCTAAACCACGGTAGGGGTCCAGGGGGAGAGGCCCACAGAATCTCAGCGATTTAAGTGATTTGATGGGCTCCAAATTGGTTGAAAGTCATATTCACATTAAGGATTCTAAACTATGAATTCATTTCAGGAGTGGGGGTGAGGTAATGGAAGAGAGTGGAATCGGTAAGTACTATGGCATTTGATTAAAGAGACTGAAAATACTTTACAGTGCTTGTAGGGAGCAAAGCCAAAATGTTGAAGCTACTCAAAATTGAACATGTGATTGATAGTTTGAGACGGGGCATTTTTAAGACATCCAAAGTGTTTTGGGGCATTTATTAAGAGGGAGTTCTATTTAAATGCCCAAGGCAATATGCGTGGGACCTGAGGCCCGCAACAGGACCCCGGAAGCTCTGACATTTTTGGCTTTTTAGGCGACTTCATGTAAGCAAACTAGTACCTTTGTGTAGGTATTACTAATTATCCTGGAAGGGACATTATTACTGGGGCAAATGTGCGTCAATGGGGCCAATTACGGGACTGGGAACATGCCCCTCGTTTAGTATGTTCAAAAGGTCCTGATTTGAGAAGTAGAAAGATAATTCGAAAAAGAAAGAAAGAAAACTTGCAAAACGTTTTGTTTAAACTGTTTGAAGGACTAAAAGTGAACTCTCCTACAGGTAATAGCCGAAATGTAACAAAAGCAACTTAAAATTTATTTTGGGACATTCAGCCAGTCTTAAGCCAGTCTTAAGTGTTTAGTTTTGAGGCAGTTCAACAGCAATCACAACGTTCAGTACTTTACATTATTTCCTGTTTATATGAAGACCCAAGAGGCTCAAATTAGGGAGTAAACATTTGAACACATGTTAATTTGCACAACGTACGTGAAATGTTTAAGTGTTCAATCTATTGTGAAAGAAAATACTTTCATACGCGTGCTACATGCTTGACGCGAAACGTAGAAAACAACTTATATTCAATGGAGAGATTAAATGAATATCGGCACCTTGAACTTCATACTGGAGTAAAACTTCTCCTAAAAAATGTCAGCAATTGAATCTTCAAATGTTCTCACAATGCATTTTTAATACACCACGATTCCAGTAGGGTTCAGGCATTGGTTAACTACAAAATGACGATATCACTACAGATAGTATGTGTCGGAATTCTATAAGCATCATTAATCGAAGTAAGAGGGTCGATCAGCTCAGGGTAAGGGCAAGTTTACTGCTATGTCTACAACTGTTTTAAACTAGGAAAGGTGGTAAAACATTTATTTATTTATTTAAATGAGTATAGTTTCTAACAACATAAGAGTGATTGTATTACAGCACACTATATGGACAGAACATACAAAAGCAAACCTAGATTTGCGGTTAAGAATTATGAAAGTCAAAGAGATTACTCACGATTTAGGCACGAGATTAGTACAACATAACTTAACCAAGTGCAATCTGAGTGAAGACTGTGATACTGACTAGAAAAAATCCTGTATGAAGGATTCTATCATATTTCTTTAATATGGTAAATTGAAGTCCGCTTAGACTTCATTGGTCCCAATCGTGTTCCAATTAAACTCTACACTCATTCAACGCCTGCGTAATATTTAAGCGTTTACTTACGTATTTCACACCTTTGACCTTGCCAGGCAGCGTTACAGATACACTGGTAGGAGTTGCCACCATCGATACAAGTACCAAGATTCAAACAAGGACCGGATATACATTCATTGAAATCTAAAACAAGAATTGATACAAAGTTTAGAAAATGCCTTGGGTGGATTTATTACTATTATTTGATTATAAAGGCGAATTTTTCTGATAAAGCATAACGGACAACAGATTAAAAAACGGACATAGGGAAAGGTAGCTCTACTCTTAAGACAAGAAGTTTAAGTATACCTTACAACCAGCATGTAAATGAGAACCACACAAATTTTATTCACTTGCTAGAAAGTATGCAAAGCACACGAATAAAAGTGACCTTCCTGTGCAGTCATTGAGTATGTTTAAAACCCTTCAGGCAATGAAACGTATTATTTGAGATTCAATGAAGGAGGACAGGTAAAACTCTGCTCAATGCCATAACACTTTTATGATGGGCTTTATAACATTTCGACTATATACAAATTTCATTCAATGATCAGAGAACAAGAGATTGATTGCCAAAGGAATAGTAGTAAGCCTATCAACTTTTGTATGGAAAGCTAATGCATTTACTAGCACTTTCAACACAGATCTCAAACTACATTTGAAAATGAGGTTCATCTTCTGCTACATCATATACAAAAGCATGATATGAAAGGATGTATGCAAGTAGCGTTCGTACAAACACTGTTTTTTTTTTAATGACAATCGGTTTTCATCCCTTGTTATATCCCACAGCCTTCAACCTCTAAAATAGTATGGTAATTTGTATTTTATTACTATACATTTACACTCCAAGTATAGAAGGTAGGTTCCCATAGTTCCTTTCATACTCATAATTCCTCACTAGATAAAACATATTTAAAAGCGTTTCGGGTTCTGTTCAATAGAAGTCTTACATGACCCTTAACTCTTATATCATGCATACGATAGAGGTCACCCTCTGACTCTGAAGTATCCACATGCCAGACATTTGTCTAGGCTTAAGCAATTTTTCCTCAAGTGACTGTTATTCATCTTTGATCTCTACTAAATACCACAACCAATAAAGTTCCCTTTCCATAACATAGAACATAAAAATGCCAACATACGGTAAGGTGCCCATCATTGCAATTGAGACAAACTGTTTACAAGCCATTGAAGGGGTTTGGCTGATTCATCTATTGTGAACTCAAATGACCTTTCACCTTCCCAAACAGCAAACTCTTTCATTTTAAAATGACATGTTTTTGTAAGAACATGAAAAGCTTCAATTATTTGTATCTTGAAATATCGTGTTTTACAAGCCATGTAAGCGGTTGTGTTGTTTAACCCTTGATGACTTCAAAATGACCTCTGGTCTCTTCCGTTCACAATAGTTTTCTTCTCCCCTATAAGAAGATAAATCTTTAGACTGAAAACAAAATTTACAGTCATTCTTACTGAGCGCAATACCGTGTTAACAGTTATTTCGTTTTTTGACCTGTTTTAAACTCAATTGACCTTTGACATCCATCAACAGCAATACAGTTCCCCCATTATAGAAGTCTTTATACCAAATAAGAAAAATGCCATCATTCTTACCTCCACGACTTTTATTTTACAATCAGCGTAAGATATACATTACATGCTACCATGAAGTGGCCAGATGGCCTATATATTCATGCCTTTTAATAAACTAATTCCTCACAAAAAATGAAACTTATCACATAGAGAGAAGAGTTACTCACCTTCATCACAATTAAGCCCAGAAAAACCTGGCAGACAGTCACACCTGTAGCGTAAAAGTTGCGTATTGTCATCAACACAGTTACCACCATTTTGGCAAGGATTTGTGCCTTCACAAATTGCTGTAATACAAAACAAAGAAAGTACATTCAAAAGTACATGTACATGGCAGTAATTGTCAAAATCATTCTAGGCATTTTCAAGCCAACGCAAATTTTCATCAAAATCGAACACTTTAAATACAAAAACGAACTCTGCATTGTCTTCTCATGAAGCAAACTTGATGTGGAGTTTCCAACCTGATGTTTTATCATAAAGTAAAAATATACATGATAAAGAATCGGTTAATGGTGAGAATTACAAAAGATTCCATTGAAAGGCACGATGTTCTTTACCCCCCCCCCCCCCCAAATGAACACGATCCCATATACAGCAACGACACGATTAACTCTTGTTTGTTTTTCTTCCACTAGAAGGGATCAACAAACATACGCGGCATGTCCATTGGTATGAAATTCTAGGTAAAAAGGAAATGTGAGTGCATATTAAACTACATATTTTTTAATTTTTTTTTTTTTAAAGGTGAAAACTCTTACTAGTTGACATTGTGGTGAATGTTGAGATGTCATATTGTTCATTGGTATCCGTAGTAACACTCAATACGATCAAGTAATCTTCTCCTGGGTCAAGGTTACTGATCGGTTGATTGAATTGGTTGTTCCGAGCTTGGCTGGGAAGTACCGGTACGGTCTGAATCAAATTTCCATTAGAGTCGAACACCTCAAGAGTATAAAACGTTATTGGACCAGGCACAACATTCCACTGAACAGTCACACTACTTGACGTCTGTACAGGTGTTGTAATTACAATGCTACTTGCTGTGTAGTTGACGAAAAGAAATGCTAATGTCAATGATAGCGGTATTTCATTTTATTCTGCTGGCGTTTGATTAATTGGAGTTTTTAGTAATACAGATCGACTTCTTAATGATAACGCAATGAATGTAAGGCAATGTAAATAGTGTTTTTTTAACTTGTAACTGCTGTTCATTCATGTGACAAAAAGGCTACGACTTTAAACTTTCGTTTTGCTCTAGTCACACTAAATCTTGAAAATTAAATTCACATTTGCACCGAGGCGCACATCGCTGCAACATACTATAATATCAATGGGCCCGAGACCTGTTTTGATTTCTCTTTGAAGTGCAACAATTCTCTCAAAAGGATTGGCTTAACGGTTAAAAACGCCAAAAAGAGCCCGAGGCGTTCCTGTATACTTAATGCATGTAAACCATTCACAAAATATTCGGAAAATTCGAGTTATTCTTCAAATCGAAGAATGACTCATTGGAAAGTTAATAAATACACAACGCAACCATACGATAGACCGGACATAAAAAGGGCAACTGGCTTCATTGCCCACATGTTCTCAAGAAGAAAGTAAAAATTTGTAACATGATTCCTTTATCATTACGCCATGACTTAATTGGGGTGCAGATAATGGAGTTTCTCTTGCTGTTTGAACTTGAGACGAACTCTCACCTGTAGATGAGACGCAGGTAGCTAGGTTTTGTGTCTTGGATAGTGAAAGTATCTCTTCTTACAGTAAAAACATGTTTGGGCTTATATTCACCCATGAAACTGTACGGAGGGGACTTGGCACAGAAGGAAGTCACCCAAAAAGACCTGTATCAAGGTAATCACCCCAAGAATCCTCCCGAGTACCGAAGTCCAATGACTACGGTCATGCTCTTAAATTAACCACTCAAAATTAATCTTGGCCTATGGTGTGTCGTATCTGCGGTAAGTGGAGAGACTATTCCACCAACTATCGGAGAGTTCGAGTTTTCAGAGTTAACGAACTTTCATTAAAAAAGATTTGGCTTTCATCTAGGGCTTTCAGCCAAACGGTTAGCTATGACGATGTCTGAAACCCCATGACAATGTGCACTTACGTATTTCACAAAACTGACCAATCCATTGTGCAGGACATATACAAAGGAATGTACTTGTCAAACTCTGACACTGTCCTCCATTACGACAAATAATACCCTGACATTGATCCAAACCTGAAATGGTAAAACGAGCAAACATTCATGGAAAGCGAAGCAATATCCAAGTAAACAATAGTTACCCCACGTAGTCTGCAGTCTCTTGTTTGGTTATACTTTACTGAACTATGGAACTATTTAAATGATACAGCAATGTCCTGCAAAGCTATTCTACACACCTTAGACAGGAATTCTTTTTTCGATAAAACTGTTATGATTCTGTGACGTGAATGGTTACAATTTTGAAAATGATGTTCAACGTTAATGTGTTTGATTAAGCTTCACTCTAAAAAATATTTAAACGATTTTGTTTAAAAATTAGGATACTCACGAAAATGAGTATTTCTACCCGAAAAAGGTGAGTACTTCAACTCAATTTGTGTAAAAGTTTGCACATATTCAGCAATTTGTGTAAAGTTTTGCACAAATTCAGTTGAAGTACTCACTTTTTTGAGTAGAAATACTCATTTTCCTGAGTATCCTAATTTTTAAACAAAATCGTTTAAATATTTTTTAGAGTGTTTCTTTATTGCGAATGTAAAAGTTCAATACTAGTACAGTATCACACAGTGTAAAATTAATTTTACGGTAAGATTATTGTGATACAGTCTAAGGCAAGCAGTAACTGTAAGATAAACACCAACAAGTATATTTTATTGTACACTGAACGGTTGCAAGCACCAGATAAAGTGGCATATGAGGTAAACTCATGCTTAATTTGTAAGTGCATTCAAACAAAGATTGAGTAATAATGTTTCTCATGTTCTGAGACTATCAGTATTGAGTGAATACAGGTTACGGCAAGTAGTGAGTGTAAGATGAACGCCAATAACTATATTTTACTGTACACTGAATGGTTGCAAGGACCAGATACAGTGACATTTGAGTTTTACTCATGCTTTCTTTGTTAGTGCATTCAACAAAGATTGAGTTATAACGTTTCTCATGTTGTGAGACTATCAGTATTGAGTGAATACAGGTTACGTCATACAGTGACTGTAAGATGAACACCAAGAAGTATATTTTACTGTAAACTGAACGGTTGCAAGGATCAGATACAGTGGCATATGAGGTTTACTTTTGCTTTATGGGTAAGTGCATTCAAACAAAGTTTGAGTTAAAATGTTTCTCATGTTGTGAAACTATCAGTATTGCGTAAATACAGGTTTTTAATGAAACATCCCTGTTCTATAAAATAAATACTGCATTGTGGCTTTGGAATGTAATCAAACTAATAGGTGGTTGGGTTCAATATTCCTAATAAAAGCTGGTACAGTTCGCGGATGAAATTGCAGTGAAACATTGTGTGAAAAAATAACGTTAACAATTAAACACACGGTAAATAACTATCTCACCCAAGAGAAACTGAATATTCGTGAATACTTAATTTTCTTCGAGACAAAGTGCATACGTGTACCTATACGATATGTGTACATGCGAAAGATGTACGCTTCTTATGTACAGTAAAGCATGGTAACATGATTGAAACAATCGACACGGAGTAAATTCACATGTTGTTGCTGTTTACAGAAAATTACTGTATAGAAACGAGTATCTTACTGTAAGAGAATGTCGTAAATTATTGTGAAAATTACAGCAATTTTTTAGAGTGTACCCATGTTCGGTTCAATTTGCCTGTACTACGTATAAGCCATTGGGTTTCGTTGCTATATCAACAGCTTCAAATATACCATTATACAGTCGCTTCCTAAGTATTCCACACAACCCGTTAGAATATAGTGACAATGCATTACCTATTTGGCAGTTTTGACCTTCAAACTGTGAAGGACAGATGCATTGATATCCAGTTACTGAAGACACAGAAGTTAAACACTGCCCTCCATTTTCACATGGGTTGGTGTCACAAGGAGCTGAGGAATTAATAAAATCAAAAACGTAAAATCATTAAAACCAATGAAGTTTTACTTCGTAAGAAGATTGTAATCCTCTAACTATACGATGGTAATTACCCCACCACACTCCAGACATCTTAATTCCCGTAAGGGGAGTAAAAAATGAATAGTTCTTTTTGTACGTCAATATTTCACGCAATGAAACTGTCCAAGGTTATCTATAAATTATGCCCTTGTAAGCATTAGCTTCCATTGTCGTCAGTTTTCATGACGTTCGATTATTATCATGCACGTTTATGTCTAACTTAATGTCAAAGTTGGAAGAAAGATAACCCAAATAACCATTTGTCTTCCTAATACTAACGGAACTCGTCTGCAGGAGACATTCAAGTAAAAACAGTATTGAAAGCCTTGAGCCCAGGTCACACTACAGCGATATCGGATCGGATTTGCGCTCCGATATTTATGAGCTTAACTTAAAATCTCCATCCATCTGGTCGTAAAAAAAACAAAATTTTGCCACCCTATGTAAATATATGATTTCTATAACAGAACTACTAAAATGTAAGTTATACTGATTATTCCGTGATGTCACATCCGAAAACAGCTTTTATCTGGTACGTGTTATTATAACGATAAACAGATGCCATTTCATACTCTATAGGTTTCACACCTCCATAATATTTCAGCAACACCGTACCCTTCTCAAGTTAAAACACACACTAAAAACTGTTTCCTATAAGATAGCACAAGCAGTATATAAGAAATCTTTAAAATCTTTTAGTTTACTAGTAACAAAGAGATTACTGATGCATGGATATGGTCAAGGGTGTAAGATAGATAAGGCAATTATGCCCTCAATGACCTTTGAGATCTTGCCTTTTGCCATTGGCTTTTCAAATCTTGCCACTCATCCTTTCTGTTCATCTCAGTTCTCACAAATCGGCCTCACTGACCTGACGTAACATAGCATCATTTTCAAACCTTTGGACAATTTTCACCTGAATACCTTGATGATATCCTCCATGGCTCTCAGCCATGTGCAGATGAACTACTGACTTTTTTGATTGTCTTGATTATAGATCCAAGTGTTCATTAAACCTTTCACCTATACTTCTTGACGTTTCACCAATGTACACCCCCTGGGGTTTGTCATCACACTCCTTACAAAATATCTTGTACACAACATTACTGACCTTACAATCTATATTGTTATCAGTAAACATGCATAGCTTGAAACTATTTTCCCCACATTTCTTTCTCCGAAAGGGGTTGGACTTCACCAGGGTCTGTTTGAGGGTCTGGCCTCTTCTTTCAACCACTTTAAGGCAAGGCTGCATGTCTTTAGAACTTTCCTAATATCTTTGGCCATGCAACTCCCACGGGTGGCATCAACAAACATAACTGTTTCATCACCACTTCGGCTATACCATGTTTTCTTTTTCATTTGTTTTTCTCTTTCTCTTTCTTTCCTATTCCAATTCCTAGGTCTGTACATTAGTTCTTTTCCATCCCTATCCTTCTTCACCATCTCCAGGTATTTCTTCCTTGCCCTAACATAAACTTCCTTTCTCTCATAACTGCAATACCCACTGTTTTGCATTCTATCAAGGTAAAGCTGTATGTGACTTTTCTTCTCAACCACATCTAGCATGTGTGAGTCATTCCTCATGACCCTAACCATATCTGCCACCAAACTATTGATTTTGTTTTTCATTTCAAGTGCTGAATTCCTGTGTTTTAGCTGTGTAGAGCTAATCTCTTTTCTGTAATATGAGTGCAGTATCTTTTTTGTTTGATTTCCATTGGTACGTCTGGTACCCAACCATGCCATCTGTTTATCGTTTTAATAACAGCTTTTCAGTCAGGGTTCTACTTAACATCAGAAGTCTCACCCATGAAGTTACAAATGTACCGTCATGAAAATAGTTCACATTCCTTTTCCGTGGTTCTCTCATACCGATCATATATGGCAAATTTTTGGTTCTTTTCGACAATGAATGGAGGAGATTTTAACTGAAACTCACAAAAATTGGATAGTTGTCCGATCCGATATCGTTGTAGTGTGACCAGGGCTTTAGTTCAAGTAATATCGTATATAGCGGACAAATCCATTTTGGGAAAAGAGGCCTTTATTTCTTATCTGTGCATAGGCCTATCATGTCCTTTGTTCATAAAATGAAAAAATACCTTTCTGGCTGTATGAGAACTATCTTACAAACATACAATTTAAGCTGTTACTTACAGTAAGCTGTCCAATTACTGCGATTAATTTTACAAAAATGAAAGCCTGATAAACCTAGGTGGTATCTATCAACAAAAATCCTACTCGTGCACGGACAATTATGTGCCGTGTATCGCTTTAAAATGCCTTCAAAGTACATTAAAAAGCAAAAATTTACTCACATGTTGTTGTAACATCGGTGCTCACGACGGAAAATGTTCCTTCTGGTGTTTCAATTTCTATTTCTACTGTGTATCCCTGACTTTGTTCTAAATTACTCTGCGTAAACATTACAACACCATTTGTAACATCATCCGGACTGAAGGTCTGTCTACCAATGGGGTTTCCATTAACGTCATAAATGGTAACTATATAAATATCGTTGGTTGTTGGAACAAATGTGATATCAATAGATGATGGATTAGTGATTACCTCTATGTTGGTTTGTGTGGCTGCAGGGAGAGACAATTCATATTGAAGTTAACTTACTGACATGATTGCGCATTGGTCTGTACATCTAGACAACATTGATTTAAAAAACGGCAAGGTGTCTGTTGCAGCTCAAGTAAATCTACGGTGCACAGTATAGTTTGTTTGGGAAGGGGGGCTGGTTGGGGAAAGTTACATGCGGTCACATGGAAATAAGTTGTGTTAAATATTTTTGGTTTACTTTGCATACCTGAAACGAACCCCTAACAGCCTAAGTGTGTAATACATCGAAATTTTTGAGACTCATCGATACTATAAGAAAAGGGTACTTAATCTGAATGAACCAGAGCAGTGTTGCCCCACATGACAGAGATGCATTCAAACATATTGATTATAAAATGAGCATGCAATATCAGAAATAGCTTAGATAGTCATGGGCTGGTAAAAGTTCTACGAGTAATCAACTTGTTTTCTCTACTCACGAACAGAGCATGTCGGTCCCGTAAACTGTCCAGTGCAGAAACACTGAAAGTCTGTCGGAGTATCAAAGCACGAACCTCCATTTCGACACGGATTATTCTGACAACTATCAACATCTGTTGTAGAAAGAGAAGATATTTGGTAAAAGCTAATAGGCTTTAAACATCAATGTGTTACTAACACTTTTAAGTAATGTTAAACCAGGGAGTTGCTAGTCTCCAGCAACTCCCTGGTAAAACTAGCTGAAAATTTAGGCTTTATATTGATAGCAGGGAGCCGTAATTTAAGAGGAGATTGATCAGAAAATTAAAATCCTGGCTAATGCTCTAAGATCCAGAGAGACTTTTCAAGATAAGTTACTTACTAGGCCAAAAGAATTACACTTTTTTCGTTATCTGTTATTTGATATTAATACGTTAGAAACTTCGTTCAAGTATATCAATCCTATGACAAATTGACTTAATCAGAAAAGGGCTTCGGCACGTAAATTGACAAAGTAATAAATTGAGAAGCAGGCCGCATCAAAACTAAAGACGACTGCTTAAATAAAGCACCACTAGTCATGGTGCCGGAGGCGGCACCCTGTGCGAAGCGTTAGACCTATCGGCTGGGTCGAGAGGCGAAACTCCGCTGGGGAGTCACGGGGGAGAATTTCAAGAGACCCCTGACCATTGGGGTATTTGTGGGGTGTTTAAGTCGTTATTAAAGATGGAAATTGTAACACAGTTAACACAGTCCACGGTAACTACAAGTTAAATTTTATCGGTAACAAAATTAGTGAAACTACTACCAAGAGCAAATCTAGCTGACAATTTTAATATAGGCGAACGGGGTTATTTTTGTGGGGCGAGAGCGATGTTTGCGTGAATAGCCTATTGGTAAAAAGCAGCCTAACATTTATCATTTTTTGGACGAATTGGTCCAACTGTTTTTGCCCAAACTGGGAGACGAGTACCCCTGCATCCCCTCTTCGTACGCCTATGGTTTTGAAAAGGGGGGCGTAGGAGCTGAATTATGGAGAAAACAGTTGATGTGTAGTTAAACGAAACTTTCTAGAAGGAAGATGCAGGTTCCTTCAGCAAGATGGAAAAGGCATTTCCTAAATGTTTTGGGACAATTGTTTCATTTGAAGAACATGGAAATTAATGTCTTTTTTGCCAAAAGGAGAATCAAGCCTTTCGAAATCTGGTAGTCACACTCTGACTGGTAAACAATTGTGTCTTTTGAAAATCCCAAAATTTCGGGGGCACACGGGTATAAGGTTTTCCAGTGGGGAGCGCCTCGAAACTCCAATGATTTTCAGTGGCGACTGCACTGGAAACGAGCCAATTTCATTTGGTCCTTCTACATTCACGAGCCTCGTGCAAATGAGCTTAAGACCTTATCTGTGCCGGGCATTTTCATTAGGATAGTCCCTAGAACCTATTGAAGTGACCAGATATAGCAACATGAAAAGTCGACGCACAAGCTTAAGTTGAAGTTTCATTTCACGCACCATGTCACTGCACTACGAAGTGATGGTTTGTCATACGGGTCGTTACAGAAGAATAGGTTTAAGCTGTTATCTGTGTCCCCAATACATCCTGAGCACTCCTGAGTGGATTTCAGAGATAAGGACGTAATTGTTTGGAAATGTGTTGTTGTGAGTGGCCGTATATTAACACACTGACACGAAGGTGGGAGGTTCAAGCTTACAACCTAACTCGTGAAAGACCGCTTTGTTCACTCTGTTTGCTTCAGTCCCAGAATGTAACGTTCAAGTCTCAATGTGGGTTTTTTGGTATGATCTAGTTCACATCTGCAGATAAAATATTTAGCGATAAAATCTGAACCGAGGGAATGCGCCCTAAGGACTGGCAAAAGGTCTCTTTGGCGAAGAAACAAGACCGACGTTACATGAAGCACATCTTATTTGAACTATTTAATCCATAATCTTGACGAAACGTCAAGAGTTACTTAGGTGGAACTATACGGATCAGTTTCTAACCCATTGCTCTAATTTGGGGTGTCCACAGCTTTTCCAGCTGTGACTCAAAGGCCAAAAGAGACACAAAATAGATAAGTCTATTGTGTGATCTTGGAGGTACAAACCTTATTTAAAGAGAGATATCCTTCCAAATAAGAGTTTGGTGCTCACAGTAAGCATTTATACTAACAAAGAGATTTCCATATGAACAGGACTTTTTCTCCTATATTTAGGTTTCATGAAAGCAACATTTCACTCGAAATACAGCCATGTCCATTGCTGTTTAATCATGTGAGTAAATTTTCTTCCCCAAGCTATCCTTTTCAATTGAAGTCATTATATCTTTTTACATGTTTCCATTTTTCGCTCTTCGCATCATGGTGAGAGGCAATGCTTATGGATAGCTCTTTTAGCTCAATTATTTTCTGTACTGCTTTTTGGGATTTTACGACTTTAAAATTAACCCTCCAAGTGAAGTACTTGACAAAAATACGTATCATGTGATTACTTATACCCACATTGTGCATTACTTTCTCCTGTATGCGGCAATGAGTCACTGTAATTGATAGTATAAATTAGGACACACAATTATTTTCTTCGAAACTTTCTATGGGATATCGTAATCAATTTTAAGAAGTGACAATTAGCGAAAGTTAGGATTGTCATACTGTTTTCACAATTGGTTCCAAAGAAGTTTTGCTGACATGTACAGGTGTATGAGTTGACACCATCTTCGCAAGTTCCGCCATTTCTGCAAGGGTTTATCTCACAGTCGTTAATGTCTGTTGGACAAAGCATAGTTATAAATATGAATAGAAAAGAATACTAAGACAAATAAATAAGTTGCCTAAAGCAGAGATACTCAAATTTTGCCACTTTTCTACGAAGGATGAAAAGGTAATACTAAAATCGTTTAACCATCCTCTATACCAATTGTATTTACATTGAGGTTTAAAAACAAAACTCCCTATCTTATGACGACAGAAAACAAAACAAAAAAAAAAAATTAATGAACAACTTACTTATCTCACAAAAGTCGCCTCTAAAGCCAGTGTTACAGACACACAGAAATCTATTTATCAAATCCAGACATTGACCATTGTTACCACATGGTTGAGAAGCGCATTCATCAACATCTAAAGAGAAAAGATATAACATGAATTAAAATTTCCTTACCATCCTTCTCTGTATAGATGGGACTTTAACTTACATATGTTACAGCAGGTGGAGTTGGGACTTTCCACTTGTGGTCCAGTATTTCGGATTCCATTTACTTAATGAACTTACTAAATATTATCAACAAACAAATCAGTATGAATAATTAAGTTCATTTCAAGTTTTGCTGATTTAATTTACTTTCAACGGACTGACATTCTTTGTCTAAATTTCTTTTAAAATATTAACGTACAAGAGGAAAAACACCACCCCGTGGATCTGTTCGTTCCGTCTTTAATCTTTAAGGTCAAACCCCAAGCACCGTAGGCACAAAATTTGTTTAAATACTTTTGAAAAACTTATTTTGCTACATTCAATTTTGGGGGAGCTATGCCTCCCAGGGTCTTATAAAAAATATTGGAGGGACAGGCCCCCTGTCCCCCTCCCCGCTTCCACTCCCTATGCTGTTTAAAACAAACCTCTAAGAGAATTAATTTTAATGCTTCCTCAGGTTAAAGCGGCCTTATTCGGTTGCGTTGTAACATGATATACTTATACTTTTACACCGCACAAGCCAGGGGAATAAGAAAAGCAGCCCGAACTGGAGTTGCTCTATAACTAGTTTTCCAAGCAATTACTGGGAAAATGATCCCCACTTGTTCATGTGCCTTTCAGTGAATGAAAGTCTAACCCCCTAACAACACCATATAACAATGTAATATGGGACGTAAATTTCCATCTAACCTGAACTCATACATACTGTAAATACCTACTGTACTCGAAATGTTGTTCAGCCGGGTCTATACTTTACTTACAACATCCCGACAGCAAGGGTTTTTCCAAGAAATCTGAGATTATTACCTGTCAGACAGATAGTTCCAGTAAACCCTTCTCTACAAACACATTCAAAACTGCCAACTTGATCGATGCAGCTAATTGCTCCATTTCTGCAAGGATTGCTTGCACACTCATTGATATCTAAGACAAAATGCAAAAAGGTTATCAATTACTCACTGACTGAGACCCACCTTAACATGGTGTGGCAGAACCCACAGCATCTATGTATTGAAAAGATTTTGAATAAAATGCGTTTGCGATGTAACCACAAAGGATAAAAAACAACTAAGAATTAGTGTATTTATCAGGGTTGCCTCACCTAATAGTTACCTAATAGTAACAAACAATATTATTTATTACATTAAATTATAATTTATACTAATAATTAAAAGTTTCGATGATGTTCTTCCATCAGCCCTTTCTCACTACTCACCTAGATGGGAATAACGACCCGCGCTTCAAGTTAAGAGTAATGACTATGCGGGTCTCCCCTTCAGGAAAATGTATATTTCTATTGTAAATATGAAGTGGAAGAATTATATTCCGAAAATGGTGCTAAAGATGAATCATCACTTTTTAACTTTAGTCCTCAGTAAAGTGCTTCTAAAACAATGGTAATTATTTACCTGGCACCGCATGAAATCGTTACAAGATCCGTATATGACCTGTGGGTGAGACCTCTTATTCTGGTCTATTTTGACGATAACTTATAGTGTATGATTTTATATGGGATTGCTTTGTTGACTCACCTATTTCACATGTCGAGCCAAGAAATCCCTGAGCACAAGTGCACGTAAACGTACTAACTAGAGATTGACACATCCCCCCGTTTAAGCAAGGATTCACTGCACACATGTTGACACCTGTAAAGGAAAGTAACTACATACAATCAAAAAACTATGTATGTAATCACATTCTACATTCATCTCGACATCTTTAAAGTCTCATTTTAATAACGTTGTGTCTGTGAGTGATGATACAGTAATAATATTTAATAAAAATATTTCAAAAAGCTCATTTTTCCTTTGAAGTAAATTTAAGTTCAACGAATAAATTTTTAAAGGAAAACTGGTTTTAATTCAATCTTTCATTTGGCGTCTTCGTGGCATGGAAAGATAACCTTACCATTAAGAGTAGCTGCTAAATGCAGATACGATTTACATATCTTTCATTTGGTATTTCAGTGGCAAAGGAATGTTTACCTAACCATTAAGTGTAGCTGCTAAATGAAGATTAAATTCACACGTATAGGTACGTATTATGAAATGATGTTCCAAAACTAGCATTAAAATTTGATTCTAAATAGGCCTATTAAAATGTTCCTCTAATGCTGGTAATAGATACTTGGTACCATAAATTCTTTAATACGCTTTGAACAAAAAAGTAGCCAAATCAACAGAATTGATATCGCGTAACAAAATTGAACAATTAATTGATGTCATAAGGTATCTTAAAGCTGTCTACAGATTGCAGATGTCGATGACATCTGTTATACGAGGCACGTGAACAACCTTTTGAGCAAGTAAAGTAGCAGGTTTGCAGGATATTTCACGCATTGTACACTAATATAAGCAGGAATGTGCGGCATTAAACATTTCTCAACTGGGGTATAATGGATACCCGTTTGATAAATACAGTGCAAATGTTTCTTTTTCAATTTAGAACAGCTTTGCGCCCTCATAAAAATATATAGAAACTTCTCTGTAAGGTTTGCGTTGGTGTTGTACCAGGGAGCTGTTACGGAGCCGTAATAGCTCCCTGGCTGTACAAATAGTTTTGAAATATCTAGACGAAGGGAATAGTTTTCAGAGCACAGGTTAGAAGCAACGCAAAATTTCTTTAAATCTGGCAGATGATTTCCCATATATGCGAATCATATTGTAAAATGTTGTTAGTTAGGTAGATGGAGTTTCCAACCTACTGAAATGTAAGTGCATGCTTTGTCCATTAACTAGGACCGTTGTCAGCGAAGCAATTGCATCACTTTTGTTGATGATGTCTGTTATACAAGGCACGTGAACAACCTTTTTGAGCAAGTGGAATAGCAGGTTTGTAAGGTATTTCACGCATTTTGCATTAATAAAAGCAAGAATTTGCGGCGGATTGATACCAACATGTACTAGAAGCTATTCTACCTACGGCCAGGATTGAAATAAGCTTGCTAGCACTCTGTACATGAACTATCACGTATAAGTATCGTAGCTATGACAGGTAGTAGTTATAACTGAAGAGTAAGGTTAAATAGATCATACTCTCCACGCAGAATCAACGTTTTCAACTCACTGTTTTCACATCTATCTCCATTGAAATTATTTGCACAAGAACACAAAAACCTTCCGACTTGGTCGATGCAAGTGCCTCCATTAAGACACGGATTGGTGGGCAGACAGTTATTTTCATCTAGGAGCAAGAAGAAGAAAACAGAATGATCATGACACTATGACACAAAAAGGGAAGTGCAATGACATCTTAACGTCTATAAAAAACTGAATGATTGAAAGTTACATTTAATAAGACAAAGGGTTATAACAACTCATTATGAACTGTCATTGGCGTAGTTCCAAAAAGGGGTGGGGTCCAGCGGCGCAGCTACAGAGGGCGAGGGCCATTGCCCTCTGGCTCTGAAAAATGAAAAATTCGAAAATTTCCCATTTGAGACACTTGTCAATTACAGTGTTGTTTTCCCAACTGATCGAGCATGAAGTTCCGAGTTCTCTTCAAAAAAAATTTCCACTTTTGTAGTTATTTGTTTCAAAAATCCAAAACTTTCCGGGTGCTTTGCGCGCAGCAATCCATAGTTGCCAAGAAAGTCATGTTCGCTTATTCAGTTTGGTAAACTTTTCCGAACTCTGGAATAACAAAATCACCAGATGATCAAGTGATATCTTCAACTGCAGGGCTACTTTTATGACTTTTTTCGTTAAATTCCAAATTGTCTACAACAGAAGCTCTTGACTATTAAAATGTCGTCGAAAAGCCTTCGATAACATTGTGTAGCAACAACGATGTTTGGCCACCGTGCAATCTCAGACTTCCCAATAAGAAATAGAGATTCTTCAGTAATTCCCGAATTTACCACATTCCCTTATAGGAAACCCAGCATCCAAAATTTTCTACAACACAAACTCCATATTTTCAAAAAATTGTTTAAAGAGGACGAAAATTAGGCGCGCTTCTCGTGCCGCAGTTACCTTCCCAGACAAATGGTGTTACCACTTAAAAAAATCAGAAGATTTGGGTGCTTGCTCCCTCCCCCTTCCCCGGAAAAACTAAGAGCAGCGTCATCACCATTGGTTTGGAGCGGGCGTACAAATAGGTTTAAAATTTTGTGACCCCCAGACAATCGGAAATGGCGTTTCCGTTGGTAATTAAAATCGCAGTGATTGTCATTTATGGCTTTCGCTTGCAATAATAAACTCCACTTCAATACAATATGAACAAATTGCAAAATGAATTAAAATTAGGTCAACCAAATAAACTGCATCTCTGACGTTGGATAAATTGGTCATGTAAAGTTAGCCAATCATTAACCAATAGGCTTTCATGTGAGTTTGTGTCAAAAGCTTAACGCCAAGAGTGATTGAGCCTCACAAGGTGACCGTAATGACGCATAGCGTGACCATCTGTTCGCATAGCGCATTGCGATTGACGCCTTTTTACCTCTATACTGCATGCGCAGAATTAGTATTCCCAGATGTTTCATGCTCCTGTTACTTTCAAGAAAACTTTCCCAGACACCAAAAAAGGATTGTGGACCGTGCATTTAAATTAAAATAATATACTGATAATGGGGATGGCCTCAATACCAACCGAAATGTAAATGAGGACTAAGTCCTTCCTGGGATTACTGTTATATTGCTTTTAATCATCAATGTACCATTTAACATGTAACGGAATGGAATTTAGCCCTCCCCCTATTCAAAATTTGGCCACGGTACTAGAGGGCGTGGTGACAGAATTATTCCTGACACCGTCTACTGTAGCCAAAAGACAGTCATTCACTCTCTCCTCATTTTCAGGTGTCCTGGCAACCCAACTATAAGTCGGGTGTAACAAATTGGCGACCCTGCCAGGACATACATGGGGGACTGAGTGGGACGACACTGTCATTGACAGTTGAAAGTGAAAAAAGGGGCTGAAGGTGGCCTTCCAGAAAAACCGGAAGAGCTTTCTGAAACCATTGAGACATTGAAGAATAAGTTAAAGCAACTGGAGTCGAAACTATCTAAAGAGGCTCGTAATGAGGAAAAGCCAGACTGTCACCCCAGCCATAGTTGGCGAAAAGAACTGAAGATTAATGGCCAAATCGGGAATCCGGGACAAAAGGATAAATTAAGCTTTGTCTCGCTTATTCATCAAATTGAAGGTGCCATACAAAAGGGATACCCTGAGAGGGAAATAGTGACAGCAGTTGTGAAAGCTGTAACTTCAGGGCTCCAATTAAGGTCTTACTTGGAAGGGAGGAGTAATCTCAGCCTTCCAGTGTTGAGAAGACTGCTAAGGGCACATTTCCAAGAGAAGAGTCCTACAGAGTTATACCAAGAACTATGCAATATTGCCCAAGGTCCCAGAGAAACCCCCCAGTCTTTTCTACTCAGGTCCCTGGCTCTGAAGCAAAGAATTTTGTTTGCCTCCCAAGAAGCTGATGCAGTGGTTAGATATGAGAAGTCACTGGTGGAAGCCATGTTCATGCACTCAGTCTCTACGGGGTTGGCGGATGCAGACATACGACATGAGATGAAACCCCTCTTACTCCAGAACCAACTCTCAGATGAAGAGCTGTTTGAGAAATTGAATCAAATTGTATACAGGGAAATGGAGAGGAAAAAGAAACTGCAACAAAAGCTACATTTTGTTGCACCTGTGGAGGCAAAAGAGGAGTCAAGTGCTTCAGAAGTCAAAGACACAGAAAAGAAAAAGGAGAAAAAGGAAGGGAAAAGTCTGTATGAGGAAGTGCAGCTGCTCAAGGTACAAGTGGCAGAGATTCACCAGGCTCTCACATCTGGCAGACAAAACCCAGCACCACAAACACGGCAGAGAGGTTGTCAGAAGTGCCAACAGACAAACAAAGGGGACACTTGCAAACATTGTTACAAATGTGGCAAATTTGGACATTTTTCCAGGGGATGCCGCCAGATGGGAAACGGACGGGGGTCACCCCTAAGGGACGAGGAGAACCCCGAAATGCTGTAATGTCCCAGAATTCCCAAGGTAAGGAGACTACAGATGCAAATATATGTCAAGTGGGTGGCAAGAGAATGGTAAAACTGGTTGGTAACTCGTGCAAAGTTATGTGCCAAATAGAGGGTGTGGAAACTGAGGTTCTTTGGGACACTGGTGCTGATGTCTCCATTCTGCCAGAAGGGTGGCTGAACAAACACTCGATGAATAAGTTGCCCAGACCAATCATTGAACTCTTTGATGGGTATACTCTTAACCTGACAGGGGCAAATGATATTGAAGTCCCATACAGTGGTTGGATAGAGGTGAATTTGAAGGTTGGTGATGAAAATTCTGAGCTGCAACCACTCACTGTACCCATGCTGGTAGCCCCAAGTAACCGAGAGGTCCCAATCATAGGAATGAATGTTATCCCACATGTCATAAAAGAAGCATCAGTAACAGGCAAGTCTCTAATGCCATCGATTCAGAAACTGCTGCCAGGAAAGAAAGAAAAGGCAATTCGTGCTATAATACATGAAGCACTGGAGGAAAAAAGAGACACATACAAATGTGAAACTGGAAAGAAAAATGTCCTTATAAAAGCAGGCCAGATGAAACTCATTCAATGCAGAGTCAGTCCAGGTTGGGAGAAAGGTGTGACAGTGGCATTCTTTAAACCAGTATCCTGTCAAACTTGGCCAGAGGGACTAGAGATAACAGAGGCAGTAGTTCATGTTGAAAGTGCAGCAACTTGCAAGGTGATGATCCCAGTTCAGAATAACAGTGGACGAGATGTTGTTCTACCTAAACGAACTCTACTGGAGGAAGTTGAAACAGTCAAGTCTTCCCTGAAACTCCCTTTTGACGAAGAGTGTATGGTTGTAGATGGGTGTTTTCAGGGGACAGTGAACTGTTGTCAGGTGCAACCAACAGAAGAACATGCCCAAGAGAAGCCCTCTCACCATGGTAAGGAGGAGGAAGATGTTGACAAAGATGGTTGGTGTCCTCCTGTAGACTTGTCGGGTCTAAACACAGAACAAAAAGAGATTGTCACCAGGATGTTGATTGAGGAAAATGGTGCTTTCTCGAAAGGAGATGGCGACTGTGGCTGTGTGCCAGATTTACAAATGACAATCCACCTCAGTGACACTACCCCAGTACAGAGACATTATTTGAGTATCCCAAGGCCGTTATACCAGGAGGTGAAGGATTACTTAAATGACCTCATCAACAAGGAGTGGATTAAAAGGTCAAGGTCTAACTATTCATCCCCTGTGGTTTGTGTGCGTGAACGAGATGGAACCTTGAGATTCTGTATATATTATATAGAACTCAATAAGAGAACCATTGACGACCGTCAACCAATCCCGAGAGTACAAGATATTCTCGATGGCCTTGCAGGGAATTCATGGTTCTCAACCCTGGACCAGGGTAAGGCTTATCATCAGGGATTTATTTCGAGAGAAAGCCAGCATCTGAAAGCCTTTACCACTCCTTGGGGCCTCTTTGAGTGGAACAGAATACCATTTGGCCTAAAAACGGCCCCAGCTGAATTTCAAAGGTACATGGAGGGTTGTCTAGAAGGGTACAACAATGAAATCTGTGTTGTCTACTTAGATGATGTCCTGGTATTTTCACCCACCTTCGAAAAACATGTGGAAAATGTAAAACGGGTCCTTCAAAGACTCCAAAGTCACGGAATAAAACTTAAACCAGTGAAATGTTAACTCTTCCAAAGACAGGTCAGATATCTTGGAAGAGTGGTATCAGAAGATGGCTATCAGATGGACCCTGCTGAGATAGACCCCGTTCTTGAGCTTAAGAGAAAGAGACCCACAACTGTTAGTGAATTAAGACAGACAATGGGATTCTTGGGATACTATCCCAGCTATGTGCCTAACTTTTCCATTATTGCCAAACCTCTGTATGACTTACTTGGAAAGCCAACTGCACCAAGGCAGAACAAGGGGAAAAGAGGGAAGGTTAATAAACCTCCCCCAAGTTCCAAGGAGATAATCAATTGGACTGAAGAGCATCAAAGTACCCTAGAACGTCTAATTGGGTATATAACCAGTCACCCAGTAATGGCGTACCCAGACTTTAATGTACCATTCATCCTCCATACTGATGCTTCTAACAAAGGTTTGGCTGCTGTCTTGTACCAACGACAAGAAGGGATATTGAGAGTGATTGCATATGCATCGAGGTCACTGTCTCGTGCTGAGAGGAATTATCACTCCAATAAACTGGAATTCTTAACCTTAAAATGGGCGATTTAAGTGACGTTTCCGTGACTACCTACAGTATGCAGTCAACTTTGAAGTCTACACAGATAACAACCCACCACTTACCTACATCTTCAGCACTGCACGTCTGAATGCTACTGGCCAGCGATGGGTTTCAGAAATGGCAAGTTTCCGGTTTAGCATAAAATACCGACCAGGGAAAAGTAACACAGATGCAGATATTTTGTCCCGTGTACCCTTAAATACCAGAGAAATGGAGAATTTCATGGAAGACTGTTCAACAGAAATTCCAGATGGACTCCTTTCTGCTGCACATGAATACCTTAAAGAGATAACTAAGGGTGGTATTTCCTGTGCTAATGCCCTACCATGCAACATTGAAGTTTGTGAAGTTTTGGCTACTGGAACACAGCCAACTCTGGGCACCATAGACACTGACACTCTCAGAAAAGCCCAGGAAAATGATGATATTATTGGTCAAGTGCTGAGATACAAACAAAAGGAACAAAGACCGAATTTGGCTGAGATTCAAGAAGCACCTAGAGAGGTACGATTACTGCTTCATAAGTGGGGAGAACTTGAAATAGATGAAAGAGGATTGCTGCAAAGGCATACCACAAATATGAGACAACTTATCCTCCCCACAAAGTATAGGAAGCTTGTTTTGGAAGCCTTACATAATGATTTGGGTCATGTTGGAGCTACGAGAACTCTTGACTTGGTGCGTCAACGTTTCTATTGGCCCTACATGGCAAAACAGGTTGAACAGTATGTCACCACAGAGTGTGAATGTCTTAAGAGGAAGAAACCTGCGAGACACCATGTTGCACCAATGGTACCTATTCAAACTACCGATCCATTTGAAGTTGTCTCAATTGACTTCCTACACTTGGAGAAATGTAAGGGGTACGAATACATCTTAGTTGTTATGGACCACTATACACGGTTTTGCCAAGCCTACCCCACCAGGAACAAGTCAGCCACCACAGCAGCTGATAAGCTTTTCAATGACATTTTCATGAAATTTGGTTTTCCTAAAAAGCTGCACCTCCACCAGGGTCGTGAGTTTGAAAACAAGTTGTTTTCAAAACTGGAAGAATATGCAGGTATCAAACATTCCCGAACAACACCTTACCACCCACAGGGGAATGGCCAGGTAGAACGTATGAACAGAACCCTGCTGAATATGATGAGAGCCCAACCAGAGGAAAATAGAAAGAATTGGACAGACTCCCTCCAGAAATGTGCGCATGCTTATAATTGTACAAAATGTGAAGCCACTGGGTACACACCATATTTTCTAATGTTTGGTCGATCTCCAAAACTCCCTATTGACCTTCTGTTTGACATCAAAGGTAATAGCACTGATGGAGATGAGGACCACACAACATTTGCTGGAAATTGGAGGAGAAAAATGCAGGAAGCATACAAATTGGCCTCTAAAAATGCTCGAAAAGCATCTCAAAAAGGCAAAAGACAGTATGACAAGGGGAGAGTCAGTACCAATTTGTTACCTGGTGACCAAGTATTGGTGCGTAACATGACTCCCCATGAGGGCCCTGCAAAACTAAAGCCCTATTGGGAAGAACAGATCTTTATTGTCATTACACAATTGTCTCCTGGTGTTCCAGTCTATGAGTTGAAACCTGAAAATGGTCATGGAAGGAAACGGACCCTCCACAGAAATCTATTGCGACCATGTAATTCTTTGCCCCTCGAGGGGCCACCTGCAAGGGCAAAGCCCAAGAGAGCAGTCTGTAAGGACAATGTAACCAAACAGCGGCAGACAACTGACTGTGAGGGTGAATCCAGTGATGAGGATGAATATGTTGCCTTGTACCACCCGAATGCCACAAGAGGAAACAAGCTTCCAGTCGTGAATGACACCAGTGAGGACATCATTGATGAAAGCAGTGTCAGTAATGATGACTTTATTGAGGACAATGAAGCAGTCACTGAAATGCCACAGAATTCCAAGAAATATACATACAGTGACCAATCTACAGATACTCATGGTACCACCGAAAGCATTGCTGTCCAAAATGATGAACCTGCTACTGTTGCAGGAACTAGTGACGAGAATGACGTACGACCACAGAGACCAGTGAGGACAAGGGAGCCTCCAAGAACTCTCACCTATAATTTTCCAGGGGTACCGTCATATACTTGGGTGCACCACAGGCCAATGCTATCTTCCCTACCCATCAATTTGGAATGGGCCCTTGGCAAAATGAGTGGTCCCCTCCCTATGGGCAGTTGTTCAACAACCCTGGGTACCACCCACTGGGTGCTAATGTTCATAACTGTGAGGCTTTTCAGTATTCACTTCCAGTCATTATGACATAGTGCAAAATTGCACATAGTTTAGAGTTAATGTTCCAAGTTCATTCAGTGCATATGCATCAAGTTATTTGTTGAAAAAAAAGGAAAAAATATTGGTGGCAATCAATACCCATATTAGTACTGACATATATAATTGAGGGTACCAACCTTTCCATAGCTAAAAGTAATTGGTGTTGTTAGAAAAAGTGCTGTTAATGGATGTCTTGTGGAAATCTTCAAAATGGTACTTGATTTGCCTATACATTTATTTGACAGATTATTGATCTTGTGAAGTTTCGCTTATTGGGAGTGATCATTACCAAACAAGAGCAGAAAAACTTCCGTTCATGCTTCCAAAAATTTATTATTCACTCAGGCTCATAGGAGTGGATGTCATGTCAATTCGGGGCTAGGGCCTCAGGAAGTCACTTATAGTGGATGTAGCTGTGTTCATTTCTTGTGACAAAGTTGCCATGCATTGATTTCTGTGTTTTTACCAAAGAAAGCACAGACACTTCATTTTGCACTCATGTTTTGTAAATATCTTTAACCATAATTTTTCTAGTTTACATTTTACAGCTGGTGTTATCATTGTGGTAAGTCTTCAATGTCGGGATGACATTCTTCAAAGCCGGGGAGAGTGTAACGGAATGGAATTTAGCCCTCCCCCCTATTCAAAATTTGGCCACGGTACTAGAGGGCGTGGTGACAGAATTATTCCTGACACCGTCTACTGTAGCCAAAAGACAGTCATTCACTCTCTCCTCATTTTCAGGCGTCCTGGCAACCCAACTAAAAGTTGGGTGTAACAAACAGTTAATCGATGAAAATATTGCATTGTCGAAAACATAAAGTGACTTTCAAAAGGGGTACGTGGAACTCTACGGCTCTGTATTAGCTTGTATTACACAAGGCTCTGACGGATTATAAGAAAGTTTTGGCAGGATGACAGTATTGTATTGTATTGTATTGCATTGCACTGTATTGCACTGCATTGCATTGTATTGTATTGTATTGTATTGTATTGTATTGTATTGTATTGTATTGTATTGTATTGTATTGTATTGTATTGTATTGTATTGTATTGTATTTGGGTCACAGTGCCAGTTATTGCCACTTGTTCATAAACAAGAAATCCAAAGGCAGGACGTTTGCTATATAAGCAGAATAATTTCATCAGATGGAGCCATTAGCTAAGCCAATGGAGTGAGTCCTACGGTGAATGTTTGAGAATTGACCACCCTGAGAAGAACTTCCCCATCAATTTGAACTAACCCTGCAAGTGTGGTGAACTAATTCCATTGAGCTATATTTTCATGATACCCTTGAAGGAATCAAGGCGAAATATTGGTGAGCAATTTTTCGAGATTGCATGAATATAAATTTTACAGGTGTCTAAAGTTAGACAAATTTAGACATATACCCTTTCATGAAATGAATGAGTGTGCGGCATCGCACGGTATGGTATGATGCGATGTGGTCGGTTATGATATGATACTGTATGGTATGGTATGTTATGGTTCGGTATGGTGTGGCAAGGTACTGTTTAGTATGGTAAAGTGTGGTAAGGTACGGTATTTCATGGTAGGGTTTGGTATGGCATGGCTCGGTACTGGACGGGACATACGAACACACTTTTCAAACTTAGTAATCTAAATACCTACCACTCTCACAATTCGTCCCAAAGAACCCAATACTGCATTCACAAGTGTATGAGGCTACCCCATCAAGGCACTGTCCATTATTTAAGCATGGGTTGCTGGCACATTCATTGATATCTGCAGAGAAACAACAAGTGAAAAAAAAACATATTTTCTCTTTTTGCAAGAGCAAATTAAGTGATGCTCAAATCATAATAAATGTTACAATATAAGCGGAAAAAGTTTGAAAGCACAAACCATAATACCTAGTAATCAAAAAACATTATGATGGTAGTACTTTGCTGTCAAATGTACGTGTGTTCTGTTAATCGCGTTATTTCAAACTGTCCACTGCTTAAAAAAGCTGCGACAAACTATCTCTTTGTTCAACGTTTGGATCTTGACAACAAGCACTAATTTCACGAAAAACAAGCACTTCACCCATGTTCATACTTTAAACAGCTAGAACATTTTCAAAAGTGTCAACGATAATTGAAAGTATTCTGAATTTAATTATGACGTGGATTAGAGGACATCAAATGGGTTCGCAAGAGAAACGTTTGACTGAAATGCTAAAGTGTCAGTAATCATTAGAATTACATCTTAAGAAGTGAAAATATTGATAAGCATACTTTGTTCGCAGTTAGTGCCTTCATATCCAGCTGCACATCTGCATACGGCATTCCCCAAGAGATTTATGCATTGTCCTTGATTTTGACAAACGAAATTCAAGCATGGGTCATTACCTGAAATTAAAAAACAAATGTTAAATCAGTTCACCACATAAAACGTAAAAAAGCACGTTCATAAATGTTGAAAAAATGAATTAACATATTCATCACTTATATATTAAATTGGAGTACGATTACGAAAGCTACCACATAAGTTAAAAAGTGACTAAACGCACATTTCATTTGTGCAGTCAAACAATTAACTAACGGTTCAGATTTAAAATTTTCATTAATCATTAATAAAGTATGATTAAAAACTTTTTATTTACCCTATACATATAGACGAATAGGGTGTGGTCTGATTTCAGTCAGCCATAACTGGGGTCTATCACCTTTAATCTTTCAATTTCCTTTCTTCCCGGTATCATACATGGTTGTACACTAAATTGTACCTCGATTCCTAAAATTTCACTGGATATGAGGGTTTGAAACTCATGCAGACAATATACGAAGACAATGTTAGACTGATGGACCCCATTAATGTCTGCCTACAGTCACTAAATACAAGTGCTGATCATATTCGTCTATAGGAGGTGTAATAAAACTGATATGTGTTGAAACACCTGTAACACATGTTAATTAGAGGCATTGTTATTGCTATGATATGATTGTTGCGTGACACACAGGTACAGGTAAAAATGCATTCGACCAGCATTTCCTATCTTGATAAGTCAAATGGAAATATTTAGTAACTCACTTTGTTCACAGTTGGTTCCTCCGAATCCATTGACACAGTTACAAGTATACATATTGATTCCGTCAACACATGTCCCTCCATTGACACAAGGATCGTTAGCACATTCGTTAATATCTAAAAAACGCAAAATGACACACGAAGGATGGGTGTGTCTGCTAGAAGTAATTGAGTGACTATACAGTTTTTAATTAGGAATACTAGAGATAATCATTTTGTCGCTCGTGCAGTTGCACCTAGAAGTTATCGGTGGAATGTTTTAATTATAATATTTTTGCATAGGCACATTGAAGGACTCCCATAACAGCATACCCTCATTAAAAAATCTTCTGTTATATTAATTGCCATAAAATGTATTACTTTTTCCTTTTTTG
Organism: Holothuria scabra; assembly: GCA_037179385.1. NCBI lineage: Eukaryota > Metazoa > Echinodermata > Holothuroidea > Aspidochirotida > Holothuriidae > Holothuria > Holothuria scabra. The sequence goes on along the minus strand of CM074184.1, from coordinate 17,118,441 downwards.
CATAAAATATCACCTAGGTCCTGCTTTTTATTATAAATCTTCACAGTCCATTCAGCCTTGTGGTTAGTGTAATGATATCATTTCTAACAAACAGTTACAAGTTAAGGATACCACCTGTCCATTGAAATAGCTAAAACCTGTATGTTATGTTTGAATTTTAAAAAAAGAAAATTATAGAGGAAAATATCAGTCGTCATCTCTCCTAATCTTTAAAACAGGGTAGTTATAAGTGATTACAACATGACCACTGAAAAAATACTCTTATCGTAATAACAATCAAAAAGGGATATTATTATTAACTTCTCACCTACTACAATTGAACATTGCTACATAATACATACATAATAAAATTAAAGCAAACAAGATTATATTCTTTGGACCACTTACTTGTACCACACAAGTCTCCAGCATACCCTGCTGGACACTGACAGATGAATCCAGCAGGCTGATTCATGCAATTGCCTCCATTCATACAAGGGTTAATAGGGACACACCTGTCATCATCTGAAAATTCAGTAATATTCGATGATAATCTGAAGAATATCAAGTATGCTTAACTTTTTTTACACTAGGTCCACTATTTACTCTTTTAATAGTCGAAAGGATGACATTTTCATTTTTTCGTTAAATACTAACTTATCTGGGTGAGATAAAGTTTACCATATACGGTAAGTTCTATATTATCTACCATCAGCCAGCCAGCACAAAGATTCAAAGTCGATCAATTGAACATATAAATACCAACATAACTAGTACATCTGTTAGTACTTTGATATGTTGTTGGAATGATGCACATATGGTAATAGTTTTAACTATGCCATGATCCTGGAATCTCAATAGTTTAGCTGTATGTGGGTACCATTTTGCCTCGTTCTAAAACTTACTTGTCTCACAGTTTGTTCCTGAAAACCCATCAAGACACACACATCTATAACCCCCGAAGGAATTGAGGCATGTACCACCATTTTGACAGAGTTGCAGGTTCATCTCGCATTCGTTCACATCTGAGAAAAACAATACAAAATCAGAGGCAACGTAGATCCGAATGACCACCAGCAATGAAGAAAGAACCTTGTTCCAAAACCCAGTTTTGTTTTTTGTAAGCAAAAAGATTAAAGTGGACAACACAGTCACGAGAAAGATCAATCGTTTTGTCAAATTTTGCCCATTTAAATATTTTATGACAACGAATAATATTTTTTCCCACACTAAAGGGTAGGAAAATAAAAAAGCGAAGTGTTGGAATTGGTAGTGTGGAGCCTGTTGGAATATTTGCAACCTCTCACGTACACATAATGTATTAGTCGTAATAGTTTTAGAGCTTTTTGTTAATCCAGAAGTGTTTGTGTGAGATATTCCTTTTGTCCGCTCGCAAGTAGAAAAGTTAACTTATCCTTCCTTTAGTTATTCATTGTCCACTGCTTTCGTTAATCAAGTTCGATGCAAGTGCTACACTTTTAGAGATTCGTGCATTAACGAGGAGAGAACGAGGTGGCATCCGAATTAGGTAAGACATCCTTTGCTGAACAGTAACTTACTAGTGCTCTTAGGCAACGATTTTTGCTGTGATCTTTGTATTGTAAATCGACCAGCGTCCTTCCCTTCTACAAACTTTACAGCGTCCAAAGGATTGATACTGTTATCCTGATTCCTGAGCTAGGTATACTGAAACGGCTGAGAATCAGCAATTGTTTTATTATGATCACGTTTCCGTTATTTTGCAGGACTAGATTACTTATTATTATGATCACGTTTCCGTTATTTTGCAGGACTAGATTACTTACCAAGTAGGCTACATGTTCTTCCAGCATTTGTCCATTTGTTTCCTCTTTCTTGTCTAAATTCATTGTGATATTCTTTCTTCCGTTTATGGTTTGATGTATTTCCACCTGCTTTAACCGTGATATATGCCAACACTAGGTAACATACTTAGGTTATCATTCCTTTTAAATTCCATTTTATGGGCAGGCGTGCACTCTCGCTAGCAGGACCAGCTTTTGAAATTTTAGAGGAGACTGTAATGTAGCATCCTTTCCCGGCAAAGTTCTAAGTCGTTTTTGCACTTCGGAAGTTCAAACGGCTTTGTCAGTTACACAAAAAATAGTTTGCAAAGCCATCTTGCTCGTTGATGACAGATATATCACTAGGTTAACATTGACATAACAATCCCACAACAACACAGACGCGCCCCCTGAGAGAATTTTTTTGGCAAAGCACAACGTGTCCTCGCTTTTTCTATTCTTCGTTAAATCTAGCATGTACTTGTTGAAAGCTTCGTTGGAAAAATATCTCAGATTGTCTCTAATTAGCTCGCAAGAAGCTAAATTTATATATTTAAGTGCCTATTTGCACACACTTTCAGCTCAATTAATTTCTCATATGCACTTTTCTTTAACAAAATTGATCTTAAATAATTTTATATTCAAGGGTGCTTATAACAGTATTACTGAGTATCTTGTTTTAACACTTACAAGGAGCTAAAACGATGATTTGAAATAATGGACTCTTCCAATAAAAAAGGTAGAGCCAATTTATTGAGTCACTTTATTTAAAAATAGATTCTCGCCTTTACAGCATACTTGTATGTCCAGGGATATCCAGATCCATGGCATGTCATACCGTTTTAAGGCAGAGGATAAATGAATTTTGTTACAGTTAACCAGTCTTTTTCAGTCTGATTGCATCTGCCCTTAAACTATTGGAAGTATGCACCGGCTGAACTTTCAAAGAACTTTTCTGCATTGCTACTTGTCTAACGGGCAGTTGCCTTGAAAAAGAGGGCGCTCCTGGAATGCCATTGTAGCGTTGCCTCGAATAAAGGAAGGAAATACCTTTACGGCAATTATACAGCTTATTTTCATTCCTTTTGTGGGTACTAAATGATTTGCTTAGATTAAAATTAAGAAGTGTCAGGCATTCGAAAATAGTGAACACTTACGGCCGTCTTTAAACCTTAAGTAATTTGTTACGCACCCTGTTCACAAGTTTGTCCTGTGAACTCATCTGGACAGTTACACAGAAAACTACCAAATAATTCCATGCATTGGCCGTTATTGAGACAAGGATTGATTGGTTCACAAACGTTGTCCCCTGTGAACAAAACATAATATTACATTTCAAATTCCTTCTAAAACATGTAGTTACAAACCAATACAATGTGTAATAATGTTGGATAAGGTCTCTCAATCGATCAATCTCGTGAAATCAACATCTAAGACAACTTGTAAAACGATAAGGCGAAAACTGCATGTGTAAAGCAACAAAGATGCAAACTGTAACTTTTTCTGTCAGGATGATTAGGAAATTTTGAACCACGGAGCTCCGTGAAGGAACCAAGGAAAATTCAACCAAGTTTGGTGTGTAAGTGAAGGAAGGAATATTAAAACCTGCTTGAGCTGATTAAAAATATAAAATAATCGTTGGAGGCCGTTTCTTTTTACGGTTGCCGCCTTTCATTCTTTCATGCTTCATCATCTGACAGAGAAAACGCTAAAACTCAGAGTATGATAATACTTGCTTTCTTCACAAAATTGTCCAGAAAATCCATCTTGACACACACAAATGTATCCTCTGACATCTGTCTGTGTTGGGACGCAGCTGAGTGCGTTAGGTCCACATGGTTCTATGAAACAGGGATCTGAAAGGAAAAAATAAAAACCCGGGAAGTCATCTCACGTAGGAATTGATAAAAGGATGAAATAAAAAAATTTCCATTCAGAACTTGATCTCCTTAACCTCGTGGTAAAATATTCACGCATTAGTATCTACAGCGATGGAGTTAAAGAAAACAATTTGATTACTCATATCGATCTGGCCACTCGGATTGAACAACGGCAGGACGGTCGTTGTACCGAACAAGGTAACGCCCACCTTTCGAATAAATTTATGCAAATATTAGTTAAACATTTGCCTCTTATATGAAAGGAGAAAGACAATTATTTCATCAATTCGCTTCCAAAGACATCATCAGAAGAGGAAACATAAAAAGCGTGCGAAAACAACATCATGCCTTCATGTATTTTTTCTGACTTTGTCGCTTTGGGAAAGTTTTTTTCAGCTAATTTGTAATCCTAGTGAGTGTTGAACATAAATTTAAGCTAAACATACATTACAAAATTTATCAATAATAATTCCATGCAAAAACCAATTTACCATGAAGTGTCAACATCCAATTTACCATTCTCAATAGTGGATGAATCAAATAATACGAATAAAGGAAGGAATCGAAATTTTTCGTTATATTTACATAGTTACTTTGACATGAGCAGACTCTTCAAAATTTCGTGAATCTTCTTATTTTTTTCAAATTACAAATATCCACACTGGCACTCTCTTTACCTCATGACCATCCTCTTTATCATATTACCCAACCCATTTGTGCTCAAAGTAAGTCTTTGTCTAAGAAAATATTTACAGTCAACTGAAGAATATCTTTTGTAGTGGAACCAAACTGTCTTCCACCTTCCTCCTTCCCACCTACTTCTCCATTATAAGCAAATAAAGTAAATATTCATTTAGAACATAGCTTTTAAGGGATGATCTGCCCTTTTAAGAATCTCTCCCTGTCTTCTTATTCATCCCATCTCTTTAAGCAATCTTTTATGTATTTAATTATTGTTTACAAGACTGCTCTTCCCTTCCCCTCCCAAGCATACCTAGGGTAGTGGTGGTTTCTCTTCCTACTTCAATAGTCTCTCCGTCGATGGTGAGGACTTCTACAATTGTATCGTATGGCTGATTCGTATTTAGGTTGACAAACGTTTCTTCGTAAATTGTTGCACCAGGTGGTATTCTTACAATCTGGTCTGGTGTTTGACCAGTAGGGTCCACCAGTGTTATGATATATTCAGTGATAGTGACCATATCCTCTGAGGGCGGAAACTGCACAGTCAAAGAATCTTCGGTGACATCAAGAATTGTGATATCTAGAGTTTGTTCTGTAAAAGAAAGAGAGACATTATGTCTAAAAAATCCTCGTGGTTGCTAGAACTCAGAAGAGAGAAAGCTACTGGCGTAAGCAGGATTTTCGTTTTGGGTGGTCAACTACATAGCCATATCGCCGGAAAAGGGTGAGGTGTCCCCCATTTCCGTTGGAAGATCGTGAATATTGTAAAAGGCTCACAGTTCAATCTCCTGCATCAATAAGAATTATTCAAAGTTAACGTTTTCGTTCCAAGAAAATCGTCTCCTAACTAGTCCAATTTAAACGCCGAAGTGTAATTGAAAGCAGGGAATTCTGTGACAAAGTTCAGCAGATTCTAACAAACTAACTTACCAACTCAATCATACAGAACCAGTTTATGATGAAACAATATTTCGGTCAGTACAAAACATTTCCTATTAGGATTACGGTGGAAATTAAGAGAAAGATTACTTCTCAATTCTCAATGCCATAAAAACTTGTCGATCCATACAACTTATGTACGTCATAATTGGTACATATCATGAAAAGTCTGTCCCCATTAGATCCATGAAGAATGTTGTAATTTTTTATTATATTTTGCTACAGAGAAAACAAACTAAGTTCCAAACACAAAACATTCTCGCGCACAATACCCTTGAACTATTCAAGAAATTGTTTTGATGAAAATAAAACAACTGATTCAATCCTGATGAACTTACCAATGCTGCAAAGAGTCCCTTGCCAGCCATCTTGACAAAGGCATAGAAACCCATTAGGTTGTGGGAAACACTGAATTTCATTAACGCAAGGACTAGGAGTGCACATAGAATCTGTATTTGAAAAGTGACAAAAAGTTTGAAATCATTCATGGCAGAACACAGTATTCCAGTCATGCCGTACGTTTGCAAAACATTCAACTCAGCTTCATTCTTCGGAACTAGATTTGAACACAATGATACATTCGAATTGTTCCATTTCAAGATTAAACATTGAAAGGTTTACCCATGAGAACAAAAACAAAAACCTAATATCAAAGCAACAAATGCGTACTTTACCAGTTCGGGAGATAACCGTTTTCTGGTGAAAATGCGAATTCACCCGATCGGGGGAAAACTTGTAGCATCAATATTCACGAGCGCTTAGTGCATACCTCTTCACAGTCGTCGCTTTGTTTTGTAAATGTGGAAATATTCAAACACAAAATTATCTATTCACCACCACAGATCGAAATTACAAGAAAGTTTCAGCAACGTATTAATGAGCTTAATTGCAAGCATGAGAAACTCTCACAACTTTCTGTAAAAAAGTGCATAAATCTTGCGGCTGTGTCGAGCCTATAATATAAGCTAAAGACACAGAACGTGGCAAAATTGCTCGATATCTCAAAATTTGCGAGGTGAACTACCAAACATGATCCCGTTTTTTTGTTACCCTAGCAACAAATTTTCTAAATATTCCAAAATTTCCCTTTCCTAAGATCCATGAAATTTTCCATGTGCTTTGAACGTTCGTCTCCGTTGAATTTCCCCGGTAGGATATCGCAAAGCATCAAGGGAGGAATTTGAAAATAGCGTCACCAATGGCCCTTTTTCCAACATCGGTCGACAAAATCATTTTCCCCCGAAAAGAGTTACCTCCCTAACTGTTTACTGGAATTTCCCCCTTCAAAAGTGCAGTGGCTGGGCTTGTTAGGTCGGCCAAAGCACTCTTTTCCCCTGTGACATACGACCTAAAGAGACTAGTCCAACACTATGCATAGATTTGATCACTGTTTGCTATGCTTTATTAAAGCAACAGTGGATTTTTGGAAAAGCGCGTTAATATACCATTAAAACCTCTGAACCTTTAGAACGAAACGGTAACTTTGAGCTGGCTGATTAGAGTAGTATTTTTAGAAGGTCCTAATATGCAGTCTTAGAGCATTGAGATAGAAAACAAAGGCAATATAATATTTTTTTCTTACTTGTCTCACATCGCTGGCCAGTAAAGCCATTAGGACAGTCACACGTAAAGACTCCTGCACCATTGCCGTTAATGCAGGTACCGCCATTTAAACAAGGATTCGTTGGTACACAGTCATCCAAATCTATGCAATAGATACAAAAATCAATCTAAACAAACTATACTATAGACGAATCCGATTAGCGCTTATTTTTTATGACTATAGGCCGTCATTAGTGGGGTCCATCAGCCTAAAACCGTCTTTACTTGTTGTTTACATGAAATTCAAACCCTCATATTTCGTGAACTTAGAGGATTTAAGATAAAAATTAGTTTACAACCATTCATGATAGAGGTTAGCGAGGAAATCGAAAGATTTAAAGGTAATGGACCGCAGTTATGGCCGACTGAAATCAGACCATCACTTGCTGTCCGGATTCCTGTATAGAATCATAAACCGGGTACTTTTTCTATTTAGGTGATCGTAAACCGTTGCCGTGCCATTTCAATTGATGAACTTAACAAAGTTAAATGTTTACATTCAAGGAAAAGTTGATTCAAGCTGCAAGTATTTGACTTCTTCACATTGCTTATTAAGACCTTGTTTTTTGGTTTGTGATAAATTGTTTGAGAATGAGTCTGATGAAGATATAAACTTACACACAGAAGATTTGATGGTCCAAAATGAAAAGGTGGGTTCTTATTCTGAAGTTTGAATCAATTTGACCTACGGTTTCATCCGTGTCGGCTTGAAGTTCTCTTTGGATCAAAAAAGTGGTCATCATCTGCTTATTCTGCTCGAAATTGAGTTCAAATTATAACCGACTGCTAAACCATTAAAAAACGGAATTTTAATTAGGACTTGTTCTTATAAAGAGATCAAAACTAAGTTGTGAAACGTTTCCAGAACGGATAAATAAATAAAGGCTTGACCCACTGCATATTCATTTGGTTAGAGAATCCGACTTGTATCTGGAAGGAGTAGGAGGCCATAGTTCTGGAATTCGACTCAGGCTAGGCCGGTTCCTACCAAAAACTTTAAAAATGGAACCTACTGCCATTGGGCTTGGTGATCGGCATAAGAAATGGATTAGGGAAAGCAAGATAGTAATCCACAATTGAAAAGGGCCGTTGCCGGCCCGACTTAAACCAATCGGTTAGAAAACCAGCCGTTACACCTTATCTAACTGAATCCCCAAACGCCTAATACGTATGCCTTTCTTCTGAAACTAAGCCTTTTCTCAGCTTCTGTACGTTGATAATCTCCCTTGAAACTTGTGAGATACATATCACGTCATTCCATGGTCGAACATGCATTTCAAAGGAGATGAAAGCATTTCTCTCTTCAAAAGTTACTCCTCCTCAGAGTTTCAAATTAACCGTAAAAAACTGAATACTTAAAGTACACTGTTAAAACAAATTCTTTCAAAATCTTCAGGAATTCTTTTAATTCCAAACAATACTTTTTTTCGTGAAGAAGTAGAAGGCACAGTTGTCCACGTTGAAATGATCCCTCCTGTCGTGAGTCATCACAAACAATTGAAAGGAAGCACTGTATGCCTATTTGCTTCAGACCAGAGAGTTGTCAGACAAATCCCTGGCAACTCCCTGTAATACAGTGAATAATAGGTCTTTATAGTTCGTCAGTAAATTAAACCAATGCCAACGTTAAGGAAGTAAACGAACCATAGTATACGCCAACACTAAAATGCAAGATTCTACACTAGTTTTGAAAAGTTAACGTCTGCACCACTAAATAGGTATTCCCATTCGGGAAACCAAAAATGACAATATTAGCGATGTTAAAACTAAATCTTACCAAATCGATCGTTCTTGAAACTTTGATTCTACACCCCCCCCCCCCCGTCCCTCTTACTACTTATTGTCTCAGGAAAGTCAGGAATTTCTAACCCAGGAACAAAGTATAGTGTCAAAGTTTTGTCCCCCAATCCCTTACACAAATCCATTTTTTGTGCTCTCATCCTCTCACATCAGGCATCAATTTTTGAAACAAACTCAAAAGAGTTTTCACCAAAACAATGGGTAATTTATCCAGAGCAAATAGGTCTGCGAACAATTCGCTGAGTTTTTGAAGAGTCGACCGACCTCTTAAAAGGGAAAGGTTAAGCACAAGTTTGAGTTTCATGTGTCAAAATGAAGAACCAAACCTACAAAGTGTGGTGAAATTGCCATTCAAATCAGATATGTTGTTCTCGACTTACCAGCAAATGAATTTGTCTTCCAAAGTGAGGTTGAAGGGCTCGAGCAGAGATTTTATCACTTGCTTACATTGACAAGGAAAGCTTTGTTTCGCTTTGTCCCTTTCTTTTTAGGACTGTTGTTTTGACCTTGAATAGGACCTCTTTGCAGTGAAAGCAAAGTTTTTGAGGTTCTCATACAACTTATGGAATCACATCTTGGTGATATAGGATTATTGAGGAGAAAATACAGTAGAGTGAAAAGTTTAAAGAAAAACAAAAGATCGACCGTTAATATGAGGAAGTGATGACGCCCTATTTGGTGGTTCAAATTCACTTTTCGCTTAAAATGTGACAACTTTACCTTCCCATATCTTCAAAACCACAAATCGGATTCCAATGCAAATTTCACCAAAATGCTTGTGATTAGTTCTGTACCCCTTTGACATGTCAAATTTTGAAATGACTTCAAATTCTTCTTTTAAGAAGAATGAACAGAACATAACACTGCGGTATTCAAATGACTTTATGGCTTCGAAAACCGTTTACTTGAGCCTATAAGAAATATAATAATAGTGCACTCATAGTGCACCATCTACCTAGATTTCAAAAGAAAGTGTGCACATATCATAATGAAATCAGCGTACTTATTTCGCAAAAGGTTCCACCAAAGTTTTGTCGACAGTTACAAGTGAAAGACATCACTCCGTCCACACATGTAGCACCATTCAGACATGGGTTTGGATTGCAATCATCTGAATCTGTTAATAAGGGGGAAACAAATTCTTGTTATGATGAGTGCCATTATTGTCAAAATGTAACATCGTTATCATTATATTTGTGACCAATATTGAGTCAAAACTCACAAAGATACAGCTTTCACGCCTAAGCTTGAGATACATCATGTGAACTGTCCAGGGGTGGCGCCAGCGGAGGACCGGGGGGCCATGCCCTGTCGGGGAACACTGCCCCCCCCCCCCCCTTGGGGAAGGTCGGCGGTTTCGTCGGGGAGGTCTAAAAAATTATGAAAAAAACCCACGATAACTAAATTTACTGAATGGGTGATTTTGAACAACATTTTTTTTGTAATAACACTATTTTAATACATATCGGAATTGATCTTCAATTACTTCTCATGGCTCATAGTTTATGTCTCTGTTCAAACTCATTATATGTACCTTGTCCCATCTTAAATCCGTGCGCGTAAGGTCACCTATAACCAAGACTTGTGTTTCAGACCAGGGAGCTGGAAATTCCTCGTGCAGACGTGACCAAAGGTGGCACCAGCGGGGAACCACGGGCCATACCCCGTCGGGAAAGGTTGCCCTTTCCCCTGTCGTTGAGAACATAATATTTAACAGAAATGCGGGAATGCGTCCTGTCCAAATAAGTCTGACTGAAACTCATTTGAAGCCACCTTGTTGTAACATGACATATTTTCAAAGACGTCGGAAGTAAAATCATTTATTGTCGGGGGTTCGGATAGACACATAGAAAATTTCATAAACTTAGTGGTCCTCGCAGTTGAATACAGCGAGGAGTCTCAGTAGAGTCAAAAAACGACAAGACGATTTCATTTAATTGTAGCTTTACCTTTTATCTGGTTATTTTCTGACCACGCAGCAAGTTGGGTTTTTTTCTATTAAAGTGAAACTTTCATAAATAACGACTGCTTCATTCCTAGTTACAAGTCTTGGAAATTCAATTTCCGGCTGTCTGAGGGTTAGATTTTTTAAAACTTTTCTCTACGCCCCGCGCCAACTTATGATGGCGCTTCGCTTTGACAGTGTTTTGGTCGAACAGATTACTCAACAGAACAATGCATGCTTGCAAACTATTCTTCGTTTGAGGGCAATAGAAGTGAAAATTTTATAGCGAAAAAAGCTTAAAATAAAGACTGCTTTGCTTCTGGTTACGAGCCTGGCAAAAGCCATTTCCGGCTGTCTGGGGTTTTCAACTTTTCAAAAATTTCTGTGCATTTCTAGATAGTTTTCCGGCAGGATTACATTTTTCAGACAAAATAGACTATTCTGCCTTCTACTAAATTAAAACACTCTCGTCCGCACATGTCAATATACAAAATATAAAACTTGAAATATATGGGAAGCCAAACTTTTCCTCGAGGAAAATTCCGAGGGCCTTAGTTTCCATTATGTTATTCAGAAACCCCAACAAAACTACAAATTAACCTCCTACTTGATTTTTCTCATAGGAGGGTCAAATTCTTCCATAAACCCACAAAATCGGTCATAAAGTTACAGCTCTACCAATATAACCTTCACAATCTCTAATATTTGTTAAAAATGGCAAACTTTTTTATTTTCGATGTATACTCCGTACAATAAAACACCCAAACGAATGCTCTTAATCACTGCGACAATTGCTCTTGACACGTATATCAATGAATATAAAGCCCAAATTTTTCATTGTAACCTTACCCAAAAACAATTTTTTTTCATAAAGTTCTAAAATTTCTCCAATATGCTGTTAATTTTCAAATCTTCTCCAATAAGTTGTTAATTTTCAAATCTTCGTTTCAAAAAGGGAAAAAGTTTTCGGGGAAATTTCCAGTTAGGTCTGAAAGCCTTAGTACCTAGGCCTAGTTCGATGAAATGCGTAACCCGAAAATAATTCAAGCTGTAACCTATGTAACGTTTTTTTATTTCGCCCATATGAAGGACAGATTCTTCAATAAACACCCCAACTTTTTAATGGTCCTTAAAGATGCCAAATTTTGATTTAACATTTTTCTGCTTAACAAACACCAGATTTTAATACATTTTCTTGAAAAAGGCCAAAAATTTCGGCGCGCTTTGCACCCCTGAGATTCTACCAAGTCACGTCCCACTGGAACTAACTCACTGCCTGTGTCGGGGACTCGAAATGCTGCCCCTCCCCCTGTCGGGCAAATCCTGGCGCCACCCCTTGATCTGTCGTCAATGGTAAGATATTACCGTAGCTTGCAAATTGTAGTAGTTGTGCAATAAAAATTGCACTGTTCTCAGATCTGGAGATGACTGCTTACCGAGCTTACTGAACAGTCAAATATAAATACATATACATTGCTCGAAATGGCAACCCTCAACCTCAAATCTCTCCTCACATCCTCCAGATGAAAAAATAAAAGGGCCAAAATTCCTGAACGCCTACAAGTTTCCATACACTCTTTCTATAAGAATACGTTAACGGATGATGCCATTCTTTAAAAGTTACAATCTAAATTGAATTATTTCAACGCTGACAAATTAATAGACACGTAAGTCACGACGTGCGGATGGCGGACTATTGAAATAACTTTTATTATACATAAAGCCGTTTGGGTGAATTATAGACTAATGAATACATCATTTTTACAGACATTAATACCGGCATATCATATTATGTTATACTCACTAATTGCACATGTTAGTCCTTCAAATCCTGGGTCACAAATACACGTAAATGTATTTTGCCCATCTATACATCGGCCATTTACACATGGATTGTCCACACAGTCGTTTGTACCTGAAATAATTTTATAAGTGTCATGTTAAATTCTCTTTCCTGTATGAATTTATGTTTCCTGAGGTTTACAATGCAAGAGAAAATACCTGTTTGTCCTCGTCGACCGTTTGTCGTCCAAGTTTAATGTTTATCAAGCCTGCCCTTGCATCCCAAGCAGGGATATCCGTCGCAAATTACGTCTTCTTTGAGAATGTTGTCTTTGTAACAAACGGGTATTGAATCCCTTATCGCATCGCAACAAGTAAGTTAGTCGGTCAATTAGTCAGCCAAAGAGTCAAAAAGTCAGTCAGTCATGCAGTAACCAACTGAGTCGGTAATATTTTTTTCCTCTGAATAGGAAAATAAAAAAGGCAGAAGAAAACAAACACTGAACACAAAACTGGAAAATATAGTAATTATAGCAGTACGTACAGTATGTAGAATGAAAGCTTAAAATTCACTAAGACTTACGACTACAGATCAAAACACTATGAAATTCAATGGAATTGTTGATCACATCATAACGATTTTAATAAAAATAAATTTGGGATTGTGAAACGACAAGTGCTTATTCATTCCGTGCAGAGTCCAAATTGACCGGGCCTTGGTCAACTGTGTCAGCAGCTCAGATTGTGCGAGGAATCATCATAATCCTTTCAAATTTCAACCCCAGCCGACAGACTTTCCATATGATGTGGTTTGCGGCATGTCCAATTTTTTTAACAAACTTTGAAATGTGCGTTTTTTTGGTATATTCAGTTAAAATAGCTGTTGTACTCGTAATAATATTCGCGTGATATTCCTTAAGTCAACTTAATGTTCATGGTTTGCATATTCATCATCTCGTAATTCTGACTTGGTAGCTCAGAATTCCGAGACACTCCCTTAGAATTCTGAGATACAAACCCAGAATCCCGAGACACAGTCATATTCCTAGGATACTATCTCAGAATTCCGAGGTACTATGTCAGTGTTCTCATATAACCAATAGGCCAACCTAAAGTACCCACATTTTTGTTACTTGAGAAAGTACGTAATATACAAGTCTGGGCTTTATTGAAAATGTTAAAAACGATATTTGGATAAATTTTTGGATCTCTCAGTTTGAGAGTTGGAAAAATCACACTGTTAGTGGTCGGCCTTTTGCCTTAAATCATGTGTAGTATCTGTTCTTTTCACCCAGTCAAGAATGGAGCCATACATGGCAGTCCAGTAATGTAAATGGTCTGAAGGCCTTGAGGTTGGTCAAGTGTTGTCCTTAAGTGGACGTATAGCTTCTTCGGGAAGCAGTATCGCCGAACGGCCCTTTGCCAGAGGGTCGGGAGGACTTTGGAAAAAGTAATGACTTCTCGGCCTTTTGGCTAAGATCATGTGTAGTATCTGTTCTTTTCATCCAGTCTAGAATGGAGCCATACATGACAGACCAATGATGAAAATGGTCTGAAGGCCGTGAGGTTGGTCCTTCTGTGGACGTAATAGCTTCTTCGGGAAGCAGTTTCAGGTTTGATTTCACCGAACGGCCCTTTGCCAGAGGGTCGGGAGGACTTTAGAAAGAGGACGTAGCTTCATCATTGGGAAGCAGTTTCATAGATCTGTTTCGCCGAGCGGCTGTTTAACTTGTGGTAATATTCTTTGATTAAGATAATATCTCGCAGCGCCTCTGAGATAAAATCCGAAGGTGACGATCGCGAGATGCAGGAATGATGGAAAACGAGAAGCGCATAAAACAAGGAGAAGGTTTTTGATCATCATTTGCATTGATCCATTGAGATTTGAAGAAATGAAAAAAGCTTAGAGGCTATCGCCCCAGTCCCCCGCTTCCTTCGCCCTTGTTTGAAGAGAAAGAAAAATTGCAAATGAAAAATAAAATATCTGACTCACAACACGATTCTCTTAAAATCATACCAGCTGAATCCAAACATCAGGACCAGTTCACAATTCTACCTTTTCCAATTATTTTTAAGTGTTAAGTAAGTTGGGTATGTTGAAAATTAAGAGAGTAGTTACAGACATGAATCATTGACTTACTCATTTCACAATTTGTTCCAGCAAAGCCTTCAGGACAGTCACAAACATAAGCATTTTGTTGATCCAAACAAGTGCCTCCGTTCTGGCAAGGACTGGACTGACATTCATTGACCACTGTTAAAACAAGAACAAATTTGTAACACACTGATTGTTATTAAGGACCAAGGACCCAATATTTACACTACCGGTACGTTAATTTTTGGTAAAGACTCAGTAAATAAAGTCCTTGCAAGTAGTGTTTTCCATGATTAATTGTATGTTAAACTATAAAAAAAGAACTGAAGAACAAAGAAAGAAATCATGAGCATCATCACAGCAAGCTTATCATTGTCAGGGTTTTCATGAAGAAGAAGACAAGAACTCGAAATTGTTATTTTATACATTTCCCCTCATCATACCACATAATTGTTCTAAATCAACTGGTTTTCATTATTAACACTCAATATTTACCTTAGTTTAGTCACGTACCTTCATAAAATCAACATAGAAATTCAATCTTTCGCCTTCCATCTTTTCAGACTATGGAAATGCTCTCCATGAAAATTCCATTTTGAATCATTTTCTAGCACCGTTGCATAGTAGGTATCAATCTTATCGTCTTGTTATAAATGGACAAATGGTTGTTGTTTAGTGGTTTTTACTGGGAGTTTCCTTGGTGCCAAGGAGCTATTTCGTAGCTCTTTTGTCTTCCATGTAAGGCGCAGATCGAAGGGCTTTTACGACTTCAGCCCTCCCTTTTTCGCCACTTCAACAATTAAATACACGGAAAATTAGCAGCACAACTTCCTCACACCCTTGCTTCCTCTTAAGTCACCCCCCCCCCCTTCGGAATGTCTGCATCAGCGCCTTTAGGTTGATGGATAATTTTGTTTAAAAGCATTTAAAGAAACCCTTTTCTCTGTTGGTGTGTTTACATAAACGCTTAAGTTGTATTTTGAAAGCAGTTTAGTGTGTAAGCATCAATTAGTGCACTTCCAGCAGAAAGGTTTCTTGCTCCAGGGAACTACAAGAAAGGGTCTTCATGTAGTGGAACAAAACTTTTCAAAATGCTGAGGGTTTGTACAAATGTTGAAGCACCATGGAGGCAAAACATCTGTAGAAGTATACGACATTACGAGTAGAGGAGGAAAGACAAGTGGTAGAGAAACGACTAGAGTTAGCTGTGGATATGGCAGTTGAAGCACTGTTTGTGACAGATAGCTTTGTCTCAAAACGACATGACGATCATTATGATGTACCACTTTACATAACTGGAGAGTTAATTGCAACAACCCACACTATTTTTAACAAGGGTGCCGGGGGAAATGTTCTGCGCGTATATAGGACTAACGCACAAGCTAACAATTCTAAAAATTGCATTGACGTAATGCCTTCATCATTCTGTGTGCGGTTACCCGACAAAATAGTCGCCTATGCTAAAATTTTTGACAGTTTTCATACCACCGATGAGAAGTAACTTCTTATCATTTAATATAGATGCTAGTAATACGTTATGTAACATTAACAATAAAATAACATTTAACACTGACATTACAAATAAAACTTAGCCTACAAAAGTGTGGGAAACTGTTTCAAAATCTTAAAACACATTTGATCAACGACATCCCACAGGAGAAAGAAATCGCATGTTAGTTGCTCATTTACAGTTGAGAACCTTGACTCTTGATACGATAGAATTAGGATTAGAAATATTTCCCAAAATGATTTCAGTTCAAAACAATTTGGCCTTTGGCCCTTGACTTTCAAACACAACCAAAGGCATTTTACACTATACTTGCGACAATGTGGGGGATATTGTACATCTTTGGAAGCCATTTAGTGTTTCAAAGGGCGTTAAACCGACTGGTGAGCACTTTTAAAACTAAAATGTGCTTTTGAACTTTTTTCATGTGATCTTTGACCCAATTTTCTGCCTACCGCTGACATCCCTAATAGATATTTAAAAATAATTCGCTTCTTTTAACCTAAAATTTTTAGCCAAAAGACAGCGTTTCATAATTTTAACTCTAACCGCCACAATTCATACCCAGGGGTCAGAAAGACACAATTTTCTTCCAAAGGCTGCGCTACTAACACATTTGAACAGAATCTGTAGTTCCTTGTATAAAGACATTTTGGAAAGAATTTGTATTAACAGATTTATTTTCCCTTCAATCACCTGAGATTGATCCTACGTTGCCGACTCCATTTTTGTAGTTTTAAAGTATAGCTCACTTCAAAAGATTAAAAATATATATTAAACAACATGAAAAATGAATCTTAAGAGTCCAACTCCCTTCTTATTGGGACATTCTTGAGCCGAGATGTAAAATATTGACATTTATTTACTCAAATAAAAATGATACACTGCGCAATAATTTGTGATGTCTTCTTTGTTCTACTCAAATTACAGTCTTTGTATTTCTTTGATTTTCTGAAAGTTACTTCCCCTCTTGACAAGGTGTGATAGCACTCTTACTCTTACGGAGTGATGTAATTTATTAAGCCCTCTCCGTAAAATATTCTATGCAAGCAAACAGGAAGTGTTCAAGGTAATAAAGACATTTTTAATTTGAAAAGAAAACAAAGCAGGTAAAGTGAGTTGTACAACAAGAAAGTCACAAATAGGACTTATTTGTTTTAAGTGAATCAGTTTAAACGTTTTATATCTCGGCTCAAAAATGTCCTATGAAGATGGGAGTTAGAATATTGAAATTAATTTTAAACATACATTTTTTTTTAATTTTTGACTTGAGGTACACTTTAAATGTAGTCAACAAGCGTGAAGTGTTATGAAGTTGAGCTGTTCACTTATGAGAAATATGATACAAATTTGGTAATTTGTCATCAAACTTGACCTTTGAACCTTGAATTTTGACATTTATTTCAAATTTTGAGAGAAGAACAAGTTTAACATGGGTGAAATACAAGATTAAAAACAATCGACTGGGATATTAGGGGATATTATTAAAAAACGGAATTACTCACACCAACCACATTCATACACACACATGTACACGTTTTGATCACGCCCTCTGTCATCCCTTCCGATCACCATGTGGTACTCTGCCTTAAGTTGTTTTCCCGAAAAAATAACTAGGGAACACACACTGTTATGACGAAGACTTCAATTTTATCTACTGCGATATCTCAGCCTTTGAAAAAATTTTGGTACACAACTTGTCATATAGGTCACAATTGGAAAACTACGCCCAATGCCGGGCATCACCCACGGGGGGGGGGGCGTCACCTGCTCTTCAGATAGCTACACTAAATTCCTATGCCCCTCAAAATGGATGAAGCTTGTTACGTTGGTAAAAGCACTTTATAACAACGCACTACTCACTTAAAGGTATGGTACACCGGCCGCCAAAAAAATCGTCGGGACAGTCGCACTGGTAACCATTGAAACGATCAATGCAAATACCATTATTTTCACAAGGATTACTTGCACATTCGTTGTTATCTGCAATACATGACAAGCAGGCAGAAAGCAAAAAGGTATTGTTCATTTGAAAAAATATCCCTTGAAATACAATATGTCCTCATACTTACTATTTCAAAAGAAGGCTTTTAATGAAACATCATATATGATGTTGCTAAAGACACTTTGAACAATAAAATTCAAATATATTACATTATCCAATTGTGCATCATAAATTTTCAAATTGCTTCTACTCTAGCTAAAAATCACCACCTAGAGATTTCGATTCTGATCAATCCGGACCGTGTTTTCTAAAATATGTTTGACTCCAGACCTTCTGCCTGGCAGATTATAATCATGTCGAAAAATACACCTGCTTAACACAATCTTTGTGCCTACCCTCTTCGAAACATCTTTTCTTTCTTCTTAACAACCTGATGCATATTAAATGGAATTCAACCAATGATACCAGAAGCTATGACCTGCTTCCATGATGCACCTTTCATGCTGAAAAGGGACATAAAGTATATAACTCTTTATGCACGAATGGTGTGAAATGTATAAGAGCATAAAAGTTGAACTCACTACCCATGGAAGGGCACTATATGCATGTAGGTGCAATAGAAAAAATATAGGTATAAAGAATTCTAGGAAATGTCTGCTTGTCGTTTACGGCCTACACTAGGTTTAGGGACAAAGTTATAATTATGGGAAGAACTTCTTTTGTCTGACCAATTTTAGGAATGCTAAAGTTGAGTTACAATTACTTTTCACTGCCCATGGAGCTTGAAAAACAAAATGGCTGATTTTAAAAACCATACGTTTAAATTCAGAAGCATAAATTATGGAAAAACCGTGAAAACTCACCCGTTTGACAATTGGTTCCCTCAAAACCACTGAAACATTGGCAAGTATAACCATTGACTAAATCAATGCATGATCCAAATAAACAGGGATTACTGCTACATTCATTTATGTCTGATGAAGATGAGAAAAGAAAAGAAAAGTATTTACGTTACAGATTTGTTCTCATACAATTTTAGCTTAGTTTCCAACCTGTCATGTAAGGCCGTTAAAGGGGAGCAATAGTTGCCATTTGGCTCCCCACATATGTGTAGTACTTCAACAAACATTTCAAATTAAAACGTAAGTGTTGTTTTTCCGCATCGAACTCATACCGAAAGAAAAGTTCCAAATCTCCCGCTCTTCAAGATATGAACATCGCCATTCTTGAAATATGACGACCATCGATCAGCATTTTGATGACATAAAACCTGCACCTGATTTCATTTCACGTAAGCAGTGCTATTTCATGTAGACTTGCAGCTGAAAGTATAATTTCCCTTTGTGAACCTTAGAAAACTCAATAATTCTTTTAGCTTTATTGATTATTTGTTTTATAAATCAGTTATTTTTTGTGCTGCTGTTTGTTTCGTCCTCAAATAAAAAAAATTACCGTTATTTCTGTCTGCTTATCTAGAAACAAAGGCAGGTTACTTCCGCCTAACCGTGAAACAACAAGATGTGCATGTAACTAGCGAGATAGTTTAGCTTCCTTTTCGTTGCAACAGTTAAATTTATCTTCCCTCATGTTCGAAAAGCTTCGATAAATTCGACCCTTCTGGGATTCTCGTATAGTAATGCAGGATATTAGTGGATGCTTAAACGTTAAAATTAGACATTCTGCAATGTATTAAATTTCGGCATTTTTCTCTTGTTGTGCAGGGGTACGTGTCTCACTTGAGACCTTCTTAAGATAGAATGATCTGGACCATCCTTTCTGAAGTATTTATCTGTGTCAACGGATGTATGGGCATATTACAGAATCAATTTCAGCTTTGTTCTCAAAAGTATAATTGCGACCCTATTTAAGCCCATAGTTGGGCCCTTCTTAAAGGACCATTTCCCCAATCATTTTGATCTTAGGTATCATTTTGGAGAACTTGCGATGTAAATGGATCGATTGTTAGTGATACTGAATTTGTTTTGGAAAGTTAAAACGGGTCCACTGGGACCCCTTGTGATCCATTTGAGCCCTCTTTAAGCTATAATGCCCCAGGCAATCCTTTCTTAGGTTACATATTTATGACCAGTGATGAGTGGAGACAAAACGGTATCAGTTTCAACTTTGTTCTCAAATGTGTAATTGAGACCCTACTTAGGCCCTACTTTGGAGTCTTCTTAAAAACGTGAATGCCCTTAAAAGAATGGGACCTTCAAACCTTTCGTTCCTGATAGTGTAAAATATTATGGGGCTAGCTCCCCAGCTATAAGTGGTGAATGCCAAGGATTTCGTTTTCTTAAGTTTTATATTTTATATAACAGGTTTTGGTACTTTCAGCGTTTTTAACATTATTGGTGTTCTCGTTTTGCGTCCTTTAAGGGTCCCATCTGTTCTTGTGGCCCCGAATGCGAAACTTAAGAAATGGGTTTCTTTCTTTGCCACAGTACCCTTAATAGAATAGGCTCTTCAAACTTGTCGTTCCTGACAGTGTGAATGATTAGGGGCCCAGCTCCCTAGCTATTAGCTTGTATTTGTTTTACGGATAATTCGCTGCTGGTCAGTGCGTGACCAGCAGCGAAACTTTCAGGTGCACGAGTTTTCCTTCATTGCTGAAAACTATATGCACTTAAACCAAAAGAGGTATCCATATTCTTGTAAAGAGTTAATCTTTGATATTCCAACCTTTATTTCAAACTCAGCCGTTGGAACGTTTGTAAAATCAATAAAATGTTGGGCAACCGCGGCGGTCTTGGAGGGTATTACGAAAGTTTGTGCGCACAAAAGTACACACTGGTACCGGTTTGACGTCACTGTGGGTAATTTTGGAGAAATATGATGATTTTCTTGGCTATCTTTCAGATTTTTCATAGGAAAAACCCAAACTACACTTGATTTGCCTGAAATTTGTCTTTCATGATGTCACATTGCCTGGAATTATTTTATTGATTTTTGTGAGCTGTCTAGAAGACTGTACAATTGTTTCTCTTTAATTACAGTAGCATCAAAGTGTTTTCATTTTTACTGAAAATGTCCCATTTGATCTATTAGATGACTTTGTGTCAGAGCATGCCATACCATGTCATTTCTCATCCGGTAGACTAACTAAAAAAGATTTACAAGTAGATTTTTCAAAAGATTTTTAAGTAAAACATTGCTCAATCTAAGTTGGTGATCAAAGCAAAAACATTGGTGTAATATACGTAATAAAACATGTTTTTCTTCTTTTTTTATAATGAAAAACTGAAACGTACTGTGCAAAGTATTTCATGAAACCTCTTGCGGAGTGAAGCTTAATAATTACCAGACTTAATTGTTTTCAAAGTGATGACGTAATCTGCAGAACGCAGCAGTGGTACGTAATCCCCTTCAATATATCGAAATAAGGAGGCACTTTGACGACATCGAAAAGTCGGGCTTACCTGTTTGACAATTAGCTCCAGTATATCCAGGAGGACAGTTACATTGATAACGATTCACCATATCTCTACACTGTCCCCCATTTAAGCAAGGACCACTGAGGCATTCGTTTATATCTGTAAGATATTGGAATACAAAATATTTAAAGATGTAGTGTTATTTTCATGAAAGAGGAAATGAATCCATCAGCTGTCTGATACTGATTCTTTTGACCCATGTATTGATTCATAATAAGTTGTTACAACCTGAGGATTGAATTTCCCTCAAAATGGCAGACTTTCATTCCAAAACCTAATTTGAACTTAATCAAGGTCCCCATTTATACATGGACCTTAATTGGCGATATTGTTAAGGACATCTAGAGAACCCCATTCGATTTACACTAGTTTCGAAAATATACTGTCATGTTCATGTTTCACCTGAAAACAGAATGCTGACAGATTGAGAAGATTAGGTGCTGCCACTATCTGACGTTACGCTCGATCGGTGAACTTTGAAAATTTTTGGAGGAAAAGCCCAAACTCATCATTCAAGCATAGTATGTTTTCAACTTGCTATTATCTCATGCAACATTTGTTTCGCCAGTAAGCTAACACGGATGTACTGTTTCAATGTGTACATCATAAAAAGGAGCGTTGAAAAGCATACTGAATTTTCGCTAGGTATTTGTAAGAAGAAGTTCACGGGTATCCCAAAAGAATCGAATTCCTGTGAGTAATACACAACTTTGTTATGTGAGTACAGAGTAATGGTTACGAATGCATTGTCACCAGCAGTAGTTATTATTGAAAATAAAACACCCCGTTTTGAAAATATGAGTCATATCTAACATTAGCATCTTTATTTTGCTATGTAACTCCATGATTACAAGGACAGTTGTTACATGCAAAGTTTTCAAAGTATTATCTCGAAATCTCGAAAGTTCAAATAACAACTGCCTTTTTTCTAATTACCAAGCTGGAAAATGTCGTTTTTGGCTGTCCGAGAAATTATATTATTCAAAATTTTCTGCACGTTTCAGGCCAACTGGTGTTGACGCTTAGTTTTCTTTGGTCAAGTTGGTAACTTTAAAATACAACAATGCACTCTTGCAAATTATTTTCCCCTTTTTCTTTTCCTTTGCCATTATAAGGAATTATTGTTCATTGTTAGCATGAAAACTCTGAAAGTGGTGGTACACTTTGTCTTGTAATCTTCTGATCACTTATGAAGTTGCTGTTTTTCGACGAAAACGACTGAAATGCCATTACCTGCTGTATGAGGAATTCGATTTTTCAAAGTTTACTTTGCGCCGCGCGCCAACCGATGGTGGTGCTCAGTTCATCTTTCGATCCGACAAATAACTTAACAGAACAATACAGACTTCCACGTCATTTTTTCGTTTTTCACCAATATTAGAAATTAATAGAATAAAGCTTGAATGGTAGTGGTACTGTTTATCTGGTAATTATCTGATCACTGAGCAAGTTGTTACTTTTTCCTTTTAAAAGACATTTTGAAAGCTAAAAGTAGCGACTGAATAGCTTCTACGTAAAAGCTTCAAGTATGTCATTTCCGGCTATGAAAATACAACAATTTTTTTTTCAAAATGTTGTCTTAGATTGTCTTTCGGGCAGGATTACATTTTTCGGTAAAATATCCCCTCGCCCCAGACTGGAAAAAACGTTAATGCTGTCGTAGTCCCATGACCTCAAATTTCCAAACTGGTATAAATGAAGGATCGGGTGTTAAGAGATGTGTTTACATTTAATCACGCAATGACTGTTCAAGGTATGAAATGATTATACACATTACATTTGTTTCACTTACCATTCTGACAAAATTCTCCTTCATATCCTGATGCACAGATACATTGAAACCCATTTATCATATCTATGCATCGTGCTCCGTTTAAGCATGGTCCTGATGCACACTCGTTTCTCTCTGTGTAAGGCCAAAATAAAAAAAAAAAAAAGAATTTTTCTTACACCCATGAATGATATTGCTAAACTTAACAAGCACAGGTCATGTGAATACCGTAGGTTGTGAAAGTGTTTGCAGAAAACCAACGAATGGAAATACTCAACAAGTTTTTGAAATAACATCATGGGATTCTTCTAATTATGATTAAGAAACAACTTCCTTATTCAGATTCCTGTTCAGTTAAGAAAAAAATTAATGACTCTATCGTATGACCTTTTATTAACATAGTCTGCAACCGCCCAAACAGCCTTTACTGAAGTATAAAACCCGTGATTAAAGCAATGAGTATCCCTGAAAATAAAAGATACCTTAACAACCCTTTGATCTACTTTGTTTTCATACAAGTTCCTCAGACTTTTCCGTGCTTGTAGGGTGAAAACACGGACTTCCTATACATGGACAGAGCATACTTCACTGTAAATTGTCGCTACCGTACGTGTGAGGAAAAACGCACCAAGATGGCCGTCTGCTATGGTTTTGTGAGAAAGCTTGGACTTGCTCAAGTATATCGCCAATTTTGCAAGAAAGTTGAAATATTTTTGAAATATGGCAAGGTAAGGTCAAAATCACTACACGTATTGCAGAAAAATGGTATTGTTTCCCATTCAAGTTTTTACTTTTGTTTAAAATATTACAGAGTTGTCGTCAAATCAGACGATTTAAAGCTTTACGACGGCCATCTTGGTGCGCCTTTTTTGTCCCAGTTGATGGCGACCACTACGGATACGACGTACACATTACATGCTCTGTCCATGTATATAAGTCCGTGGGTGAAAAGAAAATACCATGAAAGTTTTCTTTCAGCCACTCTTCAAATAGTTAGAAATATCTCATCAGCTACTTCCTTGCATCAAACATATCCCAACTGTAAATGTACTTTAAACCCTTTCAGGAGCCTTTATTAACTTGGCAAAAATGAATTTCATAAACACCTTTCCGAATGCAACACATCTCGAAACGCATTACTAAACCTAAGTGAAATAAATGCGGAGGAAACTATAGGGCCTCGGAGGGGATGAATTCTGGTAGGATATACAACTGTGTAGGATGTTATGCGAAGTAGTATTACATAAAATCAGTAAATAAATTGCTTGCCTGTTGCACACGTGTTCCCCTCATATCCAGCAGCACAAATACACTGAAAGGTATTGCCAATATCTACACACTGACCACCATTTAAACATGGTGGAGGCTGGCAATCATCCACATCTGGTGAGAAAAGAAAATTAAAAAGTGAAAAGAAGTTGCCTTCAGACCCCCATTAAAGAAAAAAATTGAGACTTCAGATTAATTTTTGTCTTCCCATTGCACTATACTCTTAATATAAGGTTGCAAGGTAATGACGGCAACAAACCGAAGGAACTTTTTGGAGAACTATAGACTCCCATTATGTCAAGAGCATGGTGCCGTACTGGTAGGCACTTTTGGGAACCCTACCTCTCCTCCATACCATAACCTTTACTAGCTGTGCAGGATCCTGGTATAAATAGGGTGGCGTAATCGTGATTCCTTCTGATTGAAAAAATATATATTTTTAGCTTGGAGAGGTAATATTGTGGTTGCAACATCACTGCTTTGCAGAAAATGCCCTGTACTCCCTTTTGGATGAGGCCATATATTTATTTTTATTTAGATGTATGCTTCACAAGAAATTGCTCAATAATTGGTTCTGGGGTTTCTGCACGGACAAAACTAGGTTCTTTGGAAAGAACGATTGCAATAGTTAGGCAAAAATATAGGACTACTGCTTTGCTCGAACATACTTTAAGACGCCTAATCCGCAGCTTGCCTGAGATTGGGGACCACAGTTCTCATACGCATTTTATCTGTGAAAATAATTAAAGTCGGTTTAATCTACCGTTTTAAAAAATCCTGTGAGACAAAAAATTAACTAGAATTTTTACACACTTGGTACCAGATGCTGCAAGGGCGGCGATCTGTTTCAAATATGGTGAGAACCTTTCACATACATGTCATTCTCTAGAAGTCATAGTATAGGAATACCGGGCCCTAAAACGGACTGTGTTAATAGATAGTGCAAACCAGATTGCTGGAACCCGGGGGATCATGTCTGAATTCTACCACAAACAGTTTAATGTGACCTGTTGTAGGTGTGCACCAGGGATTGTCCGACCGGAGGGCCAAGTTCCCCAACAGGGGACCAGCTTTTGGTAAGATTTAATTGGAAACTTTGTGGTTTTTATCAGGTAAGCTGTATTTCATGGGCAAAATTTGGTAGAAGTTTGGCGTAATAATGATTGCAGATGGCTTAATTTTTTATTGTACAGATTATCCACCGAAACTGGAAAAATTTTGGCAATTTCCCAGTTTTAGCAAATATTTGAAAATCTTATACTAGAGAAAAGGATGAAATTGAATGACATGTAGATTTGGGGTTTCCCTATTCCAGAATTTGACCTTCATCTGAGAAAAATCAAATAGGCCTCCCGGACGACTTGTAGTTTTTGGTGTTACCTTCGGTTACCGAAAATCATCATGCAGCTTAAGGCCCTTGGAAGAGATTGGAAAAATTCCCCAAAAGGTTTGGGAGTCCTCTAAACAATATTTCAAAATCTGTAGCTTATACGTATATACATTGCAGGAGTTTGTAGCAGAAAACCTGAAATATTGGTTTTATTTGGAGGATTGAAAAATTGGAGTTTTTTTATTGAAATCAATCTGTTCAAGTTCATTAGCGAATTTCTCAAATATTGGGGGAGGCGTCCCAATGTTACTCGCGATCGCTACCCAGCACGTCCGACGAAAGGATGAAGCTCCCGTTAAAGATCCATGAACCCGATTTCCAGCCAAAAGCGACGGCTTGGGGATACAATGATTAACGGGAGGTGAGTAGGGAGAGGATATAGACAAATTTGAGGATTTGAAGAAAAGAAATGAAATATTTGGTTCGTGATAAGAAAAGTTAGAAAGGTTAGGTTTCTACGGAAGAATGTTCCCCTCCTCGTCGCAGACAAATAATGGTCCCGTCCTGTGAAAAGAAAAATATTATTTCATTGCTTAACTAACTAACGCAACTATTCTAAGGGGAATCAAATGTCACAAAATGTAATCAAACTCTCCGTGTATGCTTTGAAATGAGACCTACTCTAGAGAGCTTTTGATATCAATCAGAGATCATTTAATAATGAAGATTTATGCCCCATCTAAAATACACGTGGGCTGATTACTGTTTATTTTTAGGAGCAAAACCAACACAGGGTGACTGGTGGTGGAGGACCAAACTGACCACACTAGGAAGGTTAATAATTAGACATTTAATATTTTTTACAAAGTATTGTATTGTGTCTGAACTGGGAGATGGAAGAACAGTTTCCTGTCTGAATAAAGAATCTTTCAAACAGTTACAAAAAGAGAAGAGATCTTCCTAGCTATTCCATATCACTCTCACACGAAAAATTGCAGGCTGACAGGTTAATTGTAAAGCCTTTTTTCTCTCTTTTATTGGAAGGCGAGTCCACTGGCTCACCCGTTTCAAAAATTGTTTTTACAATATATACACAATTAAACTATACATCATGATCACTGCACAAATGAAGAAAAATTAACCCAGTCAAAACATCACGTGAGGTGTGTCCAACTTAAAAATGAAAGGAAAGTAGAAACCCTGCTATGTCGCACATTGCTTGTCAAATATATACTCATAACTATAATCTTCATGTCGTGTGAGGATTACGGAAATTTCACCTTGGTCGAATATACCCCAAAATTTGTGGAGTTTATGAATCTTCTTAAAATAATGGTAAATCAGTTTGAGTTTCTTTTTCAGGCTATCGTGAAAGAACAATGGAATATCAGTATTTCATATTGTAAAGCCGTTACCTTTATACAACCAACATATGTAAGACGGGTGTTTTACAAATAGTCTATATAGTTTGAAGATGAAAGCGATTGTAGAGTACGTTTTGTCATAGAAAGGACATGAAATGTAACCTTTCAGCGAGCTTCGCGTGTTTTTCCAAGGGTGTACATTCTAAGGGCATTATTTTCAGTTATTTCATTTATGGCAATTACAGTTAAATTCAAGGGTTTATTTAGGCCAAGTAGACTTAACAAATAGTTCTCAAAGGGGAGGGGAATCTGGGGCAAAGTGGATATCTGTGATATTTTTTATTGAACTTTCAAAATTTTTACTGGTTGAGGGCGTCAAAAGTATTTGCTGCACATTGGTTGGAAAAGTCGTTATAGCACCAAATTAAAATAGACCCACACCCTTTGCAATATTTATTTTTATTTTGTTCTTACGTTATTTTTTCTTTGCTGGCATTATTTGTGGAGTAGATAAACTGAGTTAAGGTGGCTACATTGAAACTCGAAAATTTTACTTTTTGTTACAAAATTTATCACAAAATATTGGGGCAATGAGTCGTTTATGCTAATTACTGTTATCGGGGAATGCTTTGAGAGGGAAGGGTGGGGATGGTTTTGGTTTCAGTTTATGTCTTTCCAAGGTGAAACCTTGACATACTAATCATTTGCTTTTAATCTGCATTTGAACCACCTTTTAAAGGAAATTGTGTTTCAGTTTTGTTTTTATAAAGATATTAAGCCTATCACATCATTGTATTAAAAAGGTACACTGCAGGTTCGCATTTGCTTTTAATTTGCATGTGAACCATCTTCCAGAGAAAACTTTCTAAGTTTCGTTTTTAACATACATATCATACTTATTGCATTATTGTAACAAAAAGTACACAGGTTCGTCCTGTCTGTTAAGAGCAATAACATTCTTAAAAGAATAGTCCAGAGCGAGCGAAATTGATTTTTGATATGGCAAAGAGGAAGATTAAAACATATTATAGGAACTCTGGTGAAATTTTCACTCAATTCCCATGTTCGTATCTCGGAAGTTATTAGCTATTGAATGTTGTAATTTTGCTACATACTGACACAGAATGAACTTGAAGCAAGCAGGCGAGATTTCAGCGAACGGAAGGATAAATAACAAGATTAATGCTGTAATCGTGGAGGACCTCTTTTGAACGTTTTCATCAATCCAGAAATCATTATAATATTTAACAAAGTTGCTTACAAAATTTTAAAAAACATTCAGTAGTATGGTCATGATGCAGATTGCATTTATAGCAACAGTACAACCCTATATTCCAGGTACAACAGTAAGCAAGTTACACGCTTTAGTAACTGTAAGTATTTCACACAAAAAAACAAAATATTGATTGTTTGAATCAATGGTATCTGCGTTGGAAAAGAAATGACTCAAAAATGTAAAAAGTTTCCCATATCAAATTAACTATGAAAATCAATAACTGAATGAATGGTGACACCCGTTTTATCACAAGTAGAAACAATGATGGTGGTTTTTCTGCAAATGATGACATTATGCAGTTTATAATGAAATGAAAAAATACCACACGGAAATTATCTCCGTGTCAGCGTTCCATCAAGTAAACTTTTGAAATAGGACTATCAGTAGAGGCGAATATCCATGTACTAGTTTATAATGGTACCATACTAAATAAATATTTCAAAATGATGTTATTTACAGCTTTTGTCATATTTGGGCAAGTCACGGGATTATAAGAAGCGGACCCTAAATACGAAATTGTAGTACATATGTTAAGCACTGTTTGCAACACTTTTGATAAGAATGAAAATTAATTTGTAAACCAAACTGCCAAATGCCAATTCTGAAACGAAAAGGGTTAGTTTGAAACCCAAAGTGATAGGTAAAGAGACTAAATATAAGCCCAGATCACATCAAGGTCGAGAACGGATTCGATGAAATAACGATTTCAGCATACAGCAGTTACCGTGTAATTGCTATGTGGTAATCGACAGTTCACAAAATGGATTCCGTGAATAGAGAGGTATGACCATTACACTTAATTTGCACTGTAGCTATTTTTCATGCAAACACTGGTACAACTTTGAGTTCGTACAGATTCATTCATGTTTGTAAACAAATGATGTTACGGTTACTTGACAACAAAGTTGTAGAAGTGGGGCTACAGTTTCGTCACAGTTAAATGTACATTCTAATTCGGACACATTCTGCATGCAACCGCGAGACTGCTGCATGCACAAAACCTAATGTAACGCATGTGCCCCTACGCATGCTCTACGCCAACCAGTGACATAAGCATGAATGATTCTATTGAATTATTGCTTGGCGTGACATCGGTTTGTTCTTATCCAGTCTCTTCTCCTTCCCCTACCACACAAAATTGTGCAACGTCAACTAGTACCCCCCCCCTCCCCCCTCCTTCAAAAAAAACTAATAAAAGCTATCCTTATTATCCCTGAAGATAGATTCAGAGTAAAGGGTGTTTTTGAAACATTTCCACAAGAGTTTCATGTGTAGATTTAGGCACCCGTCCAAATTATTAGAGTGTAAACGGTTTTCCCCTTTAATCCTTTAGTAGGGTTCAAAATAAAATACGTTCCTGGTTGTCAGATAGCTAAAGCAAGGCAGCCGACAACTTAAAGGAAAATTATCGTTAATTTTACAGCGTAGGCCTAATGTGGATTTTGCGTCCAAACGTTCGCCTGATTAAGACCCACTGAGCTTTTTGTTAGAGTACAGTCCTGCACTTTAGGTGTTGACATAAAGTATTAAAATTTGCAAGAAATTTTTATCCAAGATAATATCTCTGACATGGAATTACATTTTTTTGTAAATACAACTGTAGTGTAATCACTGGCAATGAATCGCTAATTTTTTTTAATAACCTGCAACCAGGATAAAAATGCGCAAACAAAAATGATAGTAGCGACCTTCTTCCTTTCAATTTATGTGACTAAAGAAAGAAGACTACGTAAAAGATAAACGTTGTATGAATATCAATCATAGCTGACGAGTAACATGACATCAGAGGGAAATAATATGTACTCTTGGACTGCATGTACATCATTCATCTTTCCCAGCTAAGATTTCAACGATTTTAGTCTCCTTTCTCTACGAAAAAAACCATTATTCATTTCACAATCTTTGTTTCACTGTGTTTTTTCTCACCCTACCGCACTTCGTTCAAAACGAATATCAAAGCCAATTGGTACCATGCAGTAACTCCTTTTCGTATAAATAGTTTATGTATTAAAGGCAGGTAATTTTTCATTCCCACATGACCTTACCTATTTCTGAGGAAGAAAAATCAGTGAAAGTGATTTTTTTTTTTTAATGAAAAGTAACCCTAATATAAACTTTAAATTTATGGATTTAATTTGACCATTTTATATAACTGCAACAGAAGCAGCTATTAAAATATGAATAGTAAACCGCACAAAATCACTTAGCAGCCGATGTTATTTATGTAACTACTTGATTTTAGACTGTGGTGTACTACACGGTGCTTGTTCTGTAGTAATCAATGCAAAGTCAATGTGAGTTTAACTTACCTTTAAATATCCATCTACAAAAACAAATATCCACGTACAAAAACTAGTTAAATACAAAACACGGGAAAGTATATTCAACCTGTCAAAAGTTTTCTGCTTTGAACGAAGAAAAGTGTTCCTACCGTTAGGAGTTTCACAATTGAAGCCAGAAAAGTCTGCAGAACACTGGCATACGTATGTGGTTGTTGTTGTAGCCCTACACTGGCCTCCGTTCAAACATGAATTGGGTACACAAGGATTGGTACCTGTAGAAATATACAGGGTAAAATGAGCAATTCATTGATTTTCTAGTCTCAAGTTCATCAATTTACTCTGGATATGATAAGCCCTCAAGATCAATCTAATTTTTTGCCATTCGAAATCTTTCACGCTGGCAGAAATGAACAACCAAAAATATTTCTGTTCTCATATTAAATACAACTGTTATCTCAAAACGCAGAGCAGTATCTCGAAATTCTAAAGTAGTATCTCAGAATCCTGATACAACCGGTCAGGAGACATGAGACAATAGATATGTCCGAGATTATTGATATGCGGACCTGAAAATAATCTATTCGTTTGGTTGTCCTCTCTTGGACGCCGTGCAAATTCAAGATTTTTAGCTAGTACACTATTTAACTTCTTATTTTCATCGAAACACGAATGTAGAGATCCAGTATTGGGATAAAACCAGATAACGAGTACTTGTTGAGCTTACGAACATCTTCAGCCCTACAAAATTTCACAAAACGGGTAACTAGGAAAAGACGTGTACTGAAAATCCCCTTCACTAGCCGCTTACTCTTAACATTATGACGTCTTCAGTTTTTAAAGGAACCCACTTCAGGATTAGTTACAGTGCGGTCAAATTGTATTTCAGCAGACGTTTGGAGGAGTATAGGACACGTTTTTGCAAATTGAGTAATACCTTTTAAGTACATTTCGACCTGTGACCACCCCTCCTCTAACAGCCAAAAAGCTCTAAAATTTGCCTCATCTGCCCTAAGATCTCATAGCTTTTGCAACCTTTACACTGGCAACACAATGAATAACATAATAACAAGAGGGCAATCATCGGAGTTGCTGATCTCATCGCGGGACTTAATTCTGTCAAGCTCGTTTTGAAAATAGACACTTCCACTACCATCACGTGACCTTAAATGTCTGTTGCCATGGTAACCATGCATTTTGGTAGTTCTAGATATCCTCATGACACGTGCAAAGTTTTACGTCAATGCGATGTTCTCTTATCAGAAATACGGTAAAAGACCAGAAATACAGCCAAAAAATCCTGGGAACTTGGAATTGAATTATCGGAACTTAGGTGTTCTAAACCTCACACTGCATCAAATATGACATAATGGTCGAAGGTGTTCCAACAGTTTTGTCCAAGATTTGTAGGTACAAGTTTTTCATGAGGGAGGTATTTAACAGTGAGTGTTCAGTTCCTTTGGGGATTTTAGCTACAAAAACCTCATGCCAATTTTGATGTGCTAGAAACGCGTTCCAGAAGTGAAAATAATGACGTCAGCGTGTTTTAATTTGGCTTACTGGATGTTACTGATCATTCGCAGTAGGTGTGTTACCGATACGCGCGCACAATAGAACCTTAGCTACAATTGTTGCACAATGTACGCCTGGATGAACAAATAGAGAAACGCGCAAAGCATTGACGTCCTCTGTGAGGAGCTTGCACCAAAGGTCAAAAGGTCAAATTCAGCGGACGCACTAGTTGTTCTAAAAGACATCCCGCCACGCACCACATTTCCTTACTTAGCTTCCGTGTGTGTTATTTGTCCTCCTGAGGGTGGTTGCGTTAGTTGGCTTTTACACGCGTGTAAGCTCCCTATAGTAAGGCCGAGACGAACAAAACGCGTATCATTGCATGTTACACCAACAAATTCAGACAGCTGATTAACCAATCAGATACGCGCACTTAGCCTACCACACGCCCATTACGAATTCTACTGCGTGCGGCCACACGCGTCATTAGGGAGCTTTAGTTTACACGACTTGGCCAGGGCAACGCGGCGTTTTAGCCCACAGTTAACGTCTTCGCGCTGACGTCCGCCCCCTGAAAATATTGCGATTCAGATTTCTACCTCACGGCATGAAAGTCGCGTGGTGATATTCAGACTTCGTTTGAGTAGCAGACGCGCAAACCAAGCTGTTAATGGTAACAGTATTTAGCGGAAACGTGTAAGCCAAACTAACTGATTATGAAGGCCTAAGTTGGAGAGTGGAAAACCATCGAGTTCGTGAAGCAATTGCAGTGGTTATTTGACTGATAGGCCTATCATGGATGACGATGAATTTATGAATTTATGAATTTCAGCTATTAACAGCAATTTATGTAGTGCGTTTGTAGTGTAAGCACATTGCCGAATAGAACGACGCGCAAGTCAAATTGTCACTTCCGCGTGCACCGATGTTTGTGAATCCACGAGGCGTTTTATTCCGCCTTGTGAAACGGTAACAAATATTGACTCTTAATACTTTCAAACCCCATACAATTAAAGAAGAAGATTTCTATACGCAAGAGAATTATGGAAAGGGTTTGCTACACCTTGGACCGGACTCTACGAGTCACATTTTCTCAGTTTGGGGCACATGTTCACCACCTTTAAACAAAAGCCAACAACCAGCAGTTTTTGAAGTAAAATAGTACATTTGACCTCTTGTTACGCGACCTCAAACCTGAGTTGCCATGGCAACGAAATATTTTGGCGGAACATGTCACTCCTGTTATACGTTTCATGTTTCATTTCGGTTGAATGTTTACCCCTGGAATTATGTACAAAACGATTTTGACTCAATTTGACCTTTGGCCTTAGACCGTCACTTCCAGATTCTGTTGCCATGGCAACCATATATTTGGATAGTTCTAGTCATCCTCATGACATGTGCGAAATTTCATGTCACTAAGATGTTTCATTACCGAAATACAGACAAAAGTATGACTTTACCTAAATTTGACCTTTGACCTTCACTTACGGGATTATCTGCGAGACATGCAAGTTCCGACCCTGGGGTATCTTCCCACCAAGTTTGAAAAGGATCGATCTAGCCCACTAAGAGGAGTTCGAGTTAAAAGTTTCTGCTTTTCACTTGAAAACAGACACTTCCACTTCCATCACGTGAACTTAAATGTCTGTTGCCATGGTAACCATGCATTTTGGTAGTTCTAGATATCCTCATGACACGTGCAAAGTTTCATGTCAATGCGATGTTCCTTTATAGAAATATGATGACAGACCAGAAATACAGCCAAAAAAATCCCTCCAAAATAATTATTATCGAAATATGACCTCTGACCTTTGACCTTCACTTCTGGAATTCTGCGAGACACAAGTTCTAACCCTGGAGTACCTTCGCACCAAGTTTGAAAAGGATCGGTCCAGCCCACTAGGAGGTGTTAGAGTCACAAATTTCCTCTTTTTTCGCTTAAAAATAGACACTTCCCCTTCCATCACGTGACCTTTGATACCTGTTGCCATGGTAACCATATATTTTGGTAGTTCTATATATTTCCATGACACGTGCAAAGTTTCATGTCAGTGCGATGTTCCATTACAGAAATATAGTAAAATCATGATTTTCACCAAATTTGACCTTCGGCCTCTGATCTTTGACCTTTACTTCCGGTTACTCAATATGTACCGTGGTTCTACCTAGGGTACCTTCCTACAAAATTTGAAGAAAATCGGCCGAGCCGTTAGAGAGATATTAGCAAAACAAGAATTCACACAAACACACACACCCACACGCACACACACACGGACACGTTTTGACCCCTCACACAAAATTGGAGTTTTGGTTACCTTGGGGGACCCCACCTAAGGTTAGACCCTTGGACTAGTAACGTGGGGGCACCACCCATTACCATGGCAACAGTGCCAATTTCAGCTGGCATTCCCATTTATAGCTCACCGGGCAAAGTGATTACAATATCTCATCCTCCTCACGGAGCGATGAGATAATAATGTCAGCAAATGGAAAGATATGAATAAATATTTTGTTTCTCAATTTGTTTTCATCTTCCAACTTTCAATGCTAACGAATAAGTCACATTTGTTTTATTTCATGGCAAGTGAAATACTTCGGCAAAAATTGGATTTCTTCCACCATTACGATCTGATGATTCGTTTTAGTTTTCTGCTTTTCTACACTCCTGGAAGAAAATGAGGGATTGCATTATACAAGATACCACACTCACCTGGATTCACGATTACATCTGTGTTACCAATTTGTCTGGGTTCTATCGGATCGCTCTCCTCCAAATTATTTGGATCGGTTCCCGATGCTGAGCTAACTGTCAAAGTGGTGGCCTGTCCAGGCGCAAATTCAGTTATTATGGTAGATAGGGTATTACCGTCCACAACCCTACGTACAACTGTGCCATCAACAATGTACATGATAACATAGTTTGTGACATCACCAGGTGGTGCTTCCCATGTGACCTGGATATTATTGGTACCATCTACTTGCATAAAGGTAGCATCTGATGGTGGCAAAGGTTCGGTAAACTGGACAAGGGTAGACAAATCAATTACCATACCATCTCTGGTACCAGATATAACAACGTCATGCCTCTGTCCAGGAGACAAGCCCTGTAGGACCTGAGATGGAGGAACGCCAGGTATAGCTGGTACAGTGGTTGTCATTGTGACACCGTCTTCATTTGTGTATGTGATTTCATAGCTTGTAAAACCGAGGTTAGATATATCCTCCCACGTGATGGTGAAGGTATTCGTGCCAACAGCAGTTACTTCCGGGTTGATATTAGCATCTGGGAAGTCTGTAAAAAATGTCATGTAAATGTAATGTCTGAAAATGAGGGCTCTTGTGTGTGAGTAAGAAAACAACTGACGCACTGATGTCGTGCTAGAAAACATCCTTAGAAGTACATTGGCAGCTTGCCTTCTGTTAAATAAGGTCTCGTAGCTAGACTAAGTATTAAAGAAAAAGACCAGATATGTCTTTCCTCCTTTCAACTTCAGGATGTTTGCCAGCTATTTATGTCCTAAAAGGCTAATTTTACAGGTGAGGCTACTTTTCATCATCTGTTCTTCTTGTTCTGTACAATTATAAACTTATGAAACGCCTAAAGTAGGATTGACGAAGAACATAAAAATATCAGTTTCTAACTCATATTTGTATAAACATATTATTTTTTGTGTACTTGGTTTGAGCACACGAATTATAAATATTGCGACTGTACATTAGAACTGGTAAACATCTGGGGACAGGGAAAAGATATCGATTCACGAAAATGAAACGAATAAATTGTATTGAATACAAAAATTAGTTACTTGTTGTTCCTGTTGTTGAACCAACTAGCTGAGTCTGACCTCCCACGACACCATTGACCTGTATGTTGTACTCTGTTGCGGGATTTAGGCCTGGGATTGTAAATGGCGACCCGTTTGAGGTTATCATTCTGGTGAAGCCAGTCCCATCCATATAGATGATTTGATACGATGTTGCACCTTGTATCTCCGTATAGTCAATCGTGATCGAGTCTGTTGTTGTAGATTGAACGTTTACCACACCGGAGGGCGCGCCAACTGATACTAGAAGGAAGACATACAAATCGAAATCAATTAAGTCCAAAATATTTTTGAAGCAAAATCTCCGACTTTCCTAAATAAGAAAGATTCATCAAGAAAACCCAGATGTGATAAATATTGATGAGCTGTCAAATCCAATACTTCACACTCTAAAAAAAGTGTTTCTGACTGAAACGTTTTTTATAACAAATGTTCCCCCCCCCCCCATTTGAAACCACATTTTGACAGTAAACACTCGATTTTAGTTCCTAAACATCTGGCCTTTTAAACACGTTGAATTGCTAAACATTTATCATTTAATTTCTAAACGTGTTCAGATTGAGAATTTAAACTTGTGTACAAAATGGGGACAATTGCTAAATACGTTTTTAGAGTGTATTTATTCATACTTGCTAGTTCTGAATGATAGTTGACAGAAACAATTCAACGTTTGCAGTTTGCAACTTCATTACGAGTGACATGTCACGTGCCTTCGTCAAAACTTATCGGAACAGAAACAACTTGGACAGCACATATTGTTTATTGCTAATATTATGGCACTGACTTGTGGAACAGGGTAATGGTTCCACCAACTATAACATGAAATGACTTAGTTGAAGTGATATTTTGCTCTTCATGTAATGTTATTTCTGGTCAATTGAGATGTATATATAGAGAGACAGCGAGATCACATTTTTGGAGACCACAATCAAAGCTAAACGACTTCAAACCGAACAGAAACAAGAGGGCACTCCACGAAGTTGCATATCTCATCGCTAACATATGCGCAAGTTGGTTACAGAACTTGAACTATTCATGTGCTGTTTGAACTATTCATCTGTGCTGTTTTTATGTTGCAGTAGAATGTCATTGACAAAAATTACCATACTAAAACTGCATGCCACAATCCTTTGAAATTCCTATTTGAAGTCGAAGGGAAGCGATTTTTTTTTCGTTCCAAGGGACGGAAGTTTGTTTTTTCGTAAGATAGCGAGGGGAAAGAATATGGCACAGACCAATCAAGTTCTTGGAACTATAGGCGCACCCCTTATTCAAAAACAAAAAATATCATTTGGATATTTAAACTCTGACACCGGATTATAAAAGAACTGGAGAAATGGGCTATCCAATCTTTGTAACGGTTGCCCTTTTAATCCAGTAGACCTATCTAAGATTTTGGAACAAATTTATTTTTAAGATGTTGTTATCCCATTGCAACACTCTAAAGAAAACTAGCTTGACTGTTACACTTAACTGATACGGATATGGACGCGACGATTAAAAAAGTAAGACGCTTTCGGGGACGCTTCAGACAAGTGCGTAATTGTTATTATTCAGGCACTAGCTGTATGGGCGTATTCTCTATTTTGACGCGACGGCAAACTTCACGTGTGCCCCGGAGCTGATATGTGCATCAAGTGCGTCTCAATTAAAACCTGGGCTTGTGCGCCATGTTAAACGCGTGGCGTTAAAAGATTTCCGGCCGACGCACAAACATTTTCTGCGTACTGGCCTGTGGTGAATCCTAGCCCGTGGCAAGGAAATTGTCACGTATGTTTTTTTGGCGATGCTTCAAAACCACCAAGTTTTCAGGGCACTAATATGTAAGATAGGTATGCCCTATGCCTAACCTAATGTTAGTCACCCACAGTTTCATATCTTGGGTTATTCCTTGCCACGGGCTAGGATTCGCCACAGGCCAGTACGCAGAAAAGATTTATGTGTCGGCCGAAAATCTTCTAAAGTAAGTTCCTCGGTAACTGTTCTTTGGGTACACCTTGACATAAAGTGAATGATTTCCCTACTAAATTATGTCCATAAATACCGACATACGACGTTTTGGATTCCCAATTACAGGCCAGGCTCAGCCCATTTGAAATTCGAACTAATGCGAAAAAACGTATGTGAACGCGTCTCAAAAATGGTGACGTCATTGGAGGTACGGTTAGCAACACTGAACCAGAGAGCTCACAATCATCGAATCATGTGCATGGTAACGCGTGTTAGCGCATACATAATTGCAAACACCGGTGCTACAATAGCAGTGAGCGTGGTCACTGACTACATTGTGAATTGTGCGTTGCACGGTTACTGCTTAGTATTCGCAATAGCATCTCCACCAAACAGCTCATACAGTAAAGACGCGCTCGTAGTGGGGATGCGCTTGTTGTGGTCTGTCCATACATGTTCATAGCTGTTCTTTTTAGCGCCCGAACCGCGTCTTTCTTGCACAAAAACAGAACTATTTTTACCCGCGCGCATATGCACGCGAACATTTTGGCCAATGATTTGCTCCGAATCCCCACCATGGTCCGCGCCTTTCGCTCTGTATGTTGGACTCTTTATTGTGATGCAATCGTTTTCATGAGGTTGCTAGGATAAGATAACTTTACCGAGCGTTACATTAGTTCCACATCATGATGCGCGCCGTAGGGCGGGGTTTGTGCCGCCAATTGCGTCATAAAAGTCAGGTGAGCTGTTGCGGCATTTTTCGAAATTGAATTTCGAACGCAGTTTTCCTTCGAATATCATTTATGCCGAATTGTATACGGGTTTTTAATGGGATGTGAGATGATATTTGTACAATTCTGTATCAAATCTTGCAATTCACAAAAGTTTTTATGGCCGTGCCACGCCCTCTTTAACCTTTGACAATCTGTAAGGTGAACTGTGTCCTTGGTTGCCATGACAACCACACATATCGGTACAACTTACAGTATCATGCCTAGGCTATTACACTTAAACTTTCAGACTTGTGGGATGCTGCCGTTAGGAGTTAAAGTGAATACAAAAAAAGTATTTGACCCCCTGTCACGTGACCTTTGACCTTGGTTGCCATGAAAACTACATATTTTGGTAGAACTAGTCTACCCTATTATACTTGTGAAGTTTCATGTAAAATGAAGGTTTTCTTTTGAAGTTTTAGTACAAAATAGAAAGGAAAAGTGTTTTTTTGCAAAACGTGACCTTTGACCTCTGATCTTTGACCTTTACTTCCGAGGGTCTGGGAGACATAAGTTCCCGCCCTGGGGTACCCACCTACCAATTTTGAAAAGAATCGGTCCAGCCCACTAGGAGGAGTTTAAAAGACAAAAACGTTGTTTTACGAACAAATTATCGCTTGAAAATTTTTTGTTCCATTCTACCACTTGACCTCTGACCTCTGTTGCTATGGCAACCACATATTTTGGTAGGTCTAGATGCAATCATCATATGTGTGAAGTTTCGTGTCAGGAGGACTTTTACTTTTGGAAATATAGCAGAAAATGTTGATTTCACTAAATTTGACCTTTGACCCGTAACCGTTGACCTTCACTTCCGGTTGTGTATTAAAATGCAATTGTTCCACCTAAGGTACCATCCTAACAAGTTTGAAGAAAATCGGCCCAGCCGTTTACAAGATATTAGGAAAACAAAATTGGACACACACACACACCCACCAACACACACACACGGACAGGTTTTGACCCCTCTCTCAGCCCTGGACCTTCAGTCACCCCGGGGTACCTCACCATGGGTTAGACCTCGAGACTAGTAACCTGGGAAAATTTACCGTTACCATGGTAACCACTGCGATTTTAGCTGGCATTGTCATATATAGCCCCATAGGCAAAGTGACTACAATATCTCATCCTCCTCACGGAGCGATGAGATAAAAATAGTAAACACGGCAGGAAAAAAAGTTACTGCGGTTTCTCCCAACCCTGTGCGAAGACTCTTCTCCGGCTGCCTTTCTATGGTCACGTCGGAGTGCACCGTTATGGCAAACAATCGGTATCATATCATGGGGTTGGGCAAATGCCAATTTAATTCGACATATTCCAATTTGATTTGAAGTATACTCGATTTAAATCGACAGGTACCAATTTCATTTCACCTATACCAACTGAAATGCACATACCAATTTAATTCGACATATTAGGATTTATAAATAGACATGCATACACCAATTTAATGGACAAATACCGTATACGTGATATGCACCAAATTAAAGTACCAATTTATTCGACATACACCTATTTGAATTGCTACATACTAATTTAAATCATCAAATACGACAAATTCGAGACAAAAATACTAAATTATGTGTCGACTTTTATTGCTTTGTGTCGATTTAAATACATATATGTCTCTCCATGGTTGTAACTCCGCGATGTTTCTCCATTGTTCGCCGTACACCGTCGCGTTTGCGTTGCTTTCAAAGTAAAGTAAATAACCTGTAAAGTTCGACTCGTTATGTGAAATTCCATTTAAATGTGAAGATACTATAATTGCAAACGCCAACCTATACCGGTGTATCCTACTTTACATGGCTGATGGCAAAATGGCTGATGTGTGATTATCTCAACCGAAGAGAAAATTAGTGACAGATTCTTCAATAAAAAACTAGCATAACCAGGCTTTTCATCATTGCTTACTTAAAATTGCAGATCAAAGCAACTTTAAGAGCAAGAAAATTGACAAGCTTTACTTTATTCCTTACTGAGAAAGAACACAAATTTAATTTCGGCTGTGAGTAAAATGGGGGCAAAACTGCGAACTACCAAATATGAAATAAGTTACAGAGTTTAATGTGGAGCCAAAGTATTCATTTATAATTCCTTCATAAACAATAACAATTAGTTAAATTCTGGATGTACAAGAAAGTCAAATTCTTCGAATCAAGTGGCTTACACTTCATCTGTTAACGTTACCCATCCGATCTCTGAATTCTTCTTTCCATCACACACCCTCCCACCTTTCCCTCTTCCACATCTTGAATATTTATCACTGTGATCCCCTCCTACGGAAATAGTTAAATTGACTTGGGAGGATTTAAAATTCTGCACATTCTACTCACAGGTTGTTGCACCGCTTTCTCCTGCATACTGAGATATACCATCTAAGAACACTTCTACTCGGGCCTCGTAAAAGGTACTTGGATCAAGACCATCAAAAACAGCTTGTGTAGTTTGTCCATTGACTGTAAATCCATCTATGAATTGATTGTTGGCATCCACCAGAGTAACGAGGTAGGACTCCCCATCTGGAATAGCATCCCACAGAACATTTAAACTTGAAGATGTGATGCTATCGATCCTTACGTTACCATCAAATGGTGCTGCCAAAGCAAATACAAAAACATAATGATTATCTTTAAGTAAATTCCAAACTTACGTCATACATTTCATTTCGATCTGTCTCTTTGTCTCAAACAATAAAACAGTGCTTTAACCCAACAGAGAGTAATTTGTCAAGAAAGATCGTTCGAATTTCCATTTATTTCCCTACCAACCCATCATAAGGCCCATCAGATTTTGCAGTGTACGTTACAAACTATCTATGATTGATCCAAGGGGTAACCATAATGTCATTACCAAATTGTCTCGCTACAAATTCTCTGATTAACAAGAAATAACAATGACGTTTCATCGGTGCTACTATGTTTTTAACAGAAATTTCTATAATATCAATGTTATAATGGTCAATCGATAAAACTGTATCAGATAGAGATAATATCCAGTCGAAGATATGTTAAATTTAAGAACGAGATAAACAAAACGGTATGTTGTTATTAGGGGACGATTTTTTTTTACGGTAAACGTTTTGCAGTTAATAGAAATTATACGTTTTACGATCAAGCCAGAACAGGTAACTATACGAAAATCAATATTTAAAAGACACGGTCACATTTTCTACGGTTTTATTTTTGTCAATACCAGAATTTTGCAGTTTGATCTAAGCTGCAAAAATAATCTCTAAAGTTTTGTTCGTTTTATATTGAACACCATATGTTCTACGTTTTATGGGTAGAAATATATCTCACCTAGAGGAACAAAGTCCGAATCTCCAATATCACTCCAAACAGATTCTAGATCATTTGGAGGACCTGCGAATGCATAAAGACCAAATTCGTATTCTACATCAGGCATCAATCCTGAAACTTCATAAAAAAATACATCGCTTGGAAGATAGACAGGTTGATCATTAACACTCAGACTCAAGACGTAACCATCAAGGTTTCCCATCGTTGGAGGCAACCATTCGAATCGCACTGAATCTTCTCCTGTCTGTGTGATGAGGGTCAGTTCTGGAGGGAATGGCGCTGCAAATGCGATGAGAAGAGATATATCATTTCTCAGAACACCCTGCTATACCTAAGTTACACTTATTATACGAACCAAATAAAAGATGAAACCTTTTGCACTGTTTGCCAAGGTACCGGGTACAGCGAAACATTGTTCCTAAGATGTCATTGATAAATTATTGAACTTGCATGACAATGCCAGTGCTTACCTACAAGGTTGACTTGCAGAGCTTATTAAAAACCACACACTCCCCGTGGTCAACAAATTCTATACTAGCCTGCTGGTTGCTTGGACCTACACTTGCTGGTTTTGTCTAAGTTAAAGAGAATTATCTACAACGCCTTGAAATGTTGATCGCCTTAAAGTTTAATGAGGAAATTTCTGCTTCACACGTTTCGTATCATATCTTGATCTTGCAAGAAATACCTTACAAAAGTATCGCGTTATTTAAGAGAAGGTGGTTCAGGAATCGGACTTTCGCTTTCAAGTGTAATGGGGTTTTTTCAGTTCCCTTTTCATTTTTTCTTCTGAACTATTGTGTCTCTTTTCTCATATGGTCCTCACAGCTTCTCTTTGCTGTTTGCCGGCCACAACAAAACATGGAGGCACTACATCCAGGAAGTTTGAAACAGGGAGCTGTTATTTAAATAACTATGGAACGCGCAAAGGGCACGCCTGCTTTGTTATCTAAATTCCGTTGTCTAAATTCACTTTGTCTAATTTTAAGTTGTTGTCCAAAATCAAGTTGGTGTCTAAGTTCACTACATAAAATCAAACAACAACGTGGGTTTTGACAACAACATAAATGAAGACCGTAATTTTAGACAACAAAATAAGTTAAGAAAACGCGAGGTTACACAACAAAATATGCATGCCCTTTTCGCACTTATACGCGAAAAGGACTGGCAAATTTTATTGTCTAAATTTATTTTGTTGTCGGAACTCACGTTGTCTAAACTTAAATTATTGTCCAAAATCATGTTGTTTAAAGGTCACTGGAGCAGTCTCCCAAAACTAATTTTGAAGCATCAGCTAAATATTAAAATTTTCATCTTATTTCTCTTCACAGTATTTTTAATCATATTTTATAACTTCAATATTACATATTCAATTTAATTTAGCAGTTATTTCTTGTACATTTCACATTTGAAGAGAAAAATTCTTCTCACATGACTCAACAACCAATCACTAAACAGGACAGTCTACTTCACTACTTCAAGTTGGGGTGACTGCTCTTGCCCTTTGAAGTCATGTTGTCTTAACTGATGCATGTTGATTTGATGTCTTGAGATTAGACAACAACGAAAGATTGAACAACAAATTCAAATTAGACACCTCGAACATTTACAAAGAAATGAATATGGACAACGAAATATGCGTACCCTTTTGGCGTTCATAAATAACAGCTCCCTGGTTTCAATGATCGGGATGGTGGTTTGAGTCATTGCTGTCATGGAGGACTGAGACACGAAAAGGCGGTTTTCCCTTCCAATTTGAAAAATATTTGCTTTTAAAAAAAAGTGGTTGGTTGAAAATTGGTGCCCCTTTATTGCTCCTTTCTCTTTAACATCCGAACATATATAATGAAGAGAATCTCTTTTAATTAAAAGGAAACTTTGTACTTCTCAGTATTCCTTTTAACTAAAAGGAATCATTGAACATATACGTAGAGAAGGGAAAGTAGGTGCACAGACGCTCTGGTATAGAAGGAATCATTCACGTTGAGGACAGTAGCAGGATTTTCTCAAGGATATTAGGGTTATGGGGTGAGTACGTGATGAGATATGTCGTCCAAACCACTACCTACAGATCTATGGGGAACGGATCGCGTACAGAAAATTTGAAAAATCCTACCGGTCAGATAGCAGAGAATTCAGACAAGGAATTCTACATGCTATGCAAGGCCGAACGCAGGTATTTTTTGGCAAAGAAGAGGGGGGCAAACGTGAAACATTACAGAGCTGAGACATGGGGGATGAGTCGTAGAGAAGGGGATTTCCTCTTATTTGGCGAAAAATGTAAAGTAAAGGTATTAATATAAAATGTAACTTGAAAATGAAGACGAGTTATACGA
Source organism: Holothuria scabra (assembly GCA_037179385.1). NCBI lineage: Eukaryota > Metazoa > Echinodermata > Holothuroidea > Aspidochirotida > Holothuriidae > Holothuria > Holothuria scabra. Next base: position 17,074,058 of record CM074184.1, on the reverse strand, counting down.
AAAGATATTAGATGAGCCTTGAACATGTCCCCTTTTTTTATAGTTGCCATCTTTATAATGACCCTGTTTTTAGCAGATAAATGAACCTCTCTCGGTGTCAAGGATTGAGATTATTGAAAGACTGCCTTTGACGATAAAAGGAAACTTGTTGGTGTGGCGGTCGAGAAAATAATTGTTAAAAATTATATTTTAATGCTTTTTCATAGCAACAGATTCAAGAACATTAACCACCAGTGTGCTGATCTTATGTTCGTGTTAGGTTGGGGCATGTTATTCTTTACCAAATATGCAGTACTTTTCCCTGAAGATCTAAGCGGAGCGCCACCACTAGTTTGTGGGAAGAGTGGACAGGCAGCCGGAATTGCATTTTTCGGGCCTTTAGGTAGACTCTAAGGAATCGTGACCTTGATCGTTTTCAATAAAATGGTTACTTCAATAAGAAAATCGCAAAAAGATTAAAATGCACCTCTGCAATTTTTCCGGCAAAAACTGTTGGCTCTGTATTCACCTGGGTGCCCTCCAGTCTGCATGTGTAAAATGGAAGGTAAAAATATCCCGCGACAAATTTTGCAACTTTCACCAAACAAATCTTCTAGCTTTTAGGACAAAATTACATGAAACCGAGAAATAATTTGTTTTAACAGGCTGCCAGAATGTATGGCATATTTTCATTATCTTTGGGATTTTTCATGAACTTTTTACGGTGACTATATGATGCTTTGTTATTTGTCACGCAAATGTTTGAAAGAATTCGGTCACGCTAAATTGTTTTCTGCGTGACTAAAAGCTTGCTAGATTTATGTTTTCAAACTTCTGCCCCAAATTAAGATTTTGGGGAAATTTGGAAGACTGTCTATCCTCTGTCCCTATGGCCCTAGGGTCTAAGCGAGGGATTCACACAATTCCCTTTGAAACTGAAAGGTGTCATGGTATGAAATGTGATGCCATACAAGTTAAAATTTGCCTACGGATCTTGATTTAGTTGGAAAAATCGACAAAGACCTGTACATACAGTCGGAAAGAACTTGCTAGGCCGAGTATGTGAAAATTCCAACTGCAGTCTCAGATTTTCCAAATATCGTCGCCACGACAAATTTAAATGGAAAAAAGGAAAAACAAACTCTACAAAAATATGCTCAAAAACCCTTCTCAGCAAAAGAAATCTGAGTACAAAACCTTTAGAAATAAACTGACCCACATCATTCGTATCTCCAAGAAAAATTACTTTACGAATATCTTTAATAATTGTAAATATGACTCTAAACAAACTTGGTCCAAAATTAGCGATTTGCTGAACAAAAACAAGCAAAAACCTACCAAACCCGATTTTTGTATCATAGATGGTGAGAAACATACTGACCCTGTTGCTATTGGCAATAGTCTGAATAACTTTTTTGTTAATGTTGGTCCGTCGCTACCTGCAAAGATCTCTTCAAATCATTCACCATCTGACTTTCTATCGGATAGTAATGTTTCATCTGCTTTCCTCTACCCAACTAGCGAAGATGAATTAATAAGTATGTCAAAATCCTGCCTAAAGCCAGGCAAGTCAGCTGGGTTTGATGAAATTAGGCCTTTCGTTGTTACTCGAGTTATCTGTTTTATTTGTAAACCCCTTACTTATGTTTTTAACTTGTCCCTATCAACTGGTATCGTTCCTGAAAATTTGAAAGTCGCAAAAGTTGTCCCAATTTTTAAAAAAGGTGATCCAAATTGTTTTGTTATCTATAGACCTACTTCTGTTTTGCCCTGTTTTTCTAAGATTCTTGAACGCATTGTTTATTGTAGACTCTTTAATTTTTTGGAAAAACATAACATTCTTTTTAATGGTCAATATGGCTTTCGACCTGGTCTCTCCACTGATATGGCCCTTGCTGATGCCGTCGATAATTTAACACAGGCCATAAACAACAACCAAATTGCTGTAGGTGTATTTCTTGATTTATCTAAAGCGTTCGACACCATTGATCATACCATACTCTGTCAAAAATTATTTCACTACGGTATTAGGGCTATCTTAACAACAGAAAACATTTTATCTCTTTTCAAAGAATAAACTCTGATGTAAATAACATTCACTGTGGTGTCCCTCAAGGGTCAATTCTAGGACCGCTTCTTTTTATCATTTATATGAATGATGTAAGTAAAATTCCTTCAAATTCATCCATTGTGTTATTTGCTGATGATACAAATATTTTCTTTTATGATAGTAGTGTTAAACGTCTGAAACAAACCATTAGAAATGATCTAGCTGCATACAGTGACTGGTTTGCCACAAACAAACTTTCCCTAAACTTAGATAAGACGAATTTTATTGTTTTCAATGAAAATGATGATATGGTAAACTTTAATATTGATATTAATGGTAAATTGCTACAAAAGGTAGATTGCGTTAAATTTTTAGGTGTTTTCATAGACTCTAAACTTACTTGGCATGGTCACATTAAGTATACTTCTGCTCTTGTTGCAAAAAGTGTAGGAATCCTTTCAAAACTGAAACATACACTCCCCAGAAGCATTCTCAGGTCCCTTTATCAAACACTTGTACTCCCACATCTCACTTTCTGTTGCATTATTTGGTCTGGATCAAGCAAGTATTTATTAAATAAGTTAGGTGTTCTACAGAAAAGAGCAATCAGACATATCACCTGTTCCAATTCGAGAGATCATACAAACAATTTATTCAAATCCATGAATTTACTTAAACTTACTGACCTATTCAAACTACATGTTGCCAGTTTTGTCTATCGTTCTCTACATGAAATGCTTCCAAGCTCACTAAACTCTCTCTTTACACATAACTCATCGATACATTCACATAACACAAGACAAGCTGATCATCTACATACAAGGAAGCATCACAACAATTTGTACAAGAACAGTCTGCATTACCGTGCCACCACTCTTTGGAATCACCTACCGTCTACTGTTAAGACAAAGCCTTCCTTAACTTCTTTTAGGAAAAATCTTCAAAGGTTCTATATAAGCTTGTATTAAACCCATGAACTTGTTTATTATACTGTATTCCTGCCTATTTAGCTTCTTTGTTGAGCCCGAGGGGTGGGTGGTGGTTGGGTTCTAGGACGGGTGACGTGGGATGGTGGGTTGCGTGTCTATTATGACTTTTTCTATGTTTTCCTAGTCTTATCTTCTATCTTCGTATTTTCTTTATTATTTCTTTTTTTAGGGAGTGTCACTTCTCGACAAGCCCCAAAGGGTTTCTAAGTGCACTTCCTTTCACACTCTTTGTTACTTATTTACTTTGTGATTCTTGTTTTCAATCTTGTGTTGTGATAAACCAAAAAATAAATAAATGAAAATGAAATGAAAATGAAATGGTGAAGCGCCCGCACATCCATCGTCGCAACGGTCATGTCTGCAACCCGAAATACAAGAGGACAAGTTTAGCCAACATATGGAGGATGAATGTCCCGCAGAATGTTAGGAGCACAGACTTAACCCTGACTCTAACCCCTTAATCTAGCATTTACCCTGACAGCGACCCTAACCATATCCCATAAACAGAACCCCCTCCCTGACCCCATTACTTTAGTGATATCTAACATTCGGGCGCGCCGTCGAAGTGAACCACCTAAGTCTATTTTGTTGGTTCGGCACACTTGATTCCCACAAATATATACATCAAATCCGCGACGACACGATCATCGTAGGCCTAAAGGCTTGTTCTCTGTTATCAATATCAACGACGGTAGGGGTTAGCTCGTACGTTTTGCATCAAAACTTTTCTTCCTCGAAAACTGTCGATAATGTGAGATGCTTTTTACTTTTCTCAACCACGACTTCTTCTGAGCGCTGTTCCTTCACACAGGATGACCTATGAAAAGCAAACTGCGGCCCCTCGGGACAAATGCGACCATAGCCTCTCTATGTGCGGCGCCTGAGAAACATTTTCGGCTCGCCCTTAGGTGTGGTTTGTTGAATTAAACCATTTCATGTTTAGACCCATAACTAATAAAAAGCAAAATCTAATTATGCCCCTACATTTTGTTGACAAAATGAGATGTTACCACAGAGAGTGAATAATCGGCAACAGTTATTTCGGCTCATAACTAAGCTTTTTATTTAATGTGGGTCTGCTATTTGGGCTCACTGCCAATCTTACGAGGAAAGGAGTGAATAGGGTGGGGTTAGACGCCATCCTCATCTCTCTGTTTCCCAGGGGTCCCAAGATGGCAAACAACAACCTGATTGTGATAATGCAAAAAAAAAGCTGTATATAATAAAGCTATAAAAATACATCTTTTCTGTAAAGGCCTCTTTAAAGTGTATTCAAGTAAAAAATTTCAAAATATATATAAAACAGAATGAAAAATGAAATCTAACAGTCCAACTCCCATCTTCAAATGAAAATCTTTGTATTTCTTTGTTTTCTGAAAGTTTCTGCACCTTGTATCAAGGTATGATAGCACTCTCACTCTAATGGGGGCGATGTGATTAATTGAGCCCTCTCTGTGCAACAAGCTATGCAAGCAAACAAGAAGTGTTCGAGGTCATAAAAACATTTTTAAATTTTAAAGGGAAACAAAGCAAGTAATGTGAGTTGTACAAGAAGAAAGTCACAAATTATTGCCCAATAGACCAATTTGTTTTAAACGAATAAACTTCAACATTTTATATCCCAGCTCAGGAATAACCTATAAAGATGGGAGTTAGACTGTTAGAATCCGCTTGTCGTGTTTTTTAATATATATTTTTCATTTTTTTTTACTGGAGGTACACTTTAAATAAGATATCAAAAGGATTTTTGAATACATGCAGACCTTAACAACATCATCACACCTTAACAAAATACATACATTGACATGAATACATGTTTTGTACGCACGTTTTACACTCTAAAATCAAAAGAGTGAACTTAGTCGCTCTTTGATCGAGTGAAAAGTGTAAATTCACTCCATCAGAGTGATAATTCACTCCAAGAGGAGTGAAGTTCGCTCCAAAAAGAATGAAGTTCGCTCCAAGCTCCAAAAAGAGTGAAGTTCGCTCCAAAAAGAGTGAAATTCACTAGAGGAAGAGGGAAAATTCACTCTTCCACGAGTGCCTGCAATGATGGCTCTTTTTTAAGAGCGATCACTGTGGGCAATCCATCAAGAGTGAAACTTCGCTCGTTTAAAGGAAATTTCACTCTTTTTGGAGGGCACTTCACTCCTCTTGGAGTGAATTATCACTCCAATCGAGTGAATTTACATTTTTCACTCGATCAAAGAGTGATTAAGTTCACTCTTTTGATTTTAGAGTGTAAATTGTGGAACCGACTACATGCTCTGTTTGAAAAAGCCATGGAAAAGGGGCAATAATTTTCATTTAAACCACACCCTGCCCTCATCATTCCTAAACTGCTCACCAGGTCATAATGCAAAGGATATGAGAGGATTTGTTGTATGGAGAATAAAATGTTTTCAGATTCATTTTAAATACTTCAAGCCTTTCAACTGCAAAGATATTTCACGGCCATGGTAAAGTATGAAGGAACATTTTAAACAATTTGAAAAAAATGAGAATGTGCCATTGTATTGAAGTCGAAAGGGCAGTAAGAAGAAAAAATCAATATAACAAACCTGTGAAGACTGTGTTTGGTCCAACAAAATTTTCAGCTTCAGTCGCTCCATCTCTAAGAATGTCAATCTGCAAAGAATATTCTGTTGCTGGAGTTAGACCTTCGAATGTTTGAACGAATGTTTCTGCAGTAGTTCCAGAATCAACTGTAATTAATCGAGCTTGCCCCGTCACACTATCAACAAGGTTAAGGTAATACTGTTGAATTCCAGTGGCAGGGATATGGTCCCACGACAGCTGCAGTGTGGTCTCTGTCAGGTCAGTTACCGTGAAAACTGTGTCATCTGTCAAGTGAAATTAATAATCAGGTAATCATTTTTGTGGTACTGCATTGTGTTGTACAGTAAACACATTGCAGTACATAAGGAAAAATACTGAATAAGAAAACCAAAAAGCTCAGTGATTTCTTGTCTGGAAGAAAAGTTATTATAGGCCTATGTCACAAGGGTTTTTCTTTCTAAATACACTCTTACAATGTTGAGAAATTTTTGACCAGCTTTTAACCAACGCGGTTAGGCGGGCACATGTGTGTCCGACCAACTATTGGTCAAACATTGACCAATCTCCGTTAGGTAACTGCTTTACTAATTGTTGGAAATTTAGTTTTACTCAACATGTAGTAATCTGAAAATTACCCCAACTGGTTCGTTGGGCAAAAACGTTACCCAGTGTTGGTAACTGATCTCACCACTTAGGAATTTATAAGTTGTGTCTCACTGCTTTACAAATTATTGGACATTTTGAACTACTCATTAAGGTACTCTTACTGGAACATTTAAGAGAATCCGCCTTTTACAAAATTTAGAGATAAGCACACATGGTCGTCTTCAAAGAAAGGAAATATATATTTCCTCTTACCGGATACTAGGGAAAATATTTTCGTCCGACCCCCAGAGAAAATGCTAGTTCTAGAAAGTTTCCTAAAGTGTTTTTAAAGTATGTCCCAAGGAAGGACATGACTACTTCTCAAGGAAGCTACGTCCACTAAAGGACAACAATAAACTGACTAATCTCACTGCCCTCAGACCATTTACATCAATGGTCTTTTATGTATGGCTCCATTCTATACTAGATAAAAGGAACAGATACTACATACGATCTTCGCCAAAAAGCATCTTCTAAAGTCCACCCGACACTCTGGCGAAAAGCCGTTCGGCAAACCAAGCTTTAAACTACTTCTCAGAAGGACAACATTTGTCTTGACCAACGTCACGGCCCATAGATCATTTCCATCATCCAAAAGTAGAAGGATTTTCATTTTGAGTTCATTTGTACGAGCTAATTTTGAATTGGCTGCCATTTTACATACATTCAGTGACACTTGTTTGTTATAATTAAGGATTAATGATGCATTTTGGTCATGATATTTCATTTTCTCCTTCTTAACGTTGTATTGTACAATTGAGAAACATATATATTTGCAATAGTTCTCCATTAACAGCTTTAATTTATTTCATTTAGACATGCCTTTAGTGATTAACTTGAAATTTCCTTTGGGAAATACGAAGTGCTCCACTCGGATGACAAGTAAATATAAACCCGTTGTTCTAGTAAACTGTCACATTATTTCAAACACATACTTTTTCTAATCATCTCAGCAAAAATTCCTAAGCACAGAAAGGATGAACATTCTGTCAAATATTTACTTTGATTGAAAAGATCAGAAAACTTTTAAAGAGTGCGTATATGTTATTTTCATAATTTTACCTCTGGTGACTCAACACAACCCATATTATATCCCCCACAGATATTAACAAGATTTTTTCTTTTGACTGCCACTTAACAAACCGATTTATTTAACGGCTGAATGCATATATAGTCTGCTGTGGAATCTGTCATGATTACGTTTTATGATTCACTATAGCGAACGAGGATTTACCCATGCAATCCTGATTCCCATTGTTCTTTTATTTATTGGTATATTAGTATTAATTGATGTACGACATGTCAGAATGAGATACCTCAGTTTACAGTTTTTAAAAAATTGTGACCGCCGGTTACCCCAAAAGTTCTTTGAACCGTTTAAAAATATCACAAGCGTACAATGGCCGCCCCAGAATGTCAAATTTAGAAGGCGGTAATTTTGGGGGCAAAAATTTTCGAGCACACCCCAAAACGTCCGTTCCCAGAAGATTGCATAGGGAGTGCGTGTTCCTACTCCAGCCAGACATGATGAAAAAGATCTTGATGTAAATTACTATAGCTGACATATTTCTCCAGCTTCGGAAAATCCTTTAATTCATTCAGAAACGAAGATAAGGTAGGTGTAATGGGCTTTTGTCTACATTTATATATGTGATATATAAATATAATGGCTATGTTATTAAGTACTCAAACGTTTGTGCTATGACCACGGTAACCTAAATTAAGACATTTGTTTCAGTAGAAAAACTTCTTAAACGCTTTATCTTGCGTCCAAGAATTAAGTTCATTAATTAACTGCTTAATGACAAGACACATGCAGAATAGATGTAGAATTGTTTCTTTCTCTTGTTTACAAGAAGAGCAAAGGTCATTGCATCTACTTCCAGTGCGATCAAAATAATGAATTTGTGTATCCAAGGGTTAAATTCCATTTGATACCATTTGACAGAAACCATTCAGGTTCAAAATGGTTACACTGTGTTTTTGGACAGTTTCCATTCAAAACTATTTGTCACCATTTAAAACTAGTTAGAAAACCAGTTGAGATTACCATTTGCATTTTTCAAGACCAGTTGGAACCATTGATTAACCATTTGGAATCATTCAAGACTATTCAAGTACAATGTGTTTCTGCAAAAGTTCCGATTAATGGAATTAAACCCTGAGATAAGAAAGAAACCATAATTTGATATTGAAACCATTTTAGCGTTACAGGAGTTTTACATTTAAAAATGTATGTTTCATAAAATTCCATACATCATTTATGATCAGTACACCAAAAGAATTCGTGAGCCAAACAACTTGGAATAGTGACTAATTTCAAATGGTTGGACATCCTGTAAATTTCCTTGTTTTGCAACCAAAAATTTTGTTTCGTAAATGACTTCTTTGATGAAGAGGGAAATTTTTATAACTATGAGACCATACGTGACAACTTTGGAGTCAAGATTGATTTTTTAACTTCTTGTGGTCTTCGAAAAGCTATTTAATTAGCCAAACCAGGGAGCTGTAAGGCTCCCTGGCCAAACCCTCTTTTCAGATTTGTCAAAAGTCTACAATGCCCACCAGGCCTCCAAAATACTTTTCTTAATAAAAACATGACAAAGGTTGTACAGATTTTTACGACATTGTTGTTAAGCCCTTAGTTAGTTCTTATATCCCTCTATGAGACAAGTGGAATGATGTGCTCAAAAAAGAAAATTAGCACCAACTCCAACTCTTCTGAGTAAGTAGGACATTCTTGCCAAATGTCTGTGATTTCAATACATTCCTTTGTTCCACGCAAATTTCTGCATAAGTATCACATACCTATTGGATCCTGGGCTTTAATCCTCATTACTGCTATTGCAGAAAGAACAAGTATTAGCTTCCATGTTAATTCCATACCGAAGGATGGTTTCGTTCTAAAGAAGTTTGCAACACAGTGCAGTACAGTGTAGTACTGCTATCCTGTTGAAAGGAATAAAATGGCAAAAGTCGACTGAAAAAGATTAAAAATGTAACTTCCTGAAACAAGCTGCAGTATGAAAAACTAAACGAAATATAGAGATAGGAGTATCACCAAATCTTCTCTTTCATTGCCAGTAAATACGAACGTGACGCCACATTTGTCTTTTTAGGTAGACATTTTCCTGAACAAGGGAATGGAAAGATACAAATGTAAGACTCCTATGTAGTTTCAATGGGAAAATTACATAATTGTTTGCAGTACTGCAGAGTAATGTGAATTTTTCGTCCTTCGGTAACAGTTTCGTCTAGATTTCATCAATTATTTCACACTACGTCACTCTTCACACAATAGGCTCAACTCAGGGCGGGGTTAAGTGTGTGTTGCAAAACTCGCTGTTCGATTTTGCCATTCTCTACCAGGAGAAAACAGGTGTGATTAATAGATTTTGCAGGATAATAGAATAGTTCTATTTTAGCATTCAAATTCAAATCGACGAAAGACCTTTGATCAGTTGTCAAACAATATACTGACATATATGTAGGTTTGAATTTTTTCTAATTTCTAGAAATCTAACAAAATAAGACTTTTATTCAAATACTGAATGTTAATGAAATATGGTCAGGAACTGTTATTTCAAAGTGGCAGCTCCCATACATGGCCCGGTGGTGGTGTTGCCCTACAAACTGCGAACAAACGTTTTTTGAACTGAATTGTATGAAACCACTGCCAACGAATTCGTGGACTGGTGGATGGTTATCCTTCACTGCTAATCAAGGGTGGTGATCTTTTCTGAACACCAAGCCAACTGGTAGTAGTTTCTATTTTTAAGCCTTCGGTATGACCTGGCCAGGAGTCAAACTCCTGACCTCCCGAATTTGACAAAGAGAGGAAACTTGTGTTTGTTATCAAAATGTAGCGCCGAGAAAATTCCATCTAAAATGTTGGAAATTTTGGCACTTCTTGAGCCTTGGTGGGAGATGCATATACTCATTTTTTACTTTGAAATTTTATGTTCGAGGACTTTTTCCTTTTTCAAGTTTTTTTTTTATTTTTCTGGTTGGGGGCGTTGCCCACTATATCCCACCCCTCCCCCGTGATCCCACACTGGTGTGGCGGGTGTGTTGTGACAGAGGTGTTACAGTGTATTAAAGTTCAAAACAAGAGGGCAATCCACGGAGTTGCATATCTCATCGCTAACATGTGCGCAAGTTGGTTACAGAACTTGAATTATTTATGTGCTAGAAGTTTTATCTGTTCTGTTTTTATGCTGCAGTAGAATTTCATTGACAAAAATTACCATACTAAAGCTGCATGCCACAATCCTTTGAAATTCCTATTTGAAGTCCATTTGGGAAGCGATTTTTTTTCTTTCCAAGGGACGGAAGTTTTTTTTTTCGTAAGATAGCGAGGGGAAAGAATATGGCACAGACCAATCAAGTTCTTGGAACTATAGGCGCACCCTTTATTCAAAAACAAAAAAATATCATTTGGATATTTAAATTCTGACATTTCGGATTATAAGAGAACTGGAGGAGGGCTACTTAATTTTTGTAACGGTTGCCCTTTTAATCCAGTAGGCCTATCTAAGATTTTGGAACAAATTTATTTTTAAGATGTTGGTATCCCCTTGCAACACTCTAAAGAAAACTAGCTTGACTGTTACACTTAACTGATACGGATATGGACGCAACGATTAAAAAAGTAAGACGCTTTCGGGGACGCTTCAGACAAATGCGTAATTGTTATTTTTCAGGCACTAGCTGTATGAGCGTATTCTCCATTTTGACGCGGCGGCAAACTTCACGTGTGCCCCAGAGCTGATATGCGCATCAAGTGCGTCTCAATTAAAAAACTGGGCGTGTGCGCCATGTTGAACGCGTGGCGTTAGAAGATTTCCGGCCGACGCACAAACATTTTCTGCGTACTGGCCTGTGGTGAATCCTAGCCCGTGGCAGAGAAATTGTCACGTACGGTTTTTTTTTGGCGATGCTTCAAAACCGCCCTGTTTTCAGGGCACTAAGATAGGTAGGCCCTATGCCTAACCTAATGTTAGTCACCCACAGTTTCATATCTTGGGTTATTCCTTGCCACGGGCTAGGATTCGCCACAGGCCAGTACGCAGAAAAGATTATGGGTCGGCCGAAAATCTTCTAAAGTAAGTTCCTCGGTAACTGTTCTTTGGGTACACCTTGACATAAAGTGAATGATTTCCCTACTAAATTATGTCCATAAATACCGACATACGACGTTTTGAATTCCCAATTACAGGCCAGGCTCAGCCCATTTGAAATTCGAACTAATGCGAAAAAACGTATGTGAACGCGTCTCAAAAATGGTGACGTCATTGGAGGCACGGTTAGCAACACTGTACCAGAGAGCTCACAATCATCGAATTATGTGCATGGTAACGCGTGTTAGCGCATACATAATTGCAAACACCGGTGCTACAATAGCAGTGAGCGTGGCCACTGACATTGTGAATTGTGCATAGACCTATTTCCAAATAGCAATTACAAAGGATTATGGGATTGAGTTTTGGTGTTTATCAATTTGTCAATGGCATTTTACTGTGGTGAAAATTGACGTACACCCAAAACTCTATCCCACAATTCATTGTAATTGCTGATTGGAAATAGGTCTATTGCACGGTTACTGCTTAGTATTCGCAATAGCATCTTTACCAAACAGCTCATACAGTAAAGACGCGCTCGAAGTGGGGATGCGCTTGTTGTGGTCTGTCCATACATGTTCATAGCTGTTCTCTATAGCGCCCGAACCGCGTCTTTCTTGCACAAAAACAGAACTATTTTTACCCGCGCGCGTATGCACGCGAACATTTTGGCCAATGATTTGCTCCGAATCCCCACCATGGTCCGCGCCTTTCGCTCTGGATGTTGGACTATTGTGATGCAATCGTTTTCATGAGGTTGCTAGGATAAGATAACTTTACCGAGCGTTACATTAGTTCCACATCTAGACGCGCGCCGTAGGGCGGGGTTTGTGCCGCCAATTGCGTCATAAAAGTCAGGTGAGCTGTTGCGGCATTTTTCGAAATTGAATTTCGAACGCAGTTTTCCTTCCAATATCATTTATGCCGAATTGTATACGGGTTTTTAATGGGGTGTGAGATGATATTTGTACAATTTTGTATCAAACCTTGCAATACACAAAAGTTTTTATGGCCGTGCCACGCCCTCTTTAACCTTTGACAATCTGTAAGGTGAACTATGTCCTTGGTTGCCATGACAACCACACATATCGGTACAACTTATCATGCCTAGGCTATTACACTTATACTATCAGACTTGTGGGATGCTTCCGTTAAGAGTTAAAGTGAATACAAAAAAGTATTTGACCACCTGTCACGTGACCTTTGACCTTGGTTGCCATGGAAACTACATATTTTGGTAGAGCTAGTCTACCCTATTATACTTGTGAAGTTTCATGTAAAATGAAGGTTTTCTTTTGAAGTTTTAGTACAAAATAGTAAAGAAAAGTGTTTTTTTTTTGCAAAATTTGACCTTTGACCTCTGATCTTTGACCTTTACTTCCGAGGGTCTGGGAGACATAAGTTCCCACCGTGGGGTACCCACCTACCAATTTTGAAAGGAATCGGTCCAGCCCACTAGGAGGAGTTTAAAAGACAAAAACGTTGTTTTACGAACAAATTATCACTTGAAAATTTCTTGTTCCATTCTACCACTTGACTTTTGACCTCTGTTGCTATGGCAACCACATATTTTGGTAGGCCTAGATGCAATCATCATATGTGTGTCAGGAGGACTTTTACTTTTGGAAATATAGCAGAAAATGTCGATTTCACTAAATTTGACCTTTGACGCGTAACCTTTGACCTTCACTTCCGGTTGTGTATTAAAATGCAATTGTTCCACCTAAGATACCATCCTACCAATTTTAAAGAAAATCGGCCCAGCCGTTTACAAGATATTAGGAAAACAAAATTGGACACACACACACACTCTCACCCACGCAGTCGTGTTTTTACACACAACTGAGGACTTCATTGTTATCTCCATTGTGTCTGCTTACTTAACCCTAACCTTCACAATAGACTGTCTATTGTTAGACAACCGAGGACTTGAGAAATCTTTTGAATTTACTACCGAGGACTTGGAAGTCTATTGTTTAGGTCCTCTGTTTTACACAAAGACAAACCCACCAACACACACACGCACACGCACACACGCACACACGGACAGGTTTTGACCCCTCTCTCAGCCCTGGACCTTCAGTCACCCCGGGGTACCTCACCATGGGTTAGACCTCGAGACTAGTAACCTCGGAAAATTTACCGTTACCATGGTAACCATTGCGATTTTAGCTGGCATTGCCATATATAGCCCCATAGGCAAAGTGACTACAATATCTCATCCTCCTCACGGAACGATGAGATAATAACGTATTTAGCAATAAATACATTGAAAAATTCAGATTCTATAAAAACCTTAAACCTTTGTTGATGATCAGCCCCATCCTATGATGATATAAATAAACCAAGAAAGTAAACAAGAAATCGCAATAACTTTGCATTCTTTGGACTAGATTTATGGCTACCTGATACATCGTTTCTGTTAGTCGGTTCGTCACAATACCATTTTGCAGACGTACTAGGGCCGGTGTAACACGGGTTAGTTCGTCATGATGCCGTTTTCGCAGACGTAATCAGTGTTAAAGGGTTTAGTTTTGGCATTATGCCATTTTGCAGGTGTTCTAGGGTGTAACAGGGTTTGTTTCGTCAGCACACCATTTCACAAATCTATACACTAGGGTCAGTGTTACAGGGTTTGGCTCGTCATCATGTAATATCTTCCATATATCAGGCAGCGTGTATCTATGACGTTTTTATACTCCAATATAGACATCATCAATGTGAAGAGAGTGTGTTATGTTTTGGGTGTGTGTGTGTGTGTGACTGATTTATATAAATGCATCAAGTGTAAACTCCCCCCCGAAAAAATTTCGGGTGTAGAGTTACCTGTGCCTGCTGTATTCAAGGCAGCGAAGTTCATGGGCCAAAAGTCACACTGTTTTCATTAATACCCGTGCTAACATGGGCTTCGATCTAGGTTGTGAATTCTGGGACAACAATTTTTCAATAACTGGAAAGCCGGAGGCAATCCACCCACATGAATGCGAGCGCACACGTATACACTCAGACACATAAACACACGTGACACTCACATCATTGACACGCACTCATATTATCGTTCTCTCGAAGCCCTAAAATCAACTATTTACTACAACGTTACATTTTGTTTATTCTGTCTGTTTTTTTTATCTGTCTGAATCACTGGGGAAAAACATGTTTCCCGCAAATATTTTCATTGGGGTGGCAATTTCCCCTGCCCCTCCCAAGATCTAAGCCCCTGCCGTTTATGGACCATATGAAAAAGCTTTTCAACCAACATACATATGTGGCAGTAATTATAATATTGAAACAGAGCCAAGGTTACAAAGTCACATGTCAAAGTAAATGATTATGTGAAAGTTACATCGAGATTTCATAATTGAAGTCAACCTACGTTGAATGGAGCTGTATGCCTGATCAAACCACATGACTGGTTAGATAGATTGAATTTAATTGACATAAGTAGGTAAAGATCGTGGAACATTCATTCCGACCAATTTTGCTTACAAAGTTACTGTTAACTGGCCAGCTGTATCAAGCGCGTCGATCCTGGAGGGCATGGGGAAATCTCCCCACCAAGGAAAATATTGGGAGCAGACATGTCGTTTTGCCTCCCTTCAGACAGACTACAAAATATAACACGCATGATAGATAAAACATATAGTGTTGTGGTTTGGTGATGACTTAAGGGCTTCGAGAAAACATCAATTTGACCCTATTGTAAAGTAATAATACTACATCTATAAGACTATCATAAACCCCGGCAATAGCTACATCTCTCCAAAATACTATGCGCAAAAGGAGCCATGGACATTGCATCATTTGAAATGTTGAAAGTTTCGGCGAACAAATTATTCTTGAGCAACAGACAACTAAATTACCATCTGTGGAAAACTTATTTCTTGAAAAGAAGGCTGCCATACTGCCCAATTTTTGATAATATTTTAACCTGTGTCAATGAATAGTAGTTTTAAAACGGAATTTTTCTTGCAAAACAAACGCAATATTTCCCTTTAAAATTGAAAACAACCACACTTTATAGTAAGCCTACCTTTTTGCTCACTATAGTGTTAGTGTAATTAATTTCTTACAGAGCCGTCATTTGGACGTTCATTCAAGTTCGCAACCAATGTAACATGAAGGGTAGACAACATTTACCGACGCCGCTAAAAAGCCTCGTAAATAACATATGATGAACAATAACACAATAAACTTACTGAACGCAAGTATATTTCTGGCTTTTTTTACAGAAGAACAGCAAGCTTTTAAGGATCGCCGGTGATCAAGGTAACGACGGGGAGCCACAACTTTCTCTAAAAGCTATCAACTTTCTCTCAGCCTACAAAGTTGCTAGACTAATTGTTTCGGGCTGAAGCTCAACGGACATGGCGTTCAACTGCATGCTTTCGGTATGCAAGGATTAATGGTCTTACCTGCCATTGACCTCCTAAAATCACCCAAATTCTGCAATTTAGGCAGATTAAGCTACTTACAAAATACACTGCATAGGTGACAAAATTAATTATCCCCAATAAACACTCATAGCAAATTAGGTGAAGCAAGCAAAGCGCATTGTTCATGTTTCGACCATAGCTTCGACGAATCTGATTTTGAGGAAAAGCATATATGCATGAAGTAAATTTATAGTACCACCCAATTGGTATGATAGGAAATGCACTATTTCTGGCTAACTAGGGTCAAATATGATACATTGCTAACCGTATTCAGCTAGGGCGTTACTTATCACAATTTAGTGCGGCGAAATCGTACATTCGTGTACAGCACCTTATCGTAGGAATTTGTTTCATACAGCTGTACGATAGACTTGGTCCAAACACTTTAAAACTTGTTCAAAGCATACTCTTGACATGTTTGAGGTTCACTTTTGGACTCTCTAGCTTAAAGATGGTTCTCTGTCACGTCACAGCTAGAAGTCAGCAACCGTCATGTCTGAGGACAAACCTTTGCGTACGAGCCGTGGATGGATTCGAAATTAAAGGTCGAGTCTAATTTGGTGAAAATCGTCTCTTTCTTGTATTTGTGTAGGGGGCATTTTACCGACGTGAAACATCTCACGTATAATTTGGATGTCTTACACGCGGTGAACAGGAAAATTATATCGTTAAACAAACAAATATATGTGTCTCACGAACTCTTTAGTGGGCTTAGCGGATCAAACTTGGAGTGGTTTCTAGGTGGGACCTCACAAACTCCTGGAAGAAAAGGTCAAATACAGTAGAACTCAAATTTTCACTGTTTTTCTATTATGAAACATCCCACTCATATGAAAGTTCACAAATGCCATACGGTTGTCCTCAAACTAACCCATTTAGTTGAATTTCCAAAGACATAACGTTGTATATATTTGTATGCAAAGAATTATTGTCTTCATGTTCATAAAATGATGAACTTATTTTTGTTGTCAAAGCCGCATTGTTTTATGTCTTGGTCTAGCAATTCCATAAAAATAAAATAGACCTTTGATTTGCTTCTTTTTTGCTTTAAAACAAGCATCCTTTTTGAGGCAGATCTTTCATATTCATACTCATTAAGTCTTTCCCTTAGAAAAAAGCGCCATGGTGCATTTGTCATAGTATTACCATAGTGATGTACCATATGGTATTACCGGTAGTAAGGGTAGTACATTTGCTGGCCTCGCTATTTCTACGGTAAGGTATTTTAATATTTTGCTTTACCTCCGTGTAGCGACTATTCGTTTTAACCATATTCCCCCACCGGTAAAAGGTGAATTGCGTTTAAATGAATGTCGCAATGGAGTAGAAGAACGACAAGTGTAAATTTGCAAAAGGATAAAATCAATCTACAAACTTGACTTGCAAATGCCACGCGAGAGCAAAACGTATCTTTCACCTCTTCAAGCACATTGCGTTAGTTTATATACATACCATACATGTTTAAACTTTAAAATGAAAAATAAATATGAAGTTTTTAAAATTGTGGTTTGTGAATATTTATTTCACAACTTTTCAAATCAGTTGCGATTACAAAATGTTTCAAACAAAACATTTCGAGTAGTCAAATGAAATTTAAAGTTTTGATGGATTCATGGTGACCACTTCCAACAATAACACCAAAATTAAAAATTAAAATGAAAGACAAATTTAACAAATCGATTTCCGTATTTTTCAGGTGTCACAATAGAATGGAAGAGGGACAAATGAAAATTTGCGAAAAGATAAAAATAAAGTAAATTGAACTACCAAATTAACTAACAAATCCCACTTTATCGGGTGCAAAATGTATTTCTTACATCTTGAAGCACATTGCGTTAGTTTTTAAATCCACACTTGTTTCAACTTAAACTGAAATTGAGAGCATATTAAAGAAAAAAAGGTACTTTCAAAATTGTGGTTAGTAAATATTAATTTCGCAACTTTGAAAAAAGTTGCAGTTTCAAAATATTTCAAACAAATCAATAGTTCACATAATCAAATATAATTTAAAATTTAATGAATCGATTTCAATATTCTCGCATTATATTACTTCTCTTCAGTAGTTTTAATTTATTGTTTGACATGTTGTAACCGACAGCTTGTGCTAGTTTTCTTCTTAAATCTGCTTTTTTGACGTTTCAAGAATAAGAGAAATACCAAGTGAAAGAAGAGGAAAATCGCCAAGGAAGTAAGATAAAATGCTTGTTGAAGCAAAATGCAATGTAATTTTTTACTGAATGCAAAGTGGCGCGGCACAGCAAAGAGGCACATTCTGACTCCCAAATAAATGGGTCGGGTTTGAGAGGGTCAGCGGAGGGAATGGGCTTCTAGTCGATTTTATTTGGGGGCAGGGTTAATATTTTTCGTGTAGAAAGGAAAGGTGGTTTATTCATTTTCTCCTGGGGAGTTTGGGGATTTTCAAGAGAATGATTGAAGCATGAGGGGAAATAGATAGGATAAATAGTTCAAACGTAACTGAACTAAAAGTTGATTTCAGTTTTCTTGTGTTTTCCACTCTGTATTATAACTGGATTTATCAAAACACAGATATAGAATGCTCCGAATAACGCAAAATCATAGAATGATTCTATACATGCAGCTACAGGGTTATGACCCTTTTTCTGGACAGATATTTTAAGCTCATCAGGCTGAAGTCATCACCCAGTCATCATGCATCACTCATCATGCATCAAGTACTGGGTAAAGATCATGAACTATTGATTCACATGACGTTGTGCTCCCGTTAATGCATGACTATCAACATTCGCAGGACCTTTCAACACAACAGCATTATTCCGAAACTATAAGACAAACAAGCTTTAACTCATGTACCTTTCCGGTATATACCTTAAGTTTAGACATCTATTACTACAGTAGCCTCTGCTAAAGAAACAGAGGCATCGAAAATCGAGGCTGAAATGATGAATTGATTTTTTGCATTTTTTCTTTTTCCAAAATTAAAGTATTTCACAGTAGAATATTAAACTTTTAAAGAAACTTAGAGGCATCGATAAAGTAGTGTGCTGGCCATCTAGGAAAAGTTCCAAAGCTTTGTACTTTACTCAGCTATAGGCCTACCTCATATTTGACATATTTTAAGAACAACAGGTTCTCTTCGAAATTGAAGCGAGCTCTCTGAAGAGGGCAACCGTCTTCGCTTTGGGGTGTTTTTGGTATTTTTCAATATTTTTCTTTTACAATATCGGTAGCATTTTCCCTATTCACACACTTAAATCCAACTTCGAAGTCACCGAAAGTACCATCTGGGGGGGGGGGGGCTTGGGTTTTTTATTATTATTTTGTTTTATCTTCAAACTGCGCGCTCACTTATTTGCTATACTTGGAGAGTCTTTTTTACAAATATTGACCTATGTAGCTTGATAAATTGCTGACCACTTGCCTAAATAGGAGCGTATTCTAAGAACTTTACACGAAAGACACCAACAGGTTACATTATTGAAGACAGAATAGTCAAACCAATTCCTTAATTACTAAATCTACCATCTTCTCCTGGTTCAAGGCTTATTTTATTCTTCATTAAGGCCACCCCCCCCCCCTTTGATGGCTTTGCTACCGGTCAAAGAATGTGTGGAACTAGAGTGTCCCTACTGGATGTTACCACCAGCAAATCAAGTGCGAATTTTCTGTGATCTGTACAATTGCATCTCTCGACCATTTGGGGGTCAAATTCAATTATGAAGACCTTATATAGTGTGAAAAATAGACCTATTATTATGAGCACTGGCATTTTTGATTATGGGATAAATTAAAAAGATGTCTGGTCGCAAAATGATTTTAATTTGAGGGTGGTGGTGTATCTAGGCAGGAGAAGAGAGTAGCTGGCAGACAGTATATGCTCCGCAATGGTTTTGATAATCTCAAAATTAGGGCAGAATATATAAATTTATGCATGGAGAGGAAGTTTCCATAAATCGAAACTGAATTATGGACCATTTCCCGAAAGGATTGGTCAAACCATTGCTTAGAAAATCTTCCCCAGACTGTGCTAAATCTCATCTGAAACTCGACGGATGGCTATTACGTAACTGAAAGCTTGAGTCTTGATTTTACAGCAATTTCGCATTTGATCGATGGTACCCTTCATATCAAAGCATCTTGTGAAACAACTCATTACGTGTTAAGTGAACTGAGCCTTTTCAAGGAACTCTCCTGCAGTACACTCTAAAAATGAAAAGAGTGAAATTTCACTCGTTAGAAGGGTGAAAGTTTCAAATTTCACTCTAAAAGAGCGGAAATTTAGACATAGAAGAACGTTTCAATCTTGATGAAATGCTCAGATGATCCACTTTTCAATAAGGATGATCCTGACAAGCAGAGTCAATTTTCACTCTTGGTGGAGTGATTTCACTCTTCTTGTGGTGTATTCCACTATTCTTTGAGTGAATTCACACTTTTCATTCTGTTAGAAAGTGAATAAGTTCTTTTTCCCCTTTTTTTTTATAGTGTACAAGTATCCACGAAACCTACTGGCACGCCAACTGGCTGGAATACATCATCTTCTTTTGTAGCTTTTTTAGGCAATGGATCCAATAGACTTACCGCTAATACCGCAAGGTAAACACAGATGTTTTGGACTGTTCACTTCTGTTTCTCTATAATGTTGTGACGTAACAACTCTTGATATGTCGCTTTGCATCTAGTAAACAATAAATATGATGAAAGTAGCGGATGATGGTATGTAACGACTTCCAGTTGCGGTAATGTTGCTAAATGTAATGAATGTGTGTGCCTGCATTGTAAAGTTTGAAGTAAGGAGAACTACCGGTTCATTTTAGGGGATTATAGTGCTGATCTTTCAAGCGAAAGATTTACTGACTTTGTGAACACATTACTTTATGTAAATTATGTCCAACTATTTAGAGACCAACCCGTGTTACCGGTACTGATCACTCTGCTTCCAGGGCGATGCCCGCTGTTTAACAAAAAAATTCCTTACTGGCTAACGATAGCTTTAATCCTAACCTAATAACTAACCCGAACAAAGAATACAATCGATACAATACTAAAATGGCAACAGCCAATCAAGAAACACCTTGTTAAACAGTGCGCATCAACCCCTTTTTCTTGTATAGATAATATTTGAACTGATACCACATTTTATAACTAAGTTGAAACTCGATCGACAGGGGTCCTCATCACCCATGTAAGATGATCATTTCCACATTTATCTGAAAATTCAAATTTGTAATATGTATGTTAACTAGGAATATAATTTGATACAAAGCTTCTCTTTGTGTAATATATACAATATTGTAAAAAGTGTTGCTAAACAATCAATTAGAATTATGTACTTGATCAGGAAGATACCAAATGTTGATACTGTTGTGTTTTATGGTACCTTCAAGAATGCGTATTACCCGTGTATATTTCCCTTATGTGTTAGTTAAGTAGGCTAATAAGAAAAAGCAAAAAAAAAAAGGGTTCCATTCATCACTTCTCGGGTATTTTCAAATCGGTGAAGCCGCAAATATGATTGTATATAAAATGTTTCAAAACTCTATCTCAAGAAAATTTTCATCTTCTTCTGAATTAACAAACAAGCTGAACGTTTATGGAGTTTCTAGGAAGCATTATTATTTCAATAAAATAATTACTGGGTGTAGAAATTATAGCAAAGAAAACTTGGAAAATAAATGAATGAGATTTTAAAGTGTGGGAAAAAGTCCTCTGTGCCTTTAAACACGCTCTTGAAAGATAATTATACCATCACATGTTCTGGTAATATAGCTAATAAGAGCAATCATTTTATTGTTGAACTTGAACCATTCCTAGATAGATTCATTCTACATGCGACATCATTAACCAAAATTTCTGTGTGAGGTCCAAATTCTTCATCTCTTTTTCTCTTTCCAGTAACTGAAGAGAGGATAACTTAAGTAGATTATTCATGCCTCAATACTATAAAATATATGCTGAGTCTGATTGTATTAGTCCTTAAATAATGTAAGAGAAATAATTTCTAATACCGCAAAGCTCCTAGTCCACTTTTAACTGCCTTTTAACTGCCCAACTAAATGTTCAGTTTTGCGCGTTTTTAACTTTCTGGTATATCAGTATATGGTAATATGGTAATACTGTA
Source organism: Holothuria scabra (assembly GCA_037179385.1). Classification (NCBI taxonomy): domain Eukaryota; kingdom Metazoa; phylum Echinodermata; class Holothuroidea; order Aspidochirotida; family Holothuriidae; genus Holothuria; species Holothuria scabra. Next base: position 17,052,183 of record CM074184.1, on the reverse strand, counting down.
AGTAAGATTAGGGACAATTAAAGAATTATAGATAGTTAAAAAATTTTACTGGGAAGAAGATATCTTAATCTATTCATATCTCCAACCATTCTGGAAACAGATTTTGCGACATTGTCTATGTGACTTTTCCAAGAAAGCTTACTGTCAATCGTAATACCTAAAAATTTTGCTAAATTACTATTCTTTATAATTGTACCTTTAAAATTTAAGAAAAACTCATGATTATCCCCTTTGCTGTTGTCAAAAACCAACAGCTTTGTTTTATTAATGTTTAACGATAACTTATTAACAGCTAACCAGTCAGCCACATAGTTTAATTCTAAAGATGCAACATGAAGGGCTTCTTTTACATTAGAATTGTGACAATAGACAGTAGTGTCATCGGCGAAGAGTACGAACTTAAGTAGTTTTGACGATTTATACACATCATTGATATATAGTATAAAAAGTAAAGGTCCCAAAATAGAGCCTTGTGGGACACCAACAGTAATTTCCCTGATATTAGAATCTTTACCTTTGTAACGGACAAATTGTTGCCCATTTGTGAGATAACTTGTAAATCAATTCAGTGACACACCTCTTACTCTATACTTACACAATTTTTTAAGTAAAATTCTATGATTAATAGTATCAAACGCTTTAGACAAATCAATAAACAGGGCTACAGTGGATGCCTTTTATCCAAATTACACACAACATCGTTCACAAATTTTAAGGCAGCCATATATTTTGAGTGATTTTCCCTAAAACCATACTGTCCAGTATATAAGAGATCATGTGTATTGATAAAATTTAACAATCTTTAATAAACCAGTCTTTCAAAGATCTTAGAAATAGCTGGTAAAGCAGACACATGGCGATAGTTTGAAATAGTATCAGGATCACCAGATTTATACAGAGGTATTACCTTAGCAATCTTTAATTCATTCGGGAAAATTCCCTCATTAAAAGATAAATTCAAAATATGAGTTAGTTGATACACAATATATTCATGAATATGTTTCAATAATCCATTGGTTATGTCATCATAACCTGGTGATTTTGCTTCTTGTAATTTCAGAATAGTTGAGATAACTTCCTCCTGGCTTACAGGATATAAAACAAAGGTATTTGGCACATTAATGTCATTTAAGTACGACTCAAAACTGACATTACTACCATCTATCTCATTAGCTAATTTTTCACCAACTGTTGAACAAAAATCATTAAACTTAACGGCATAGTCCATTATACTTGAGTCACTTGTAGGGGTAGGACTTGAACTTGGACAACATGAATCAGGCCCCTTTCTATTCAACAATTTATTTATACCAGACCATATCTTTTTACTATTGCCTTTATTCCCAGTAAAAAAAGTTATTATAGTAGGACTGTTTTACGAACTATTGTGGTTAATTTATTCTTAAAGTTTCTATACTTCAGAAAATTATGGTCAGTTAGGCTTCTTTTGTACGCACAATAAAGGATATTCTTCTTCCGAACAGACTGAAGAATGCCCGAGGTAATCCAAGGTGATTTTTGTAAATTTTTCTTAGGCCTAAAGTTTCGTAACGGACAATGCCTATTAAATATGTCTTTAAATTTTCTATAAAAGGTACTAAAGGAAGACTGTGCATTATTATCCAGTAACACATCACACCATTCACATGATCTTAACTCCATTTTCATTTTTAAAATATTGCAGTTGCGTGCATCACGTGTTACCTCCTTCACGCGGAGAAAGAGACACGTTTTTTTTTTATTTCTACCCCATCTTTCCTTTGTTTCTAAAATACTCAGGAAACAAATTAAGCTGCTTTCCACTCTTTCTATTCTCAGTTGTAAATGTGACCACTGCCAAAACTACCCCTGTGGTTCCCTTACTTTTTACTACACCGCTACTGGCCGTTCATATCGCATTCAGCAATACAACGAATGTCATTTATTTGATGGCCTGTTTGAAATATAATGTTCAATTTATTGGATCTTCAGCCTAATGAATTCAAAGTAAGATTTCTTAGTTGCAAATGCCACATGTTTATAAGAACTCATTTCAATTAGATTCCCCATGACTTGCCATCCTTCCGATTGAATTGAATGCATCACTGGTACCCTACAGACCTGTAAGGAACTTCTTATCAGTGATTTCTACACGATTGCACAACCACGTAAGCCTACCCCTAATAGCCCTAATACCTAACAACCTAATAACCCGAATGCCATCCAGGGAGCTGATGAACTTGACTACAAAAAGCTTTTCGCTGTATGTTTGAGTAATTAATTAGGTGACACCTTTTCTAGTGCCCATCAAATCACCCCTTATTTGGAATTTATGAACTGTAGTAAAAGTTCAATCAGTACAGTACATTTAACTGACCTGCAACAATGGTTTGACCATAGAAGTGTTAGATTGACAGTTACATGGTGTCACAGTCTCTGTTCTTTCCACCAACTTTTTGTTTCAGGTCTGCAGGGTGATGAAATAGGTTGCTCAAATTTTAACATGAATGAACTGCATTAATAAGATCGATATTTTGACAACGTGCACGTAAATAGAAAAATCCGGAGCAAATATTACATGATGTGAGGAATGAATGTGATAATTTCCTGCCTGATTACATGCAGATTTCGGGCCAACTCTCTGTTAAATTTAAAGATATATTCTAATGGCGTTTTACCGCGAGTCTCATATGAAAGAAGGAAGAGGCCCATCATAGACCATGTGCGCCAAACCTTGCAGCCATATTCCAGGTACATTGCTATACATTTTGTTGTTTTTCTTTGTAATTGTAATATTTGGAAATTGTACAATGTTTTTTCCTGTAGATTTAGCACAATTCTCAACTATATTTAGGGCATAGGTAGTGCTGTAGTCGATTCCGGAGAGTGCGAGTCACGAGTCGGGCAATTTACCACTTTCAAGGACTCGAGTCCCTGTACTTTCTCAATGAGGGAAAAATCAACCTCTCTGGCCAAGTCCTTCAAATTCTGTAATTACAAGTGCGAGTCCGGGCTCGACGACATCCCTGAGTATAGCAAGTAGTGTCCTTTAATATTCAAGGGAACCAAAGTCATAAACAAATTTAATGTATTGCCCCGGGATGACTTCACAGTTTCCCACAGTTTACTTTATATGCAGAACATATGCACTAATTCAAAACTCGGTGTAGTACCTTCTGAATGCTGTTTGCTACCAAGATGCACTTTTCACTTCCTGGAAGAGGAAATTTTCTGAGTTGTTTGAAGTCAATGAATTTCGTCTGACGTCAATGAGTTTTGACGGTCTAAGTACGGATATGCCTCGTCCCGTACCTTTAACAAATCTTTTGTTTTTCACAAGGTCCTTCTTCTCTTCCTCACACCGTCTAGTTCTTCTGACCAGGGAACTCCCTGACAAGCTCCACATTTTAACTTCTTTCAATTGTATTTACTTGTGAGTCTGCTTGCAGTTCCATTCAAACAGGGTGATATTCAATCTAATCAAAATTAAACTGATCACGACCAATGATTTTGTAGAGCAAAAGGAATCTTTTATGTCCATATTCTCCCCTACTTTGTAAGGGTCGGCTTCAGAGGGGTTGCACTCGAAACCCCTTAAAGCTTCCTAAGCCCTATTTTTCACTTTTGCAGATGGGTTATTTTGCTTTTTCGTTCGCAAATTATGATGTATCGTCTTAAACATGTCACAAAACAATAGCAGACTCAAAGCACAAAATTTCGTATTTGTGGAAGATTAAATGGAAATGGCGATATTAAATGTCTAAAACATACTAAGAGGCAGGTGTGTAAGACAAGTTTTTCCTCCGCGCCCGCGTCCCCCGAAAAAAAAAGAAAATCCAATGGTCTAACTCCAAATGTTTCCTTTATTATCACCTGAATAAATCTCGGGCTCTGAAATATACGTGGAAATTTTGCATCACGGGGACTGAAAACTTTCACCACAGAAATATGCCCCCTCCCCGGTCAAGTGATCTGAGATAACCTATATCAAGAATACTGTACGTTCAAAAGCAGGCAATGCTTGTTACAACTGATAATGTAAAAATTAACCGATAATGTAAAAAATACCAATAATGTAAAAAATTCTGTAGACCGATAATGTAAAAATTACTGATAATGTAAAAACTGTTCTAACGAGGATTTCATATGGTCCTAGCAATAGGTGTGTATTTATACGAGTATAAGCTCACGAAGAAAAATTCTTATGATGCTTACGCAATGCACACGTACGTAATGCATACGCAAGTGAAATGTTTCTTCGTGAGGTGCTAGACAGACTCACTCTGAACCTTTTTTGAAAACATTTGTTTTGATAATTCTATTACAAGATAGTAAATACCGTACTAGATTTTAAAGGCCAATACGTGACCCATATGAGTACTGCTTCCAATCTAATGGTCATGGCTCTTTTTCCAATTCCGAAATTTTTGAATTATCGATGTTCATGGATCTTTATGTTACCAAATTGTTTATTGCTGCTAAATTTGAACAATGGTGCTGAGGGAACGCAAAAAAGGGTTTCGGTCCGTTTCGAATTGATAGAGAGGAAGCAAAGCCATTTCTTGTGTATAAAGATTTCTGAGAGAGCGCCATGCTGTGCAGCCTACTGCCTATGCGATTGATGTGGTGGATTGCCCGGCCCCCTGCGCATGTGGTTGATAATTTTATTACGTTCTTCATTTTAACTTCATAATGACAAAGAATACACACAGAAGATGTCTCGTTCGGTTATGGAGATGTTTCATTCTTTACAGAGAAAGGGGAAGGGGCAAAGAATCTTGATACGGTAGAAGAGTCACGCAATTAATAAAGAGGTACTAGGGTGAATAGGCCTATGTAACAATCCAGCTGTAATATTATAGTTCGAGTGCACATGTCACTGTATGGTGGGCGGTATACCGGTATTGACGTGAATACCGGACGAGGTATTGGCAATAAAAAATACCGAACATATTTGGAGCGTTACCAGTACCGGTTCTTGAAAAAATTACCGGTACTAATCCCCAACGAAAATAACTGTTGGTATTTGTTGATATTAAAAGATTCACACAAATATTAATACCCATGCAAGTACAAACTGAAGTGACATATCCCTTTTCTGTTCCGCAATATCACCGTATACTAGCCCATGCAATACTATATACAGTATTGTCACTCGCGAGTTTACTTACTGGCGGTTGCACGTAACAGTTTTATAATTTAAAAATAATTTTATGAGTGGTTCTATTGAAATTTGAGTCAACCAGGGTAACCAAAAAATAAGACATCGCTTATGGCAGAGGCAGGATTTGATTTCTGAAATTTGGGAGGTGGAAAAATGGCTGACTGCCAATTGATCTCTCTTCATGACCTTCTACTTTGCACTAAATTCATTGAAACGAAAACTTCAAACCCTAGCACTCAATTGAAATATACCTACCTACATATTTCTGTAGGAATCACTAGCTAAATTATTAAAAACGAAATTCAAAAAATGGAACCCTTATTAACCCTGTCACTGGCGTCTTATTTTGATATTTTGTGTTTTTGGCAAATAACGCATAATAACAGTAGTAATCCTGCTAAGTGGCGCAACTGTACTGTTATTTTATAAATTGTGGTTCATTAAATTCCAAATCATCCCCTATTTGAGCTCTTTGAGTTTGACATATTTTGTCCACACAGGACAAAAAATTTGTGAAACTTTTAAAATGTCATCAGAGAATGTCAGTTCGTAAGCCTTAGATAACATTATGTAGCGGCAACGATGTTCAGTCGTCGTGCAATAATTCTCTGATTTGCAGTGGCGTCACCAAGGGGGCCGGGGGGGCCCCGTGCCCCCCTGAAAAATCGTGTTCCCCCGCCCGTGTGCCCCCCCCCCCCCCCCCCCAAAAAAAAAAAGAGATTTGAGATTTTTAAAGAACGATATGCCTTCTTTAGTCAGAGTGTGACTATGAAAATATTTAAGATTGGATTCTTCTTTTGACGAGAAAAGGCAGTAATTTTCATACTTTTCAACTAAAAATAGCGCAAAAACATCTGGAACTTGAAATGCCATTTCCGGCTGTCTGAGGGGTTGCGTTTTTCAAAAATTTCTGCACACTTCCAACTTCGCTAACTGAAGGTGGCGCATAGCTCAGGTAACCGTTCAAGCAGGATTATATAGGCCTACATTTTTGTTTAACTTAGAGGATCACATCTAACTGCTTTCTCCTTTTCTTTCGAGTTCATCTCTCCTTGTTCTAAATATCAGCCGGATCCGCTCTTGAAAGTTGTTTCACTAGTTTTGTTACCATAAATTCTTAATTGAAGTTGTCCTGGAAGTTTTTTTGAGACCAGTGTAAAGAAAACAGAATAACCGTAAATAACGACCTTAATACCTAAGAAACCCCTTAAAACCCAGGAACTTCTGGGGGCTTCGCCCCCTGGACCCCAACCGAGACACACATTGAACTGCCCATCAAATTCTTTTCTCAATAGTTCATCTCGCCTTTTTTCAAAATGTCAGCCGGATCTGCTCTTGGTAGTTGAATCACTTTTTTACTAAAAGTCTTACTGAAGTTACCCTTTAGGTATTTTTGAGACCAGTGTTAAGTCAATAGAAGAACACTTAAATAGCGACTTTCAATAATACCTCACAACACTCTAAAACCTAGGAGCTTCCGGGGGCTTCTCCCCCTGGACCCCCACCGGGGCTTTGCCCCTGGACCCCACCACGAGCAGGAACATTTTTTTAAATAAAAAAAAAAATCTGATGTTTTCTGAAGTGTGAACACTACTGTATTAGGAACGTAATTTGAGGCGCGCGGAAATATAGCGTAGTCTTTCAAGGAAGACTTCATCTTCCTGACAGGAAACCATTGGCCTACCGTACTCAAATGTTCTCATACACACCAATCATCGGATGCCTTTCAACCCTGTCAGTTGAGTAGTCTGTGTAGATGGTTTCTTTAGTTATTGAAGTGTCAAAATGTTATCAAAGTTCAATGGTTGCAGAGGGCGTGGATAAACTGGAATTGTTGTCTAATTTAGCATGTTCGGTAAAGGACGAATATATATTTCTACCTCCTCCAGTAGGCTGTTTCATTTGAGAAAATGAGTTACGGCATACAATTTTTATCTACAAAATGTCACTTTTCACTCGAAATTTCAGCTTCTTATTTTGAATTTCGAATCGGTGTGTTTTAAAGGGAAATATCGCATTTGTTTAACAAGGAAATTTCTTCCTTTTAAAACCAATATTTATTGTCAAAGAGTGAAAAGTAATTACAAATAAGGCAGTATGGTAGCCTTCTTTTCAGGAAATATGTTTCCCTCAGATAGAAATTCAGTTGTTTCTTGCTCAAGAATAATTTGTTCACCCAAACTTCAATATTTCAAAAGATGCAACTTAATTCCATAACCCTTCTTGTGCATAATATTTTCTTTTTTTGTTGCTGGGGTTTATTGCTAACCAAATGATTTGAAAATGACTAGAGCTATTTACTTTTATGCTGAGTTAGAGCATTTAAAATGCAGTATTGCCCTTTAAGCATTGTATAAAAAAAAATATAGGCATACTATCAGGCAGATCATTGGTGTAATTTAAACCTTTTTGTTGGAGGAGTGGGGAGACTACTTTGTAAGAAGAAACAATTATGCTAAAATACACAAACCGCAGGTTTTTGTGGAATTTAAGGCAAATTCTAGGACAACCTATGTGGTGCGTCTCTGGCTACACCTCAACTCCCATCTCTCAGCGAATTCTTCCTCCCAATTTGATGATTTTGGGAAGATGCGCACTGTTTAACAAGGTATTTCTGGCTGTTGCCATTGTATTGCATGGATTGTATTCTTTTTTCGGAGTAGTGTTAGGGATTAGGGTTATCGTTAGCTAGTTTCTGCCTTGAAGGCCCTATCTGCAACATTATGCTGTATATTTCTCCTCTTTTAATCGAGGGGCCTGTAATAGTGAAACATCCTGATTTTTTACTCTCTATAAAATAAATAATTTGCTATGTTCAAAAAAGCCACCATTGCTGACTCAGAGCATACACAAAATTTTGAAAAATGGGGCCTCCCAGACGGCTGGAAATGGCTTTTTCCAGCCTTATAAATAAAATCTAACATTGGCTAGTTTTAGGATAAGCTGGCTTTAGAATGTTCACTTGAAAAGCAGAACTCAAATTGTATTGTGATAATGATATCTCTCTGTGTCAGATCATAAACTTTGGGTAACTAACTGTAACTAAATCTTCGCTGTAATTTCACTTGCTTCTTCATAGGGTAATGACACTGTTCTGGGGTTCGAGTTTGATGTGAGTTTCCTATTGGTAACAAAGAGGTCACAAGGTCAGACCTCTCACTGATACTGTTTCAGCCATTAATTCATTTGTGGTTATAATTTTGTAAGAGATATGATACAGGTGATAAGATACAAAACACAACTTAAAATGAAAAAAGTGCAAAATGTGAACATCTTCATCATGTTAAATTATTTTATTTCAGTTAAATTGACTTAGTACAAAAAAGGCTTTGCAGTTCTTAATAGTGAACACAGAAAAGCTTTAAAATTGCTATTATATGAATTAAAACAATGAAATGAAGTTGTAAATTTTGACAATGTGCATATTTCAACATACACATATTTTGTCAAAAGTCCATAAAAATCTAACATTTTACATCCTTACTAAGCAAAATAAAAGTTACATTCTCTTCATCATAATGATGAAGCCCAGATTCACAGTTAAACCCTCAAGTGTACTAATGTTGCCTGATGAAACTTTTTATACTTGGCATCGTCTGTTGTATGGATTAAGGAGGATTATGTCTGGATTGCTAGGTCTATAAAAGACATCATAAATTGATTGGAAATGTCAAGGGATTGAGCAGTATAAAACTTGAAACATCTAACTGACATGGTGGTTTAATCAACTTAGAATTTGATTTGATATTAAATACCTCATAAAACTTAATATGTTGATATGTGCACACACGGCATGCCATTTAATAAATATCTGGCTTGCTATGACCACATGAAATTTGGCTAAAGGTATAAAACTATGAACATTCCAGTTTTATATCTGGCTTGTGAAATGTACAAGAAGGGACCAAGGGACCGAAGTTTTGAAATGTTTAAGGTATTTGAGGCATTTTGGTGAAATTTGCACTCAAATTGTGATGTCTGGTTCTCAACACATAGATAGGTAAAATTTCCGAGGCAGAATTTTCCCATAGGTGCACATAATAAATACCACAGTCATGGTAAAATCCTAGACATCTGCTGATAAGCTTAAAATGTATACAGCATTTTAAACATAAAGTATTGTTGTATTCAGTTTGTCTCCGCTTACTCTTGGAATGTTAAGGTTACTTTAGAACCACTTTGTGCAGTGGAGGTAATGGTTGTTGTGACTAATGATGCTACAAACCTCTGTGTTTAGTCCCATAAAGGTCATAACTGAAACATATGCAGAGAAGATATAAATTATGTGTTTTTATGAATGATTCCTGAAGGTGTCAAGTCTTAAATTAGGTCTATATTATACAGTACAGATAGAGGAAGCATTGAAAGCATTTACAATTTATCAATACCTTCGTTTTTTCAACAAGTTCTATTGCATATAAAAATTCCAGTATATAGTCTAATATTTTACTCTTAAATTATTTTATTTTATTCCTTTCAATCGTATATTAATTTTCAAATTAAAGCTTTCAACTTTGTACCCTTAGATTTATGAATCGGTAGGTTTTAGTGTTCCTCATTTCATACTGATTGTCATTTCATCCATTCAAGTTAATTTTATCTAGACTAGGGAACAGCACAACATGTGAAAGCCACAGCAAAAAAATCGAAAGCACATTGCCACCACAAAACTTTTCTACCAAGCTTGCTGCTTTTGCTGTATACTCCATACCCCAGTACAAATGTGAAACATCCTTAAACCATGCTTGAACCTCCTGATGACTTTGTATGAATAATAATACTTTGTTTAGCTCTTATGTACATAATACTACAATAATTAAAGCCACCTTGGGGAAAAACATCACAGCCTACTCAGGGGAACTTCATCAGTGCTGTGTGGCCATGGGGTTTCTTGCGTATTGAGAGCTCGAACACTGCTGCTCCTGTTGGGAGGAGAAGTTCAGGATAAGTTAGATAATCACTGTCAACCATCAGGTTATAAGATACAGTAATTGTGCTATGCTGGAAGCAGGCAATAGAGATTCACTAGATTCAAACAGCATATTCTGAAGTACAAGTTGATCTACTTGAAAAATCGTAATTCACATGAAAACAAGTTGAAGAGTATAATACCAAAGTAAATATTTGCAAGAAGAAGTACTACTCACTGAAACAACACATACCACTTTTAGCAGCAATATATACCACTACTAGCAGCAATATGTCACTGTCAATCAACTTCTACACAGTAACGACTTCTACACAGTAACAAGTTCTACACAGTAACAACTTCTACACAGTAACAACTTCTACACAGTAACAACTCCTACAGCAATATACCAACATTGGGGTTTACCCTCTTCCTTAAAATGACCATTGTTCTAAAATGCTAGCATTCTGGACTGAAAGAAACATGAGGAATTTCTTACCCTATTACATATTTCACCCGAGTCCCCACCAAAAGGGATGTTTGATGGGGTAATCAAATTTCACCCGACTTCCTGCTTAACTCATTCAAGCATGCTCAAAGAAACCGCAAGCTTGATAAGAGGCAGCTAGTGGAAGATTTATACAAAGGCAGAATGATGCAGTCCAGATGTGTCACTGTTTGTGAGGTGTGAAAGGCAAGGAGTAGGGCTACTTCTAATCTGATTTTTATTGACCTTCGTTCACTGAAGCAAAAAGGTGTGGACAGAGAATTTATAGGCAGGGAAATTCAACATGAAGGGTTTCCATTCCATAAGGTTGTTAACCAAAAGGAAGATAGAGACCATTATTCAACACAGTAGTGTCCAAATTTTAAAATACCATTAATCCAAAGCAAGAAGGGACATTTATCTTCCCAAAGAATACTTTAAGGCCATATGAGTTTAAAAACTATTGTGAGCCACTTTTGGTTCTGTTAAAAAATTCACGAGGTGATATCTGGGTTCAATAATTTTTAATGCCACCAGAGCTGAGCATAAGTTGGAATAATAATCTGTCCCATCCTTGAGAGCATGAAATATAAATACAAAAGTACAAGCCACCCTTACAATTTGAGGAATTATCCATCCCTATTATACATTACAAAAGTAGCATTACACTTATAACTGCCCCAGTTCAAGGGCCTAAGTTAACATTTATGTGTATGCTTTGGTTTACCTTATTTCCTATCATTAGGCAACAAAATTGCTTTCAGCAGGATTCATCATATTTATGACAGCTGTTGCTTTCACGAGGACATTGCATATTTATGATATCTCCTGCCATTTGTTTTCTTTCAACTTAATACTGAGTACAGAAAACAAATGCACTAAGATTTAAATAACAGCACTTACTCCTTTTTTTCAGAATGAGTGTGTTCAGGAACAAATAACTTTATGTTTGTCTTGAGATAGTCCCAACCTTACATAAAATAGACCGGTCAAAATCTACATTCTTACCCATGTAGAACAAAATGATACATCATAATCTAACGTCCTACCTTCATGATTATTGATGTGGAATATATATGTATTAAAAATCATAAAGGTTATTTTAGATACTTTGTTGGTAATAATTACTTACAAGGCAGCATCGGGTGGTCTGACACTGTGGAATTCAAATCGAGTTGATCCATCAGCTTGGGGGTCCATAAAATCTACATCAGATAAATGTCTCAATACTCTTTCAGCATCTCTTAAAGTATCCCTGAAAAGGTAAAATTTGCCAACAATATCATTTGACAAGCTGGGTGATGATTGAAAGTAAGATAGCTTATTGTTTTGAGTTTTATTAGGTCTCTTTTACACAGAAAATTAATTTATAAATATATCTGTTACATTACTTTCCATGTATACAGTTTTTGTAAATGGCATTTTATTTAAAGTTTCATTTTCCCTCTTACATCTTTTTTTTCATTGATTTAATTCAAGAACGCAAAGAAAATTACAATGACACAATTAAAAATACAGGTATAAGAAGAGACATGTGAACTCAAGGACCCTTAATTTGGACAAGAACAAGCCTTATCACTCTTGCTGTTTGGGGTTCTTTTTCACATTCTTCTTACAACTTTCACCTTAATTTTTCTTTACAATATCATTCTTGACATTTTCTTAGATTTACTTTAAAACCAAAAAGTAAGTTTTAAGGATCATGTTTACAAAGAACCCAAAACAATCAGCTGTGGTGATGGAACTAATTCTTTTTCGTTAGAAACTGAAACAGAGAACAACTGTATGACCATAAGTAGACTCTTGTTTACAATTTGTTTTCAAAATTTAATACCTGTTGAGTCTTTCTTCAAAGTATCTGTATCCCACAAAGCAAAGGAAAGCAAGAACCACAACAGATAGAATTATGATTAGAAATGTCCAAACAGGACTGACAGCTCCCTCAACTGAATTGTCAGAATTGCCTGTCACACCAAGGGCTGGTAGAGAATTAGCTTCTGCATGAAAAACAAAGAGAGTGCTTAAATCAATGCACTCATTTGTTACCCTCTTGACAACATAAAGAAAATTAAATCTATTCTGAGAAGTCATAAACCATAAAAGATTTGGAAATATTTGGAGTATTTAGCATTTTTTCAAATCTTTATGATCTTTTATTTTCTTAACACTACTTTTAAAAAAGAATGATTGTCATTTAGACGGGTTTCAATTTATGAAAAATGAAATGTCAAAAAGCCTCACCATTAACCTCACACAGTGTACCAAGATACCCAGAGGGACACTGGCAAGAAAAGCTGTTGATACCATCTGTGCAAACACCTCCATTTTGGCAGGGACCACTATCACATTCATTGGTTTCTAATGAAATCAAAAATCATACAGGTTTATCAAATAACAGTAATGTTCAGACTTCACTGGTTTCAGGGTTTTGTACCAAATTTGAAAGCATACAAACAACTTGAAAAGTAAACATTTCTTGCATTTTTCGGTTAAGAAAATAGAAGTGCTGAAAAAAGTTAGTGACCATGAATAATTTTCTTCTCAAAACCAAGTCACACCAAAAATTAAACATGACTTTTCCTTCATGGGATGGTAATTTCTGAATTATGATTCCATGCAGATATTGGTTAAAACGTACCTAAAGAGCAAGTTGATCCCACAAATCCGGATGGACAGGTACACACAAAGACCTCATTTAATACTGAACAAAGCCCTCCGTTCTGGCATTCATTACCCGGGATGTTGCAACCAAGAGAAACTACATGTCGAGGAAAAGAATAATGAGTTCACATATTGAATATGAAGTAACATTATGCTTCAAATACCAAAAAGTTCTGATTATGAGAATTGTCAATAATTTCTTCTTTTGAACGTTTTCTTCATACATCATGCAAAGCAGTGAATAGCTTGCAAGGGTTTGGTAGTATTTGTGCCTTCTTCTTTCTATGTGTTGCTAGTATATAGCAGTGTACAATAGCAGCTTGAAACTTAAGCTTTTCTTAATGTTAAGTCAACGGAGCTAAGCAATAGTTCTTGGTCATTCTTCCAACACCACTCTGGCAGCATCATCTATTCAGATAGTTGAGATATATGGGACATTGATATAATCAAGACACCACATCTTCAAGTTAGTTAGATGAAGTTTTATGGCTATGTTTATGACCAACTGGTCTATTAAAGTTGGGTTTGCCAAGGCCTTTTTTCCAGTTATGGCTCACTGGCTTGTTTTCTATTCCACTACTTACGCTGAGCACAATAGCCATAGGTTCCATTTTTAAAAATGCGAGGTCAGGAGTCCAACTGCAGACCTCCCAACTGCAAATCAGATGCTCCAGCCACTTAACCATGTAGCCAGTCCCCACATATTCAAAGCTGCCATTAATTTAGTATTGCATACAATATGACTGTTTTTGTGAGAGCATCCCATACCACAAACAATTAAAGAAAGCAGAATGTAGTTGATAAATTCAAATTCAAGTCAATAACACAAATTAACAGTAAAAAAAATCTCATGAAGTAGTTCTGTTTTGTAAATATTTGATTGTGGTTTGTTTAACTGGAGAAAAGAGGTTTTTGCTTTGTAAAGTTGTTTCACAGCTGATCACAACAATCTCATACTGGAAATTCCCATGGAGTAATTCTGTCTTGTTAATATTGTTTATGGTTGTTTAACTGCAGTAAGAGAGCTGTTTTCTTTGTGCAGTTGTAAGAAAAGTTTTTTCACAGCTGAGTGCTGATCACAACAATCTCATACTGGAATTTTTTTTCCCAATATCAGACTACTAAAGTCATGAGGAACAGGTCTAATATAGTATGCAAGTAGCATGTAAAAGATTTCACACTGGAAAACAAATGCTTCAAATGAGACAAAAGTTAATAACTAACCACTTCATATTGGTGGATGAAACATATACAGATTTCTTACCTGTTTCGCATCTTTGACCTCTGAACCCTGGGCTACACACACAGACAAAAAGCAAGTCATTGGACATGCAAATTCCTCCATTTTGACAAGGGTTGCTGCTACATAGTTGAGAATCTGTATAATTAAATGAATAATGTAATACATATACATTACTTCATTCCTAAAGAAATCAAGTAACCTTAAAAAGTTTCTTATAGCTTCCAATGACTTTCTTAGGAAGGTGTCTTTTATTATAAACACTTACTGAGGGAAAAAAGTTTCAACACAACTTAAACTTTGATTATATTTTCACTTTTGTCACTGTATTTGTGAAATTTACTTATTTTGGCAAGCAAAACACTACCCACAGTGACACAGCCAGAGAAGCTTCCTTTTTTATCATATCTTCTTCCTACATCACATAAAGGCTACACTAATCAGACTCTGGCAATGCTTAAGAAAGGCCCATATGAGTACTCCAGTAATGTTGCATTTCGTAGGAGGTGACCACATAAGTCTGACCATTGTACTTCCCCCCCCACCCCCACCCAAAAAAAAAACAGTCAGAGGTCAGTCCATTTTTAATGTTGAACTAAATCCTCAGTTATGGCAAAATGTAATGGAATGTCACAAATGATAAGTAAAATTTTGAGTTAAAACTAGAGGGCAGATAAGGTCATGCAATCAAAATTTACTGTGAAAAATTCACTGAAAGCGCCTCAAGCAGAGGAGTAGGGAACGGGAGGAAGATATTACCAGTTAAGCTCAAATCAAGTGTAGTTTCTACTGTTAAGTAAAATTTTTTCTCGTGCTCAATTACAGTTCCATAAATACAATGTTAAATACAACATCCCTTTTTATTCTCAAGTGCTGAGCCAAATGTCAAGACCATTGTCATGTACTGTTAAAAAGGGTAATTAAAGTTTGGGTTACCTTTCTCCACATGACAAAAGTAAAATCCTAATTTAAATATGCAAATGTGTCACCTGATTTCTATCCTCAAATGAAATTTAAATGATAAAGCTATAGTTAAGTTCAAATGTCAATTATTTTACTCACATCAATCACTAGAAAAAAGAATCATAGAAACTAATTTTGTTTGACCCTTTTACAGTTAATTTCCATTACTGAAGAAGCCCCCTTCAAGTTTTCAGAGAAGAGGATGGAATCTTTGTAGCAATTTCACCTCATAGTATGTATGTGGTCATGCACGTGAATTATTCAAGATACATAATATTACCTAAATGGGTGCGAAAAGGTTAAGTTTGTTAAATAAGAATCTTTTCCAACCTGGAACAGGTGAATCATGCACAAGTAATCTGAAGCCACGATCAGTTGCCCATAAGTCACTGTCAAAGGTCACCCATGCCTGACCCTCAGTGATGACAATTGGTGCAACAATTTCCTGTCCAGAAAGACGAGCCAAAAGAGATGTCCTATCATCAATGTTATCTCCTGTTCCAACTTCTATCACATCATTGTTACTCTCTGTATTAATCTCGTTAAACTCCAAGACCAAAAGCTGAGCAGGATTAGACGTTGAGAAGAAGTATCTGCAGTGAGCATTGTTTGGGTAGTTCTGTGGATAACCTGGGCTAATAACCTCATACGGTTGGTCTGGAATAATAGTTACATTCACAGTGCAAGGAAGAGCTGTCAAAGAATTAAAAAAAAAGATACAGTCTAAAAGCAGCTCTTATCTTGGTTTTTTTTAAAAAGGTTTTGAAGATGAAAAAACAGAATTTTAAAAATTTTCAATGATCAAAATAAACATTTTTCTAGGTTTACAGGACAAGTTTTCCAGCATGTTAAAGGGAAATATAACACCAAATCACTACCTACTGTCAGTCTTGAAAGAGAAATTCAGAATACTTTGCAGGATCCAAAGATATCTAAGCATTTTTTCAAGTGATAGTATTATTATGGTTACACTAATTATTTGCATTAACATTTTTACTAGCCCAACCACATATGACCATAGTTAAACACACAAATTAAGTAAACACATATAACCTGGTCAGCTGAATGTTGTCTGTCAGTGCTGCACCCAGGATTTGGAACTGGAAGCTGCTAAGAATCACAGCAGACTATCTAAGCAGAGTGTCACCATCAATTTGTGCAGAGCATACCAGAAAGTGTTTGGAAAAATTACCCCCTACATCGCACAAAATTACTTTTCCCCAAATACACAAAGTAAGTTTCTGCAAATGATATATTCTCAGTATTTTCTTGGATGGAAATTCCTCCATACCATTGTTAGAAGAGTGTCAAATTATCATCAATTATTGTTACTGTCTCTGCACTATTACTGTCAGAGGTGTCAGACACCGGTGCAACTGACAGTCTTATGGTCAAATTTGGCAGGGATAAATTTTTTACGGTAAAGCTTCCTGAGGAACATTAGAAAGACAGTTGCTTTAAAAGTCTTTTAACCACATACCCAGCAAATCAGGCATTTGGACAGGGAACCTGGAAAAGCATCAATTACCAAATGCAGCTGGAAGTCACCCAAGCAAAAGCAAAAATAAGGATATCAGTTGTTCTCCTAGCTTAAGCAAGCAATCTTCCTGCTTGCTGATGGAAGAAAGCAGGGGATTAAAGGGGACTATTTTAGATTAATCACATTTTGTAAACTTCACAGAACTCATCTCATGAAACATGGGCAATGGAAACTTCTTTACCAGTTTTTCACTAAACAAAACTCTAACAATTTTTTTATTTTCTGGGGACAGGCAGGGTCTTCATCCATGGGCCAACTGAGATCAAAGAGATCACATTTTAAGAACTTTGAAGAATTCTGTGTATCAAAATGCTGGACATGTATGCTTCTTCATTTTTAGCATGTGCATATGTTATACTGACTACATAAACCATACACTTGTTTGTTGGATGCAAAGGATTTTAATCTCCCAGGTCTCTAAATATGAAAACTAGTAGGAAGAATACCCCATATATTTTAAAGCATAGTAACGACAGTTTTGAACTTGCGAATAGCAAGAACATTGAATTCTGTGGTTGTTGTGATGCATAGATAAAATGTCATTTGAAAATACCAAAATGACAGTGTGGAAACCTGGATGTATTGTAAGTATGATATATTAGTGAGAGTGAATTGCACCAATTGGAAGTATATAGAACAGAATATCATGTTAAGTAACCTCTTTTTTAGTCAATGAAAATTATGTTTAAAGAACAAGAGTTAGATTCATTTCCATTTGATTTGATTTTCCATTATTTCTTGTTCCATCATGTATTTCCAATTCTGATTGATTTTTGCTTAGCACTTACTACATTTAAAATGTGAAGTGAGCATAAGATAGCAAGGAATTCTGTAAAAAATATTCCATATCATCAGGAAGGCTGCTCCAAAATATTCCATCTATTTCTTAGCTCTTGCTCCGTGATGACCACTTTCCTCTAACATCTTGTCGCTGCTCTATATTTAATATCTGATTAAAATGAGTGAACGAATAAAAGTATGCACTGTGGTGTACATCTAACGGCTCAAAATGGCATCCAGTGCTATAAAGTGGCAAATACATTAATATCAAGGCTATTAAATCTAAAGGGAAAGGGGTTCCTATGGTGAGTCCTGCTTCATCTAAATTACCTGTCAAACACTGACTTCCAGCAAATCCAGGAGGACACTGACAAGTAAAGACACTGTGAATCTGGTCAAGTGTACAGAAGCCTCCATTTTCACAGCTGTAAGGACAATCACCTGCAAGAAAAATATTAGGTTCATATCATTCTCAAAATTACTCATAATCCTCATACAATTAAGATAGGAAAAAGAAAAGAATGCATATGGATCTTTGTGAAAAGTAAGGTCACAGAAAGTGGTAGGCAAAAGAAGTCCATCAGTCAAAATAGCTGTGGGTCTCACTCAATTTAAGGAAGAAAAACCTTCATTTGTTTCCTTTGAATATTGTCAAATATCTCCAACAGTTTTCCATAACATTTGCTCAAATATTGGACAAGAATTCCAATAAGCACTAAGCTTATTTTTTCTACTGAATAAGTTTTCCCACTAGGCTATCTTCCTTGACACAACCAAAACTTGGATTGCAGAGTAAATCTACTTTGTTAATGGAATATTAAGATAATGATTCCATGGACCTTGAAAATGCAAACAAGAGGGAAGGGGACCTTTCTCCATTAAGCTGCAACCACACATGGAAGCATTGGGCTGTTTATCAGCTGTTACCTCAGTATAGTCAGTCAATGCATAGTGTGGTTAGTGGCACATGTGGGAATTAGTTGACTCAATTAACCATCAACATACTTGAATATTGGACCAAATTACAAACAATTAAGGGCATGATGAAAATTTTCCAGAGAGCATATAGGACACTCCAGGATTTCAGTCTGATAAATATTTTTAGCTCAATTTTATTTGTCAATGCATTCCTATAAACTTAGTAAAAACAGACATACACACATTTGTCTGTCTCAAATGTATATATAATTATAGCCAACTTCCTCTTAAGTCTGTGATTTTTTCTTATTCCTGCAATTTTGCTCCATCACTGGACAGTTCATCTGCATCTTCAATATTCAATTCAGTCACTTTTTGGAACCATTCTTTATGCAACAATGAAAAGACTTATTGGATATAAAATCCTGTACATCTGTTTTCTGTGATCCTGTCTGTCAAATTAATAACTGACACGGATGGTACATTTCCAAAGAGAAAGATTTAAAGAAGTTCCAATGTAATTACCGATTTCGCAGTTATCGCCAAAGAATGGAGCTCCACACAGACAGCTGTAAGTTGTGGGTGAAATCTCAATACAAGTGCCTCCATTCCTACAGGGATTGTTCATACATGCCGGCACTACAAAAAGACAAGTTGAAGGCAGTTTGACTTCATATGATGGTCATGCAATCTCATAGCCAGAAATTAAGTACTGGTATGCACCGGAGTGCATTCCGTGCATTCCGCCCAAGCTTAGACAGCACAACTACTTGAATGCATGCCTCATCCAAGCTCAGCTGGTACAGCCTCTGGAATCATGGGATGTAGCTAACCCAAGCTTAGATGTTACAACTAATTGAGTGTAGCTAACCTCAAGCTTAGATATGTTAAAACTGCTTGAATGTATGGCAAATCCAAGCTCAGTTGGTACAACTACTGGAATGTACCTAACCCAAGCTTATATGGTACAACCACTTGAATATACCCAAGCTTAGATGAATGTGTACAAAACCCAATATAACAGAGTACAGTGCACTTAGCTGAACCCAACTTAGTATGGTACAAGCATACACCTAAATTTAACTGGATGCAACCTTATTTGCTACAACCCTTCTGCATGGTTTGACCCAGCCTTACAATATGATACCTTACCTGTTGTTTGGCAGTTGATTCCAGTAAACCCTGGTGGACACTGACAGACATACATAATTCCATTGTAAGAGCAGGTACCTCCATTGAAACACGGATTGGATACACAAGGATTTTCTGAAACTAAAAAGGTAAAAATGTTACTGAAAAATTTATCCAGAGCCTATCAGCTTTCATAACATAAACAACTTTTGATTATCCTTACTTCAAATTTCCTTTCAATTATCTAACTCACCTGAGTCAATTTCAAAACTTGCAGAAAGGATTCCATGAGTTTAGAAGGTGGGCATGACATGTTTAAAGGCATACAAATGATTTCCACTATGTGTTGAGAACTATCTCAAATGATGGCTACCTACAAACCTGCAACACCAACAAGGAGATCAAACCAACCACAATGAGTTACTACATGAATCAACTTTTTAACAAGGTAGGGTTTTGAGTGGTACCAAAGAGTCAATCAATCAAGTGCTAGTACCAAGTTTAGCATCCAGCCTTTAATAATGTTTACATGTTGATCATGATCATACTTACTCATTTCTGCACAGTTCAAACCAGTAAATCCTTGAGCACATTGGCAGGTATATGTAATTCCAATAGAGAGACAAGTACCTCCATTATTACAGATAGCTGTGGCACAAGGGTCACCTGAGAAAAAATATTTCAGAGACATAGTTTTAAGTCAGCTTTGTGATGAAATCATTAAGTATTTGTTTGGACATGTTCAGAAAATAACACAAAATTTACAGTTTAAAAACACAGTAAACCATCAAAGTCAACAAAATGTAAAATTGTAATGTCATTTACCATGCAGATATGAAAATTATTAATGGCCGTGCCTCCACTTTGTAATAAGCTTTGAACTTTGATTCTTCCTGCAATGCCATGATAATGAAAAATGCAAGTATCTAAGTAACATCACCTACAGTGTAGACTGGCAAGTATAAGCCCTATTCCCACATTATAAAGATGGCCAACATATCGATGCAAAGCAACTAACTATAGTGTGAAAAATTGATGCAACAATTCTGAAGAGTCAGTTCTGAGACAAGACTTCATTTAACTAAGAAAACAGATGCAGATGAAAGTAGTAAAGGCATATCTTTGTGGATGTCTTTGACAGTGTAATAAATACTCTCAAGAAAAGTAGATTAAAAGGAAATAAGGTTACCATTAACATTGGTCACAACTTTGAAGTAGAATCAGGGGAAATGACTTATGTTTTTAATACTAGATTCAACATTTTTTCTTTATGCCTTTCAGTGACTGACAATTAGCAGGTAACAAATCATTTTCTATATAATTACTTAATTCTCTGTACATCTTGTTGAAATGCCCAGAGAGACACAAGAGAGAGATTACTGTGCAACCTTAGCAATTCAATCCTCAATTCAAATAGAGCAGTCTTTCTTCAAATAAAAGCTCCCTTTAATAATATTGTAGAAACTTCTTAACTGCCATTTCAGCACCAAATAGCTACTAAGTTTACAGGAAGCCCGGGGAACAAAAAGACAGGCAACAGAGAGCCACATTATACAACATGTTGCTGATCAAAAGAGGGGCACAATATCCAAACATGTCATTGAGTGCTATAAATACCCTTGATAGAAAGTAACAAAAAGGATTGCGCTCTTACTTGGCACTTCGCATGTGTCTCCTGTAAAACCAATCACACATTGGCATACAAATCCTCCATCTCTCTGTGGGAGACATGTGGCCCCATTTTCACAAGGGTCTGGAGAACATCCTCCAAGAACTGAAAAGATGAGGCATAATATATTATACCAGCTTGGTAATAATTACATAATATTGATAGTGATTGAGAAGAAAAGAGTAAAGATATATGAGCCATATCCACAGATGCTGAGGTCCCCAAAGACTCAACTCATGATCACTGCCAATTATCAAAATAATTGCCAATTGCAAAAGTACAGATGCAGTAAAAGAACCAGCACTCTGCCATAAATGTCATCTTCAGGCATCTTCTGCTAATTGGCTTTGGTAATTTATGGGCAAATTCACTCTAAATGATAACTTTTATATTTGTATCTTATTGCTGTTATAGTCTATTGTCTTAAATTATATCCTAACTTTCAATCTTTCATAAGTCCATGCACCTACAAATGACATATATGTCTTACTCTTTCCATTATTATAATTACTACTGAAACAATTCAAACCATTGATGCAATCACAATCAAAACATTACAAAACCTTTAATTTATAATTACCATCATAATATGACAAAACCTTTCATGTTATACCAACCATCCACACATTATGAATCTACACCCTCAATATGATCAGCACTCAGAAGTTTCCTTATTTCACCTATAGCTATTAATGCACAATGTCGGTGAAGTGGACTTAAGGTCTACGACACATGTAATTGGCACAACCAACAAATTTTAGAGATGTTTCTTCATAATGACAGCAACCTAATGCTATCACATTGTCATTAATGTAAGGTTTTACTCTCCTTAAAATTATGTTATTTGAAATGAAGGTGTTGCTCATTCACATGTAAACTAGTCACTGTGCAAACACAATGTGCTTAGTGCTTCTTCCCCACATCGACTGTGTGGTTAATGGGCTGTATGGATAACTAACCACTGGTGTTCGCCTAGCCTACTACTAGCAAACTTTGAAAAGCTGGCAAAAATTTGCGATCAAAGGTAACTTTTAATAACAGTTTGTTTCCAAAGTGTGTAAAATAACAGACGATTCATTAAGGTGGTTTTGTGATATCACATTTGTTAGATATGTCTGATGGAGTGGTTTAAAAGACTCCTTTGTCAGATTCACAAATGATCAATTTTTGATTTTTCATAACCTGGTTTTTGTCAATTGCACACAGTTAGAGAGTACTTGGTATTTAGTGCCTGCACTTTTCATGAGACACGTCTAAGGAAGTAAATTGTAATTGAGAGAGTATTCACACGATTCAAAATATATCTTCTCAATTGCTAACAAATGGCATACCCCTATTCAATCCCAGCACTAGACATGCAACACCTCTATCAAAAGACAGCCCTGTACCCATGCAACTGAAAACCAATTTCTCTGAAATGATTGTGTAACTTACGAGAAATTTCACACCGAGTGCCATCATAAGCTGGAGGGCACAGACATAGGAAAAGTTCTTCAGAATAATAGCAGCTGCCACCATTGAGGCAAGGGTCAGAAGTACATGGGGTAACTATAAAACAAAAGTAACATCTATCAACATTAAAACAGCATGTAGGTCATTGTTTTTATAAAATTGATGTTACAGATATGCCTAGTAATCGCCATGAGACCTACCCCCTTAATATCACTACTAAAAATCCAAAGTCTAGTTAACTTCCCCTCCCCCCCCCCCTCCCGCATGTAGAGAAAAAAAAAAAGGAACCTTCCAAAAGGTCTCTTACTCATTGATATTAAATAGCAAAACTCGGGAGAAATCTAATTAAAGTAAAACATTTTTTCTTCTGTCTTTACTGACTCAAGTTTATTATTGCTAATCTTGATGTGCAAAATTACATCAGTGTTACATCAGTGCTTCATACCCCTGCTTAACAATCTTTCTTCCACACTATATGTTCCCACAAACCATTAAAATATTACAGTGGAATAAATTGTGTAAAGACTATTTTTCTTCAAAGTTTCTTGCATCTGATAGGACTCTGCTCATTACACAATAATTAAATGATAAAACCATTTGAGTCAAAACAATCTGCACCAAAAGAAGTGTAATTTGTAAATTTTAACAGACAAATACGGCAAACATTGGTAGTAAGGCAGTATAAAATTGTGTGTGTACAATACAATGTTTGGAAATGTTGCTTTAAATTAATTAAAACCATACCTGGATCTCTAATTGTGCATGTGACACCACTAAATCCTGCAGGACACATACATCTAATACCGCCAGTCTCCACTACACATGATGCACCATTCTGACAAGGATTTTGAGCACAGAGGTCGACTGGGGGGCAGATTAATATCCAATCATGGTTAAAAAAAATGGAACTTCTATCAATTTTAAGAAAACCTCATACATATAAACATCATTTTATTACATTCTTTATTTTTCCTGGTCTACCAATGTTTCTATTTCTCCAAATGGGGCAGAGTGTTGCATTTACCGTTGCATTAACCATGGTTAGGGTCCACAAAGGGGCCAGATGCCTGATGGGGGTCCAGGAAACCAAGCCCATGGGAACACCTACTGTAGGTTTGAGCAGTTTCAGGCTTTCAGCTACATTTAGAAGAGTATTTGAGTCTTCACTAGCAAGGTAGAATTTGCGCATATTTCCAAAACTTTTTGATGAAATTACATGCCATGGTTGAAATCTACAATACCTACCAAACCATCAACACACAAAACCCAGCTTTATTTAAAGATATGAACTGAGTGTACACTTTAACAGGCATGCATTTACAGAACCAACATTTTCTTTGATGGTCCACAAAAAGTTTCAACAAAAGTTTCATTTTTCCTTAAGAATCCAAAATCACAAAGTACTGCAATATGGAAACAGGAAGGCAGTGCTAAGAAAAAATTAACAGAGGTCAATATGACCACTAGATGACCATTGATCTATAATTTGTGAACACTTCTGACACTCTGAAGCTTATATCACTAAAAGAATATTAAAAAAGCATATTACACATATTACAACAGAAACCTGACCTAAATTTCTTCTACACCAGTAGAAGGCAAAACATTATATTTAGTTTTTCCACAAAATAACCTCTACATGAGCACAAATTTAACCTTGAACTCCTCCTATGTGGATAGTAAGTTTTATCTCATCAATAGACACCAAAAACTATCCCTACCTCAGTAAGGGGAAAGTCTCCTTGGGTTTTACTGAAAATGACACAAAAAGTTTACCTGATAGAATGGCCCCCAAAGTATTACACTGGTAGTATATGATTGTTTATTACAAAAATTTCAGGCCAGACATTTGAAATTGACATTATGTTTAAATTAAAAGCCGAACAGTGCTTTGATTACATACATAGCCAATGGAGTTTTTTGCAGATAGTAGAATTGAAGCTGAGGAGTGTAGATGCAGTGACTCAGTGAGGACAGTTTCAAGCAGAAAAAATTTGTAAACAACCTCACTTGATGAAAGAATTGTTTGTTTAGATTTTTCATGCCAGAGACATGAAAATATGAAAGACTGATGAGGCTCTTGTTACAAATTGACTCAGTGGGTTAATTATGATCCTGGTGCAGAGTTGGCAGTTATCAAACAGGTTGTCCTTTGAAGCAATGACAAACAGCTAGAATACATAATGTACTATGCTTGTATACTTTAAACAGAAACATTGTCATTGTGTATAGGATATTTTGTATTGAGCAATCTCAAATTGTAACCAAATCCAACTTTTGCAGGTTGTCCTGTTTTCTTCCTACTACAGAATAAGGCCATTTTGATTCCAATGTAGTACTGGTTAGCATTAGAGAAGAAAGGAAATCCTTTGCAACCTCCTTTTTTATTCTCTATTAAAGTTTTTGCAAATCACCTTCTCCTTTAGTTTCCTTTCACTATTAGGCAGTCTTGATAAAAGCTGGAGATGTGGGATATTCTGCTTTTTGCATATTTTTAAAAGAAGGGTTTAAGGTCATTACAGGATTTGAAATTGGACTGTCCCACCTAATTGCAAAGGTTGGTAAGTCTGTTGGTATATTCCCAGCTATACTCTAGGACTAACAACTATGAAAATATAAATATATAACCATCTACACATATCAGGAGAGTGCAATTAGTTTCTGATTCCTAAAGAAGAGTAAATAGGAATGATACAAACTTGTTTGCTGACACATGGGACCTTCAAAACCTGCCTGGCACACACATTGGTAAGTTGTTAAACCAGTTTGTAGACATTCACCATTGTTAAGGCACGGATTGGGTATGCACTGATTGACTACAAAGAAAAATAATTATACAATCAAATTTGAGTGAAAGTATTGACAATTTTAAGACATCTGAAATTGTACATATTCTGAACTAACTACACTTAATTCAGGTTAGAGTTGCTTATTACCTCTAAGTTGGGGCTAGATTATGGTAAAACTCTGAATATTTCCCTATCATAGCTAAATGTCTGAAAAAAAAAACACTACCAACTTATGAATTTTGATAGCCCGATTAGTCAAGGGGTTTCTTAATCTGTTTTGATTAGTTACTCTAATATTAATAACCACCCAGTGTAGGTCTACCTGGCATTAGTGGTCCTCAGTCCACACAGGTTTCAAGAGCTGGATAGCCAGCACCTATTACACTCACCTTTTCTGCCTGGCAAGATTTTGGACCTTTGAAACAATTATCACTTCTAATGAACTGAAGCAGTAATGCAGTTTTGAGTTCCTGTGAAACTTAGACCTCTGAAACCCAAATGCCTTTACAGACAACTATAAAAAAAATACCTGGCTAGCACTTAGCCTCTAATTTAGATTTGGTATGGTATAGGATATCTTGTGTCTAAATTCTGCTTGATGCTGTATCCAACTGGTGGCATTACAACACTTTCAACACACAATATTTGGTATTAACTATCTTGCCTTAAGCTCAATATATTATGATAAATGTGAAATTGAGAAGATTTTTTTTTATCCAGGATTTCAAACAAATTTGATGTTTACAAGATGACATCATCCTTGAATAAACAGCTTATTGCTTAGCTACAAGTGACTAAAGAGCAGAGGGCACAACAGTAGTTGTACCATAGCAGTATCCTTGAATTACAACACAAACTGTTCATCTGCTAATGCTATTTCATCAGCACCAGTCAGGCTACACATCTGTTCTAATGCACTCTGAATCATCCAAACTAGCATTTACACAATCTAACAATGACTTTAGGACTTTTAAGTTACACTTTGTATTTTAGTACATAATCTACTGCTGTTTCATAAATGAATGAAAATCTTACTTTGTACTTCACAGGTATTTGATGTAAACTCAGGCATACAGCTACATGTGAAGGAATCACCAACTGAGGTACAAACTCCACCATTCATACATGGATTGGGTATACACGGGTTATCTAAAGCAAAAGAAATTGTCAGAGCTTTTGAAATAGAGCATGAATTAACAGTTGTGACATTAATTTGCATAGCTATGATAAAATGCTCTCACCATTTATTTTAATCAACCCATCAATGAACAATTTAACAGATCAAATAAAATTTTTACGTTGTAAAATGCAAAACAATTACACAAACACTAAGCCTGATTGACGTCATGCAACATTTTAACTTATTCAGGTTTCTAGATATTAAAAATTGTCACATGAAACACATTTTCAAACCACAAATTTCAAAAATATTAATATCTAAAAGTGATCCAATATAGTAAATACAACAAGTCAGAGAACTACTTTTAACTTTTTTTTCCAACTTTAAACATGGTGAATCATCTACAATTAATAGAAAAGGAGATTTATATATTCTGCAAAAGGAAATCAATTTATCATATAGTTTACTGCATGAACAGCTACAACAACTTACTTTTTTCCTGGCAATTAAAACCAAGATATCCCATGGTGCATCTGCAGGAATAAATAAAGCCTCCCATATTGATGCAAGTTCCACCACTGAGACAAGGACTAGGAATGCAGGGGTTTTGCACTGAAGAAAAAAAACAATAAAAGACAGCGTCAACCACATGCAGTTTTTCACAATCTACTTTCGTTTAATCTGAACAGGAAACATTTATTAGCAAATAGAAGACAGGCAGCCAACAATAAGGGCAACTTGTTTGAATCCAAAAAACAAGAGATTAATGGTTTCAGGAAGGGCAAGGCAAACACACACACACAAACCAAACATGTTGCACAAATTCTCTTTCTACCCCCTCAATAAGCTCAAAACTTCATAGTGAATGATTTATTGACCCACTGTTTGGAACTTCCCCACTTGATATTCAAAGACCTTGCTCCATGGACTATATATATATATATATTTCACTAATTCGGCACTTAGGGGGAAAGTTATAGTTGAAAAGTCGACCTTAAGGGGAAAAATTTTTTGGGGCGAAATATAAGTTTCTCCTTAACGTTTCTACACACTTTTTCTATAGGAATACGTAAACGGACAAGGACGCCCTCCTAGATTTACAAAGTAAATGCAGTTACTTCAAAGTTGTCAAATTTACGGACACCTAGCTGTTAACACGAACGGATGGCTGGCCATTGAAATAACGTTGTTTATATTTTTAGACGTTAGGGCGAAGTCTTTTCCTTATGTATTTTATTGTTATTTTTTCGCCCTATGTACGCGCAGATATAACAATTTCCCCGTAAGGTGGGAATTAGCGTTATATATATATATATATTTCACTAATTCGGCACTTAGGGGGAAAGTTGTTGTTGAAAAGTCGACCATAAGGGGAAAAAAATTTTGGGGCGAAATATAAGTTTCGCCATAACGTTTCCACACACTTTTTCTATAGGAATACGTAAACGGACAAGGGCGCCCTCCTAAATTTACAAAGTAGATTCAATTACTTCAAAGTTGACAAATTTGCGGACACCTAGCTGTTAACACGCACGGATGGCTGGCCATTGAAATAACATTGTTTATATGTTTGGACGTTAGGGCAAACTCTTTTGCCTATGTATTTTATTGTTATTTTTTCGCCCTATGTACAGGTAGATATAACAATTTCCCCCTAAGGTGGGAATTAGCGTTATATAATATATATATATATATATATAATACTCAAACTTCTTTCGTTTAGTAAACATGGTTGATTTGTTTTTCTTCCTCCACTATTTTTTTTATTTTTGTTCTTTTAATGTGAAACATTTTCTCCTTGTCTTTGTAATTGTAATGTACTGTTTATGGAGGGCTCTTTCCACAGGCTCCAAGGAACATTCTAAGTTTCCTCCCAAGTCTTTTTCTACAATTAATCTCTG
The DNA here is from genome assembly GCA_037179385.1 of Holothuria scabra. NCBI lineage: Eukaryota > Metazoa > Echinodermata > Holothuroidea > Aspidochirotida > Holothuriidae > Holothuria > Holothuria scabra. The sequence continues at coordinate 17,023,480 of CM074184.1, read as the reverse complement.
CTGTATATGTTTGATATCATAAGAAATCAAGAGAAATTATAGACTAAAAAATGTTGTCAGAATCAGAAAACAAATAATAACAAGGTAGGACAATCTTCACTGCAGCCAAACTCTTCATGAGGAACATTCAGTGTCTTTCGATCATCCAAATTATTGCTGTTGTGGACCCTGTGACTTGATTGTAATAAGCAATGTTGTGACCAGGCAATTAATTTTAATCTGCAGCCAACTAACAACATCACACATCAGTTCTCCACCTTTTATACAACATTGTCCCTTGAAAATCTTACAGCCCAATCAATTTCACCCAGACATTTCCAAACTTTCACACAACAGAGACATTTTATATGATGACACAACATTGTAGTCATTTAGCTGTGTTTACTGATAATAATTTACTTTACCTTGTAGGCACAAAGGCCCATCAAAGCCTGCAAAGCAACTGCATGTGAATCCATTCGTTGCAAAAGGTACATTGGAGCAAAGGCCACCTGCACCACATGGGTTATTAGAACATGGATCTAAAAATAAAATGTATGACACATTAATGTGAATTTACAGTTGAAATATTTGAGAATATCTAGGGTGCAACTATTTATACTAACTTCACTGAAATACACTCCTTTCGTGAGTATTGTAACGGCGGGCTAAGAGCCCTTGTTATTTTGCTATTAAAGTTATCCTTTTTGTATACTACTTCAAGTTGTCACAGTCTGTATGTCAGATGTTATTTGTCAGTCTGTGCAGGCACCCTGGGAGTGGGTTGTTTTCATACTTAAAACCTGTTTGTCAGGGGGATTAAGTTATTTTTGTACTTGGTAAATTCTTCTAACCCTGACAGTCATGGTCAACCTTTATTCACCTCACATGTACTGGCCATGTGTTAGCCTAAGCCCCAGATTAGTGCTCCTTGCATCACAGGGCTTGAAAGGGCGCACTGTTTGGATGTATTGTGTACTCATCTGGGTGTCTGGCCCAGACATTAAGCTGTATTGTTGAAGTTTAGTTTTTAAGGGGAAGTCATAAACAACTCGGGAGAAAGCCAGTTAGCCGGTGTCTAGTAAAGACGTGTTTAAGGAGAGACAAGGAGGACAAATTCTGAGTTGGACGGCAGGCTTCACGCCCTGAAGCCGCCAACTTTTATCTCCATCCAGCAGGTTTCTAAGTTTCCGAGGAGTTTTCACCGCGTTTTCTAAGGAATAGTCTTCATTATTTTTTTTGCGTATTTAAGTTTTTAAGAATATACAACCGTATATCACTCTCTGGAGTCATTTTTCCGGCGTTCCTGTTTCTGGCCGATCAAAATACATCACCTCAGGCCAAGATCCCCACCCTGCTGGCCTCACGCTACCCATCCTTGAAGCAACCCCCCATATTGGTTACAATTTCTCAGTATATTACGCAACACGTTGAAGAGTACTATAAGCACCTCTAGCCTGTATGGTGCAGATTAAAGAGATGTTAAAACTGCAACTGTAACTACTTATACATAAAACTTAATGGGAGAGAGATAAAATGAAATAATGTTCAAATTCCAGGTTATATTAAGTTATAAAAGGTTCAGTCATTTACAGACACAGAATTCCAAACTCCACCTCCTGTTTGCTCTGCTTACACAACCATCAAAGCAGTATTATGCTCTAATGTAATATTTCTGGAATCTATAATTCTAGTTCTTCTTTAAAAATGGTGGTGGGGTACTGTGTTTTCATATTACAAAATGCTATAAAGTGACAAAAACTCTTTTAAGCATTATGATGAATGTATGATCGCATGGTTGTTGGATACATTCACCTCTAGGGAAACACTCCTTTACAACCAAATGATGCACCAAAATCATATAGATTTATAAAGATGAGTTGAAAAAAGGTAGTTGTCAGTGGAGAGCTCATGATTCTATAACACATTGTTGTTTAAAAGGGACCCATGCCTCTGCTGAAGCAGAGAATCCATCTGGTTGCCCCATAAGCTACACCGGGTATAGCTTCATGTCTTGGTTGTTTAATAGTAATGATAGGACAATAACATATGAAAAAACAAGGAGCATAAGATCTAACCCAGGAAATAAATTCTAACAAACAACATTCCTTTTCATAAGCATTTCAATAGTAATCATAGCATTAAAGATGAAGAAATTGGTTATGAAAAGAACATTTATGTAATATGAAAAAAATTCTTTGTTACCAAAATTCTCTTACAAATACAAAAGTTCCAAGCACCTTTAAAGTCTTTTATAATGAACCTACAAAATTTAAGCACTTCATCTTTCAAAACTGCATCCTGGCTCTACCTTCCACAATACTTCTCACACTAGAAAAAAACCCTTTCAAAAAACTGCCAAAATAAGTCAATGTCATTCCCAGACTCTTACCTGTTCCACAGTTGAGTCCAGAAAATCCTTGGAGACAATTACAAGTATATGATAATGGCCCTGTCTGTGAGGTTGGCTGTTCAACACATGTACCTCCGTTGAGACATGGGTTTGATAGACAGGGATCAACTACAAAAAAAAAATCAAAGTAAATTACGGCAGTAGGTTTCTATTGTTTTTAAATCTTCTTTCATGATCAGTAAACAGTCTCTCACTTCAAGGACTCTGAAGTGGATTGAGCTGAGGAACACTTCACTTAATTTGGGGCTATCGTACCATCCAGGATTGCTTTAAATATATTGGTCTCTCACTTAAACTTTAGCCACCATTAATGTTCTTCTCACTATGATCAAGACTTTAATGGTTGCATATAGTCCATACGCCACCATGTGGATCTATAGTCCATACGCCACCATGTGGATCTATAATTTTATCATAAATTGAAGCCCAAAAATATTTGATTTCATCACATATTGAGATGGCCCCACATAAGTGTATTGTGAATTATATGAAAAGTATTTTTAAAAACAGTGCCCAAAACATGATAGTCACTATATTACCATACAGTTCAACTGAAAAGAATCATGGAATACTCACGTATGAGAACTACTGTAAAAGGAGGTGACTTAATTTGCATGTCAATTTTAAATGACTGCACAGAATTCATCATTCATTCATTTACTTTGAACTATTTTTCTTTTGTTTCAGCGTTAATGCAAAATTAACTTTATCTTTGTTTAGTCAAGGTAAGCCAACAAGTCACTCATAGAAACTGTAACCATTAGATAAGAAAAATGTTGTCACATGATTCTCAAGCGCCATTCATGAAACTGGATAAAGTACTACACCCCTCCAAATTTGAGTGACTGCATTTAAAAATCAAGTTACAGAGTGATACTTACTTCTCTGTTCACACCTGGCACCAGTGAATCCTTGATTACAGACACACTCGAATGTAGAAGGATCAGTATTAACGCAGTTACCATTCAGACAAGGACTGGATGAACACGGCACTGTAAAACAAAAGTATGCCCTTGTGAAAGATATGAAAACATGGTGTGTAACAACAACACACTCAAGGAATAAAACTGATTTCTTTGACATCAAAACATGTTTCCAATTTTAAAATATTTTTGATGATAGCCATTCACACATATTTGTATTCTGACAGATTTCCTTACGCTTCATCATCTCCATGCATTCCATTAAACAAAAGACAAACTATTTTGAAATTAAAGATTTGCAACCAATGGACAGTTTCATATGACCAATACTTTAACTTGTGTGCAGGTGATTAAGCAGGTAGAAGAAAGGTAGACAGTCTCAAAAAACGTGCATTTATAGTTCTCAATAGCCTCTTGAATTTCACTGAATTGTTCATTAAATCTCCTGCTTTAATATAGCAGCACTCCCTTATATTTCTAAGTCAAGTCATCAGACTAGTTAGGAATGTAGGTTTCTATAAAATTTATGGGGTAACTTTTGAAAAGAGAAATTGGTTCACAATATATAAATGGTTTCACTGAGATGCCTTATTTCCCCTATTAAGTAAAGGAAACTTCTTACCATTGCATACTTCGCAATCATTCCCAGAGCAACCGCTTCTACACTCACAGATGTGTAGCTCGTCATTCTGGGGGTTGAGGGTGCAAAGTCCTCCATTCTGGCATGGCAACAATTCACATGGATCTTAAAACATAAAAAAAAACAGAAAGCCAGAGGGCATATTAGTGCTTGCAACCTGGCCCCTCAAAATAATTTACCTACTACAATTTCTGAGTAATAAAACCAACTTCATTAAAAATTTTCTTATTACATTTTGAAAGAGTGATTTTTACAATCATGTTGGTATATTTCACAGATTCCCTGGTAACATGGTAATATGGTCTTTTTATTGCATGAGAGACGTAACTTCCAAATCAATCAAAATTTCAAGGTTTTTCAATGTGTCCTCTTGACCACCATAAAAGGCAGCTGAGATTTTGAATTCGCTAGGCCTAGCAATTTGCAGAGTATAACAATCATTTAATATGATGAATTGCATTTGCCAAACAGTTTACCTTTGAAATACAAACACAAAAGACTCAAAACTTTCCAAACCTTCCCAACATTAATTTTTGGGACAAATATTTCATACATTAGAAGGAAGTTTGGGATTAAAATGTTGCAATTATTCTACCAGTATGGTTTAATACAGGATTTGAATATATCTTGAGCGATTAAAAGACGCATTCCGTGACTTACTATTTATTGTTGTAGGTATGGTACATGTTACTCCAGTCCACTCAAGGGTACAGAAACAATTGAATCCAGCAACACCAAATGACACACAGGTACCTCCATTCTGACAGGGATTCGGCTGACAAGGGGTTGGGGGTGCTGTTTGCAGAGAAAAATTTCCTTGATTATGCAACAATTCTGGACATAAAAAACATCAACTAACAACAATTTTGCTTATCTACAAATAATGTTTTATCAGGCAAGAGAGACTATCAATACAGAAAACCAGCATGCATGCCAGAAACTAAAAATTCATGCAAATATCACTAAAATTTTAAAATATCACAAGAATGCATAAAAAAGCTGCAAAGAATGATGTCAATGTTATAATGACAATTCTTGTTTTAATACAAGTAAAAAATGGCAACTATGATATCTGGAATCTTGAAGACAACTTGAAAAGGAGACTGTATGATAATTCTGTGCTTGGAAGGCATCACTGTAATGAACAACCTAGTATGTCTAGGTACCACAACCTGAATGTAATCTTGTAGTTTTCCTGTAAACTAACTCACCTAACTGGCACCTAGTTCCAGTGAAGCCTTCAGTAGCTGAGCAATCACATACAAACTGGTCTAGGTTGGTCCTACTCACTGTTCGACAGATGCCCCCATTAAGGCAAGGAGAGGGTTCACAAGCATTGGCTGCATAAGAAAACAAGACAGAACTTATAAAAGAGACTTTTAGAAACAAATCCTGCATGACAAAATTTCAAATTCTTCTGCAACAGACAACAGATCAAAAAAAAGAAAAAAGAAAGAAAAAAAAAGACAACAGATCATTTGGTCACATAAACTATGAAAATTCCAAACACATCTTTCAGCCAATCTGCACTTCATCCTCAATACTTACTTTTCAACTAGACCAAATATATACAAACCTCTCAGTCTAATCACCTTTTTTCCCTTTATTTGGATATTAAACTCACCAAGAATGGTTTCACAGTTAGTTCCTGTGTACTGTGGTTGGCACTGGCATCTGTAACGGTTTTCACCATCTTCGCACACACCTCCATTGAGACAGGGTGAGGAGGTGCATTCATCTGTAAACACATACAAAAAGGTAAAAGATTACACAATGTAAAATTGTCACTTCATTGTTGAGTACATACTTAAATATCTCAATGAAATAATGCTTTATTACAGAACTACATAAGAATATACAAATAATGTAATTAGTCTTCAATTTCTTGATCCAACCACCAATTATAACATCTACTTATCTAACAAAACCCAAAATTTTAAAATTTTTGACACACACTTCTTCAAATAAAATTTCAAAGTAAACATTCCTTCACAGATATGGAATGATAAAATGTAATCTTTCCTCTAAAAGAAGCAATGATATAACTCTACAGCTTCCCATTCAATTGATAAATGTTTTTAACTGCCTCTGCAGCAAGAATTTCAGTATCACAAGGTGACAACTTACTACTTTTCAACATCAAACAAGGTCAAGCAGAATTAAAGGCAGTCATTCATCACCCTTAACTACAGTTTCAGTATGCATATATTAAAACTCTCAATTGGTACAGCTCTTTGATTGGCATCACAGTTCAAACAATGCATCATAGCTAAATTACACAGCATGGGCACTGAGAGTGTCTTCATTTACACATTATGGACTTGTAAGGCCACTGGGACAAGCCATCAAGCAATAAACTAGGATTGTGTCTGGATAAAGATGAGTTTTAGATAAATGTGGGAGGGGTTAGAAGTTAGTAGGTTGGCAGAACTGGAACTGTTTGGGATGATGAAAATATGCCTTTAAGGATGAGTTAGGTTAGGCCCTATGACACCTACTGAGGGGAGGAGATATCAAAGTGGTAATGGGTTTTGCCAGATAATTATTGCAGCACAAACTAAAAGCATGATACTTCTACCAACCTTGTGTCAAGACAGCCATATTGGCTAATCCCCATTGTAATAATTTTCTAGGTTATAACACAGTGTACACAATTGTGTGCAAGGTGACAATAAACTGTACAAGACTCCAATGATACTCTGATATTGCATGTTACAGCATAAGCCTTGTTACTGTCAGCACTTCGTGCAAAAACAAGGAAGGTGTGTATGGCTGTTATTAAAACACTCAACTTACTTTTGTATTTGATTTGATAGTTTTTATCAGACACTTTCAGAAAATTTCCAGTACTATAGTAAGGTATTTGTAAAGCAAATGAAATTCTAAACCTTTAAGAGGATGGAATATAAATTGCCTGGTGTCTGCTTAGAAAGAAAGTCCAGGTACAAACTTACATTTGTTAGTGAAACATGAACATTTATTCCAGGCAGTCTGTGAAACTTTCACTCCTTTTACAGTTTTTCAGTTCTTAAAATTTTAGCAATGTAGTTTTTCACATATTCTACAAAAAGTGAGGTTGAAGCGAGCAGGGGTGATGTCATGAATTCACATCGTCAATCTTTTTTTTCTTTAAAATTTACCACCCATTTTATACAACAAACCTGTATTAAGGATAAATTAATACAATACATGCATTATGAGCAATGGATTTTAAAAAACTTAACTTGTCTAAGAGGCAAGAAAGAATCCTTAATCTGAGGTTAAACAGCAGAATACAATAGAATGGAACTTTAATCGATGCAAACAAAGAACTCAGGTTGCATACAGGTAGCTCAAATCAAACATTAATATCTAAAACTACAACAGATAATACTGAAACAGCAACACAGGGTGCGATTTGAATAAATGACAAGGTAGTTTGGTAAAAGGACTTAAAAACTATCAACAACGAATATAGTAAAATACTTCAAGTGGGCTTTAAATCCTACTAAAATCTGTATTATAAAAAATAGCAGAATGAAAAACAAGAAAGTACAAAACAATAGCTGTCAATTTTAACCAATGATATCACACATCTTATTTTAAGTATAGTGTGTTGAAAATCTTACCAATATTAACTTCACAATTCCTTCCTTCAAATCCTGCCACACAGGTACAGAGGAAATCATTTTGTAGATCCTCACAAGTGCCTCCATTGATACAAACATTGGTTTGGCAGTTATCTTGATCTAAAATTGAAGCAGATGCTAAGAGTTAGAAACATGCTATAAAAAAAAATAACATAAAATATTGGATGTCTTTACAGCTGGATGAAATCCAATCTGATTATTTCTCTGTAAGACTCTTATCCTATCTGTATTACAATTGATCTTTGTGAAATGTTTTCTTCATGAAAAATCAACACTAGTGACTTCCAGCTCATCAATGAATGATAATAATCTGAAAAACTGTGTGACAATGTGCAGTCCCTGCAACAACATGGCATCATTGAATTTACCCCATGCCCCCCACCTTCCTCACACAACTATGGGACTCTGGAGAAACTGTGTAGCAGGCTTATGTAATGTCTAGCTAAGGACAAGTGCTTAAGGACAGATTATTGGGAGAAAAATGGATGAAATGTCTTAATAAGACTGTTAAACATTGTAATCAGCATAAATTGCCATGGCTTTTACAAATGCTTCCCACTTTTCCTAATAATACTAAATATTCCAAAAAAGAAAGAGTAGATCAAAACATTCCTAACTATTTTATATTACTCTAGAAGTTTCTTGCATTGCAGTCATCATGTTCAATGTTACAGTATGAAGTGGGAATCACCAATTGCCTTTTTATTTTCTTGTTTGATGATGTCACGGGAGTGTCACCAGTAAGATATTGGTAAAACACCTAGCCAACCATCATAAGCCAACAGGATAAGATGAAACAAAGGTTAATAGAGCAGAGCTGGAACAGATTCCTCCAACTCTGAAAATAATTCATGTCATCTAAATTACTCTTACAGTGAAAAAACTGTAACTCACCTCTGGAAACTTCACAAAAGACTCCCAGAAATTCTGAAGAACATTGACAAAGGAAGCGCCCGACAAGATCAATACAACTCCCTCCATTCATACAAGGATTGCTGGCACATTCATCTACAGGACAGAATACGGATGTAAACAAAAACCATCTTTTTCCGCTCATCCTCATTAAAATTCTTGCACGTTATACATAGTATTTTGTGTTACATAATGAATGAGTGACTCTAAAAATGTCCCTTTTCACTTCCTTCCCCAAGCACACAGTTTGATGACAGGCAGTCATAACATCACATGCATAGACATTAAATCCAGCTCTAAGAAACCGTACCTGAAGTTTGACATGTAGAGGGAGCTTTGTTTACATCCCTACCGAGTCCATCATGTAATGGTTTACAACCCTAGTATAAGCAGAAGCCTGATGTAGTGATACTATTATATCTTTGGGAGTGGAGAATTTAACAACTGCACCTATACAGTATACAATAGAAAAGGAGGGTTTGAATATCAGAATGTTAAGTCACAGATGAGCATGACTGCTCTTATATGTTATTTTTTTAACTCTTCATGTAGACATCAGTCTTCTGTATTATACCAGTCGTCTACTTTTAATGGTTTCTAAATATTGTATGTGAGAACTACAGTATTTATAATTACAAACCCACTTTTGTTCATGCCTGGCATACTTACATTCAGCAGTCATCATTACAGTCCTATTGTGATGTCTGCATCAAAGTATTTTTTTTTTTTTTGAAATGGTCAACAAGCAGTTGTCTCTGTGTTCATCTGTCCACGTTTCCATCTCACTTGAAAACAAACTTATTTATTCTGATCAACTACAATTTAAATGGCTTTCAACATGAATAACATGTAACAGACATAAGAGTAACTGCTTAGGACCACTTACCCATTAGATATGTTACAAGGAGGAAAAACTATGGAATATTTTTAAGCATGGCTTTTAAGCATGACGGTTAAGGGAAAAAGTGTCACCAAAAACAAAGTTTAACAAAAATTTTTCAAATGTGTTCTCACTCTTGCAGAAAACACTTTGACAAAGGAAACTAGAATTTTAGAGTATGAACCAGTACCCTACTGTAAGAATTCATTCCTGTGCAAGTTAAACACAAGCAGAAACTTGATGAAAAAATTTGCAGAAGCTTTTCATTTTTTCAAAAATGCTATTTTTAACATTTTTCATTAAGGAAGTTTACTAAAATTACATCCATTTTTCATAAGTAAACATCTTTCAAATTTATACCCAATTGCTCCATCTAGTGCAGTGTCTTATGATAAGGAGATCATTCATCCAATTTTAAAGAAGAAAAAAATCAATAATGGAACTTGCCAACTTCTGTTCTGCAGTCAGCTCCTGTAAAACCTTGGAAACAGTCACACAAGTAACTGTCTTGTGTGGGAATGCAAACACCTTGACCACAAGGATTGGTATCACATATCGGCAAATCTGTAATAAATCAATGATATATGAATAAAATGAGAATTCAACGAGAGAGAAAACTCGGATCAATTTAATGCTACTGGATATAAATGAATTGATTAATTTTATCACGAATTTATGGGAACGTGTACATTGCACACCACTGTAATAGTAGAAATCTAATTTCATTCCATAGCTCAATTCAGCGATGCCCAGATGAATGAATGTCATTGAGGGCTGCTCACAGTTGCTCTCAGAGTGTGTTACATGTATCACAGAGACTTGGCTAAAACTTGCCCAAACCAAAAGTAAAATAACAATAGCTTTTAGCATTGACTGAAGTTTACACAGCTGTCATCTATACATTTTCCAGTGGGTTGCATGCTGTACAATAGTGTGGATAATGAACACACTTCTGTAACCTTAAGAGCCATTGCAACATTATTGCACTGCATTTGAGTTTGATGATGTCTTTGACTGCAGAAGTATATTCAAGTGCTGCATGAGGCAATCTACTGATGATGTCAAACCAAGACCTCGGGATTTTAGTAAACAGATAACATTAAAAATTTTAACTCTCTAAATACTGCAAATCTTGTGGTATTCAATAGCACTAACACATAAAACAGAAGGAAAAAAGTGACAACTTTAACGCCCTTTCAAATTTGTAAACTCATTAATTGCTTTAGGTTTTACTCTATATATGCTCCTGATTGTTAATCCTTGCCTGAATCTCTCTGTGTCATAAATCTGAGGGCTATTTTTGGAGAAAAAAAAAGATCAAAGAAGACATGATCATTTGATAACTTAAAACAAAGAAGTGTTAAGAAGGAGATGCAGCTGTCAATTGATAGGCACTTGAAAATATAAATTCTTTCCATTCCAGTATCAAACTTTGATTGGACAGGTATGTTTGTTCCTGTTGTTGAGCCCTGCTGAGCTCCCCCTTACTTAAAAAAATCTGTCTCTTATTCAAACCCAAGCAATTTTGAAACAACTGCCTTTTAAAATTTTGTCAAGTTTCTGTGTAATTTACAAGCACATTGAAATGCTCATTGCATTAAAATTCTTCCATGAAAAATTTCATTGATTGCAGCCACAAATAACCAAAGTGCAAAGTTTCATATGCTTGCACAACGCATGGCAACGAAGAACAATATTAGTGAAATCTTAAGTCTGTCTTCACATTGACATTTTGAAAATGCACAAATACACCTAGTTGATCCAGGTACTGAAGTAAGATTTTTAGAAGGAGTGTAAGATCACCATTGGAAACAAACATTGCACCAATTAGAACATTGGGTCTCCTTCCTAACACCTCTCCCATTAAAAAAACAAGCATCAGCAAATGTTGCATTTTCTGCTGTTTATTCTATTAAATTACCCACGCAGTGGACATCACATTAACTCTGACAAAAATTACCAGACCATTAGTACTTAGCAAAGACACCAGAAAGAATGCATGGATATGCTGTAGAATGGTTATTTACAAACAAATTATAGTTTTTTAATTCAGAAATAACAGTTTTGAACATTTTCCCCATACCTATGCTGGTTTCACAGTTGACACCAGTGAAGAGAGGAGGACAGTCGCAGGTGTATCTGGCAGTGCCATCCTGACAAACACCGCCATTTCGACAAGGATTACTGCTGCACTCATCTGCAAGAAGCCATTCATAAACATGAATATAAATGAGACTGTCAAACTCATATAATCCTCTTCATAAATTACAGGAACAGGCAGGACTTTACTGACTCATAAAACATCATTAGTCTGTTAAAAATGGAATTATAACCATGGCTACTGCAGAGAATCAAATACTGCGATTTGTACATGACAGATCTATTGAAGCCAACAAATAATTTGCATCTGAACTGACAAATAAATATATAACTGTTAAATGATGCTACAAACCTGTATTTATCTCGCATCTGTCCCCTTGGAAGCCAGTCTGACATGTACAGAAATAACGGTTGGCACCATCTATACAGCTACCACCATTGATGCATGGGTTAGACAGGCATTCATTTAGAACTAAACAAAAAGAGGCAACATCATAGTTAAATGGGGGTAAATTCATAAAGATTGTCCACTGGTTTTCTCTCAGTGATTAATGATTTGCTACTGGCATATACTGAATGCTATCTGAAACTGTAAATAAATAAGGGGCAACATTTAGCAGATTTTTTTTAAAATGAGCATGGCGCTACTGCATAACATGGGCCCACTAAACACCAGCTGACTACTATTCCTGGCCTGCTTATTGAATACGTGAAGTTTGCTGGAGTGTTGTCTTTTCTCCTTTGCTTTACTCTGTATATTAAAGCTGAATTATGTACACTATATTTTCACATGAAGAAGAAAATTAACCTTTATTCAATACTTGTAAGAAATAAACAATTTAAAGTGATTGCAGAACTGCTCACCACTTGTACTCTCACAAAGAGCTCCTGTGAATCCAACCGGACACACACACATAAATCTGTTGATTCCATCCTCACAACGGGCATTGTTACGGCAAGGGTTGCTATTGCATTCATCTTGAAGTAGGAAAATGAAAATAAAAGTAGTCAAGGTGATGTCACTTGTATTCAATCTTACCTTACTGATAAGTGAAAAAGATAACAATTGTTCTTCTGAAATTTCACAAACAATACAGTTACTTTGGATATTCATGGGTGAGAACTTGCACCACCAAAGACAGGCCTTGATTTTCAGAAAAATTTATGGTTGTCCTTCGGGCAACCATTTCACTTATTTCAGCTGTCCACAAGTAAAATTTGGTTGTCCAAAACAAACACTAATTGTGTTCATGTGCTTATAGTCTTGAAGAATAAAAAGATGTGATGTTTGAGAGACAGAAACTCTAGAAGTCTGAAATATGGTATGATGCAAAAAGTCAAAAGAGTTGGTCACTCAGCAGTATTCATTTTTAATTGTAGAGAAAAATGGTTCATGAGAAAATCTGTCCATTTGAAGAACAGTGGAACAAACTGGCCGATTTTTTGACTTCATTTAACCGCAAGAGATTGTTTGCTTAGTCGGCACAAATATTTACCCTGCACGAAAGCCAAGAACTGACCATTGTTCTGTTGCAGTTTTTGTGCTAAAAATTATCTATAATTCCACCAAACCTGGACCAAAATTCTGGTCTAAAATTGTTTTAATGTCAACTTATTCGTGAAGTTAAGTTTCAGCGAATAATTTGCTATAACTGCGAAAATTAAGTCATTATGCCTCCAGCCACTTGATGTCCACTGCAAGAGAGTTACCTGCAAAAATGTGACATCTGGAGGTATAATCCCTAAAGCAGGCCAAAGCAATTTTGTCGTTCCTTCAAGGGGACGAAATCTCTAATGTGTCCATCGGACAACCAACCTTTTACTTTTGATTACCCATATGAAATTTTAGTTGTCCCAGACAATCGGGCAACCACAAAAATTGAGCCCTGAAAGATCAGAATGGATGGACTATGACAATCACTGGGTATAAAATATGTACAGCATTTCCTGACCTCGCATGTTCACTCAATTTGCACCATAAAAGTTTTTACAAGAAAATAAATGTCACATGGGCATAATCATGTCCCACTTAGAAATCTTTCTTGACAATTTTGAACAATAGGACTCCTTTCATTTTGTTTATTTCCTTGATTGTTCATCACATGAGATCCTTCATCTAATTGCTACCTCATTTTATCTAATGCCTTAACTAACTTGATGACCCATCAACAATAATGAACCATATTCTTTGATGAATTATCTTTTTGCTACTTCACCAAATCTGGTGCCTCTTTCATTGACATGATGCCTCATCTTCTTTAATACCTCAGCTACTTTATTACCTCATTTTATCTGATGCCTAAACTAACATGACGTATCACCTCTAATGCCTCAGCTAATTTGCTACCTCACCTTACCTGACGCCAATCTAATGTGATGCCTCCTTTGATGCCATAACAAAGCCAACATGATATGCTGTTGAAATTATTTTTTATTTCTGCAATATTATTTAACTTACTGATATTTATGTCACAGTCAGTTCCTGTGTATCCAGGGAGACAGTTACAGATGTACCCATTCACAGCATCAATACACTCTCCATTTACACAGGGTCTTGTTTCACATTGGTTGCCATCTGTAGAGCAACAGAATTTTTTAATAAGTATTTCAAAAAAACAGTCTATTAAACAAATGTAAAAATAAAAAACATAAAATTATCAAGAACATTTTTTTCCTTCTTTGAAAGCACATAAGCAGTCACAAGTATTCACATTATTTTAAAGCCCCCCTGCAAACAATATTTCCCTTCTTGCTCTCCCCAGAAGAACTTTTAAAGGTAAAAATAGCATTCAAGATACAAAAAATTCATATTTTTCAAACCAATATTTATAGACAGATAATGATATGAGGAGCATTCCAACCAAGAATTAGTTTCTTATGGACATTTAATTATTTGTTGCTTTAGGGTTGTTTGCTGGCCTATTTAACTATTTCAACTTCAAGTTTTATAACTTTCCTTCTCTAATGCACAATATTTAGATAAAGCTATTGCTGGTGATTCTTTGTAAGACTTAATGGCTTAATTTTACAAAAGTTCTTTTTCTTTGTAAGCTATGTTGGTATATTTTAAACATGTGATATATTCCTTTGAAGAAAATGTGCTCCATTCTGAGTTCAATTCAATGGGTGACAACATCTTGATTGATACCAAAATGGTTTACAGAGTTAACAGAGATTGGCACTTATCAGATCACATATAGTAGTGTCCAAGCCATAGCATTGAACAATGCAAATACAGATTAATGTTTACATATAGGGAGGTAAGGTACTATGACAGTTTTAAAGAAAGGCTGATTGTAAAGTCCTTTCAAAGGATAGTAATTTTTCACAATTGCTATGTTTTAAATGTTTCCATCATAAACAGTACTTTCAATCACATACGCTGAGGCCTATCACATAAACGAAAACTGACAAAACAGCAGGAAGCTAATAAACCAAAGTAGTACTTTCAAAGCAATAAAGCATGCATGCAGTACTTACCAAGGAATGTTTCACACAGTGTTCCAGTAAAGGAAGGAGGGCACTCACATATAAAACCATTTGCTTGATCTCTACAAATGCCATTGTTCCTACAGGGAAGACTTGCACATTCATCTGTTCAAAAATAAGAATGATTTTTTAACATCCATTCTGGCGAATTATTGCAACAAACCTAACAATGAACACTACTAAGATTTCTTTGACTAAAAGTAAACACATCATGTGTTAACACGTATTTACTCCTTTAATTCCTAACTTTAAACTGCCTTCATGCTATGTTGTTACATTATTACATAATATTTATTGTATTCTAAATCTAACAACAATTGATGAAACAACTCTGCTAAGGGGAGTATTTCAAAAGAGCTTGCATTTTATACAAATAAACCCAGACTGAATAAATACTCTGTAAATGCAGGCTGGTTTCAAACTATAAAGGTCTGTACTTTGCAAATTGCAATTTGATTAATCCTATGCAAGGTCAAACTTGGACCAATTTTAAGTCATTGTCAAGTAGCCTGGCACTTAGTGTTTTTTCAAAACGAATCTAGAAAAGACATGGGTTCTATGGGTGTCTTCACACAATGAGGATACAGAACTGGAAGCCATTGAGACTTCAGGCCTTACACCCAACGAGGATGGAAAACTACTATGGTAAGTGGATGAAAATTAACTCACTGATATTCATCTCACAGTTTCTACCAGTGTATCCTGGCTGGCACTGACATGTATATGTATCAACTCCATCAGTACATGTTCCACCATTAAGACATGTTGATATGCTGCACTGGTTACCCTCTGCAAGATATAGACAGAATATGTACAAACTATTTATTCAAAGGTATATTTGCCAAGATGTAACCATGTGTTTTAATAATATGTACCTGTGCTATAAGCAGTACAGCGTATAGGTGCATTTTATATGAGGCAAATGTGATATTGCATTTCATTTCATTTATTAATTTTGTCCGTACAAATATAAACAAAATCCACCATGAAATCATTACAGAGACACACTGGCTACAAGGACTGGGCTTTGCAAACTATTTTATAGCTGCACAATTTTACACACTTTTAGGTACTGCTTATTTGGAGTTTTATGAATTTCAATTTCACAGTCAATATATGTAATTACTTTTCACTTGGCACAAAATTGTCTGTAACTACTCATGATGCATTCAATTCCGTCTGAAAATTACTACATCATTCCTACCCAAAGATAATGTCTCATACAATATCACAGTTTACCTAAATTGTTTCCTTTTATGGATAAGAATTGATTTGACATGATGAATTGTTCATCTTAAAAAAATCTCCACTTGAGTTCCTTGACCAATTACACAATTTGATGCTTGTTACACAATAATATCCTTTAAAAAGACATTAAATCCAGCTCCATGACACAGTAACTACACCATGCAGAGCATAGAAGACATTTTAACATCTTTCCCAATATACCCTCTAATTTTTTAACTCTAAGTGAAACAGAAAATTGCTGTAGTAATAACTGTACCAAACCTCCTGAGGTGGGATTGGATATTCAATATACCACACTCAGACAACAACAAAAAATAAAGTGAGGTTTAGAAATTAACATTTTGAGCAGGATTAATTTTTCATACCCAGCCAGCCAGGTGGCAACTGAAGTTTCCTACCACTGACGTTTCTCAATGCCACTTTAACCATAATGTAAATAACACAGTGTTCTTCTTTACTTGGCAGGTCAAACAAAGAATCAGCTGATCAGCCATGCTAATAATTTTTCATCAGACACTAATTTTTGAGAGAGGGGGGCATGTTGGTTTTCAGATTCTAATGCTGTCCTTAACCTTTTAGAGACATGGTTAGGTTAGATTGGATAAGGTTTTATACCTCAACTTATAAACTTCTGGTGGTAAATGTTGAATGTCCAGCTTTGAAACCTGTGGTAATTGTGATAATGAGCAAGAGACTTACTTGAAGCACTGCATACCAGAAGGCTGCCTATAATGTTTTTATGATGGTTGTATTTGAAAATGATGCATTTGAAAGCCTTACATAAATCAACAAAACACAGACACATTACCGATAACTTCAATGCACTACAGGTACAAGTAGGTTTTGATAAGACATTATATTCATTCAAAAAGCTGAACACCAAAATCCTGCTGCAGCCCTTACCAATTTGACAAAGAGTCCCTGAGAAGTCTGGTGGACACTGGCAAATAAATCCATTGACTTGATCTATACAGTTGCCATTGTTGAGACATGGGTTCCTGAAACAATCATCTTGAGGGTGAAAGGAGAAGAAAAATAGGAAAAAAAGAATCAGAAGAAACCAGGACAGAAAGCTACTAGGAGGTTTTTATACTATGTGCACCTTAATAACTAACACAAATGTAAACTTCTTTAAATTTAACTCATTCTTTTTTCACATATCATGTGATATAACAATTTTCCAAATAAACTGATAGCAAAATAATGGCAAAACAAACTTTGAGCGTGTCTGACCCCGTACCTTTGACCTAAGACATCATCAAGTATATATGAATAAGTGCTGATATGCTCTGGTACTTCACCATCCACAATTGAACTATAAGGATTTTGTGGCGCACCTATTTGCTTGAACACAAAGAGGCATAAACATCTAGCTTCACATTGCTAAAGTATTAAGGAGGAATACATTATCTTGACAAATTTACATAGTTTGAACAACCATATTGTGAACATGTAGATTAAAACAGACATTAAATAATGCAACTTTTTTTAGAAGATTCCAAATTTGTGACACTCAAAACACAGAGGCACCAGACTGACTACAAGTTAAGTAAATCAACTTCTATCACAATAAAGGCTAACAGTGTACAGAAAATATATTACTAGTCAAATCTCTTACACTTTTCCTTCCTTAAGACAATTATAGGGAGGAAAAATCCAATTGTAATTGTAAACTTGCATATTTAAATGGGTAATTCATTTTTATTTCAAACCAAACTGAGAAGATAAAAAGAAACAAGACAATGACCTTTCTGCACTTGCAAAATCTGAAGTCTCACCTATATCTATTTGACAAGTAACTCCTGTAAATCCTGGTTGACAGTTACAGCTAAAGGTGTTAAAACCATCAATACACAGACCTCCATTCTCACAAGGATTAGGGGTGCAATCGTTTTCATCTGGTGAGAAAGATATGTATTGATATATATTGTTATGTGGGCTAATATTGACAAGTTCTTCCAAGACCATGGTAGAAACTTTAATTTTACTGAGCTAGTTTCAGTACATTCTGGTTTTAGTTTTTGTTTTTAGGGCTTAGACTCCAGGGCATCTCATGGGGTCTTAGCCCTCCTCTGCCCTTACACCTGTTGTTTTATGTGAATTGGTGGTAGATAGTGTAACTAAATACATGCTGCAGCCAAAATGAGTTTGTCAAATTTTAAAGTGTTCACTTTGGTCTGTTGAAGATCAAGTGATATCAAATAATGGTTAATATGATCTGGCATTTTGAAAAAGCCCCCAAATATAAAACTTTGAAAATTTTTGACAAGTATTTAGTTCAGATAATACATGGTAACCTTGCCTATGATAAAACTATTGTGCATCACAGTAACACACAATCCAACCTATTCTACAGAAAGATCACCTACAATTGTTAAGTAATTACCTATAAGGTTATCACACAAAACACCATTGAATCTTTGTGAACACTGGCAGAAAAACCTATTTCTTTCATCCACACAGGTAGCACCATTCTGACAAGGGTTGCTCTGACATTCATCTGAAATATGAAAAATATGGAATGCGTACAAACAAAATGGAATGGATATGAAAAAATATGGAATGCATTAAAAGTGTAAAAGAATCTTTATAGATCCATTGAAATTTGTGGGTAAAATTCAGTATGATATTAACAAAAAGCTATTTTAATAAGAAAATTTTTTTCAGCACTTACATTTCTATATAAGAATAATTTTAATTTTAAATTCCTAATCATTAAAATGGAATCTTCTTTCATGTAATTCACCTAAAAACTTAATGCTCCACAGCAGTCTACTCAATATCAAATTCCATTTTCTGCTAAAATCACAAATTTTACTTTTCATTTCAAAATTCCTAGCTTACCCCTTGAAACTGAATGAAATATTTTTCCTTTCATATTTACAGGTGTGACTAATAGACCAGGTAAGAGTTCTGCTGTATGCTGATCTTGGCCACAGTAAAATGTAAAATGAAATTGGAAGAAACAACACACACAGAAAGTATATCCCACAATTCCTTGCAATTGCTATTTTGAAAAAGGCCTATCCCAAAAAGCACTGATTAAACTTGCAATGAAACAATAAAAGCAAAAAAATTACAATTTTCAAATTAGTCATTCCAGATAGAAAAAAGCTGAATAAATATAAAATTCTTACCAATGTCAATCTCACAGTTTACACCAGTAAATCCAGGGACACATGTGCAGGAATAGAAATTATTACCATCCACACAACCACCTCCATTGATACATGGATTAGAGGCACACTGATCAGCATCTGCACAAAGATAGGAAAACTTAAAATATTATCACATGTCAACAAATGTCAGGAAATATGCTCCCATTAAATCATCATTCCTCCAAAAGCAACAGAATGGTTTTGAGGTTTCTAACACTTACTCAGGTACCAACCATTCTAATTTCAAATTTCCTGCTTTACAAAAAAGTGGCTCTACACATCGTAACAGTCCATTAAATGGTCTAACTGCCACACTAACCTGCAAGGATGCATTATGAACTTCACAGATCTCTACTGCAGACACTATGTAAGTGTCACCCATTCTTACTCCATAATTCTTCAAGGAGAACCTCTAATTCTTATCATTCTTGGTAAATCTCTTAAATTAAACACTGTATTTTTTTTTACTTACCGACCAACAGTTCGCATCTGGTGCCTTGGTAACCAGGTAAACATATACAGTCATATCTGTTGACACGATTTTGACATGACCCTCCATTCAGACATGGATTACTGACACATTCATCTGCATGAAAATCAATTAAACACCATAAAAGCTCCTATTTTGTCAAACTTTAGTTGAGGCAGAAATAATTTCCCACTTTTATGTTGATCTGAATACTTTTAATCGAGACTATTTCAACCATTTCTAAATTATTCAGTAAACTGAATTTTACATTAAACTGTGTACATCTTCAAGAAATTGCAGATCAATAATTTTCCAATGGGCAGGGTTCTGCCCATACAGGAACCCCAGAAAGGGCTTGTCTGTAAACAATCCACATACAGCACACACATACAAAACCATGCAGTAAACACAAACATGTAAATGCAGTATTACTACAACACATATATTACTACAGTATCATCTCTTTAATAGATTCAGAATGATGTTTTCTCAATGCCCTTAAGTCATCTGTGTATCACAACTTTATTTTTGCTTATTCTGCCTGTTGTTTTTTTTTTGTTTTGTTTTTTTTTATCTGACTGAATCATTGGAGCAAAAAAATATGTTTGCCCTCACCCCCACATATATTCAGGATCAACTCTCATGTAATGCAGCACACACTATGACAACACATAACCATTGTTCCTGCAGTCATGACAGGGAATAATTTATCCGGTATCACATCGCAAAATGCGATGCAAAGTAACAGATTTGCGACACAAATAAAAATATGAGTAGCAAAATTTGCGATACAATTTCCAAGCAAAAGCTCCGGTACTCTGTGAATGGAAATGACAACGGGAATACAGCATGAAGGCCTACAACTGTTCAATATATAATTAGTACTCGCACACTTGTCAAGCAACGAAACACTGCAAAAAAGCAGCAAGATTAAACGAACCCAGACACTTGAGTGTGCTCAAAACAGAAGGGTAATTCACGCAACTTTTACATGCACCTATTGGCCGCTAGTTACATTGTCGATGGTGCAACTTTAATGTTTGCAGCTGTGTATGAAGTATGAGGCACTCTGTAAGTGCTAGTGTTACGATAGCTCGGGGACTCTCCAAAGGGATCAAACTTCTTCCACATAAAACACAAGACAGCCTAGGCTCTACACATCTCCATATGCAAACACGTTAGGATAGTGCAAGGTCTAGCACAAACAACTCAGAAGAAAAAAGCATCGTAGGGCAAAATTACAGGTGTTAATCTTTTGAAAATAGTATGAAGGGCTTAGTAAGAGTATTTTACATGTGCCTCATAATTATTTTATGAAATTTGTGAAAATTTGATTAGGCCTATATTGGACATCTTTCAAATTGACATCGTTCTGACTACCCTGAATGAGGCTGTAGCAGTAGGCCTTGTATGTAATACCTATGAGAAGTTTGAGAACACTTTTAGAAACGGATAGCAAGATAGAAATTTAGGAAAATTCCTAGGATTTAAGAAGCATGCAAACTGCTTATTATCATGGTGGAGGAAAAACAATAAGGTTACTGACTGTCTTCTAGCCCTGTTCCAGTTTGTTAGCACACAGTGCATCAAGCTTGTTGAGTGAATGTTTTTGACTCGCTTTCTGGAGGACCTTACACTGAAGGCCTACGGCAAAGCAAGGAGCTGATTCAGTCCGATATGGAATTGAACTCAGCATTTTGTGCCTTGTTTCTGCAGATCCATAAAGAATTATTGCAGACAGGACTTTTCGTGGAAGAGTGCTGTCACATTAAGTCAATGTTTAGGTTTAGTTTCAGCATATAACTGAACATGGTATCATAGCGGGGAATAGCATCTGGGCATGAATGAGAGTACTGCATAACAGAAGAAAAGTATGACAGTGAAAATTGCTATGCAAATTTTGAAAACTGCTACACAAAATGGAACTTGTATCGCAAAAATGCTATGCAAAATTTCTGTACTAAATTATTCCCTGCATGACAACCAATCCAGCCAATACAGGGCTTTCACTGACATCACAAGTCCCATTGCTTTTGACTGGCAAAAAATAGTGCAATACCATGACGAAATCTCTCCGTATAGATATGGTGTAAATAATGATCTCATATCCCACCGACCAGTGACCACTCTGCTTATTGACTGACTATACTGAGATAACAGAACAAAGATCCCTTATGTAGTCATAGGCCTTATCTTCATACAGTGGAGTCTTCTGGCACCCTATCTGCAATTACCTGGAAAAAGGCCTTGTAATCTGAGTTTTTAGAGTATTGGGTAAGTTAGCCTAATGCTCTAGCTAGTGGAGATAGCTGAAAGGCAGCTGATGATCTACAGGTGACTGCTGCAACAAAACACTTGATTTTTTGCAGCAGACGACATAAATTACCAATTGTGACCTCACCTCATTTGTTACCTCAAATTCATTTAAATGGAACATCTTTTATTCATAGGACCAGCAATGGCTGTTTAGGCTTCACTGTACATTTTCAATATAGAAAGAATCACAGCTGTCAATACAGGACACTTTTTATGAATTTCATGAAAGCACAGTTCTTTATATCCACTATACTCACCAACATCAACTTCACAATTAGTGCCAGCAAAACCTTCCCTGCAACTACAAAAGTATCTCATGAATCCATCTGTACAGGTTCCAAAGTTGAGACATGGTTGACTCAGACACTGATTACCCTCTGAAAAAAAAAGTCAGGAAAGATATTTCATAGAAAGGAATGTTGGACACTTAAAACATTTCTCTTACCACTGTGCTTTTAGCATATGGGATATACCTGTTTCACCCATATAACTAAATCTTGGCCCAGGGTGTCTATACAACCAGCATACCAATAAGGAACAAACATTGCCCCAGTAAAAGAATAGTATTATTTCTAACCTTTATAATATCATTATGTTATGACAAATGATCCCAGGATTACATTTTAATGTAAAAAGATCACTTTACAAAAAAGGTCATGTGAGCAGGTAAGAATGAAGCAGAGGCTTTCCACTTTCATTTCATTTATAATTTCTTTTAACAACAACATTTGTACATGTGAAAAAGATCATTTGCATTATATAAGCCAAAAAAGCCATGAAAAGGGAAGTGTGTTCAAGAACCCATGAGGACTTGTATAGAACACAGTCCCCAGAAAGCACTAAACAAAAAAAACACTTCAAGTATAATATGAAAATCACAAAAAAAAGAGAACACCTATGTCTCACTTACAACACAATTACACCCTGCTGGACACTCATGCATGCAAAGTACACATGGATTTGTATGTGTTCACAAATCTGACATACTTTGCACCCAAAATAAAAGGGCAGAACTTTACCTTCAACTTTATACACTCACCAAGTTCACAGGTATCACCTTGGAAACCAGTGTTCAAACAATCACAAGTGAACAGAAGAGGGTTGGTGGCATCTTGTTGGCATAAACCTCCATTTTGACAAGGGTCATTATCGCAAGGGTTCCCTAGGGGGAAGAAAAAGTTGGAGAGGAGAGATTGTGTTAAGTATATGTAAAACAATCCAATTCAATGACTTGAAATTTGTCTACCTTGTATACAGTGCAGGTATACAGTGGATGAATCTAGAGCAAAGGTCTTTCATAAATTGGTATACAAGGTCCACCCTCCTGGAGTAAAATGTTGTGGCCCGGGGTATATTCTGATCACATTTGATCCCTATTTGAACCAACATGCTGAATGCAAAACTTTGGAAGTATATCTACTGTTTAGTGCTTTGGTCTTTATTATTTCAATGTTTTGGAGCAAATGGTATCTACATATTGATTCAATTCAAATTTCTACTAGATACAAGACACACAGATGGATGTATAACTGAATGAAGGCAAGTCAAACTTTCCATATTTGCACAAAGAGATTTAGCTGGAATACAGGCAACCAGATACTAATGATGTTGCAGGTACCATGGCCCCAAGAAAAAAAGAGAATGAATGCAAGTCAAAATTCAAACTTGCACACAGTAAGTAAGCACAAATACCAGATAAATTAAAACATGCAGTTAGCTGAGATGTCATCCACTGATCTTTAAATAATTCTGATGCATACTCCCTCACTACCTCAATTCACTTCTGTCCTTCATTCCTGTAAAACTGTTGCAACTATAACAACACAAAACTTTATGAATGTTAACAACAGATACATACTAACTCAACAGTCAAACCAAAATTTGAATAATGTATTCATTTCAAACAGCATAAAAGCTTCAACATATTAATGTATAGGAATGCATTTTCTAATCTCAGGCTAGCCATTAGTAAAGGGTTCATTCACAAATTTCTAAGAATACATCAAGCAAACATTTTCCTGTGACTTCTATGCCTTCCCAGCTGAAAATTCCCTTTGGAACCCTTTGGGGTAATACCTTTTGAACCCAAAGGATTTCAAATGGTACCCTTTCAAAAAATCCTTTGCATTCAAAGTGTTCCCTTTGGTTGTTGATGGAAAATGAACAAATCTCAAAGGGAATTATAAAATTACCCTTTGCGTAAACCAAACCCTTTTGAAAACACTTTAGAACCATTTGGAACCCTTTGAAACCCTTTGAGGAATGGAATTTGGACAAAGGCTCTCAAAGGGAATTTTCTGCTGGGTTGCCAATTTGTAAAGTTTCCAGGTATCATCAGCTACTGCATTAACTTGTCAATAAATTCTTTTATGCAGTTATGGAGGGATAAAAAATTTACAGTTATGTGTGTGGCCTTATGTAATGAAGTTTTCTTTACTTCCAACATAACACAAATTTGAATCTGCTTCGAGCATCATAACATAACAATTGCCTCAATATCCCAAAGCATAACAGTACAAGAACTGTATGATATAATTCACTTACTTATATTTAATTCACATCTGCTTCCAGAGAAACCATTCAGACAGGTACATATAAACCGATTGATGGAATTGATACAGGCACCTCCATTCAAACATGGGTTACTGTCACACTCATCTAAAATAACAAAATAGAAAGTTACTTTCCATGTTTTTTATATACAGTACTGAAATCAGATTACCAAGACATTTGCTTTAGAACTCTGTTAACTATATATTCTGCAAAACAGGCATTAGGACATGGACCCTGGATTGGTAACAATAACCAAATGCAATTGGATGTCACCCAAGCATAAAGAAAAATAAGGTAATCAATTGTTCTGCTTGTTAAAGCTAACTATCTTCCTGTTCTCTAACTGGAGAAAGCAGAGGATTACAGGGGACCATTTTAGATTAATCACAGTTTGTAAACTTTAAAGGACTTGTCCACCTCATGATGTGACATGATGTGTCACACTGTTGTCATATTTTCAGGGAAACATTGGTAGCCAACTATGCACATATTCCATCAGTTGACAAATCAACTGTCTGAATTAGTTGGTATTGGTTTGTGTTTTCATTAGATGCATAAGGTCTATAGATGAATCTGGTGGTCAAGTCATAGTGAGAAATTGCTAAGTCCATCAAACTTATAATTTTAGTAATCATTTCGATTACCAATACTACAGATGGCAGGAAACAACCCAAAACCACATAATAAGAAAATGAAGATCAGGCTTTAAATTAAATGCAATTATTCTGAGTATAGGTAAATAAAAGAAATGGGATGGTGGACCCCAAAATTGGTAGACAGATACCAGGGTTGCTGAGCAACTGGATTCATGTATAAAGACCAACTAAATCATTAAGATACAATATACAGAACATGAGATTGCTCCAATTACGTGTCTGTGCCTCAAGTCAAAACATGCAAAAATATATATTAAAGAGCATGAAAAATGAACCCTAGCAGTACAACTCCCATCTTCATAGGACATTCCCGAGCTGAGGTATAAAATGTTGAAGTTTATTCACTTTAATCTTGTCATTGTACGTTCTCTATTAATGGAAACCAAAAGAGACCTGTTAACTTGATTCCTAATAGTCATATGTACTGCAATGTAGCTGTGGCATTGTAATGGATTGATGGTGTACAAATAGGCCTAGATGTCACTGTTAAATATCATCAATAAACAAGTAAAATTGGCCTCAGAAATGAAAGGTTAAAACACAGTATTTGGTTCTAAGTATATGCCAGTTTATTTCCTGTCAGTGAGTATAAATCATCATAAACTTAAAACTGAAATGCAAAATTCTTCACTTCATATTAAACCCAACTTGTCTTTTATTTGTATTATCCTTTCAGGGTAGGGGGGGCAATTGGTAGGGGGACCAAGTTAACAGACTAATTACTTTCATTTCCCACAACACAAAGCATTCATGTATGATATTGGTAAATTCTTGTTTAATCGACTCACTGCATGGTCAAGTGGTTAAGCATCAGACTTGCAGTGGGGGTCCAGGGGGCCAAGCCCCCGGAATCTCCTGGGTTTTAGCGTGTTTGTGAGGTATTAAAGACGTTATTTAAGGGTAATTTTATTGACTTAACACTGGTCTAAAAGTTACCTCCAGGATAACTTCAAGTAAGCCTCACGGTAAAAAACCACTGATTCAACTACCACGAGCTTATTCGGCTGACATTTTGAAAATGGGGTAGATGATCTTAGAGAAAAAAGTTGATGGGCACTTCAATGTGAGTTTTGGTGGGGGTCCAGGGGGAGAAGCCCCTGGAAGCTCCTGGGTCTTTAGCATGTTTGTAAGGTTTTAAAGTTGTTTTTTAAAAGGGTTGTTTTTACACTGGCCTAAAAAATTACTTACAGGGCAATTTCGAGTAAGATTTTATTTTTGATAACAACACAAACGTTAGTGAAACTACTCTCAAGAGCGTATCAGGCTGACAATTTGAGGAAGGTGAGCTGCACTGTGACTATGAAGAGAAAGAAAGGCAGTTGATGGGCAATTAGATGTGATCCTCTGAAGGAAAAATGTAGGCTTAATCCTGCTTGAAGGGTTACCTGAGCTGTGCGCCACCTCCAGTTGACGTAGTGGGAAGTGTGAAGAAAATTTTGAAAAAATGTAACCCCTCAGACAGCTGGAAATGGCATTTCCAAGGTTTATTGTGATATTTTCATTTGGAAAACATGAAAATTTACTGCCTTTTCTTTTCAACAGAGGAATTGAATCCTAAAAAATTCATAGTGACACTCGGACTACAGAAGACATATTTTTTTTGAAAATCTCAAATCTCAGTTGGGGGGCACACGGGGGGGCACATGATTTTTCAGGGGGGCACGTGCCCCCCCTGGCCCACCCTTGGCGACGCCACTGGCCACAACTGGAAAAAAGGGTGTGACTGGTAGCAAACAAGGCTGTAACTCCATCTAACTAACTCCTTGTTTAATCTTTAGGTAGCACCAAAGGGTACGTGCTTTCAAACAACTTCCAATGAATCAGACTGACCTGACCTCAATGCGGGGACACAAAGATGTAATTTCTAAATTCAAGCCTACTTCCAAAGCAGTGCTCTTTGAGTTGATTATTCATTTAAGAACATTGTTTAAATAGAAACTGAAATGACCTTGAAGTGACAGTCTCTGTATTTTAGGCTTAAAGACAAAGTAGAGGCACAAGTTTTGTACAAAGAAATACATAAACCTCCCAAAATCATGAAACCACAAGCAGACAGATGTAGGTGGAAACTATTTCAGAGAGGTTCTTTCATACTTTTAAAGGAGAACCTTCTTTGCTTTTTTTAGGAGTAATATTTGTTTGAAATGCAGATGTTGAATTTGGTTTGCCAAATGGAATCCAACATTGGGCTACCTTTCCCAATACTCCAAAAACCTGTATTTTGAGGCCTTTTTTAGGGTATTTCTACTTCATTAACTACACATTAAGGTAAAGACTCCCTGGCCCAGTGGACCATGAAGTTGCAGATAGGGTACCAGAAAAATCCTCTCCATGAAGAAATATAAGGAAGTTTTGTGTTGTTATCTCAGTGTAGCCAGTCAATGAGCAGAGTGGTCTGTGGGACATGAGAGAATTATTTACACTTTCACTTTTTCAACCGTGAAGGCGCTATGTAGAGAGCATCAGGCTAGATTTTGTCATGGTTCTTTTCTGGTAATGAGCTCATTCAGGGGTATGAACCAATGAAATTCGTTTGAAATTTGTTTATGATAATTCATGAATAAACAACAGGTGTCATGCATACATGCACAACAGAAAGTGGAATGAACACATGTGGACAGTGCCAAGCATTTGTTTGCATATTCGACCGATAGCCTACACACAACAGTTTTGGAATCCAAAGGTTAGTGTAATGTTAGGCTAGGTTAGAACTGAATTGTAGTAAGAAACTTGACCTACCCCAATGACACTGTTGAACAATAACATGAAAAGGGAGGAAAACCTCACCTGAAATCCTATTAAGTGGAAAGTGGGAAAATGTTCCATGACATAACAAGACAACATAGGCTTAGACTACAGGTATGAACATGCACCACCTGTACCTATACATTTTTCGTTCAGCAAGCACATCATATGCAGCCGAACATTCTTTGTTGTTGATTTGTGTTTAAAATGAAAATATGGTTAGGAATGCATATGTATCAGTATACACTGGTTACATTCTTGAAGTTGTGGTCAGTCATAGACATGATGAGATCTCAAAAGCAGCTGGTTAATGAATATTCATAAAGTGCTAAGGACTGCCCACAGAGGAATCACACTGCATATTCTACAGTCATTTGAGTTTACTGTGCCTTTTTTTAACTGCTTTTGCTTGATACCCATTTAATAGCTCTTTTCCGCTGAAAGCCTCCTTCTGGTTATACTTTTGTATAAAGATCATGAAGCAAGGCCTGTTCTTGTCGGTGAGAGTTGTAAGGAAACTCCTACTTCCACTTTAAGCAGTCTTCCATTCAAAACTCAAAACTAAAACAATTAGTAAAAGACTGAGAACATACCAATATCTGTCTGACACTGGTCACCTCTAAATCCTGGTAAACAAACACATGTGGTAACACTGACTCCATCAATGCATGTTCCTCCATTGACACAGGGATTGGAGCCAGCACACTCATTTCCATCTGACAATTTTAAGACATTGACATGAAAAAGGTTTACACTTTTGAAAATAAATATCCAAATAAAATTTAAAAATAGAGATAGGCTATAAAACAATTTTGGTTAATTTAGTACCTGTAAAAAGAAATGGAACAATACCCTCTTGCAATTATTTGGGTCCCATTACCATACACAAGGTATACTTTAAAATAGAACTTAACTATAGTTAAGTTGATAATGATTCCACAACAATCATACCCCCTCACTTGAACAACTCTCAATAGAACAATTTCCTTCAAAAAATTTCCACCCACTGACAAATCTGAATTGTATGGTGGGAAAGTTGAAATAAGCTCTGCATGTGACAGTATTAATATAGTGAACTCTTTTCAAAAAAATACCCTATGCACATTCTCGTCAAGAACTGTTCTCGGTACCAATTATATGCCCATTAAAGAATTTGTAAATGTCCAATAAGATTAACATTTGATAGCAGTTCATCTCAGAATAAACTGAAAGGGAACCTAGCCCTTCAATCCACTATAAGTAATTGATCCCCTTTTTGCCATCATTTATTTCAGAATTTGCTTGTAAGTTGTAATTTGAGCCCCAAAGGTATTGGTCTTCTATTGCACCAAAATGGTAGTTAAACTGATGCTCATTGAAGCAGTTAACTGGAGTAATGAACCATTGGCCTGGTACTACAATTGGCAACCCCAGCTTTTCCCTAAAAACTGCAGTAGCCTTGACAGATTTCCTTACAGGCTAATATTCCATAATGTGTACAACTGAGAACAGTGCAGAACAATCAAGTGCTTGATAATTGAAATGTATCCACACAGAGCACCTGAAAATCATTTTACAATACAACAGTGACAGCACTTGACACATCATCCATTCATTCATTTGGTTTATCACAACACAGAAATTTACAAGCAACATTTATAGCAGATGAATAACAGAAAGTGTGATAGGGAGTGCACTTAAAAACCCTTCACTGCTTATTGTGAAGTGTCACTCCCTGAAAGAAACAAAGAAAAAAACAGCTACATAAAAAGAAAGTAATGCAACATGTGTATAAGCCTAACCAACTACTACTCCAGGCCTAGTCGAACCCACCCCCCGCCCACCAACCCCAGACAAAGCTAACCCTGCCATCCCAATTGAAAGTACCCACATCATGCAAGGATTCTTCTGTAACACACTAGGCCCAATACATACAGTGGGCATCCCATGCCATGCAAACAAACTGATAAAAAAAACTTGAAATGGCTTGCTAATAGAACTTTATTTAATATCCCTCAGCAGAAATTTAATATTGGTACCAAAATGGTTTAAATAGATCAGCTCACATAGGAATAGTCTTAGATGAAAACTCATCTAAGTTTGATCCAATTGTTATATTTTTTGCTTGGAAAGATGTAATTAGTCATGAATGCTATCTGCAAAAACAGGTTTCGAAAAGAAATCTTCAAATTCCTTAAGATCTACGGTTACACCATTTGCAGTTTAAATTAGTTAAGGTTTGAAAATAATTCAACTACTGCAAAAATACATGTACAGCTGTCTCAAAATGAAACAGCCAAAACTCACCAACCAACTGCAAACAGGTACGACCTGTGAATGAGGGAGGACATGCACAAGCAAATGTATTGACACCATCCATACAAAGACCGCCATTGTTGCAAGGATTGACAGGCGAACAATCATCTATAAAATAAAAATTACATCGAAAGACAGTTCACTTAAGGTGGAAAAACAACAAGAGGAAATTTATGTGTAATTCTTTAGCTTCAAATGAAAATACTGCAAATTTTTATCCCCACTGCAGAACCTATTGCAGGAAAAGATGTTTTTTTATCTGACTCAATATCTGAGTCAAATAAACATACTGCAACAGCTCCTTTTCCCTTTGGTAAACAGTCACACCCTATTTTCACGTAGAGTACAACATTGATAAATGTGTTGTCAGAAAGAAAATAAACACATAACCCAGGTGCGGGGGTAGTCTGGGGTGAGAAACTTTACACAGTACAGCACACTCCCTTCTTGATCCCACCTGACTAATCAACATCCCAATATGAAGGTGGATATATCAGTCCTAGGCATTAGGAAACAGTCAATGTAGCAAAAGTGCTGACTGTACAACAATTAAACTACTCAAAACTTACAATTTAATTCCTCCTTTTTCTTACTTAAAATTGCTGTAGAGATATATTCCAGCACAGAGTAATTTACATATTTGACTCAGCATTTAATAAGTTTCTAAGTGAGGGTTGGGGATCATGGCACAAGAAGACCCATTAGCCAAACGCAGCACCAATGCAGCTCTCTCCACCTAACCCCAGAGTTGTTATCAGGCTCTCCTTAATGTATTTAGCAGACATGCTCCCAATTAGTCCCCATTAACAGTAACTTCCTCATCAACAAGTTGCCAGAGCCACTTCCTGCTAACTACCAATTGAGTCTATTGTGTAAGGGGTTAGATATGCACCACTACACAACCTCTCAGAATAAACATTCCAAATAAACTAAGTAAAAACCCACCGAGACAGCCACTCAAGGGGATTTTGAGCTTCCAGAAAGTGCTGCATTTCAGTAATGGGCATTGTAGAAGCATAATGATCATGCATTTACCTAAATCCCTTAACTAGAACTGCTGTGCCAGTTGCATAATTTGTAATTATTCCTTGGAATTGTCAAGAAATGTTAACAGAAGCAAATGCAAATGTTGTCTTCTTCAAAACTTGTTAAAACTTTCCAAACCTTTTGAGAGAATTATACTTTGTGTAGATTGACAATTTCGATATACTGCTGTCACACAAACTTAAAATTCTGTAAATTTTCTGTTTGTGTGAAAAAAAGACATTAAATCATACCAATGTTAGTCTCGCATCGAGTTCCAGAGTAACCAGCAACGCAGAGGCATACGTAGCGCTGACTTCCATCAACACAGGTACCACCATTTAGACAAGGGTTACTCAGACACTGGTCAGCATCTGAAAATTACCATGAAGGAAAATAGAAAGACATTCCCATTAAAAGACATATGGTTGTCCACTTTTGCTCAGATCACAAAACTTCTGTCCAATAAATTGCTTCAAAAGGGCAATAAAATGATAACATTGGAGCACTAAATTTTTTTTATTTTAAACTTTAAAAAATTGATATACATTTGTACTCTAATGGTTGGGTATTTCCTACATCAAAGCATTTCAAATGAGCAATGTTTATTAATCAAATGAAAACCAGTTGTATGTAAATATTTGAGTAAAAAAAGTTTTTTAAGAAAATTCATCTTCTTGTAAGATCAAATGATATCTTTTCCTCATAGATGTTTAAAATCAAAGTGGTAGCTATCAAAATGTTCAACTGAAGGGCAGGCAAAGACAGCTGTCTTTGCCTACAGGTAATTAACCCTTTTTCCATCTTGTTTTGTCCCTTTCCATATAAACATATCAGACATTTACAGTGTTCCTTTGCCCCAAATAATCTATCCTTCCGTATCAATAAATATCAGCTTAAAAAATTAATAGTTTGTATATCAGATTTTAATTCTTTAAACTTACAAATTCTAAAATCAACCATCTCAGGACAGATAATGGTTCAAAACTAGCTGGTGTTT
This sequence comes from Holothuria scabra, assembly GCA_037179385.1. Lineage (NCBI taxonomy): Eukaryota > Metazoa > Echinodermata > Holothuroidea > Aspidochirotida > Holothuriidae > Holothuria > Holothuria scabra. Next base: position 16,991,052 of record CM074184.1, on the reverse strand, counting down.
CAACAAACTTTCTTATACATACCATTTAGATTCTGGCATATGGTCCCTGTAATGCCAGCTGCACATTGACATCTAAATGAATTGGCACCGTCGATACATATTCCATTGTTGAGACATGGATTTGGAGAGCAGTCATCAATGTCAATAGCACAATCAAGTCCTTGGAAACCTGCAGCACACTGACATACATATGTGTTAAAACCATTCATACATGTGCCACCATTTAGGCATGGGCTACTCGAACAGGGGTTGGTCATTATGTCACAATTCTGGCCACCAAAACCATTAAAACATACACACGTGTATGAGTTGATTCCATCCATACAGTTGCCATTTACACATGGTGAAAGGGCGCATTCATTAATGTTGGTCTGGCATGAGATACCAGTGAATCCAGCTCTACACTGGCACTGGAAACCACCAGGAATGCTTGAACAAGTACCACCATTCTGACAAGGGTTAGGGGTACAACGATCATCTTCAATTGCACAAGTTGGTCCACTGAAGCCATCAAAGCAAATGCAGTTGTAGCCATTGTCAGTGTCCATACATTGACCACCACTACCACACGGGTTGCTTAGGCACTCATTGATGTTAAGTTGACAAGAAGAACCTTGAAACCCAAGCCGGCAGTTGCATGTGTATGAGCTGACTCCATCAATGCAAGTGGCACCATTCAAACAAGGTAGAGAAGCGCATTCATTGATGTCAACCTCACAGAAGCGTCCTGAGAAACCATCATTGCAAATACATACAAAGTCATTGTTCCCATCAATACACCTGGCATTGTTCTGACAAGGGTTGGGCATGCAGTCATTGTCATTTATAGAGCAAATAGTTCCCGAGTATCCCTGGGCACAAATACAGAGGAAAGCATTCTGCCTATCCACACACGTGCCACCATTTTGACAAGGGTTAGGTCCAGCACAATCATCAACATTCAGTTCACAATTTGTTCCACTGTAGCCAGCAACACAAATGCACTGGTACCCACCCTGTAATATGTCCAAGCAAGTTCCTCCATTGCGACAGGGACTATTTAAGCACCCACTCTGACGTAATTCACAGTTAGTCCCAAAGAATCCCTCAAAGCAAACACAGGAATAAGAATTAATACCATCTATGCAAGTCCTGCTGTTTTGACAAGGTTGTCCAGCACAGTCATTAATATTGATTTCACAATTGTCCCCTCTGAAACCAACATCACAAGAGCACCGGAAGCTTCCTGGGGTATTAATACAGGTGCCACCATTAAAACAGAGTAACTGGTTCTCCTGACATTCATTAACATCCAACAAGCAGTTATCACCCGTCCACTCTGGTGGACAATTACACAGGTAGCCATTGGTAAAGTCAACACACTGTCCTCCGTTTCTGCAGGGGTTACTGTTACACTCTTGGATGTTGACTGGTATATCGCAAGTTTCACCTTGCCATGCTTGAGGACATATACAGATGAAGTTTGTAGCACCATTGATGAGGCACCTACCACCATTGAGACAAGGATTTGGAGTACATGGCATGTTAGCTGTATGGAAAAGAAAGAAGGTATTTACTAAAATTTCAGGAGCATTTTCAGAAGAAGTATATATAATTATAAGCTTACGAAGTAAAAATAATCTGGTGATAAATTACAGAATGTTTGGATAAAATTATCTTTTTCTAAGGCCTACAGCTACCACCTTGAATTTTAACTTCTCAAAAGCTTCAAGGCAATAACAAAAACAATGGCAACAAATAATTACAAAATCAACCACCCAACTTCTTTTGTGCAACCTAGAGCTGTGTTTCCAGGAAGAGACTTTTTTCAACTTTTATTGGTTATCATATTTGTCGTTTCAGAGATATCAATTACACATGATTTCAAGGAAAGTATGGATACATACTTCATGTTACTTTCTCCACAGAGCCATCCATGATTTCATTTCATTACTTTCACAAATGTATGTTCCATATTTTTCTTTTTTGAATTCCTAAAATTGAGATGGTCATGCTTGTACCAATCACTTAAAGCAATTTGGCAAAATTCACTAGGCTATTACAAGCAGTAACTTCATCCACTGATGAGTACATCTTTCCTTGAGGAAAATTTCAAACAAAACCAAAATGCAAGGTAATGATTTCAAGTTTGCTTTAAGTGTGAAAATGTAAAAACTTGGAAATATCTCAAGAACAACACATCTCAATGCAATCAAAACTTCAGCAGACTCCAACTGACTGTCTTCATTTAATTGTTTTTTGTTTGGTCCTTTGTTTTTGATTTTTTTTCTTTAATGGCTAGTGTTATCCAGTTGCCATCCATGAAAAAGATAGTTCTGATTTTTGCCACATTAATCAAGCTAACATCCACTAACAAGTAACTTTTTTCCTTTAGCCTTAGAATAACCAATTCTGTGAACAACAGTAAAAACAGAGAAAGTTAACTTACAAACACCGCATCTGCTTCCAACAAAGCCCTCTGGACAAACACAGAGATAGCCATTTACACGATCTACACAAGATCCACCATTCTGGCAGGGATTACTGGAGCATTCATCAATATCTTAAGGAATCCAAGAAAATACCAAAAACTTTGATAAGAATAATTGACATTAAATTAGTATAATAAATATGCATTGAACATGTTTTCATGCTGTCAGGTTCTAACTTCCATAATTTAACATCTTCTTTTCCAAACAAAATAGATGTAAAGTCTCAATATAATTTTTCTGGTTACTTTTTTTAACTATCCTATTGTTGGGTATCACAGTTAGAGCTTACTAGCTACAACAGAAAATGATTCCTTGTGTCATTCAATAAAGGACACTAAATATTTCAAACAGTGACCAAACAATATCAATAGTTTGACTTACTTCTGTCACAGTTAAGGCCTTCAAACCCTGGAGTGCACAGACAAGTTATGCCGTTCACACGATCAATACAGGTCCCTCCATTGAAGCAAGATTCTCTCAGACATTCATCAATATCTAAATGAATGAATCACATAAGAACATATACACAACATGAAACAAATATTCCCAGTATATTAGATTTCTCAATGTTATGCTTATGCTTAGCAATTCTAAGAAAACATTTATAGTAATGAACATACACTTCTGTCAGTTCATTTAAGTTTTGTTACTGCAATACCTTTAAGTAAATTAGTCTGCAACATTTTCCAAAACAACAAAAAGAACTTAATTCACTAAACTGAATATTTTTGCTTTCAATTTTGATCTAGTACCAAGTTACTGACGTACGCTCATGTGTTGTGCGATATACTCATGATGAAAGCTTTTGAAAATTGGCAAAGAACACGTTGATAAAGAGCAAGTTTATCTCATAATTAAAATCAGTACTGACCATTCTCACAGTTGACACCGCTGTATCCTGCAGCACACAGACATGTGTACCTGAGAAGAGTTGATGGAGCATCAATACATGTTCCACCATTGAGACAAAGTGTAGCTGTGCAGACAGGGGATTCTACAGAAAAACAAAAACAACAAACATGAAATCAAATTTGTGAAAACTCTGGATGAACCAAGAAATAAGGAAGAATTTCTCATTTAGCAAAAAATTCACTTGACTTCTTAAGTATGCACATTATCTTGCAATAATTGATTGGCAAGTCAGGTTACTTTCAAAACAGATTTTAAACAAGAAACACTTGGTAAGAGAATGCAATTTAAAGAAATCTTCCTGCTGGTGTTGCCAATCAGCACTACCAAAGTTGCACTCCCACTGGTAAAATCACCCACAGATCAGTCAACAGTGTCCTGAGATGTGCAATTGCTATCTTCATATAACGAAATGTTACCCGAAGAACTACCACAATTTCCCTTTAAAAGTGTCCATGATGCCCATTAAGTGCCCCCCATGTTTTATTTCACCTGGTTCAGCAATTATACCCACAAACCTGCCAATACTGCCTTTATTTATATCTGCTACTGTCAGGTTACACTTCCTTACCATCTGTTGAAACAGAAGTTGTTGAAAGCAGATACTCTTGGTTATCCTCTGCTATAACTTGAACTGCTGTGATGAAAGTAGTATCTGGCTGGAGATTTCGGAAAGTATGCATGATAACATCTGTTGCATCATCATGGGGGATCAAATCACTCTGAATCAGTGTGTCGCCCTCTAGTAGATCCACTTTGTAGAATACTACATTGGCACTGTCATCCACAGCATTAAAAACGATGGTGATTTCACTGTCAGTGATGTCAGTAGGTGATGCAATGATATTGGATTCTACATGGAAACAAAAACATGTTTATTTCATTTATTTAGAAAAATTTATTTTTTCAACATTTGAAGGTGAAGATGCACACTTTCTAAAGAAGTACCACTTTAGTGTTATAGCTTTAGAGATGAAAAACAACCTTAGGCTGATGCAATAAATTCTTCAGTTTCTTTGAAAAAAGATATTTATGACATCTATAGAAATGCACTCCTTTGATAGATTTATTTTCACATCCTATGACTAGGAATAGAGCATATCCAGGTGTTAAAACTGTAGTGATTTCTCACTCTTCCAAAAACATAATATTGGAAATTCAGCTGTTTTCATGCTTTAAGCAAATTCAAACAAAGAAGAAAAGAGGAGTAATATACAAGGTCACAAACAGCTTGTTATTCCTTGAAATATTAAAAAACATCTTAACACTATAGAACCCCCAAATCCTTACCAATTCTGCAGAAAGGACCTTGCCATCTAGATGTACATACACAGTATGTTATACCAAAGGCCACGGCACACGTTCCCCCATTGTAACAGGTTTGATCATTACAAGATTCATTTGCTATAAAAATACAAAAAAATTGCAATATTAATCCTGAGCAATTGTACTAAAAGAAAGTACAAAAAGTACAGCGTTAACAGCAAACAGATTAAAATGGATGCCATCATGGACTCTTCAATATGACGACTAGGTCAAGAGTTAATGAGTAAATGCTGCTCATCTTTGTTTCAAATGACTGACACTGTTTAATGTGATGTCACTTCCTGTAGAAAAGTAAAACTTATCTTCATTGAAATGAAAACAAACCACTATCATTTGTTCAAACTACCACTGAAGACACTCTAGTAACTCAACATGTATTGATTGTCATTTCACAAATGACAAGTTTTTGTACGTTTATTGAAAATCAGTATATTTAACAGTATCGAATTCTCAATACACTAAATGTTTGCTTTTGGAGTTGTGCAATAAACAACTTTGCTTATAGTTTTATCAATTAAAATGTTTCTAAACGGAGGTCTTCCCACATAAGGCTTTGATAAAATTACTTCTTCACTGATGTTGATGTAACTTTGTTACAACGAAAGTGAACAATTCTTGGAGCTTTTACAAATTTTGACATTTCTTATAGCCGATACAAATTAAAATACCAAAATAGCTGCTTGTGGCAGGACTAGAGAGTCACATTAGACAGGTCTGGATTGAACGATGGGGTCAAATTTATCCAGTTTGCACCTTTGATGTTGTAGACAAAATGAAGCTACTTTTTGGCTTAACATATGGCAAGGAATAAATCAGTACATGCATTCTGTCATGACAGGACTAACTTACGTATTTCACAAAAGTCACCACTAAAGCCACTCATACACTGACATTGCTGAGTTGCTTCAATGCACTGTCCATTGTTCTGACATGGATCATTTACACAGAATGTAAACAGATCTACAAAAAGGAAACAAAATCTTCGTTTTAAAGAAATACTGATTTTAAAGACATCAAACTGACTTCAACACATGGTCATTCAATGGCATTAACTGCACTTTCATTTTAAACAAGTAGAACAGAAACCATAAACTTGAAAATGTTTGAGTTCTTTAACTTCATCAATGTTTACAACCTCAACGGTGAAAGTGTGTTACAGAACCAACGACAAAACAAATTTCCTGATGTAGCTACACTCACTGTCAAACATTATCTTTGCATCTTTATTCTTCATTACAGATGCACTGTTTTCTCCACAGATAGTAACATAAACGATGCATCTTAGGAATCAGCTAAAGATTGCTGCACCTCTAACTTCATGGCAGTTGTCAGTTTATGCAATATCTCACATTTGCACAAAGTATTTACCAACGCAACCAATGTAAGTGCAAGAATAATTAATCCACTTTGGCAGGCAGATTAGCATAACAGTGCTTATGAGCAGACAGGTGAAAAGGTTGCTAAGGTACATTTGACCTTGTCACAGAGAAAGAGGTGCCAAATTTACCAACTTGTCTATTGTTTCCATTGAATGATAAAGTTAGCTACACTAAATACTTCATAATATTACATCTTTCCAGCATTTGAGTTTTATAAGGACCTTTTAAAACTACTACCTAAATATATATTTGCACTCTCTCCTTTTAAAAATTGTAATTCAATCAACATGTTACTTCACATGACTTTCAAATACTACATTTCTCCTACAGCTTTCACTTGAAGAGGAAGCTTGCAATGGTGCTAATATCATTTACCTACACTTTTCAAACATGAAAACAACCACATTTATGATTATGATTCTAAAATACCAACATGCTTCGAGTTTGTACAAATAAAAAATATCATGCATATTTTCCAAAGTGCACTGGTACAACAATCTGTGACTGAACTGTAGTATTTTTAGACAGGAAAGCTGGAGAGAGGATTGCTCAGGATCCTCTATTGGACCAATGCTAATAGAAGCTTGCCAGGGACTTGCTGCAGGTAAAAATGATTATATATTTAAATAGGACGTAATGAGGGGCTTAAGAGACTGCAAGTTGTGTTGACACTTACTCGTTTCACAAAATGTTCCAGTGAATCCATCACGACATATACAGATCAACTGATTACTTCTATCTACAATACATGTACCTCCATTACTGCAGGGATCAGGATTGCAATCTGCTCCAATATCTATCAGGATATAAATCATCAATATATATTTCTGTTTAAATATGGCATGTCATCAACATACACAAAAGTTGAAAAAATTCATTTCAACATTTTCCCCCTCCCCTACAACCAGCACACACACAAACAATAAGAAAAACACCTCCCTGATGGTTGATGTCCCAAATGAACAATTTAAAGCTTGAAAATTCCTATGCAGGCAATCTTCCGGCAGACTATTCCCACCAATACAATTTTATATTCTGTTGTGTAGATGCTCTATGCACAAAAACTTCCAAAGTTGCTGAGTTAAGATGAAATGTAAAGGAAAGCAAGTTGCCATTATTTTTTTTTTTTGGTTTGGTTTTTTCATTTGAAAAAGAATTTGAAAACTTGAACAGCAAATTCTTTAGCTTGAATGCCACAAGGCCCTATCAATAATAATACAATGATATGACAAAATTCTGACATACTATGTTGCATGAGTCAATTTAATTTTGACTTACTTCTGCTAACTTCAATAAAATAGGTTGAACATTTTATTTTCATATCAAACTTGGCAAGTTATTTCATCACATAACTTCAAATGATTACATAATAAATTCAGATGTCAAAACTGAAACTCACTGATTTCACAGAGCGTTCCTTCATATCCAGGTTCACAAACACACAAAAATCGGTTTCCAACATCGATGCACCTCCCCCGGTTAAGACAAGGGTTGTTCTCACAATTGTTGATATCTAAAAAATGGAAAATTTTACAGTTTTTAAGAGAACTATGTTTTGTGTTTGTTTCGCAAAAAGTAACACACAGCACATCATGCTATAAAAGAGCAGTACAATTTCAATTCTGCCTCTTGCAAATAAAAGGAGTCTTGATGACACAGAAACTAACATTATGGACAGTGCTATATTTTGCACTGTTTTAAACCTTATTTCCTGTAGTTATTATTCAAAAATATTTTTCAAAACTTGATCAACATGATTCTTTGTCATAAACATGCATAATCAACATGAATGTTTAAATACTTGCAGTAATTTTATGGCATAAAATCACACGAGTATATTCTTCAACAGCTTTATATAAACTAGGGGTGAGCAACTTACGGCCCATGAGCCACATGCAACCTGCACAAAGACTCTCGGAAAATAAAAAATTGTGATTGGCCACCTCAAACCTAACCTAACCAAACCTAAGCAAACACTCAATTGACTCAGTCCACACTGATGCAATAACTTTTTGGAGGAAGGGGTGGTTTGGTTAGGGGAGAGACCAACATTCAATTCAGCCATGACTTTCATACAAAATTCCAGATGTTTTTTTTATGATACAATGAGTAAAACAGATAAGTAGAACATTTCAGCTGCTTGAGGCAAAACAAGAAAAATCATACCACAAGGAAATTTAAATCCACTCAGATCTTATACCTACTTGTTTCACAGTTAACACCACTGAAGTCTTCAGGACACTGACAAATATAGCCATTGACTTGATTAAAGCATGTACCACCATTCAAACATGGACGATTACGACACGCATCGGTACCTACAGGAGATGTGGTAGTATATTGTAAAATGGTATACTCTATTTGAAACTTATTGACGGTTTACCCCTTAAAGTTAGAAAAAATAGTCTTTAAGTTCAATCCAATGCTAATACTAGGGGTTTAAATTGAGCATGGCTTTCATGTTTAGGCTGGTTAGCCAAAATTACAAACATAGTTTTTAAAACTGAAAGACAAAAGTGATCAGTACAAATGCCCTTACCACTCCATGAGAAGTCCATATGGAATGGGCTAAAGGGCCTACACTCTAATTATCCTTTTATCAGATTTCAACACTTTTAGCCCAATTGGAATAAAATAACTGAACATAAACATATATTCATCATTTCATATAAAATCAATCCAAAGTGGCCTTTTTTGCAATCCATCAAGCAACACCAGATTAAATATAATATTTTTTAGATGACTGGCAAAGCAATGAGCAATGTATAAAAACAACATAGTTCTAATGCAGATGCAGCAAATTACACATCCCGTCTTAAGCATTTTAGTATAGAAATCTCAAAGAGATAACGGAAAGATTACAAGGTAACTTTACATAAGCTAACCCCACTTTCCCAGCCAACATGCCCAGCTGGGCCCCAACTGGGTTTCAGCTGGGCTACTTGCTGGGCCCCAGCTGGGGCCCATCCGTGTTTGTCAGGTGTTCCAACGTGGGGCCCAACTGGGCTAGCCTTTCCCAGCTGAAGCCCAGCTAGGCTTGGCTTCATTTATTGAAGCGGGGCACAGCTGGGCTTCAGCTGGGAAAGGCTAGCCCAGTTGGGTCCCACGTGGGAACACCTGACAAACATGGATGGGCCCCAGCCGGGGCCCAGCAAGTAGCCCATCTGAAACCCAGTTGGGGCCCAGCTGGGCATGTTGGGTGGGTTGAAGGAACTTGAAGCCTTCTATATCTCCATTTCAATAACAACTCCCTACTTTTTCATAGTGCATGTATGTGGGTGTTTTACAGTTGCAAGTATTACTTAACAGTTTCTCGACTGGAAAGTGGAGCAAGTCATTTGCATAACCTGGGATATATGCTTTAAACGTTATCTGATTAATTTTTTTTTTTTTTTGGACAAAATTTACCAGATTAGAAAAGGCAAAGGTTCAATACCTTTACTACTTAACATTAAGTTAACCTGTCTGTTTGGATGTTTCTCAGTAGCCAAAAAGACAACACCAATTTTTAGTTGAACCATAATACCTTCCAGACCTCACCAAACTGACAAGAAACATGTTGAATGTTCCTGCCTATAGAAACTGTGTCCCCACCTTTTTGCTTCAGTGAACAAAGGCCATTACAAAACTAGATAAGAAGTTGCCTTACTGCTTGCATTTCACACCTTGCAAACAGTGGCACACCTGGCTGGTATTATTCCACCTTTTTTTCCATCTTCTGATAGCTGCCTCTTATCAAGCTTGTGGTTTCTTGGAGCATGCTTGAAAGAGTTAAGCAGGAAGTCAGGTAAAATTTGATTACCCCACCAACCCTCCCTTTTGGTGGGGACTCGGGTGAAATATCTAATAGGGTACAAAAATTCCTCATGACTGCTTACTTAGTTCACAGTATGATCCCATAAATCCTGTCAAGCACTGACATCTAGCTTCTAGTCCAACTGCAAAGCATATTCCATCATTCAAGCAGGGATTGCTGGTTTCACAAGGATTTGGAACTGGCAAAAAAAAAAATCAAAGACATGAATTTGATCACTGAAAATCCACTAGCACACAAAAACAGGCAAGCAATCCAAGGGATAATAAAGCATTAGGGAAAACAAACAGAATGACTTTAACTCATTGTGACTTTATTACTAACTCAAGAAATAACAAAAATGCAGTCATAACTAAGAAGACTGAAAGGAAAAAATTAATGATTGGATCAAAATTCATAATGAAAAATTTTGATGACTTTTACTTTTTGATTAAATATGCAGTATTAGCTCAAATGAGTAATCTTTCTAACAAACTATATTTCAGGAATAGCACAAACTATGAACTAAAAAGAAAAACAAGTTCTAACAGTCATAAAGTAAGTACGAATGTAAATATGACTGTAACTGAAATACATATTTCACAGTTCAGCTTGAATGCAGATCACATTTCACAGAAGGGACTATAAAGACTGCTCTTACCTATTTGGCAATTTATTCCTGAAAATGGTTGCCGGCACAGACACATATAACCAAGTGGACTAGACGCACTTTCAATGCAAGTACCTTCATTAAGACATATGGCAACAGTACAGAAACCTTCCAAAACAAACAGAAGTTTGAAGTCAAAGGCTATTTATTTCATGATTCATTCAAGGTAAATAATACAGCTACATTCTACTGAATGTTGAATACATAATTGATGCACCATTTTCCCTTGACTAAAAAAATTCAGCCAAAATATCACTGAAATGTGACACTTCCTCAAACATGTAGATCAAAGCAAAATATCAAAGAAGTCTGATAACATTGCCTCCATTTTTATGAAATGAAGATCTATTTAGAATTAAGATTATGATTTGTTAACAATGTTTATTTACAAAGCAGTAAAACTAAAATTTGAGACCAGTCATAATATCCTCACTTGTTTTCTTTTTCTTTTTCTTTTCTTTTCTTTTCTAATGGGGAAAAGGACAAAATACCTTAAGAGAGTGGAGTTTCTTAAAAACTTATATTTACTTTAAAATGTGGCACACAATTGCAAGGAGTGACCCTAAAAAGGGGTTTCCTCCAAAAAAAAAATGAACACCCTCAAAAAACAAAAAAAGGAACTCACTTATTTCACAAAGAGTACCAAATCTGAATATTGGGCACATGCATTGATATCCAGCAACCTGGTCCACACATGTGGCTACCTCATCACATGGATTACTGGCACATTCATTGATTTCTGGGAAGAAAACACAAAACTTGTTAGCTAAGAAAACAGTAAAAAGTGATAAGAAAAAATAGCCTCAGATTTTTGTTAACAAATTGTTCCCCTTATCAATCATAACAACAGAATACCAGATTTTCTAGCTATTGAAGAAGAATTATATATTTTTCAGATTTTAAATACAAACAAAATTTTTTAAAGTTGTTTGAGCAATCACATGGTCAAGGATATAAAATATCCACATGTCCAGTTCTAATGTGCTACCTGGTAGAAGTCTCGCAATGCAATGTGGATGAAACTTTGCTCAAGTTGTATGACATAGGACTATGATATCGAAGCATGCACCTGTTCAAATGCTCTTTAACTTGCAAAGGACAGTTAAGGAATTTCTTAACAGCTGTAGTTAAATATTAGTTCTGATTTCTTATAACTTCAGGTATCTAAGAAAAACAACATATATTTTACCTTGTTCACAGCTGGCTCCTTCATAGCCTTGTTGACAGACACAGACATATCCAGAGGCAGTATTAGTAGCCGTGTTGCAAGCTCCCCCATTTCCACAGGGGTTTTCAACACAAGGACCTGTTAAGAGATCAGTTTATCTTGAAAAAGCAAATTCATGACTTTATAAAACAATTCATATTCCTCACTGAGACATGGAACTTCTCAAAATAAATTTTTCAGTATAATGGAAGAGATACTCTTTAATGTCCTTTTAACTTCCTTAGAGCTTAACATCTAAACATTCTGAACAGTGAAGCCCTTCAATTATGAATTAATTGATGGACACTGAAATTCAATTAATGATCTGTAAGCAGGATCTTATACTTTATCTTGCAGGCATCTCTGCAATAGTCACAGTTGCATCCAGGGCAACATGTTGCTTACAATCCTGTGTGCTAGTAAGGGCATTTCCACCTAAGACTGTTTACTGTTTACTCCCCAGGGTACAGTGAGGGGAAAAATATAACTTTCAGTAGGAGAAGGTCAAAGCAGATATGTTTGTTACTGTGGAAGCAACATGCCATTTTGTGCTTTTTAAACCATGTGAGATAACACAAAGATGTGAGAAATGATGTGAGTAGGTCATTATATCCTTCACTCACTTGCTGTTGTAGGTGAAATTGATCCAATGTCAAATGGTTCACCATCAATTATAGCATCCAAAGAGATCGGGTACACTGTATTAGGTTCCAGATCAGGGATTGTGAATACCATACGGCCTCCAACAGCTAGTGTTTGGGGAATATCAAATACTTCCTCTCCTTCAGGAGTTAAAGCAGTCAACTGGTAAAAATCAATGTCGTTAGGAAGGTCTTCCCAGAGGACTTGGATGGATGTTGGAGTAATCATGCCTGGTAGGAGTCCAGAGTTAGTAGCTGTAAATATAAAAATTGCATCAAGTAAATGTAAGGATGGAATATTTACATGCTGCTGTTATCCTTGTTTTGTAAGAAAGATGTTATCCTTTGCAAATCCTTCATCACTTTGTAAATACAATCCTATCCAATCTACAATATAATTATTTGAAACCCAAAATTGAACGAAATAGATCCTTAGAGCAGTGATACTATAGCTCCAGCAATAGAAATTTGAAATACCTCAACTAGACAATTAAAATAAAGTGAGCTTTGGAAATCAACATTTTAAGTTGAATCCATTCAGCATCATCATGGAGGTCAAACTTTGCTGATGGCCCCGCCTTCCAATTTACTTCTCCCGACAGACAGCATCAACTCATTACACATTCCCTTCAGCTAACCAGAAAAGTATTCAGCTCAAGGTTTGATAGCTTATGAGGGAGGCATTATTTCCAGCCTTCCAGGAAGAAACTTTAAGCATGAATATAGATTGGATTAACATAGAGTGAATTGGTTTAACATTACACTAAAGTACCAAAGCATTCACTTACGTATTTCACACCTTGGGCCCTGCCAGGCAGCATTACAGATACACTGGTAGGAGTTGTCACCATCAATACAAGTGCCACGATTCAAACAAGGACTGGACGCACATTCGTTGAAATCTGTAAGAAATTTAACTTATAGGAAATACCAAAGGTAGCCTTGCACAAATATGTAAAAATCTTTTTATTTGTTCCTTTTGAAGGGTATGGGTCATTTTGACTTGGTTATGAACTCAACAGAAATGTCAATTTTGAGGCGAAATCGTGTAGAAAGTGAACATTTTGTTCGGTCATCAAGAATAATATTGCCTTAAATTTACCCTCTCTCTGAGGTTATTAGATAGAATGAAGTGGCAGCGCAAACTAATAAATTCCTTTCAAAGACTACTTTTAATAACTCATACATGATAAACAATTCACACAGCTGAAAAACATGCCACTAACACAGGTAGACATCTTAACAAGTTTTGCTGATTTGAAAAATTTACACTGTTCACACTAAATTTCAAAAGTTATTACACATATGTAATAAAGAAAAAACAGACACTTACCCTCATCACAGTTAAGCCCCACAAATCCTGGCAGACAATCGCACATGTAATTTAAAAGTTGTGTACTGTCATCAATACAGGTCCCACCATTTTGGCAAGGATTGGGACCTTCACAGATTGCTGTTATTAAAGAGAAATATGCACACACATTTGTCAAACTTATAGTTTCATTATATCAATCTATCATTTCTAAGGTTAACCAAATTCCCTCAAGATATTCATCCTCATGTTTGATCTGTCTGTTAACATAGTACAATTACTTCATATTCAGTTTGGTGGATGTGATTCCACAAGACTGCAACATATCTAAACAAGAAGAAATGTGCAGTATACAAACCTTTCAGGTTACTTACGTTTAATTTTATATTTAATTTTATGTAGACCTATATAAAATAATAACAGATAAATTACACTTTGTCCCTCGCCTGGGGGTGAGTCAATTGGTAGTGTTTGCTCCATACCGACTCAGCCCTTAGCTTGGGGACCTGGTCGTGGGGATCTGGTCCTGCTCCCTTCTCAACGGATGCACCTGGATTCCAAACCTAGGGTAAGTTGGTATTTTTATATCTCTTACTCTAAAAGTTCATTGCACTAACACCAGCTGATGACAAAGGGGATCGAGGAAAATCAACTACTTAGCATCTAGAGTCAAAAGCTTAAGGTGGGGGATAAGAAAGCTATGAACTTGAATGCCATTTAGCTTGCCCAGCTTCTCCCACTTCTTTCTTTCCCAGATCATCAATTTCACTCCTCACTCCCAACAGCAGCACACACAACACCTTGAAACTCCCACTAAAACAAGAACATTACCCAAATTCAGTTTATTCCACTCAAAAAAGGAACCCTCAACTTAGCCATTGGCAAGACATTTTAAGACAGCTTAAAATCTACATGCTCCAAACTGTATGCAATCATATTCAAACTGAAAAAATACCATCTGCTTGCGGACTGCCATGTTGTTTCCAATGCTCTCCCTGCAATCCCTCCACCATGTGTCTGCAATCACATCCTAAAAAAATTTGAACCTGGTAATCATGATATCTTTATAGTTTTTTCCTACAAGATATTGAATTGCACTTACTGTTTGTTGATGTGGTAATTGTTGAGATGTCGTATTGTTCATCGGTATCCGTAGTTACACTTAAAACAATCATGTAGTCCTCTCCTGGATCAAGGTTGTTAATTGGTTGATTGAACTGATTATCTTGCGCTTGGCTAGGAAGCACAGGTACAGTCTGAATCACATTGCCATTGGAGTCAAAGACTTCAATATTGTAAATTTCAATTGGACCAGGAACAGCCTCCCACTGAACAGTTACACTGTCTGGAGTTTGTACAGGGGTTGTAGATACAATGTTTGTTGCTGTTAAGAAAGACAACAAGTGTTCCAGATGATTTTTATATTTTCAAATAGAAAAAATATCAACTCAAGAAACTTTCCTTTGACTAGGACCTTGTAAGAAATATTCACAAAATGACTCGGAGTCTCAAAAGTTGTGTATGAAACGCCTTATTTCACACATGTGCTGAAATTAAGTGAGGACTAAATGTTTCCAAGGGAGCTATAACCATGATGGTTCCATTAATACAAGATATTTATGTCATGTCTACTGATGTGGGATAAGTTGGTTTCATAATGTCATGGAGTTGGTCTGAATTGATGTCTAGGATGAACGAAAGCAGATTTATGGTCTGTCTGGAAAGCTATGGAGTATACTTTCTCAGAGCACCATACCTCAAAATGCCTCCTTCAAAGGTTTCAGTTAATCTTGCATTCTTCATTGAGTTTCACCTTCCCTCTATGATGGCAACTACCATTACTTAGCTATATTTTGTCTGTTCAGGCCTGCTCAGGGCTGCAAGTTCAAGAAATTTTGGTCTTGTGGCATTAAATATGCCTCTTACTCATATTTTTAATATTTCTCTTAAGACAAGTACTTTTCCTGATCATTTGAAGAAAGCTAAGGTTGTCCCTATTTTTAAAAAAGGAAATGTAAACAGGTTTTGTAATTACCGCCCTATCTCCGTCCTGTCCTGTTTTTCGAAAGTTTTAGAGAGGCTAATGTTTAATCGACTTAACTCTTTTCTCAATAATCACAACATTCTAAGTAACTGTCAATATGGCTTTCGTTCGGGGCATTCCACTGAGTTAGCTTTGATTGATGCAGTGGACAAACTTCACTCTGCCCTTCAAAGTAAAAAACAATCTATTGGAGTCTTTCTTGACCTATCTAAAGCTTTTGATACTATCGACCACCAAATTCTTTTGTAGAAATTATCCCATTACGGAGTAAGAGGCTCTGCCAATCTCTGGTTTAAAAGTTATCTTTCTTCACGGCAGCAGTTCACGTCTGTAAATAATGTTCATTCTAATTTTCTCGACATAACTTGTGGTGTTCCTCAGGGGTCCATTTTAGGGCCTTTGCTTTTTATTATATATGTCAATGATATTTGTAATGTTTCAAAGTCATGCTCCTTAGTACTCTTTGCTGATGATACCAACATATTCTTTTCTGATATTAATGATAATCTAGAAAACACTGTGAATGGTGAATTGAGTAAATTTTATGCATGGTTTATTACCAATAAGTTGTCACTGAATGTAGATAAGACCAACTACATGGTGTTTTCTACAGGTAACTTACTTATAATAATTTTAATATTAGTATGGCTAATGTACCCTTAGAGAGAGTGAAGACAGCAAAATTCTTAGGCGTCTACATTGATGACAAACTTTCATGGGGGGACCATATCAGCTATGTAGCAACTCAAGTCTCGAAAAGCGTAGGCATACTAGCTAAACTTAAATTTATTCTGCCTTTAAAGGCACTGAGACTAATATACTTAACCCTTATTTTTCCCCAGCTCTCATATTGCTGTAGTGTCTGGTCAGGTGCGAATAAATCTACTCTAAGTAAATTATCAATTCTTCAGAAAAGAGCTGTCAGGCATATGACTTGTTCTGCACCACGGGACCCAACCAGTAGTCTGTTTGCCTCGTTGAATCTGCTTAAACTACCAGACATCATTACTCTGAGCTTAGCTATATTTACATACCGTTGTTTGAAAAACTTGCTACCAACTTCTTTTTCTTCCTTCTACACAGTAAAAAGTCAGGAACATTCCTACCATACCAGACAATCTGCTAATCCCCATCCTGTCTTAGTCAATCAAAATAATCATAAAAGGAGTGTCAAATCTCGTTCAATTTTCATTTGGAACAGGCTGCCCCAGAATTTACGGTCCAAGCCCTCTATAGTGTCTCTAAGGAAAAGCTTACTTTCCTATTTCTTAAGTTCTTATTAACTGTCGTAGATGAGTGGATTAATGGGTGGGTGGGTGGTTTTTGGTGAGTTGCCCGAGACGGGTTTTCGTCTTTTCAATATCTTGTCTGCTTTTTTTTTTGGGGGGGGGGGCTCTTTTGTCTCTACTGTTTTTGTTTTCTTTTTGTTTTTGTTTGGGGGAGTGTTCTTGTCTTTAAGCCCACAAGGGTTTTTAAGAATACTTCCTTCTACATCAATCACTTTTCTTGTATTTTCAATTACATGTTTGTACTTTATCTATGTGTGTATATTGTTGTGGAAAATCAAAAAAATAAATAAATATGAAATATAAAAATATGAAATATGAGGATATTCAGATTGCACAAAAATGGCCAGTTCACTCCGCAGAACATAAAAAGGAATATGGTTCTTCAACTTAATGACACTGCAGACAATTCTGACTATCACATTGCATCAGGACCCATTAGCCAAACGCACTGTACATCTGCATCTCTCTCCATCTGTCCTCAGAGTTCTTATCTATTCTTACCTAATCTTTTGAACTAACAAGCTCACGATTAGGCCATGTCGGCCACAACTGTCTTATCAACAACTTGTCAAGGCCACTTGCTGCTGACTATCAATTCAGTCTATTGTTTGAGAGATTAGACATACACTGCTGCACAACCTTTAAGAATAAACATTCCAAATAAACTTAGTAAAACACTCCGCTGATACAACCACAGGATGGAATTTTTAGTTTCCAGAAGATGCTGCCTTTCAGTAATGGGCATTGCAGCAGCATGATAAGCATCCAATATTAGTCTGAAATTGTATAACATGGAAAATTTCAAAACAAATTGCTCTACCCTATATAAGTAGGAGAATAGATCTCTTGATATGATTATTCTTAAACTGAACTACAAAAATTTATGCAAGAATGCCTGTGAAGTAACTACTCACTACCTCACAAGGAAACTTTTCACTAGATGCTTTGGTTTTAAAATTCTTCCCCTTTGCACATTTCATGCCCAATGTAGCTGTACTGGCAGGAAAAGTTGTTAGTTGCTTTGAGCAGGTTATATATACCCCGCAAGGATCAGAGGTTTCTTGAAAGAAAGTATTCATGACTGGCTTTTATTGCTTTTTCAAGTAACCCCTTTTAGTTCAAAGATAAACACAAAAACTCAACATAACCAAGCTATGGTTCAACAAACAAAAGATCCAGCTCAGTACACAAAGCAGGCAAATGAGCCACCACGTAATATTGTAAGTAAAGAATGATTCAGGACATGTTCATTACCTGCACTTGGGAAAGTTGATTTTTACCCAATTTCTGTTTCATGCTTATTAATTCATGAAGCAACCAACACCATGAAGCAAAATATTTTCATAAAGGGTAAGGATGTCAACATAATAATCATATTAATCACATATTTTTGAGATCAAGCAGAGATTAATGGCACTTATGCTACTGAAAGGAAATGAACAGAATTGCAGAATCTTAGATGTATGGCACTGGATTGAGGCACAACTTTGCCTTTTACCCAATGGGCCTAGATACGTTATGTATCTTATGAGAGAGTCATCATTTTTAGGACACATTCCCCTCACATATAACTTAATTAAATCAAAATTCTGATTACACCTCATGACAAAACATTTGCCTTACAGAAATCTGTCATCCATTTCCAATTAAACTTCCTGGCAACTGGTTCATTACTCCCATTATTTGTTTCAATAACAGCAGCTTTGAAAACCATTCGGGAACAACAGAAGCCCAACAACTTAGGGCTTTAAACAACAACTACAACAACAAAGTCAAGTCTGAAATAAGTGTTGGTAGAAAGGACATCAAATTACTCTGGCATTGAAGGGTCAGATAATCTTTCACTTTAATCTGAGATAAACAGCTATCAAATGTCAACCTTAAGGGCCATTTTCAAATGCTAATATATGGGTATTCATTTGGTATCAATTGTTCTTGCTTCGGTCAAAGCATTTACTTACGTATATCACACCTTTGGCCCTGCCATACATCAGTACAGATACACTGGTAGGAGTTGTCACCATCTGTGCATGTACCACTGTTTTGACAAGGACTGGAGGAACATTCATCGAAATCTGAAAGAAGCAATATTAAAAAAGAGTCTCTTACAATAACATTACTTAACAAATATGTATAAGTAATATGACTTGGTCATGAAAGGAATAAGTAATGCATTCATTTATAAATGAAGGAAGATGCATAACCTAACACCACTCATGTTTTGGGGAAATACTAAGTTTCAATTAAGCAGATGCAGATCAAGCCTTCACCACAGCACAAGGATCTGTAAACAGAATAGTTTCAAGTCCAATCATCCAAAATGACTAACATGACTTTGTTAGTTACAGTACTTAGATGAAGGTTCACGACCCAGTTTCCAACCTACTGATTCAAGTTGAGCCGGCCACGGTCTTTTTCCAGTTGTGGCTCACTGGGTTGTTTCTCATACTCCATTGCTTATGCACAGCATCATGCATAATGGCAAAAGGTTCCATTTTTAGAGTCTTTGGTATGACCAAACTTGGGAATAGTGAAAGGGGACTATTTACATCTTTTGCCCGTCTTCACACTTCTACTTCATCAAGTATAACCTAAATGTCACATAAATCACATGGCTGGTCAGCAACGTATCACTTGACTATGAAACAGATTCTACAACAGATGATGTCTGCTTAATATCCATTTCATTTCTACAAAGAAGTTTGAGGTAACCTAATCTGCTTACACATGATTGGTAGATTAAGAACAAGTACCAGATAGACTCATTTACAGTTATATCACTGGTTGTCACTGCCACTGGTTGAATAGTGCATGCACTAGAGCATATACATGTCAAATTTGACACTTGTGATAGCACACAAAATTTAAGTAGAATCTAAGTTTCCTTCAGACAAAATCTGACATCATCAACTCTGTGTCTATTGATCCCCCAAAACTGTTCACCCCAAGCTCAGTCAACTGGAAGAAAAGTGTTCCTATTTCATCCCATGGACAATCAAGGTCTGATCACAAGTAAAAGGTACTTGCATAGTTGTTGAAATTATGCAGTTCATGTTTATATCCCACAAATTTGTGTGTCATAAGGAACTGAACTGCTGCTGTACATCGCTGATCTTATGTTACTTCCACCCCCCCAGATGTGTTTCCACTTGTTTTCTCGCTGGCCTGCACATGGGGGGGGGGCAATCAAGTTTTCAAAATCTGACCCAAGGATTGAGAGTGTTCCTATAAATGGAAATAAATCCCCTACACAGTCAGATCATAATTTAATTGCCTGCTTGAACACAAGTGGAACACATTCTAAGGCAATGATCCACTGCTCAGATGAACATGATGAAACCTTCCCTCTTACTTTTTGTTACATTCTTCCTCTCTGCCTGGTTAACCCTTATCGCATTAGGGACAAAAAGAAGCTCGATCACTACATGCAGACTTGATTAAGTCAAGTTTAATATCTGATTTATTGATTGACAGTAAAAGATGTGTTTCAATTCACAAAAAGTTATGTAACATTTGGGGTTAGCTAACAGGTCAGTCGGCATGTGTTGATTGCTTTTCACGCAGGGTGAACACAATGAAAGCATAGCTCATTTGAGGCCACAGATCATGTAACAAACTCAGATATATAAGTTACACCCCATACTGCCTTTGATGTACTGGGGTGTCTATGTTGCTTTGTCAAGAAGCGAGGTCACAGCATGAAAGACACTGTAGAGAGTTTATCATCAGCAAAAGCATAGCTTTTAGTTTAATTGCTCAAACGACTAATATATTTCTTTTAGAATGTTAATACAGTGACAAATTAGTGGCAGTTAACACTGATAAACGGACCATTTTCATTAAAATATACATGATAAGATTTCATTTTCAATTTTCTCACTTAAAATCATGGCATGAAGGCAGATACATAGCTCTTTAAGATTTGTAGACAATTCATTTCCAATGCTCATCCTAAATTTTAAGAGTTATAAAAATAAAGAAAAAC
The DNA here is from genome assembly GCA_037179385.1 of Holothuria scabra. Taxonomy (NCBI): domain Eukaryota; kingdom Metazoa; phylum Echinodermata; class Holothuroidea; order Aspidochirotida; family Holothuriidae; genus Holothuria; species Holothuria scabra. Next base: position 16,970,026 of record CM074184.1, on the reverse strand, counting down.
ATTGACTTACTCTCTTCACAGTTAAGTCCCACAAATCCTGGAACACAGTCACACCTGTAGTTTGAAAGCTGTGTATTGTCATCAATACAGGTGCCACCATTTTGGCAAGGATTGGGGCCTTCACAGATTGCTGTAATCAAAAAGAAATATGCATGCATAGTTAGTCTTGTGATATCAATTCTCCAGTCAACAAAAATGATCTCCCTAACATTACATGAAATAGCCCAACCCAAACTGCCAATCATTAAACAGTCTAAAACCTCACTTTTGGGCATCTAAGGTGGGTTTCTACTTGATGTTCACACCGACAGTTTGTAGCCACTGTAACCCTAAAATCATCAAAAATATGAAACTATGATAAAACCCTTTAAGCATAGAAGTGGTTTTTGAGGATGTTAACATCAAGTAAAAACCTGACTTATCACCCGAAAGTCAGGTTTCAAAGCATTAAATGGTAGGCAGTTTATTATAGTAAGTTTCATGTAATGAAGATTGTCCAATTGGCATTATACTTATTCACTTAAATACTAATAAATACTATAAAATACTGACTTCCTACAAAAAAAACACATGGAAACTTGCAAATTGTCTTTTGTGTCTGATTTAATTGTAATGAAGGTAGGGAGTATAACTGTTCTTTTCTTATTTTAGAAATGGTAAATGAAAAGAGTTCTCATGTTAAACAAGAAGTCTATGGCAAGTCATTTGATTGTAACTGTATTTACAGGGACTAGGGCACCACCTGTGCTTAGTGTCAGCCAGATGAGTATTTGCTAAGCAATTAGGCAATTAGGCAATTAGGGCAATACATATGTAAATGGGAGGTAAGGAGGAGTGAAAAAGACCTGCATTTATAGGGACTTCCAACTTGATGCCAATCCTCAATTTTCTACTTCTTCTTCCCCATGAGGTGGACAAGTGCTTTGAAGCTTTCAAACCATGAATAATCCAAAATAGTCCCCTGTAGTCCTCTGCTTTCTCCCAACAGCAAGCAGGAGGATTGTTTGCTACAACAAGCAGAACAATTGATTTCCTTCTCTTTGCTTATGCTTGGGTGACTTCCAACTGCATTAAGTAATTGATACCAGTCCAGGGTCCCTGTCAAAATGGCAGCTCTGTCGGGTACGTGGTAGTAATAAATAGTAATAAAGTTCTAAAGCAACTGTTTTCACAATGCTTTATCACAAATGTAGAGTGTATTTAATTCTTAAAATAAAATGAAATATTAGGGCCACTTTCATAGCTGTTATGTCAAGAACTATAATTAGTCTATGTTGTGATATGTTTCCCAAGTTTTAGAAATTTCTTGGAAAACTCACTAAAGCCTGTTGTAGTACACTTTTACACATCTTTACAGCTTGGAGTAAAATGTGTAAGCCTCCGCATAAAAGTAACAGCTTTGTTAAGTACATCAAAGCTTCAGCTTATTCCAGGAAGTAAACATGAAGATTGTATTGCAACCAACAAAAAATTTACAGCAAATTAATTGAAATCTCTTTTCAATAGCATTCACGAAGTTGAATTTTTACAACACTTTTATAGCCATGTAAACCAAGGAAGCAACCTACAAAATGACACAAAGTGAAACTACGCAGGAAATAGGAAAAAAATCTCTGAAAAAATTAAAGAATGAGTAGAAGCTATTAATAAGTAAATATTTGAAGGGAGGAAAATGTTACTAACTTTGCAAAAACTGTATTCAGCAGGAAAGAGGAAGCCTGGTTAATAAAAAATTGAGCATCAATGGCAAAGTAGGATGTGTATGAAAATTTATGCTATATTGGTAAATTTCAAAATACACTGGGTTACCATTGATGTGTGTATGATAGTGTGTTACAAATTAATCATATCTGGCTCTGGCAAGGTGTGGGCAGTGACTTTTAAGACTTATTGTGCATAAAAGATCCCTTCATGATGGCATCAAGTGTACTTTAAAATTGAGATACCATTCTTTACAGAAAAAAAATGGGACTTTGTCTCTCTCTTCAGGAATTTTTCTATTTCATACATGCATTACAAAATGACAAGTATGAAATTTATTTTCATTTTGAGGCACTAGAGGGTTAATCTAAAGTATCTGCACCACTGGGTGTGCACACACACAGAGGAAGCGCCGTCAGCTTTGCAGTAAACACACTCCAAAAGTTTCGAAGGATATAGGTTCTGAAACTTAAAGACTTTGTCAGAGCATGTTTGCAGCCACACACACTGACCAAAATAAATCAAATATCTGCCCTCTGTTGTACATTGTCTGTTTTTACCCTTGGAGCACACACGTGGGCCCCGGTTATATAAGAACCAGTGAGATCATTCAGAATTCTGGTAGAAGTTTAATCTCCTGGCTATTGGACAAAAAGATGGATCTCAGATGGTTTTCTTAACCCTTTACCATCGTGCTCCAATCGGGGCATATTTGTGCACCTCGGGAGTGGGCAGAAAAGCGGACGTAGCACGCCCCGCATGAGCTTCCGTAGGCCATTGCCTCGTGACCTTAAAGTATATTGTCTCTCTCGTTGTTGTGGCCCAATTTTCAGGTAGCTGCTCACAGTTTGGAGCCCTACGTGAAACAGTAAAGATGGGTGAGAGCTGCGCTTTCCATCTGGATCCAAAAGGACCCAAACAACAGTAAAGGGTTAAAATAAGCCTGTGGAGTGTGTTTACTGCAAAGCTGATGCCGCTGTCTCTGCGTGTGTACACAGCCCCGTTGTGCAGATACTTCAGGTTAACCCTGTACTGTTGTGCTACAATCGGGGCATATTTGCGCCCCTCAAGAGTAGGCAGAAAAGCGGACGTAGCACACCCTGCAAGAGCTTCCGTAGGCCATTGACCCCGTGACCTTAAACTATTGTCTCTCTCGTTGTTGTAGCCAAATTTTCAGGTAGCTACTTGCGGATTTGAGCTCCGCTCAGGGACTTGAAGATAAGAGAGGACTCACAGATATTGATGGGAATAACAATATACTGTTATCATCACAGAATTTATTGTTTTCAAGAAAAACAAAAAAACAATTCATATATATATATAGCTTTCATGAGCAATTTCACCCTATCACTGCTTCACTGAAACTCGTCGTCTGCTTTGTTGAAACTGGTTTCTACAGCTTATTCTTTCATATCCTTCTATGTGTTTTGGGAACTGCAATTCAGGTTACCTTGCCATTTTACACGCAGGCCGATGTAAATAATACCGAGTCAAACACTGCAGCACTAGGTAATGGTGCTTTGATCAAGTCCGCCTGGTCACTAGCTCATCTCTTCTCACATATGTGCTCATCAAGACAATAGCTGTTATTTGGCAAACTGATGCAGCACAGATGTTTACTCATTGCCAAGTAAACCCTGGGCTAATTAAATAGGATCATCTATAAACTGATGGCATATGCATGATTAGACAGTTTTGTGAAGACAAGGGAAAAGTGCAAACTTAGTGCGCTTCAGAGAGAACGTGTGATGTGATTTGTTTTCACTCAGTGAAAACTTCCTTGTTGTAAGGGGCTGCTCTGGAAAGTATACAATCTATAAATCAAGATTCCCACAGAAAATCTGGATGCATTTTAAAATGAAGATAGAAATTTAATTGTGTATAGAGAATATATAAAAGTAAAACTACCAGGAAGCCAAACAAAAGGGTTATGATACTGAAAAAGAATAAGCCAAGCTAGCAGTTTGCTGACCCCTCCGAAAGCAACAATAAACTGAATTACAACAAACAACTAGATTCCCTTCCAATGCTTTACACTTTCAGCATTATTTTCTATTTTTAATATGAAACTTGCAAAGTAAGTCACACTAAACATGCATAGGTTGCCACGCATCTCATTGACAAACAATACTTTTAGTTTGGATATACAGATTATACAGATTATGAACAGATTACATGTAGAGGTATGCAGAAGATATTGGATACAATGGACAATTGTGAAAGTGACATGTGTTAAGCATGCATCATTTCAATTCACTTTCACTTGTAATTAAACAAAAGAATTAACAATATTAACAGGTTTTCTTCTTCACTTGGAAAAACTTTTCAGAAGAAAAGGTTTTGCATGGACTCTTTCAATTTTGTTTCTTTTTTATATTAAGCACAACATTTTGACAGGATATCCCCCCTCAAATTACTTCAATATGTGCTTCAAGCACATAATGATGTGAATGTTCCTTGTAGTACAACCACCATCCTGTGCACCCTCCTCTTCTTAAAGAAGTTTGCCAAAGCAACAGCTGTTCTGTTGGATAAAATTTAACTTAAACTAAAAATACACCACAAAAGGGAAAATTAGAAAGTAAAGGACAAATTAGATCTTGTTAATATTTAATTAAGAAAAAAACTCTTGTTAATTTTGATAAGCTGCAATCGATCAATCAGTGACTTCATGCCAAGAAAATTCACAACAGAAGATTCACAACTGAAAGTCATTTTTAAGGTAGAGTGAATAAACAAAATGCCCTTTAGCAAAGTAAGCTATTAATGTGTCAACAAAATTGTGAACACTTGACTGAAGTCAAGACCTTCTCTAAAAAATTGTTAACATTTCCATTACTGAGCATTAACTTCAATGACAACTAGTTTAAATGTTAGAAATGGTGGGAAATAAATTCGAAACCACAACTGCTACTCATACTGGAGTTGAATGATCCATTACTTTTTAAAAGACATATTCTGTGGGATCTGACTACATACTTTCAAAACAACCAGTTGAAAACTGCAATCAGTCCTGTGTGACACTCAGTGGTGAGTATTTTCTTTTGCACTGCTTTTCAAACATATTTCCAAATTAGACTTCACTCCACTAAAATTACTCATTTTGATTGTCAAAAAGCAAAAAAAGGTCATGTCAAGTATTTACCCATTAGGTAGCTTCCAAAAACCTGTTGTTTGACTGTGATGGCAGGTTTACTCATTGGTTAGTTCACTGAACAATTCATTTCCTCTAACATCCCAGTCATGCACTTGAGCAGACTCTCTGTGTGCCTGTAATTTAACTAGCCATACATTGTTCCAATTTGTACATAGCAAAAGCTGTTATCAATGATATAAATTATGTGCACAGTTCAATAAGCAAGGTGTATTTTTAGAAGAAGAACATTTCTTGACTCAGGATTTTTACAAAAGAGACAAGAGAGATTAAGTAACAGTGATGGCAAAAGCAAAGTCAGCTAGTTAACTGGTCCACCCAAAGGTGCTTCAGTCTAGGGCGCAACCGACTTCGTCGGCTGGGCAACCAATTTTTGTGGCAAGCCTATGCCAAGTGGGAGGAAAGCCGGAGTACCCAGAGAAAAACCCACGTACATCGAGCGGGACTTGAACCCATGTACATGAGAGACACATTGGTACACAGCAGCTGGAATAGACCACTGTGCCACCCGACGACCCAACAGTGATGGAGACTAAGAGAGCTTATATTTGTTACCTAGCTAGATCTAATGGCTACAATTCCCACACATGTATGAAACAGTGATCTTCCACTATAGGCATAGTACTGACTAAACATTGCTAGTTTCTTTACATAAGTGAAAAAAGAACTAGGCCTACACAAGTTGGCAGTCATTCTTGATGGCATGTAAACAAAGTTTAAGTCAGGAAAGGTAAGGTAAGGAGTGTGATGTTTTTAAAACAACAAAGGTGAAACTACTACCTTCCAATATACAATCCACAAATTCAAATAAGGGTATCTTCAATTTTGTTTCCACAGGGACAGAAAAATGGCATGGAGTGTCATCTTCATCACTTTAAGTGGATTGACTGTGCTTCTTCACAAAGAAATTATGGCATGCCCAGAAGAGTGCACATGCTCTAACTCAAGCAAAGGATTTCTAGTAGATTGCAGTATGAGGGAACTTCAACGAATCCCACCAGGATTACCTGACAAGATCGTTATGTTAGATTTTTCGTACAACATGTTAGGTGGAGGAACACCGATAGCAAAATATCAACTGCTACCACTTGCAAACTTGACACTTCTTCACGAGTTAAGGCTTCAATTCAACGATATACAATTAATATATGGAGAGGCATTTCCTGATTTAATGACTACACAGCACTTAGTGTTGGCAAACAACAATCTTGAGAGTGTCCCTACCCAAGCTTTAACATCTCTGTCAAATTTGCAACATCTTGATATGAGTAACAACAGGATTAAGTCTCTTGAAAGGGGAGCATTTCTGAACCAGCATTTAAGGGAGCTAATTCTACGAGACAACGCCATTCTCCGTATTAATGAATATGCATTTGAAGGTTTAATAAACTTGGTTTCCTTAAGCTTGCTGGGAAATCATATTATCAAAGTGACAGAGGCTTTCACACATTTGCACAACTTAAAAAATGTTGTCTTATCTCACAACATTCTGCAAGAGATAAAAGAAGACATTTTTGCTGAGAATGTTTACCTGGAGAAAATACATTTGGATAACAACAACATAACTTTCTTGAACTCAAGTACATTTTCAAATCAAGCAAACATAAAAGAACTTAGCTTAAGCTCCAATAAACTTGATAGTTTTGTATTTGATGTTCTCATCTTTCTGCCAAACTTAACACAACTCTTCCTCAATGGGAATAAAATTGAAATGTTACCTGAAAATGCTTTCATCAGAAATCCAATCCTTGAAGACTTAGACCTGAGTAGTAATATCATCACTGTAATCCATCAGGAAACATTTAAAGGACTAAGTCATCTCAAAAGTTTATCACTGAGCAGCAATCGTTTCCAGTTTATTCCAACTGGAGTTTTTGACTACTTTCAAGATTCCACTTCTCTGTGTCTAGCAAACAATCCATGGGTATGTAACTGCAGCATTATTTACCTACAAGACAGCCTCAAAAGATTTCAAACTAACTGCAAAGAGCCAGAATGCAGTGATAGAGAGAAATTTACATCAGCTATAGTATGGAAACCAACACCAGAATGTGACATGGGCCATGCTGTTTCAATGACAACAACTGACATAAATGTCCAAGATCACATAAACACAACTAAAACAACACAAAGCAGCTCTCAGAATATTCTCCTAATTGTAGCCATTGTCCCAGCTGTTATAACAATATCAATACTGATACCCATTGCCATTTACTGCTACTTCTCCATAAAACAGAAACCAACGACAAGTACAACACACAAAGACTCCAGCTCTAACTACTGGAAAAATGTTATGTTTCCAGCCAGGTGGTCAAGAACAAGTACAAAACTTCAGGAAAAGAAAGAAAAAGACACCGATAAAAGAATAAGTCTATACAATCGGGTAAAAGGCATTGTCCAGAGACCATTCTCTACCATTTCCCTTCAAAAGAGTGATGAATATGGCCAGAGGACAGCCAATCTCTCAATGGAGACATACCGTGATGATTCCCCCAATGCTCAATACAACACAGTAATGGGAATGGAGACAGTAATGGAGAGTGATTCAGAACTAGTAAATGATGCTACCATAAATTTGCCCCAAGAAGAAAACAGTTCCTCTTCAGAAGACAGCCCAAAAGAGAATATTTCTTTCACCAAAGCAGATAAAAATATAGAGAGTGAATAAAGACAGGCAAGTGGTGCTTTTATGGAAACAACTGATGATAACATCGCCACAAAAGATGACTTAAATGTTGCTATTCAATCCCACATTACGGATGAATTCAGGCATGACAAGATGAAGGAAGGTGTCAAGGAACTATGTGATCCCACTTTTCATACTCTTCAAGAGAACTATGAACCTCTAACTCTTGAAAAGAGAAGCAGAGAATGGAGCTTCAAAATTTTTATGACAGCCTCACTAACAACCAGGCTGATCAGATTCTTATGAAGGGATATTTAGTGGTAAACCATCAGGAGAATGAAGCTTCAAAACTTTCCTGACAGTAGGTCAAAGGTAGAGGGTCACAGACATCCTCCCTAACAACCAGACTGATCAGATTCTGATCAAGACTGCATTAGCAGAATGGTAAAACCAGTTGAGAAGACAACCTTGCTAAATGGAATCAGGGCTGTTTAAATCCCATTTTAAGAAACCTATTTTTTTTTTTATTTTGCAATTTAGTAGAAATGCACTCAAGGAGAACTGACCTGCAGTCAAAATATGCAATGAATATAAGATTCATGTACTTTATTACTAAAGCCTGCTTAACAAATACAGATGTGTCCAGAAGTAATCAATTCAGTGAAAAAGGTTGAAAAATTTGCACACTTTTCTTAACATTCTGGCAAGTTTTAAGTCAATTGTTGGAAAATCCAGCCTCTGTTGCAAAGTTACATTGAAAAAAACATGACTTCGTGTTTTGCAGATTATAAAGGATATTCCCATCCATTGTAAATCAAAATACTCAGAAATATTTTGAAAATTACCTCATGGAATCTTATAGCTAAAGTCAACTTCACTGTCATTAAACATGGATACAAAAACCAAAAATGACCAAATTGGTATGAATTTGGTATAATGTTGAAAAATACAGATACACTGAAAGCCCATTGATAAATTGAATGCACCAAGCCACAAGCATCCATTTCAAGGAAATATACAAATATAAGTTTCAAGTTAGTTATCAATAATAAGAATACCATAACAGTCAAACTTACTTTGTTCACAGTTCTGACCCTCAAAAGGTGCAGAACAGATGCATTCATATCCAGTTTCCGAAGATTCAGAAGTTATACACTGACCTCCATTTTGACATGGGTTAGTGTCACAGGGAGCTGAGGAATTAAGTCATGAAAATGGTGAACTTTTAGGGCTGAAATGTGTGTCAACAAATCAGTAAGTACACTACTACAACCAGAATGCAAAAATGCATTGAGGTTTCGATGATACATTAATGTCCTGTTTCAAAGAGTGCCATCATACACCATTATCTTCTCATTCAAATGTTATACAAGCAAGTTCAAAAAATAATTTTGTCATTCCACATGACCTTTTGACCTCCATAAACACCATACATAGCTAGAATGACAAACAACAGACAGACAAATGGACAAACAACTATCTTGAGAGATCACATTTTAAAAGGTTTCCAGACTTTGACCCCTGGAGACCACAGATGACCTTTCATCTCTGCCAAAAACTATGGGGACCATCGTCTGACCACAATGCATCCACATACCCAAAAATGAAATCTATCCAAGTTTCCTATTTTGAAATATTGCATAAGCAGGATTTTCAGACTTGGACCAGCAGTGACCCCAGATGACCTTTGACCTATCCCAAAAATGATAGGTACCATGTACTGACTATAACGCATCCACATACTAAATATGAAATCTATCCAAGCTTTCTACCTTGAGATATTGTGTTGAAAAGATTTTCAGACTTTGATCCCTGCCGATCCCAGATGACGTTTGACCTATGCCAAAAACAATAGGGAACATCTACTGACTATATCACATCCACATACAAAATATGAAATCTATCCAAGTTTCCTACCTTGAGATATCGCATTAACAAGGTTTTCATACTTTGACCCCTGATGACCCCAGATGACCTTTGACCTCCACCAAAAACAATAGGGACCACCTCCTGACCATATCATATCCACATACTAAATATGAAATCTATTCAAGCTTTCTACCTAGAGATATTGTCTTAACAAGATTTTCAGACATTGACCCCTGGTGACCCCAGATGACCTTTGACTTACGCCAAAACAATAGGGACCATCCACTGACTATAACACATCCACATTCTAAATATGAAATCTATCCAAGCTTCCTATCTTGAGATATTGTGTTAATGAGATTTTCAGACTTTGACCCCTGGTGACCCCAGATGACCTTTGACCCCCGCCAAAAACAATAGGGACCATCTATTGACCATAACGCATCCACATACTAAATCTGAAATCTATCCAAATTTCCTATCTTGAGATATCGTGTTAACGAGATTTTAAGATTTTGACACCTGGTGACCCCAGATGACCTTTGAACTACCCAAAAAACAATAGGGACCATCTACTGACTATAACACATCCACATACCAAATATGAGATCTATTCAAGCTTCCTATCCTGAGATATTGTGTTAACAAGGTTTTCAGACTTTGACCCCTGGTGACCCCAGGTGACCTTTGACCCCCACCAAAAACAATACGATTCTTCCTCTCAATATGGCACATCTATGTACCAAGTTTGAAAACTGTCACACATTCCTATCTTGAGATATCGTGTTAACAAGCAAAGTGTCACAAACACACACACATACACCCACACACACACACACACATACACACACACATACACACACGCCATCATGATTGCATTGGTTTCTCTTATCATCGAAACCAATAAAACCAAACTGTTATAATCTTGTAGGGTAATGAAAATTAACATGTACTTAAAAAGCAATTACAAAATTTTGTTGCTATTAATTTGCCCACAGCACAAAGTTTGTTCAAATATGCCAGTATATGGTCACAATAAAAGTAATAAGAATATCAAAACAGTAAAACTTACTTTGTTCACAGTTCTGACCCTCAAACTGTTCACGACAGATGCACTGATATCCAGTTTGTAAAGATGCTGAAACAATACACTGCCCTTCATTTTGACATGGGTTGGTGTCACAAGGGGCTGAGGAAAAAATTTATGAAAAAAGTCAACTTTTAAAGCTGAAACTTATGTCAACAAGTAATAGTAGTGGCTCCACAAACCACAATAAGATCACACTGCTGTGGACTTAGTGTGTTGAAAAATGCAGATATACTTAAAATCCATTCAGAAATTTGTTTTGAACATGCCACAAGCACAAAGTTTATTCAAATATACCAGTACATACCAATATAATAATAATAATATCATAATACTGAAACTAACTTACTTTGTTCACAGTTCTGACCCTCAAACTGTGCAGGACAGATGCACTGATATCCAGTTTGTAAAGATGCAGAAGTTAAACACTGCCCTCCATTCTGACAAGGGTTGGGGTCACATGGAGCTGAGGAATTGATTTATGAAAATAATAAATCTGTACATCCCTCTAAAAATTTCCTTGTTTTAAAAAATATGAACCAAACATAAGCCGTTCAACAACTTTCTTTCTCTTTGATCCCCAAACCTCAAAAAAAAGGATGTGTGTTCAAGACTCAGTACCTTTGCAAAGGAAAGAGAGGGTTACAATACATTAAGAGAGGGTTACAATTACAGATAGGGGATAGGATAGGGGTAACATAGATCCTCAACTTCTTACAAATCAAGGTCTATTACATTTAAAGCTAGAATTTTTTAAGGACAACATTTCCCTTCTATTTACACCTTCTTTACAATGAAGGATACAATCAGACTACTAAAAATTTATTTGTTCTAGTGAAATAATAACCTAAAAGAATGACAGTCTAAGTCAAGCTTCATCATTTTCATGTTTCTCTGAATAACCTAACAACCCATGCTCTGTCGCCCAATAGGTAAGTTTACAGGACCACTCATTGATTAAAAATACCACTACACCTTCATTTACTACAAACACAAAAGTTGAAGCACAGATAAAATGTTTATCTGTTACCATTCTATGTTCTTGCTGGTACCCTAATCCACTCCAGTATCTGCCACCAGGTGGATCTCAATTTAGAGCTGTTACATCGAAAAAATCCACAATTCTAGATGAGATTTCCTCACTTTCCTCCTCTGCCCATCTTGTATTTAAACAAACACACTGAGGCATAAAATGATCTCTCCCCGCAATGCAATGGCTAGGCAAATATCTTCAGACCATTTCATGGTTCAGTTATCAGTTTGCTGACAGGACAGAATTACCTGACAGTTAGTTAATACTTGATTTATCAGAAGTGTGTACACAAACAGAAGGTGCTGGGTATACCTCCTCCCACAGGAACACCTCACCTTGTCTCAGATCAAACCTATCTACAAATAAAAAATGTAACATGTTCCTGTAAAATTTAGCCCTTGCAGTAATTTTGAATGCTGGGTAACTACGACATCAATGGTACAGGTGGTATGATGCTTTGTGGGTAATTAAACCAAAAACTTGTATTCTCAGGCTAAAATTTCAGAGGAATCATCACATATCAGAGAGTTTATCTCTGTCACACAAAATTATATCTCAATGTGTCAATAATGAAGGTAAAATATTTTCCCTTTCTAAACCACTGGACATCTCTGAAATAGGTTGCTTATGAAGGAAATATGACTTGTAACTTTAGAACCCAAAAATACTATAGGTGAAAGGCAAATGCACCTCAACAACAGAGTTGTTAATAATGAAATTAAATTTGGACTTGCAGCAACATAATAATTAATTATTGATCATTTGTCAACATTTTTTCTTTAAGCAAAATGCAGAAATCATGGCTTGCTTCTTATTTGAAATAAGGGCTAGCACATAAAAACACAAGAGACAAATGTTCACATATTGTTAGATAATTCAAAGCTTTCTTTAATATGTAAATTGAAGTTACATGTTATTCAAACAATTCCATAAATACTATCTTTACAGGTCAACAATATTGTCTGTCTCAATATTACTTTTTGTAGAACACTCCTAAAAGAGTAATAAGTTAGTGTCACATAATGACACAACCATTCTTCCTTTCCCTCTTCCTCCCCACCCTCAGTAAAACCTCCCAACTCCCAACTGAAGCACCAAAATAAATCATCACAATTTGTCTTCTGTAATGTATTTCCTGCAGATGTAAGGGTGCAAATATCTGAAATATTTATCAATATTAATTCTGGAACTAGAAATAAAAAGAAGTAATGAAATAAGGATGAGAAGATATACCTGGATTGGTCACATGCCTTTGAAAGGAGAAGGTAGCAATGTTTTTATGGCCCTGGAATGAAGACTAGGGGTTCTGAAAGGAAGTCTTGAAGGTTTATAAGGAGTATAGAAATGCTATAAAACAAGAGAATGATAGGATATACAGAAAAAGAGAATAAAAGCATAATGGAAAGTTGGCAAAAGGAGGAACAAAGTGATAAGTCACAGTCTCATGTGACTTTAGAAGCTGAAAGTGAAGAAGATAGATAAAATCTAGTCCACTGAAGCTGATTAAGTATATTATACTAATCCATTAATGGCAACTTTTAATCATGTGTCAATGTTTTCAATATTCTTCTTTGATGAATTCAACCAGAACAATACCTTTGTTGCATCTTTACTATGCAATATATTTATTTGGAACTATATCCCCAAAGTTATTGCAATGGAAATAAGAAAAAGTCTTTTTAGCAGTATTTGATGTTTGGAAATAAACTTAGGGTAACTACATATTTTCTTTTAAGAAACTCATGTCCTTATATGAACATTCAATGAATCCTGAACTACTACACAATTCTGGTATCCTTGTTATACATAATCTATGAAAAAATGAAAGATACTACTTGGCCAGCTCAAACGTGGGGACACTGCAGGTGCAAGTCAGTCCTAATATCCTGAATAAAGGGTTCATTAGCAGGCTACCTGTATTTTTATTAAAATGATTGAGGGTGGTAAAAGCTGTATTGTCATAAAATCTTTTTAAAGTATTTCTTTTGCAGTTAATTCCTTAAGGTTGCTATTTTTTTAGTAAGAAAAATAATATGTTGGAATAATTTCTGCACCAGGATGGTATTTATCATGCACAAGTGAACTATATGCTTACCTTCTGCAGAATATAAAACTAAAATGCATCAATAGACTTTCATGAACATTGTTTGGTAATTACTGAAATCTCTACTTGTTCTTGCCTTAAGTTACTAGAAGAAAAGTGTGGATACAGATAAAAAACATTTGCAGTATTTTGTTGCCATCGAAATTGAATATGTGTGAGAAGTTATACCATTGTGTTTTTATACAACTGTGTAAGTAGTTATTGAGTTAACTATGTCTACACTGAAATCACAGGGTACAGGCAAAATGGCAAAATTTTCTTGTTTCAAAAATACTGCTATGCCAGCTTCACCTAAACTCTTTCAATTAATGCCAAAGTAGCTGATATTAGATGATGTAATGGAATTCCCCTTTTTCATCCAATAAAGGAACTCTCAGCTCATTTAAAAAGGCCAAAGAGTGTTAACAATTCTGCTGTGCTACTTGGTTGTTCTAATTAAATCTACAACTTGGAAAATTTATGAAAGTTTGATGTCTAACCATAGCAAACTTTTTCAGACCTTTACTTACATGGTTCACAGCTGAAAGTGATGAGTGACAGTTGGTATTATCAGCAAGAGTGGAACAACACCACAGTGGTACAATGAAATTGTATCCAGTTGCATATCTCACAAAGTTCCAGAGTGATACCACTTTATGGTAATTTGTCTGGAACAGGGTCATGAATGAAAGGCTTATGATTTTATAAATAGGTCAAACGTTAAAGAGTTTGACTGGCTAAGCCTTGTTGTACTTTCAGAAATGTGCCTCCACATCTTCCAGGAATATTTGTCCTTCTTTAACCTCCCCCCCCCCCTCACCTCTCCCTATTTTCAATTCTCCAGACTGGAAAGAACTTTGAAACAGAAACTTTAAAATCCCTATATTAGTAAAGTTGTAATAAGTGCATGGAACTTTGACCTCAGGAGAGAAATGTCAAAGGATTATCCCAGGCCTTGAGTTTTAGATTTTCCAGGTGTGCTGAAAATAACACTCTTCAAGAACTAAATGAGTGTCATAGGTGTGTTGTTTTATTTATCTTCATTAGATTTATATTAACTAACATTCCTCATTTAGGTGTATGACAAATCACAGCAATACCATTGATTAGAGATAAAACTTCAATGCCCACAATTCAAGATTCTCAGGATAAGAGACTTCTCGTCTTCTACTTACCAACTGAGCATGTGGGTCCTGTAAACTGTCCAACACAGACACAAAGGAAGCCAGTCAAAGCATCAAAGCACACACCTCCATTTTGACAGGGATTATTCTGACAGCTGCCAACAGCTGTTGAGAGAACATACAAGTTATTTCAAGAGAATTGCTTTAAAGTTTGAGCCATATTAAATTGATCATAAACATAATGTAACTAGTTTAAAAAAAGCACATACTAAAACCACTTCAAGTTTTCAACAAAGGTATTTCTAACAGACAAATTTTCAAAGCCACTTGGTGGCCAAAATCAACTTTGTACTTGATCATCTGACTTTTCACATTTCAGTCCCCCTCCCCCACTTGCTCTTCATTTCTATATTGGAAAATCTCCCAAAATATTTGAAAGGAGAATTATATCCCTCTGTCACCTCCCTTGGAAAAAAAAATGAGACCTATGGTGCCAATTAGCAGTCATGAAAACATGTTTCGCTTCAAAAATTTTATTACATCAAACTGGTATGACATGAGTATTAATTGTGGAAAATATTAATATTCTTATCCTACCACATAAAACATTGTGGTGTACATCCCTATTGCGGCAGTTCTTTCAGAGATACCTATGACACTTTGGTCACCTGACCAAGCTGCTTATGATAAGAAAAGATTATCAACCAGAAAGCCAAAAGGCTTTGTATTTCTTTGCTGCTGAGATATGTCTTTGTCACACTGAGAGAGTTCATTAATTCCCAAACACACTGGGTCCACCTTTTCAATATGGGCAATGCACATACTACATGTATGAGACCCCTGCCAGCTATCCTTGCCTCTAGACCTCTGGTGATCCCAGGTTTATGACCTTCAACATCCTCTCTTCAATATGTGCAAGTCATATGCATAGTATGAGATCAATAAAACATAACTTTCTTTACATATTGTGTTTACAGGATTTTGACCTCTAGACCATCTGGTGACCCCAAATGGCCATTGACCTCCACCAAAAACGATAGGGATCATCGACTCAATATGTGCAACTAATATGCTAGGTAGGAGATCCATCATCCTTATCCTTCTTGACATATCGTGTTTACAAGCAATTTCTGAGGTATCTAGATTTTCACTATGGTGACCCTATATAACCTTTGACCTCCACCAAAATTGGTAGGGATGGAACAGTCACACACTAAAAATGAGATCCCTAAACTTACCCATCTTGTGATAAATTTAGATATTTTGACCTCTGATGTCATAACCTCACTGGACTTCTGACTTAACATCAAAACTGATAGTAACCATCTACTCAACATGGCCAAAACACTAAACAAATTTGAGATTTATCACACTTTTCCTTCTCAGGATACTGTGTGTTCAGGCCAAAGCAACGAAAGAAATATAGTATTGAATTTCTGAAGCAGGAACTGAAATCCATTGTTTTGGTCCTCCACTTGAATTCAAAACAAGTACTCAAGTACTCAAGTACACATGCACACAAACACACACATACAACAACACCATCACATGGATTCCTTTTGCTGACACAAGGAACCAATAAAGCCAAAGCTATATGGGTTGTGTAAACAATCTTTCCTTTCTTATGAATGTGAAAGCACCAAGTTTACTATACACATATACATGTATATTTTCAGACTCTGCAATCCTAGACAAAATTATTAGGACACTTCTGGACCTGTCATACATTTTCAGTATATTTTTCACCTCCAGGCCATATTAAATGTTGAGAAAAAGAAGAGTGTACTTTTTCCCAAAGCTGCACCTTTTATACACCTTTGCGCCCAACATAGAGATGGGGTGAAGGGATTTGTCCCAGATACTTTTTTCCAGGGGTATTAGGTTGACAAAACACTACATTGCAAGTAAACTTACTTTGTTCACAGTTCTGACCCTCAAACTGTGTTGGACACATGCACTGATATCCACTTTGTGAAGATGCTGAAATAATACACTGCCCTCCATTCTGACATGGGTTGGTATCACAAGGAGCTGAGGAATAAATTTATGCAGATAGTTAAATTCTAGGGCCAAATTCAATACTTCAGCAATCATGGATACAACACATTAATAAGTTCACACTGGTAGAATCTTGTGTATTATTACAGAGACAGTTGCTTCCAAACTCCATTAACCACATATCCAACCAATAGGGAATTTGGACATGGACCATGGATCGGTATCAATGACCAAATGGCGCTGGAAGACATTCTAACAAAAGCAAAGGTAAGAAAATCAATTGTTCTGCAAGTTGAAGGAAACAATCTCGACCCTCTCTGATTGGAGAAAGCAGAGAATTACAGGGGGCTACTTTAGATTAATCACAGGTTGTAAACTTCAAAGGCTTGTCCGTCCATCTCATGGATGTTGAAAATTACAGATGAACTTAAAGCCTATTCATAAAATTTATTGTGTTACATATTTCACAAGCAGTTCATGGAAATACGTCAGTGAATAATCACATCCATAGGCATCCAATCAATGACAAGAATAAATCATCACAGTCAAACTTACTTTGTTCACAGTTCTGACCCTCAAACTGTGCAGGACAGATGCATTCATATCTAGTTTGTGAAGATGCCGAATTAACACACTGCCCTCCATTTTGACATGGGTTGGTGTCACAAGGAGCTGCAAGATTAATAATTTGCAAAATAGTATTTCTACTCAAACTACAAGTATGAACACTTCTTATCTATATGAAGTAACTTTGACTATTTTGGATGCTTTTTTCCTTACTAAAGGGTTTCTCAACTTTCCACATTGAGCTTTAACATTTGAGAAAAATTAGAAAGGAAGAAAACTTGGACTGCTCACATTTTATCTCTGTCAAATATGACATGTTAAAACCAAAAAAGATACAAACCCTTATCCCTCTAGACATTGCTCTGTGCTCAATTCTAGTGGGCTCAATTAATATTTCTCATTGTGTTCATGTTGCTACAATAATATAGTACATTTCTTTTACCTGCTTCATCCAGGACCCCCCCGAAAAAGATGCCCTATTGACTGACCAGGCTATCCTGCTAAATGAAATTAAAGAAATAAATGTTCATTTTCCTTTCTTTCTTTACATCAAAAACTGCCTTTAACCACTTTTTCTTTCTTTTTTATGTTAAACACTATCTCCATATACCCAACACCTTAACAAAACTCTATACACATTGTTGTGGGCTCAGATATCATTTTTAACTTGTTTATGCAGTTTCAAACCTTACTGCTTACAACCAAAAAGTATCTTAAACTTGTGAAACAAATTCTGCGTAGAAATTTCAAATTTAGAGTCACCATCCCATCAATGATAAAGATATGTGTGCTGCTTCCTCGAGAATTTTAATTTGACCATCACAGCACAAATACAATGCAAATTTCCGCAGAATTGTTGCAGGGCAGCTAAATTAGTCACTAGTCCATACATGAATGCCAAACAAACTTATCATGCCTCTACTTTGTGCGAATGTAAGATTCCAAACATATAACTTAATGCATGATACATCCTCTGTTTATCAACCTATATAACTATTGTATATGTGCAATACAGATTTCTTCCATATCACAAATGTAAAATAGCAATACATGACTTACATGTGGTGGTGACCTCTGTTGACACAAGAGGAAACACTCCTTCTGGTGTATCAACCTCTATCTCTACTGTATATCCCTGGTTTGGTTCAAGATTATCCTGCGTGAACATTACCACACCGTCTGTAACATCAATCTGAGTGAAGACCTGTGTACCAACGGTGATTCCATTCTCATCATAAACAGTAACAATGTAGAAATCGTCAGTTGTTGGTACGAATGTTACATCAATAGATGATGGATTAGAGACCACATTTAAGTTGGTCTGTGTAGCTGCAATAAAGAAATCAATGCAATCTGTGATTAGAATTCTGACCAAGGTGGAATTGTGTAGAAAGGCAACTTAATTTAAAATACAATTAAACCTAACTTTGCACAATATATTCATGCTAAATATCAAAATGTTTTAAAATTCAATGTTGCCACATTTCCTGCATTCAAAAAGCTGTAAAAATTTCCTAGATATTAATAATATTTAACAACTGAACAAAGTCTTCAGATGCATATGTAAAGAGAAAGTTAAAGAAAAAATTTAGTTGTTATATGTAAAACAGGAGCTAAATCTACACAATTTGGTAAATCTTTCATTCAAATATGACATGTTGTTTTCAAGACACCAGCTAAACATACTTCATATGTGTTTCAAAGTGAGCTTGAAGGCACCAGAGGTTATACCACTCCTTACATGCTTCTTAATTAAGGTTTACACACAGGTGTAAATTTAACATAAGTGTCAACATTTGCTACCTTTATGACAATATCTGCAGGAATAATGATCCAGTCAATTAAATTTCTCACAGTAATTTCAAAATTGACATCAACATAACCCCAATGGTGAAGACAACAATAATGATATTTGAAATATTATGCAGAAATATTAAGCAGAAACTTTGAAACTTCTGGTCAGATACTTACGAACTGAGCATGTGGGTCCTGTAAATTGCCCAACACAAGCACAGACAAAGCCAGTCAAAGAATCAAAACATATACCTCCATTCTGGCAAGGATTATTCTGACAGCTACCAACATCTGTTGAAAGAACACCACTTATTTCAAAAGTACTTCTAGCCAGTCTTAGTCACCTTCCATTTTAGTTTTGGCAAACTTGGGGTCTGACAACGATTCAAGTTTTCGATCAACTATCTTCATATCAGGACCCAAGTCCACCTTATCCCCAACCTTAATTGAAACATGGGTGCTTTGCAAAGAGCTGCAACTTGGTATGACATGGATATTGCAGAAAATACTAATATAGGCAGTACAGCCCATAATACATTTGTGAACACCTCCCTAACGGCTCTTAATAGACAGACACACCTATGTTAGTCTGATCACCTATCTGTATGGTAAAATGGCTTACAGTTCAGGAAAAATTATCTTTAGAGGTACACTTAATAGCCCACTGTTATAGCTGTGTCAGCACCACCATATTTATTTAAGTATACTGATATACAGTTAGATTTCAGCTACACTATTCAATGATTATGATAGGGATATCATAACAGTCAAACTTACTTTGTTCACAGTTCTGACCCTCAAACTGTTCAGGACAGATACACTGGTATCCAGTTTGTGAAGATGCAGAAGTAGTACACTGCCCTCCATTTTGACAAGGATTGGTGTCACATGGAGCTGAGGAATCAGTTATACATAAAAAGAGTACAGTTCTTCTTTCCAAACAAATGTTCATTTTCACTTGAATTAAGATAAAAGCACACATGTGAAGTTACACTTAATCAATGCTTCCTCAAACCTTATTCATATTAAGGCCTTCATGTTGCTGATTTTTCAATTGGACTTTCTTTCACTTCTTGTAACTTAACCATATGTGACAGCCTATGGCTAGCAATAATTTTTATTGAAATTCTATTTGCATCCAATGGAATAAACTGAAAACCCTAGCACAGGTCAAGACTAAAGCTAGTTTTTTTTCTGATATTTTTCAGCTTATTGTAAATTTCACCACATTGTGCCCAGTCCCCCCCCCCCAAATGTGGAAGGTCTAGTCATTGATTGAGAACACTCCTACAGTACCTTTTCATAATTAAGTTGTTCATACATATTACATATTAATGTGAGAATCATCATTTCACACCTTTCTACTAGTAAAGGAAGGTAAAATATTCCTCTAAAATAATTCCCTTCAGTTATTTCAAATGTGTCATAACTATTAAATCTATGGGAAAGACAAGTTTAATGCTTCCTGGAGAACAACACTGCACAATAGACCTTGTGCATATGATGTCACAGAGCAGAAAGTACGCCCTCCTTTGGGGGAAAAACAAACCAACACAGACACAACAAATTGCAGACAGCTAATCTGGCAACCAGTCAAATACATGCGCATTGTCTGCTTCAAATGTATAGGAGAATTCTTATGCATGTGGACCCAAGTTCCATAGTTCTGCAAAAAGGATGACATTGTGTGTCATCAATACACAAGGTCTATTCATTCTTAGACTTAAATGTTAGCAATCATCACTTACAAGAAAGTGTTTGTCATCCATCATATAAAATTGTCTAAGAATGGCAAAATGGAATAAGACCACAGAAACCACTACCATTAGACTTCAATGTGTAATAAGTCAGGTACAAAGATACCATGACTTGCAACTTTAGAACCAAGCCATTCTGCAAATGACAGGCAATATATTATGAAGGGTACTATGTGTAAACACAGAATACAGAAAAAATAGAAACCTGTTATTGTATTCCCTGAAACTATTATAATGCTGCAGCAACTTTACTTAACATACCCCTCTATCAAAAAAGGTACCAATAATGCCACAGTAGGCACTAAAGAATGATATAGTTCTCTTTTCATCCAATTGGGGATCTCTTTTCAAAAGGCAAAAGAGTGTGAAAATATTTCTACAAAGTCACCAGACTTTTGTCTGCAAAATTGGGAAAATTTCCAACAGGTAAATTCTTTCATCTCAATTTAGTTTCAGGGCTGCAAGTAACTTTGACAGCATCAAAAGTAATCAGTGGTAGTAATAGGACTAAATTAATGCAAGTAAGATGAAATTTGAGGCCGAGACAGAAATTCAAAATACAAGATTCAAAGGATATGTGACTTCTGGTTTTCTATTTACCAACTGAGCATGTGGGTCCTGTAAACTGTCCAACACAGACACAGAGGAAGCCAGTCAAAGTATCAAAGCATATACCTCCATTTTGACAAGGATTATTCTGACAGCCGCCAACACCTTTTGAGGGAATATACAAGTTGCAAAAACAAGTCATCATTCATTGATTATTGACTTTGTGACTAGTTACACAAATACTTAGACTGAAACCACTTTAAATTTACGAGAAATTTTCTCAAACAAATAAATTCTTAAAAGCCATTTGGTGACCAAAAATTAGTTTGCAATGACACATTTGATCTAAGTTGCAGTTAATGGAGATAAACCATTTCATTCCATCCTTCTTTTAAAACATTCCCTTAAATACTTCAAAGGTAAATTATAACCAACCACCCACCAACCAGCTCGCTTGAAAAAAAGTTGCAACATAAGGTGTTGGCACATGCATGAGCCCACAAACAGAAAAGTAATCAGGTTGTTATTACAGCAAATATTGTAAAAAGTATTGAATTACTCGTCATAGCCCCCTAAACAGTAAGATGTAATCCCCATGATGGCTGTTAGTAAAAAGACACCATTGGCAGTCTGGTCACATGACACAGTGGTTTAAAGTCATTGATGCCCATTAACAGATATACCAACAAGTTTGTATGCACAATGTTCCATTGTCATAATGTCCCCAGTGTGCAAATTTATTTATGTATACCAATATAGAGTTAGACTCTACCTACACTAATCAATATTTAGAATATCACGTACAGCGGTGAAACTTACTTTGTTCACAGTTCTGACCCTCAAACTGTTCAGGACAGATACACCGATATCCAGTTTCTGAAGATGCAGAAGTAGTACACTGCCCTCCGTTTTGACATGGGTTAGGGTCACATGGGGCTGAGGAATTAGTTATACATAAAACTAGTACAGTTTCTTCTTTTGAAAGGAATGCCCATTTTCACTTGCATTAAAAAAAATTGTACATGTGAAGTTACACTTAATAAATGGTGTCTCGACCCTCATCACATCAATGTGTTCTTGTTGCTGATTTCCCAAAGGCTTTTTTTTTTCACTTCTTGCAAATTAATCATATGTGACAACTTCCAGCTAGCAATAATTATTACTGAAATTCCATTTGTAACTTATGTAATAAACTGATATCCAGTGGAGGTTAAGACTAAAGCTAGTTTTCTTCTTTTTTTTTTTGCTGTTATTTTTTACTTAATTGTAAATTTCACAGTATGGTTCCCTAGTGTCTAACTATCCCTCCCCTGTGTACAGTGCCCCCCCAACAGTGAAAGGTCTAGTCACTGATTTCGAACACTCCTTCATTACTTTTTCAGAATTAAGTTGTTCATACATATTACATGTTAATGTAATGATCATCATTTCACACCTTTCTAATAGAAAGGAAGGTAAGATATTCCTCTAAAATAATTTCCATCAGTTATTCCAAATGTGTCTTAATTTACATCTATGACAATGACAAGTTTAATGCTTCCTGGAGAATTACACTGCACAAAAGACCTTGTGCATATGATGTCACAAAACAGAAAGTATGACTTTCTTCGGGGGAAAACAAACCAACAAAGACAAATGCAGACGGCTGAATTGTCAACCAGTCGAATATGCACATTGTCTACTAAACATGCAGGGGGTTTCTATTGCATGTGGCCACAAGTTCCATTGTTCTGCTAAAAGGATGATGTAAGTTTGTCATCAATGCACAAGGTCCATTCCTTCTTAGACTAAAATTTTAGGAATCATCACATACAAGAGGGTGTTTCTCATCCATCATAGATAATTATGTCTAGAATGGCAAAAGGGGATAAGATTTACCAAGGTAACCAATACCATTAGACCTCAATGCGTAATAAGTCAGTAACAAAGATACCACGACTTGCAACTTTAGAACCAAGCCATTCTACAAATGACAGGCAAATACATAACAAGACATTTATTTAGAAGATTACTATGTGTACACTGGAAAAATACAGAATACAGATAAAAATAAAAACGTGTCATTGTATTCCCTGAAACTATTATAATGCTGCAGCAACTTTACTTAACATACCCCTCTGGCAAAAAAGGTACTAATCATGCCACAGTAGGCACTAATGAATGATATAATACAAAGTTCTCTTTTTCAGCCATTTGGGGATCTCTTTTTCAAAAGGCAAAAATATTTCTACCGAGCCACTTGAATTTTGTCTGAAATATTGGGAAAATTTTTTCACAGGTCAAACTCTGGCATCTAAATTAAGATGCAGGACTACAGTGACTTTAACATCAAAAATTATCAGTGGTTGTGAATAAAACTAATGCAAGTATGATGAAATTTGAGGTTGAGACGGAAATTCAAAATACAAGATTCAAAGGATAAGAAGCTTGTAGTCTTCTACTTACCAACTGAGCATGTGGGTCCTGTAAACTGTCCAACACAGATACAGAGGAAGCCAGTCAAAGAATCAAAGCATATACCTCCATTTTGACAAGGATTATTCTGACAGCCGCCAACACCTTTTGAGGGAATAAACAAGTTATTTGAAAAGAATTAGCAGCAAAGGAAGTCACATTGATTATTGCAGACTTTTCAACTAGTTAAACAAATACATAGACTGAAACCACTTCAAGTTTAAGAGAAATTTTCTCCAACAGATAAATTTTTAAAAACATGACGCCAGAAGCAAATAGCAAGATTTAGTCATCTCAAGCGGGTAACTAATAATCCAGAATCTATCAGAGAACTTCCTGTTCAGGTATCTTGAGACCACTAAAGTTAAAGGCATTTGCCCCCTTCAAAGACTACTTTCTCAATAGAGCAACAAGATTGGTTTACACAGGGTTTACTGCTGCAATCACAGAGACAAGCTTCACAGGAGAAAACGCCTTTTTCTTGGGGCAACATGGGCTAAAATGTCCTATTCAATTCAAGCAGCATGGCCATTTGGTGACCAAAATGTAGCTTGCAATGAGACATTTGCCTTTTCTTGCAGCTAATGGAGATGAACCATCTCATTCCATCCCTCTTTTAAAACATTCCTTTAAATACTTCAAAGGGAATTTACAACCGCCCCCCCCCCACCAACCTCCCTTGAAAAGAAGTTGAGACATAAGGTGTGGGCACAAGCATGAGCCCACAAACAGAAAAATTATCAGGTTGGTATGACAGAATATATTGAAAAAAGTATTGATTTACTTATCATAGCCCCCAAAACAATAAGATGTGATCCCCATGCTAGCTGTTATTAGAAAGACACCATTGGTAGTCTGGTCACATGACACAGTGGATTATAGTCATGGATGACCATTAACAGATATACCGACAAGGTTGTTTACACAATGTTCCATCGTTATTCATGTCCCCAGTGTGAAAATTTATTTATATATACCAGTATATAATTAGACCCAGTAATACTCTTCAATAATAAGAATATCACAACAGCAAAACTTACTTTGTTCACAGTTCTGACCCTCAAACTGTGCAGGACAGATGCACTGATATCCAGTTTGTGAAGATGCAGAAGTAACACACTGCCCTCCATTTTGGCAAGGGTTGGTGTCACAAGGACCTGAGAAATTAATTTATGCAAACTAGTTCATGCATGAAGGTAATATCTACAACCAACTCTAATAAAAGCAAACATGGATAAGAAACTGTAAAAATTCCAATTTCTGTGATCCTAATATGTTGCAAAATATCAGTAAAGGCAGTGTGTACACTGGACACATTTCAGGACATGTTGCAACATGTTGTTAAAACACCTTGCATCCAAAAATGTTGCCAGTGCAGACACAAGCGACAACTTGTGTTCCAACGTGTGTTGCAACTTGTGTCCCCGAAATGTATCTAGTGAACACAGGGGCAAAATTTTGTGTCCAGTTGTGTTGGCAACATGTTGTGATACATGTCCTGAAATGTGTCCCGTGTACACAGGCTTTAATGCCCATTAATGAATTGTTTTGTTTTAAATGTTTCCATAGCACCAAGTTTATTGAATACAATTGAAAGCAATTAGATCAGGGGGCTGCTACTTAGAAGGAAGTTGAGAAGAAAAGTTTGATTTATGCTTGTTTTCTAAGACCCACTTAATCATGAGGAGATTATCTTTGGATAAGCTACTTATTGGGAGAAATAATTCTTTTCTTTTATCTGTAGTCTTTTATTTGATAACAAT
The DNA here is from genome assembly GCA_037179385.1 of Holothuria scabra. Classification (NCBI taxonomy): domain Eukaryota; kingdom Metazoa; phylum Echinodermata; class Holothuroidea; order Aspidochirotida; family Holothuriidae; genus Holothuria; species Holothuria scabra. The sequence continues at coordinate 16,944,467 of CM074184.1, read as the reverse complement.
ATGCCTGTGCCATCATTAATATCAAGCGATCCTCTCACAATAAAGGTTTAATCCTCTCACCTCTAACAATTCCAATTCTCCACTTAAGCCCCTCCCACAACTGTCTAAAAATCATCCTCATTCAGACACAATCTCAGTCTACTGTTTCAGATAAGTATACAAGGCTCCAATATGCAATCAAAATACTCCCCTGTACATACTGTGTAATATGAGCTTCACTTCTCTGCATTTTTTTAACTTCCTGTCAATCAAAGAGCTGAACCAATTGAAAATTTCTGTGAACTATAAGTTATTTAATTCAGTAAGAGTCTAACATGAAGGCCACGAGAGATACAAGAGACAGATTATTGTGTAACCTTAGCAGTGCAAAGAGAAGAATCTCCTTCCTAAATTATAGCCCCTGGTTGGAGCCTCAGTACAATAAATGAATAATAAAATGCCATAACAGTCAAGCTTACTTTGTTCACAGTTTTGACCCTCAAACTGCACAGGACAGATGCACTGATATCCAGTTTGTGAAGAAGCAGAGGTAAAACACTGTCCTCCATTCTGACAAGGGTTGGGGTCACATGGGGCTGAGGAATGAACGTTTTATGAAAATAATACAATGATCTTACTTCACCAACGAATATCAATATTTTCATGAATGTCAACAAACACTCTGTAGAAGATATATCCCTACAAAGAGTTTTTCAACTTTTTTCATATAAAGCAATGCTTTATTTTTATTTTTTTTTAATTACCCAAGAACACCCTTAAAACTTAACAATGTGCAACACATTACAGTTAAAAAAGCAAGAATACTACTTTTAAAATATCATTAGTTACAAATGAGATAAACTAACAACACCAGTAGAAAAGACTAGTCATAGACATTGCATACTGAATTGCATCAAATGCTGTAAACTTTTCTACGTCTATTTCTTGCACACAGAGAAGAGAAAAAACCACTAGAGTGTTTTCAAGTGATGTCACAATTCGTAAGCCATGCTAACTTTTGTACAAAAAAGTAACAGTTTTCTAGTGAAACAGTTTGTGTGGGTTGCCATGTGCTTCTCAATTAGCTGTACTAGCTGGCATACTACACTAGATTTTACATGTCAAAAGGGGCTGGGCTTGTGACAACAGGTCAAGCCCTCCAAGTGCTTTCACGTGATGTTACACTTGGTCAACCGTACACACTGCAGGGCAAAAATCAAGTGTTTTAGTGCAACAGTTACACCAAGGTTGTCAGCTACTTCTCAATTAACTACACTAAATGTGCATTACATAGGTTTGCCCATCAAAGGGGGGGGAGGGGTGACATCAGCAACAGCACTATTCAGCAGTTCCACCTAATATGCTCCCACAATCAATATATACCAAACAATGCCGAAGTAGCTGATATTAAATGATGTAATGGAATTTCCCTTTTTCAGCCAGTGAGAATGATAATTTCACAGGGTTTGGAATGAAATCGCTCGTCAGCAGGGTTCGCGTTTTAGTGCGTCTGCGCGTCATAGACGCAAGGTTCTGTCTCTGGACGCGCAGTTTATAAATTAGGCTTCTTCCCGCGCGTCCAGAGAAGTAAGCTTGGACGCAAAGAAATTTGGCTTCAGCCAGCATGGATATTCCCTGTTACGAAAAATTCTATCAGCTGATGCACGAGGCTTCCTTTTTGAAAGTTCTGGTTTCAATTCAATCTTTTACTAAAGACAGTTTGGCTCCCCGATATCCCTACAAAAACACATAAAAACACGGTGCAGTGTGCACATATATACACAAGGCCTCATGCCCCATATCAGCACGGAGTTCACTGACAGTCAGAACCAAACGCTATGACCCCAGCGTAACCTGAAACGGAACTGTATTGATGTTATACAACAAAGAAGGCAACCTGCAAAAAATATCGCTTGTTACGCTGTGAAGGGGCGGGGCTTATTGCTTCATTCACAGTGCACCGTTCGAACGAACGCTCTCTCAGAAAACACATTGACTTTACTGTGTGGTTTTATCGCTTCAGATCCCTGTACAAAACTAACGTACTTTAACGAAATGACTGACCACGTGTTGTAAACACTTTCCGTAACAGACGAAAATGTACTTAAATCGAGGAACGATCCCTACGCCTGCAATGGGAACGAGCGTTTGACATTTTCCGCCACAACGCGGTAGTATTAAATGGAATTTGATTTAGAAAAGCACTCAAGGTGTATTCCTTGCTGTCTCGCAGAAGGAGCCGCGTAACTTGCTGTACAAACTGTTCTGCACAAAACACATAGTACAGATTATCTAGCTGCAGTGTTTCGCCGATTTTTCAAATCCCCAAGCTTTGCATACATATCTGTGCATGTTTTGTACCCTAATCACCTAGAATCTTGTGTAGTTCGATGGTTATTATCTTGCATAAATTAAGTCATTCCCAGCATTCCTTCCGTAATACAGGACTTAAGCAATGTCATATGACGTCATTGCAAACGAAAACAGTAATGCACGTGGTCTCTTGCAGCAAACTTCTTAGCCCATGCATGCACTAGACTTACGTTTTTACCGCCAAACAAAGCATCATGTTTTGCTGGGTGACATCATATGCATAAGATCCATTGCAAAATTTAAATTAGCCCCGGCATCGTGATTGGTTAAATTGCGCTGATTCTAGGCAGCCAATCACAACACGCACCTTTGCCTATGTGATTTAGTGTGTGAAAATACTCAGTCTCGAGACAAGTTTTCCCGTTGAGTTTGTGTTATATACGACAATCGCGCTTGTAATGCCGGCCAGCTTGCAAAGCCGGACAAGCCCCGCGCTAAATCCACCTAGAAACGGCATCACAAATCTCTGCATGCGTGGATTTTTCGGGGATCGGACTTACGTGCATTTCAGTTGCAGATTCTTTTTAAACAAGACGTAAGTTTTGGACGAGAACTGCTAAAAATATCCGGGAATATTTATATCGGAAAAAACCATAAGATACGTTATACGGGTGCACAGAACAGCTAAGATTACTTTGATTGCTTTACATGGGGTTCGTTAAAGCGGGAGAGTAGCAGCTACTGTACAGTATATTAACACACATACAACCCAGTACAGTAAAAGAATGCAATGTTCCGACATGATTGGGGGATGAAAACTAGACAGAGCATGATGTTGCCCTGTGAACTAAATTATCAAAGGGTTGATTTGTATCTCCAATTTTGAAGTGAAACTATTTCGCCTACAAAAATGATATCCGTTCGTCAAACCAGGGAGGTGTAACGAACGGAACTATTCCCAGTATTTTCCATCCTGAACTGGTTACGGTAATACGATATGCACGAAGCAAGGGCGGGCGCGTACTAAAGTGACAAACGTGATTTCCCTCTTTTTAATAATCTGTTATAGGTAATCGGCATCGGGCCGATTGTTTAATAAAAAAAAAAAATCGGTAATTAGGTATTAACTATGAGGCTATAGTATAATCGGTCGATACAACAACAAAAAAAAAAATTGATTTGTGGAATCAGCACCCTTCACTCTACAGTATAACTAGGAAAGCAAACAGAAGCACTGATGTCACATATTTTTTCTCTGAGATTATTGTATTCACTCTTACTTAGCACTATGGACTAAACTTTTTGCACCTAAACATTGTAGTATTTAACTCAAGTAGGCTACCTACAGGGGAAAATAGGGTTGAACATGAGGAAAAGTATAGACGGCGGGGAATTGGACCCTTTACAATTCCTGGTGGACCCCTTAAATTTAATGTTTCATCCTTTTAAGGGGTCCAAAAACCAAGGCTGGGACCCACTAAATTCGGAGCTCAGCGCTAACCCTGCTCGTCAGATTGTTGACATTTCTACAGTGCCACTTAACTTTTCCCCAAAACTAAGAAATTCTCTAAGTTTTAATGTCTTAATCATATCATATTTTTTCAGCTTTCATCCAGGTGAATGATTGCAAAAGACTCTAATAGCAGTTAAACAAGTTAGAAAATATTTCGGTTGATAAAATAAACACACCAGTTACATATTTCCTGTTACACTACAAAATGATACCACATTGTGAAAATTTACTGAAAGCAGAGTCATGCACAAAAGAGCAGCGAACCTTCAGAGGCAATGACTTTCCCCTTAATCCACTCCCCACACTTTATCTCACTCTCAGAGAGTCAATAGAACTACGACAGAAATAGAGGTGACAAACTGCTAAAACTGTCAAAGAGGTGAAAAACTGGAAATTCAAAAGGTGATGGCTGCAATATATGCATGGAAGTTCAGGGTCAAAAAGAAATAAAAATTGATGATCCAGGCTTCAAGGGGTTACAGACTTCTTCTCATCTACTTACCGATTGAGCATGTGGGTCCTGTAAACTGTCCAATACAGACGCAGAGAAAACTAGTCACAGTATCAAAGCACAGACCTCCATTTTGACAAGGATTATTCTGACAGTTAACAACAGCTGTTGAGATAATACCAATTATTTCAAAAGAATAATAGCAAGTATGATTATTGACAATGTAACTAATTTGTCGAATTGATACACTTCAATTTTAAATTATCTCTAACAGACAAATTTTTCAGAGTCATTAGTTGACCAAAAATTAAGATTCTCTGGATGCAGTTGACTTTTCATGTTGCAACTTAAAAAACATCTTCTCACCCCAACAAACTCTTTTTTATATCTTTTGAAAAAAAATATTTGAACTTATTTGACAGGATTATTATTCCCGATTCTATCCTGGCCCTTCCCATCATCTGAAACTGATTGAGACCTATTGCCACCATAAGTGTCCCAATGTGTGGATACAATGGCAAACAGCTAGAGGTAAGTTCAAATTGGTATAAAAATTTCCAAAAATACTGGTATACTTAATTACTAACGCCCATTAAACATTATGTGTTAATTCCCATTACCATTGACTGTGGATTAATAAAGGTGATACAAGAATGGACTGTGAATAATCACAGGGTAATTCTTGATCCTGGGTTAACCCATGCTGTGCAAAAGGGGACAGCCCAAGTGCATCCAGCAATAGACCCATTTCCAAATAGCAACTACAATGAATTGTGGGATATAGTTTTGGGTGTAGGTCAGTTTTCACCACAGTAAAATGCCATTGACAAAAATGACAAACACCAAAACTCTATCCCACAATCCTTTGTAATTGCTATTTGGAAATAGGTCTATAGCATGAACCCCCCAAGAAATCATTGTCTTGTCCTAATGACCAAGTCCTGAGTTGTTTAACTTGTTCATTAATACGCAACGATATTTTGATGTAATAACACACAAAAAAAGTAAATTTTAACTTGTGAATAACCACAGTATAACAGCAGCACCCATATGAAAATGAAGTAGTCCAAGATGAATACATTTATTTAGTACAAAGAGTTTATAACAGGATAATACATGCTCACATGATTGCAAAACACCAGTAGAAGGTGAGGAATATTACAAAGTATAAATTAACAAGCAAACACAAGTATATGGACACCTGTCACTGAGTAAAGATGCCTTTAGTGGGAATTTCTATCACTTCAGCTGACCACATACAATGTTTAATTGTTATGAAGAATGTGTCAGAAGCAGTACACCTATTCAAGAGTACCATTATAGGCCTATTGTTAGACACTAGCTCCAACAGTCAAGAGTAAAAACATCATAACAGTCAAACTTACTTTGTTCACAGTTCTGACCCTCAAACTGTGCAGGACAGATGCACTGATATCCAGTTTGTAAAGATGCAGAAGTTATACACTGCCCTCCATTTTGACATGGGTTGGGGTCACATGGAGCTGAGAAATCAATTATATTTATTCTTCTTTAAGAACAAACATTACCATTTACTTGAATATAAACAAATGATTATTTTAGGGAGTTAATTACCTTTAATAAAGGCTTTCTCAACATTTTTATATCAAGATCTACTTTTTTGCTAAAAAAGAACACTTTTCACTTCTTTTTATTAAACCTCAAAAATGTCTGGAAAGTTTTAGAAAAAAAATCAATAATGACAGCTAAATTTTCATTTTCACATGAGACAAGCTAGTAAGAAGGTTAATGAAAAATATGCTTAGCAAATTTTCTTGAAGTATCTGCTGATTTTGCAATCCACTAGATTGTGCTCATAGTGCCTTGAATAGGCATGAAAAAAAACACTGATAATTCAGACTTCAAAGGAAGAGAGACTTCATATCAGTTACTCACCAACTGTGCATGTGGGTCCTGTAAACTGTCCTACACAGACACAGGTGAAGCTAGTCGCTGTATCAAAGCATAGACCTCCATTCTGGCAAGGGTTATTCTGACAGCTACTAACACCTTTAGAAAAATAAAAGTTACTTTAAAATTATTACTAGTAGGGGGATGTAAATTTGCAATTAATGAGTTAATCATTTCATTGCATATTTTTATGATTAATTGGTGATAAATCATGCAAATTGCACAATTGTAACAATTAACAACCCAATGTTCATGATGTTGCAAATACTAAGCTCGCAGATATATGTAGCACATATTTCATATATGGTTATGTAGACACAGTGTCGAACAATCTTATTTTGAAATGTTTGTTCAGAATATTAACAATGTCAAACTGGTAAGAGGCAACCATCATTTATGCTAAATTTAAAAGTAAACACTTTAGAGCTCTCCAGATCCTTTGCCACACTCTGTAAACCTATGCAAACTGTAACGTAATGGTTTTGGTCTATTCGATCATCTACGTGTCTCTCTGTAGGCTCAGACAGTTTTCCTGCCGGTCGTAACCACAGCCTTGTGAAAAATGCTTCAATGATATGTGTTTCAATATTCCTCTTTTCTTTCTTCTAACGCTTCTAAAAAATATCCAGGATATACACAGATTATTTCTCTGTGTCTATGACAGTTGAAGGGTACACTCGTGAAGCCTAGTCCCCTTGTTTTCTCTGACAGAGCTCACCCCACAGAGATGTCCATGTGCTATATGGGTACACAGAACTGCTGGTAAGGAAATGGTCGGAATTCCCCTTTAGCCATTTAAGTCATGGAGCATGTGAATGCAGCAAGTGAGGGCAGGCTCTTGCATATCATGTGATAGAGCTCATTACAGTGTTCGAATTTTCGGGTAGCTACGCCTGTTATGAGCTCTGCATGAGCGAGGAAAAACATGCGAGGCTTGAGCTCTTGTGAGCAACTTGTTCCCGGCAAGGTCATGCTGTTTCGATTGCTGTAAAAAAGTTGATTTTCTAACCTCAGTAATCTATTGTTCAACTGAGGTATATCAACTTTCCAAACCACTGCTGGAGGTCTATTATAATCACTTCACCAAGCTTCTAGTCCACTTTGGTTGCAAAAAAATTACACAGTACTTTGGGCAGGATTGTAATCAAAACCCCCTCTGTTTGCTCTGCATGTTGTGGCTAGGGTTTCCAACTTTCCTGACTAGGATTAAATGTTGTAGCACTTACACTTCGAATAATCGCATTCGAGTGCAAAATAATACATATTCATAGGTTGTCCCAGTGCAACTTGTTATTTGCATAAGCTACGTGTGCAGTGGACCAGACTGACCAATCACGCGTACGACTCTCCTGGTGAGCAGGCAGGTAACGGTCAGGAGGTCCTCACTAGCATCAAGTCAGCGACGCAGGAAAGACGTGGATACCAACTCCGCTGAAGTTCCGAATTGACCGTCCTCAACTTTGACAAGACAGTACTTACTGCACTTGGAATTACCTACCAAAATCTCAGAGATATCTACAAGAAATTATTCGTCTCACCAACACATCAGTCCTGTGTAGTCGGGCAGCAGCTGGCAGCTCGACAATTTTTGCTTGGGACTGAGGTGTTGCGTGCGGCGGTAATATCAGTTCCACTACATCGCCGAGCACGAGGTCCTTACAGTGACGCCATTTTGTTGCGGCTCTGGCATTAGAGTTTTTTGTAAATGGAGGTGAGACCATTTCACTTTACATCTCTAAAATGTCTTTGCATGAAGTACTACTGTCTGTCAATCATCAAATTGTGTAATTGGGCAAGGAAGAAAATCAACTGTATATTTTTACCGTGACCAATTCGTCATGGTATCGTTTATAGGTTCTCATGTGCGCACACTTCCAGTTGGTGATATTTGTAAAATTTGCTTTGATAAGGATGCATAAGCATCAACCCGCGTCAAATAATATAGGGCATATCTTGCATTCTTACATTTACAAGGAAAGTGATAGGGTTGCATTCCATATGCATGCAGATAATGAACACAAAGAAAAAAGAACCCTTTACTAAGTCAACGAAATGCAATACAGCGGTATGAGCACCACACACACACAGAGCCTAGCTAGACCAAAAAATCAGAAACAATGTTACACAGAAACTTTTTTGTAGTAGAAAAGAAAAATCCACATTAATAGGATTATAACTGGTGAATCTGGGAAAATAATGAATCAGGTGAACCTTTAATAGCAAGGAATAGTCAGACCCTACAAATACTGATCAACAAAAAGTATATTATAAAAGTGAAACTTACTTTGTTCGCAGTTCTGACCCTCAAACTGTGCAGGACAGATGCATTCATATCCAGTTTGTGAAGGTGCTGAAATAATACACTGTCCTCCATTTTGACATGGGTTGGTTTCACAAGGCGCTGAGGAATTATAAATATTACAAATATGAACACTTCTTCTCTATATGAAGTAATTACTACTTTGGATACTTTTTGCCTTTAATACTAACAAGTTTCTCATCTTTCCAGTTAAGTTCTCCTTTTTTAACTTAAATAACAGAGGACAACTGTTTACCTCTATTTAAAACTTTATCATTTGAGACAAATTTTAAAGGAAGACAAAATAAACTGCTAACATTCCATCTTTTTCAACCAGAATGCAAAAATGCATTGAGGTTTCGATGATACATACATGCTCTTTTCAATGAAATGCTACATTTCTTGTAACAACTGGTGACCCGAAGTGACCTTTGACTCCACATGTTAGTAATTGGTTTTTCTTTTAACCAAAACATTTCTACAAATTTTATACTGTGCCTTAAGATATTCCAAAAACAAGCTGCTTACATCATACACATCAACATATTAAGTTTGAAATGAATCCAAGTTTCCTACCTTGAGATATAGTGTGAACAAGGTTTTCTGAGTTTGACCCCCTATGACCCCAAATTACCTTTGACCTCTACCAAAATCAAAAGGGTTCTCCCTTACATCATAATGCATCAACATATCAAGTTTGAAATCAATCCAAGCTTCCTACCTTAAGATATTGTGTTAAAAAGTTTTTCAGGATTTGTCCCCTTCTGACCCCAAATGACCTTTGACCTCCACCAAAATAAATAGGATTCTTCTTTACATCATAATACATCAACATATCAAGTCTGAAATGAATCCAACTTTCCTACCATGATGTATCATGTAAACAAGGATTTCAGGGTTTGGACCCCATGTGACCCCAAATGACCTATGACCTCCACCAAAATTTCTTGGGCTTTTCCTTGAATCATAACGCATCAACATATCGAGTTTGAAATGGATCAAAGTTTTCTAACTTGAGATTTAGTGTAAACCAGGATTTCCGGGGTTTGACCCCATGTGACCCCATGTGACCCCATGTGACCCCAAATGACCTTTGACCTCCACCAAAATAAATCCAGTTCTTTCTTACATCATAACCCATCAACCTACCAAAATTGAAATAAATCCAACTTTCCTATCATGATGTATTATGTAAATAAGGATTTCTGGGTTTGACCCCATGTGACCCCAAATGACCTTTGACCTCCACCAAAATTGATTGAGTTCTTCCTTACATCATAACACATCAACCTATCAAGTTTGAAATTAATCCAAGTTTCCTACCATGAGATATGGTGTAAACAAGGATTTTGGGGTTTGACCCCACGTGACCCCAAATGTCCCTTGACCTCCACCAAAATAAATAGGATTCTTCTTTACATCGTATCGCATCAACATATCAAGTTTGAAATGAATCCAACTTTCCTACAATGATGTATCATATAAACAAGGATTTCAGGGTTTGACCCCATGTGACCCCAAATGACCTTTCACCTCCACCAAAATAAATTTGGTTCTTCCTTACATCATAACGCATCAAAATATCAAGTTTGAAATGAATCCAAATTTCCTACCTTGAGATATAGTGTAAACAAGATTTCAAGGTTTGACCCCATGTGACCCCAAATGACCTTTGACCTCCACGAAAATATATCCTGTTCTTTCCTACATTTTAACGCATCAACATATCAAGTTTGAAATGAATCCAAATTTCCTACCATGAGATATCGTGTAAACAAGGATTTTGGGGTTTGACCCCATGTGACCCCAAATGACCCTTAACCTCCACCAAAATAAAAAGGATTCTTTTTTACATCTTATCACATCAACATATCAAGTTTGAAATGATTCAAACTTTCCTACCATGATGTATCATAAAAACAAGATTTCAGGGTTTGACCCCATGTGACCCCAAATGACCTTTGACCTCCACCAAAATGAGTTGGGTTCTTCCTCCCATCATAGTGCATGAACATATCAAGTTTGAAATGAATCCAAGTTCCCTACCTTGAGATATAGTGTGAACAAGATTTCAGGGTTTGACCCCATGTGACCCCAAATGACCTTTGACCTCCACGAAAATATATGCCGTTCTTTCCTACATTTTAACGCATCAACATATCAAGTTTGAAATTAATCCAAGTTTCCTACCATGAGATATCGTGTAAACAAGGATTTCGGGGTTTGACCCCCTGTGACCCCAAATGACCTTTTACCTCAACCAAAATAAATAGGTTTTTTCCTCTCATTAAGGGGTATCTGTGTACCAAGTTTGAGAACTGTCAGATTTTCCTTTCTCAAGATATCGTGTAAACAAGCAAAGTGACACAAACACACATACATACACAAACACACCCACGCGCACACACAGGCATACATACACACACACGCCATCATGAATGCATAGGTTTCTCTTTTCATCGAAACCAAAAAGGGGATACACTAAATTGACTAAACAAGAACAGAAACAAGGACTTATCCAATATCACATGAAACCCACTTGACATTGCTCTGTGGTCATATCCAGTGGGTCCAACCAGTAGAAAAACCTACCTTAACCTTTGCTGTTGCATTCACATTGCCTTAATGTAGTTTATTCTTTCACATTTTTATTCACGGCCCCACAGAAGAAGAGACCCTACTGACAAAAAGTCTACCCTGGTTAATGAAATTTAATAAAAAAAAAAAAATTGCTCTCTCATTTTTCTTTTCTTTCTTTTCACCAAAGAATGCCTTTAATCAATTTTTTTTTTCTCTTTAACACTATTGACTAAACACAGCATTCAAATACATTAAAAGCCATCACCTTAACAAAACTGTTTGCTGTTTCCTGCCATTTTTAAACCTTTCTGCCTAGAATGGAAAATAATGAACCCTTAACTTGCAAAATTAATTCTGTGGAGTAACTTCAAATTAAGCCCACATTTCATCAATGATAAAGACACGTAAGAAGCTTCCCAAAGAATTTTAATGTGACCATTAAGAAAATCAATGTCAACTTCATCTACTGTATGTTGCATAATGGCTTTGCTTAACTACTAGTCCATACATGAATGTCTAACACACTTAATAAGCATCAGAGTTACTTAAAGACCCTTTTACACCACAATTTTGTATAATTATGGGATTCCAAACCAATGATCTCATACCACATAATATATACCCATATTGCTACCCTATAGGAGCAACACAGACTTGTTCCACATGGCAAAAGTTAAATTAGAGTATGTGACTTACATGTGGTGGTGATGACCTCAGTTGATACAACAGGAAACACTCCTTCTGGTGTATCAACCTCTATCTCTACTGTATATCCCTGGTTTGGTTCAAGATTATCCTGTGTGAACATTACCACACCGTCTGTTACATCATGCTGAGTGAAGACCTGTGTACCAATGGTGATTCCATTCTCATCATAAACAGTAACAATGTAGAAATCGTCAGTTGTTGGTACGAATGTTACATCAATAGATGATGGATTACTGACCACGTTTATGTTAGTTTGTGTAGCTGCAATAAAAAAGTCAATTCAGTTTAAGATTAAAATTGTGATCAAGGTAGAATAATGTAGCATGACAACTTAATTCAAAACAAAATTAAATCTCAGGCCTTGGAAAGCACCAGAGATGGCCCTGACTGTGCCACAAACACAAAAAGTAGGTGTTTTTCTGGCGCTAAAACTAGCGTGGGGTATGTGAGGCAAACAATCTGAAAGTTAAGGAGCATTTTCGCACATAAAATACCTGAATTGCAAAACACTCTTTGGGCAAAAAGTTGCGCAAAATACTGCAAAAAGTATTGACAGTAAAGTTTGTGTTCATGCCCGATGCAATGTCCAAGCAGTTAGCTGTGTATATTCAGTATATGCAGCAAGTATACAGTACTGTATATACATGTAGAGTACATAGTCAAAGTAACCTGTGATGCAAACAACATGTTTTCATTCAGGTCATCACTTCACTGTACAGAAACAGCCATAGGGATCTGCTGTGCTATGTAACTATTAAGTTACAAGCAGAATTTTAAATACAACAAACATTGTGATTGGTTCAATTTTAAAACCATCCCATCACAACTCATGACATCCTCAATGGACATGTGTGTACGAAATCTCCCACATGCAGTTTCCTCAATGGGATTCATCCATTGAGCTTGTGTTATGGTGATATAGTACTTTGGAACAACAGTTGCTACTAGCATATACCGATTCAGTAGCAGTGCTTTTAGGACTGGCATGATCCTTAAAAAAGTCCACCAAGAGCAAACCATCACTCCTCCTTAAGAGCTACTAACAAAAGAGGCAGGAATAATGATCCTGTCAATACAATTCCTCACAATAATTTCAAAAATGACATCAGGGTAACATCAATGGTACAAGAATGCAATAATGCTACCAGGAGAATTAGGAAAAACATTTGAATTTGCAACAAGATATCTATGGTAGAAAGAGGTTACTGGATCAGAAAGGCAATTTATGGTCAGGACAGAAATAGTCTGGGATTATTGTTCAAAGCAGAAACTTCTGGTGAGCTACTTACGAACTGAGCATGTGGGTCCTGTATATTGTCCAACACAGACACAGAAGAAGCCAGTCAAATTATCGAAACATATGCCTCCATTCTGGCAAGGAATATTCTGACAGCTACCAACATCTGTTGAAAAAAAAACCAGTTGATTCAAAAGTACTACTAGCCAGTCTTAGTCACCTTCCATTGATTTTTAAAAATGTAATAAGTCTATCAAATTCAGAATCTAATTGATTGGAGATTAAAAAGCTGATTACATGCTTATCATTCACAGCCCTACAGTAATTATTAGTCAGCCTTAGCAACCTTTCACTGATTTTTGACAATACAATTTGTGTAGCAATTTCAGAGACTGACAGTACCAATATTATTCCAGTTTTAGTTCATGTATCTCTAACAAACTTTTGAAACATGAGTCTGCTCTGTCTTCAAAAATTCTGAAATATTTGAAATGGGGAGCCTATATATCTGGCCATTAGCAATCCTCTTCTATTCCAACCCATTCCCTGAAACAGACAGCAAAATCTGAGGGGTGTTGCCAACTATAGTGTATGTATGCCTTGGTAAAGAGCTACAAGTTGCTATAACATGAGTTTTACAACAAATAGAGATACAGGCATTACACATCCCATAATACATTTGTGCACCCCCTTTTACAGCTGCTAATAGACAGACACACCTATGCTAGTCTGGTCACCTGAAACAAGGGTAAAAATGGCTTTTAGTCTGGGTGAATATCACCAGAGCTACAAAATATAAAAACCCACTGTAATAATTGTGCCAGCACCACCACTTTCATTTAAACATACTAGTATATTGTCAGTTCCTACAATCATTGACAAAACTGTTGGGACAGACCACTCGATTAACTGAGCCTACACTGCTGACCTCATCAAGATGGCATGTAGGCAGAATACAATAATGTATCTATATACAAGAGCATTCTCAGAATTAAAAGTGAGCAAAACAAGTAGGACAATGATTAATATCTCTTTGCTTATCAGAAAGGATGGGATACAAGAATTGAAGTATGCAGGTCCAAAATTATGGTGGCAATCATCAAGGCCCAGGCCCTGGGCTCCCTCATTCAGGTCCCTCTCCACATTTGTGTGCCCAAAACAGACTTGAGACATGAGACATGAGACAAGAAAACTTTCCATCCGTCTGTCAATGGTCAAACTCACCATAAGTATAAGGGCGGGCCTACAAGAACGAATGGTGTCAACATACAAAGCCTTTAAAGTGACATCTCCAGCGATCTGGGAAGTATTTGTGTACTAGAGTATCTCCAACTTATTGAAATTCTCAGACAATCATGGACATAACTGTTGGAGCACTTTGCCATAATATTTGTTAATCTCAGTTGGTAGGCTTACATGAAATCTTTTCTCCCCCTTCCAATGTTGCATCTAAAATAGGGGCTCAGTGGTCAACATTGGAGGGGGTGTGAGGTGTTCCAACAAGTTTTGTTCAAAAGTGCAGCTACATCAATTAGTGAGAGGAATGTCACAACAGACAGACTTACTTTGTTCACAGTTCTGACCCCCAAACTGTTCAGGACACATGCATTCATATCCAGTTTGTGAAGATGCAGAAGTAATACACCGCCCTCCATTTTGACATGGGTTGGTGTCACATGGAGCTGAGGATTAATTAGTAATGCACAAAAGTAGAATTTCAACTCCAAGTACAAAATGAATTAACACTTCTTATCTATATGAAGAAATTTCAACTATTTGGGATACTTTTTACCCTTACTAAAGTGTTTCTCCTTATACCTCTATCACTTTACCTCTATTTACAATTTTGAGACAAATTTGAAAGGAATGCAACATTGACTGCTGAAATTCCATCTCTGTCGAAAATGAAATATAGAAACAAAGCAGAAAGAAAGACATAACCAAAATAGCCTAAAACCAGGTAGACATTGCTCTGTGGTCAATTCTGGTGGACCCAATCACCAGTTGAAAAACACTGCCTTCATATCTCTGATTGTGTTTATGTTGACACATTTATGTAGTAGATTCTTTTACCTGTTTTATAAAAGGTCTTAAGGAACAACAGTCACTGTTGACTGAACAGACAACCCTGGATAAAGAAGGTAATGAATACATCCTTTCTTTTCTTATTTTTTTAAACAGCCTTAATCATTTTCCTTTGCTTTTTTTATTAAAGCATGCCTTCATATGACATTAAAGCCATCACCTTAATGAAACTCTAGGCATTATGTTTTTGGCTCAGATATCATGTTTATGTTTTTTATGACATTTTCAAATCTTTCTGCCTACAGTGGAAATGCATCCTAAACTTGCAAAATAAATTGTGTGGAATAACTTCAAATTTAGAGTCACCATCCCATCAACGATATTGATAAGACAGGTGTGATGCTTGTTGGAGAATTTAAAGGTGGCCATGGCATCAAGGAACAAAATTCAATGCAAATTTCACCAGAATTGCTGCAAGGGAGTTTTGCTTACTTACTAGTCTATGCATGAATTTCTAGCAAACTTGAATTGCATCTGAGTCACACAGATTACACCTACATGCCACAAGTTTGTGCAAATATGGAATTTCAAACCTATGATCACAAACCCCATAATACATCCTCTGTTAAATAAACAATATAGCTTCTGCAGTGTAGCAATACAGACTTTTTCCACATCACAAATATTAATCTGCACTACATGACTTACATGTGGTGGTGACCTCAGTTGTCACTATGGCAACCACTCCTTCTGGTGTATCAACCTCTATATCCACCCTGTATGCCTGGTTTGGTTCAAGATTATCCTGTGTGAACATTATCACACCGTCTGTAAAATCATTCTGAGTGTAAACCTGTGTACCAACACGCACTCCATTCTCATCATAAACAGTAACAATGTAGAAATCGTCAGTTGTTGGTACGAATGTTACATCAATAGATGATGGATTACTGACCACGTTTATGTTAGTTTGTGTAGCTGCAATAAAGAAATCAATCCAGCACAACATTAAAATTCTGACCTGTTCAGTTATTGGAATTGTGTAGCAAGGCAACTTTATTCAAATAACAATCAAACCTTACATACAGGCATTAAAAAGGAACACCTAAACATCAAAATATTTTTTGTAAAACATTTAACTAAGCTCATTAGGCAGAGTTAAGGTCCTTGATATTGACAATATTTTACAATTGTCTATTACACAAGCTGTATATTTTTTTATTTTAACTGTCCAAAAGGAACTTTCTTCTTTTAAAGCAACTTTTTTTTCAAATTGCCTTGGGTGAACTCTTCCTTCTTTCATGATCAAATAAGCTCCTATTTGAACATTGAATGTACTTCTATAATTTGGCAATTTATTCTTGCCATAGATATTGTAAAGTACCAAATACAATGATAGTTATACAAACATTGCAAACATATGTTAAGTAGGGATTACATATGTAAATAGGAGGTAATGAGGGGCAATATAGATTAGCAACACACCCTTAGTTGTAACACTTTCAAGGGGCATCCCACAAGACCAAAAGCTCACAAGACCAAAGGTCCCCGAGGGATTAAAATCTTACTTTTGGTCTTGCAGACCAAAGTAAAAAAAGGTTCACAAGATCAAAAAAGGTGGAAGGGTTGCTGAGACCAAATCAGCGAAGAGGTTCACCAGACCACTAATAACCCAAAATGAGAAAAGATCCCCAACTGAAAATAAGAGTAGGCAAACAAGCCTGAAAATAAATACAGGTCAGGAAGTTTTCAAAGTCGGTCTAAGGAAGTCTTCTCAATTTCAATCTATTTTGTTTTTGGTCTTGCTAACCTTTGATCTTGTGAACCCCTTTTGATTTTCAATCTGGTCAACCTTTGGTCTTGTGAACCCTGTTACATTTTCAGTCTGGCACAACCATTGGTCTCATGGACCTTCGATCTCAACCACCCTTTGAATCTTAAATAATGCTATAGCAGCTTTGCCAAACAGAATGAGATACAAAAAGGGCCACAGTAGATAAAAATGAATAATGTAATAGGAATTTTCATATTAAGGACAATGAGACAGATCGTATCAATGGGATCTGAATGAAATACTGTTATTTCATTGTTAGCCACACCATTCTTCTTTTGTCAGACCTACATTAAGGGCTAAGTATGCAGTGTGTATAATGTTAAGGTTTGCATGAGATATTGAAAGTAGTTTAAACCATCAGGGAGTAAAGAAACAGATACAAAAGTAGAGAAAATTAAAAGTTCCACATCTCATCAAGTTCCAAAGTGGTAATGCTTTGAGGAAATTTATTTAGAATGGGGTCACACATGAAAGTCCCACAATGAAGAGGTCTGAAAGTGAAGTTCAGAAGCTTGTTATTCTATCAGAAGCATAGCCTCTTGAGGGGTCAACTCCTATAAATTAGAGCTTTTTTAGATACTTCATTTTGTACCTCGACTCTTCCCAGAGAGTCTAAAGGACTTTCAACAGAAGTACTCTATCACAGAGGAGAGGTACTGTGCTGGAAACAAAAGGTGGTAGCTGTAGTATGTATGTAAGAAAATTCTGGGTCAAAATAGAAACAGTGTAACTATGAGTACTTCCATGGTGAAAAATGTGATTTAAAAAAATTGGAAAAAATGTTGTAGCCCATATATACCACTAAGTTCCAAATTAATGTGAGGTACTTAACTGAAGAGGCAAATGTGGTGGTTGTGGTATTTAGGCATGAAAATTTGAGGACAGGATAGAAACAGCTATTGATAATTGAAGGTTCAAAAAGCTGAAGATTCTTACAAACTGAGCATGTGGGTCCTGTAAATTGTCCAACGCAGCTGCAGAAAAAGCCAGTCAAAGTATCAAAGCACAGACCTTGATTTTGGCAGGGAATATTCTGACAGCTGTTAACACCTGTTGAGGAAATATACAAGTTATTTTAAAAGAACCACTGACAAGTATGAGTCATACTGCTGATTACTGACACAATAATTGTGAAACAATTTATACACTGATACCACAGTATATTTTTACCAGACGTACACACTATTTGAAGTTTGTTGTAAACCAAATTTAAGTTTCAACAAGGGTAGCTGAATTTTCATGTTAGAAATTATATGAGACCTGTTTTCCTTTCTTTTGGATATAAAATTCTATGAGGGGAATTCAATCTCCCCATGCATTCAAACCCCCTCACTGAAAAAAAGACAAAATCTGAATCTAATGTCAACATCATTGTTATCTGTATGCATTCTGCATGGGTAAATGAAGAAGTCAGTGGTCTTTACTTGAAGTCGTCAGAAGATTACTGCATTTCCTGTATATCTCATCTGAAAGCCATCTCCTAGCTGGCAGTTGCTCAAGGAGGATTAACTGTTGGCTAGCCTGGATCAGCAATGAATAATTGTGTGAGCATCCGACTAGTATCTAATACAACCATTGTGATAGTAGTTCAGCTGAGTGAAAGCTTAGGCTAGATGCAAACATACAAGAAGAAGCAAAGTGTGAAACAGGAAGTGAGGTTCACAAGTTTATTGCAGCACTTTTTGGGCAAAAACTGTAGAACCAGTTCACAGTTTCTTAAAGGCAGGAATCTCATAATGCTCTACATTTGCCAGATGAAGCTGGTATAAAATGGGTATTGTGAAAAATACTGATATACTTCGTACAGCTCATAAAACATTATGTGTAGATACATCAATCCCATAGCTGCTCTTATAAGTCCAAAACACCATTGCTAGTCTGGTCACATGATACTGGAGCTGCCTCTAGTTAATACAGATTCCTCAAATGGAAAAGCCCTTTGAAGTTTACAAACCCTGATTAATTTTAAATAATCCCCTGTAATCATGTGTTTTCTGCCATCAGGGAACAAGAAGAATTTTTGGCCAGCTTCCAGCCGCATTTGGTAATTGATACAAATCCAGGGTCCCCGTCTTCATGCCTGATTCAATGGGTATGTGGTCATGCAACAGCATTCTAAAGTAACTGTCTTTGTAATGAATAGCAGGTCAACAGCAAAACTGTCCCATTGCTATAAATGAGGCAGCAGCACCAAGTTGACACAAATATAACATTTCATAGTTGTGCAGACCCTTGGTTTACAAATCACTACAAAGAATATGACAACAGACAGTGAAACTTACTTTGTTCACAGTTCTGACCCTCAAACTGTGCAGGACAGATGCACTGATATCCAATTTGTGAAGATGCAGAAGTAACACACTGCCCTCCATTCTGACAAGGGTTGGGGTCACATGTAGCTGCTGAAGAATTAATAATTTATGAAGTTTTGAATTTCTCCTCTTAAAAGACTTTTTCACCTTATTATCAATATCAAAAACTCATTTTTTCTGAAATTACCAGAAGACTAACTTTAACCATGTGAGACAAATTTCAACTACATATACCTAAAATTCCATCGCTTTCAAAGAGATACATTACAAAATGACAGAAAGAAAAACTTGTCCAACATATTTTTTCCTCTGCAACATATCCACCAGAAAGTTATCTCTGGCATACAGAATCCTGTGTACCTTACCTGAGAGCCAGTTGCAAAACACTGCCTTCTTAACTCTTTCTCATTTCTTGCTTGAATCCACAATAAAGTCTATCACCTTACAAAATTCAAAGCATGTTTTGGTGTCATTTTATGAAAGCATAGTTATTTTCAAAGCTTAACTATTCACAACGGAAATGTATCCTGAACTTTCAGAATAAATTTCTGGTTGTTATTTTAAATATCATCTAACTATACCATAAATGGTAAAGATAACTATAATCATTACAAAATCCACTCCCTTGAAACTTGGACATTTTTACTCTGTCCTTTCAAGTCCTGGCTAGTTACACAACTGACAAAAAGTCATATTATTGCAGATTACATTGTCCAGTGAGCACCTATAGTTGTTTGTGGTTTATTATTGTTAAAGAGTCTGCCAAGTAGTGACATATCTGAAAGTCATGAAATCTACTTTCACGAGGCAGAATTCTCTAATGTGCTGATGGGATTGTTGCATTTCATGGTGAATTGGTCATGTTCTGAATAATTATCCATTGAGTTTCTTTCTTGCACAACAACACAACTTGATATGAAGCAGACAATAAAACATTTTGATTAAATATACCTCACCTTCACTATAGAAAACTTGAGTGGGGTTTGGAAATCAAAATTCCCAGAAGGCTAAATTCAGAATGTAAAATTTAGGGACAAAATAACTAAATCAAAACCATAGTTAAGTATGCTCCCCAAATGATCAGATATCACCTTTGAGCAACCTAATTAGCAAAAAGATGAAAAGCTTTGAGGGTCTGAGGGTTGATAATGACGGTTAAGTAATGCTTAGTATACCTACAAGTTCCATAATGAACAAGCCATAGGATTTCAAAAATCATGGGAACCCATTTGTAGGTTCCATCATTTTTCACCATGGGAACCCATGGAAATCCACTTTTGGGTTCTGTTAAAAAATGCATGGGTGGTAACTGATTGGCGGTAACTAGTTTTGGGGTTCCCTGATTTCATCACCACAGGACCACCACGCGATGGGGAGCAATCGTTCTCGTGAAATCTGACAGCCTGAATGAACCTGCCCTAACCCCCTCCATAAAGGCATCCTATAAATTTAGAGGATCTGAGCATTCTGAGACTAATGACATAGGCCCATAGGTCTTTCAACAGTCACTTGATCTGCATTAGTTTTAAAAACAAGTTGGTCTTTGTAAAGCAACATAACAGCTTTGTGATACATCTAAGCTAACTTTGTGCCACTGCTTAGCCTGCTGTACTAAACACTAATTTTATATACAGTCATTCGGAGCATAGCAAAGGGCTTTACATTTTGCATGGGAATTGATATAGAAATACACAAATGATGCATTTTATGCAAAATGTGTATAAATGTACTAGACATTTGATGATCCTAAAACTATTGTTGAGTAAACTGGATAGTGCAATGTTTTGTTCTTTTTCATCCAAGATCCAAGACAGTTCCATTTTGCTAGCCAACTCAGTCATATATAGCCCTAATTTCCACAACTCTGTTGATCTCCTCCTGCAGGGTACAGTCACAAACTAGTTTATAACTGGGGGAAATGTTCTGGTCATCATACATTACAAGATTTTAAGGTATAATTAGAACACTCTCTGTGCATGGTCTTTAATGTTTGAGCTCCTCTGCATCTTTTAAATTTAATGTCAATCAAATAGCAGTAGCCAATTCAAGTTGAGCCCGCCACAGCATTTTTTCCAGTTGTGGCTCACTGGCTTGTTTTCCCTACTCCATTGCTTATACGGAGCATCATACACAATGGCAGTAGGTTCCTTTTTTAGAGTCTTTGGTATGACTCCACCTGGGAAGTGAACACAGGCCTTCCGCATAAGAGGGATATGCTCTACGGTTATACCAAACACATGGTCTAACCAATTGACAAGTTTTCTAACCCCTTGGAAAAAAGTATAAGTTTGGCAGTAAGAGTGTTTGTCCTGAATTTCATCTGAACAATGCTAATGATATTCTTACACCACAACCATGTGTAAATAGATTTCAAAACTATAATACCAAATAATTTGTCCTCTCTTGATCGACCCATATCGCTGTTGTATTAGTCCAATGCAGATGTTTTCCACATCTCGAATGGGAAATTTCAATATTGTGCATGACTTACATGTGGTGGTGACCTCAGTTGTCACTATGGCAACCACTCCTTCTGGTGTATCAACCTCTATATCCACCCTGTATGCCTGGTTTGGTTCAAGACTATCCTGTGTGAACATTACCAAACCATTTGTAACATCATTTTGAGTAAAGACCTGTGTACCAACCCGCATTCCATTCTCATCATAAACAGTAACAATGTAGAAATCGTGGGTGGTTGGTACAAATGATACATCAATAGATGATGGATTAGTGACCACGTCTACGTTGATTTGTGTAGCTGTAAGTGAACAAATGTGGAATGTAAATGTATACTTAACTGAAATTACAGCAGCTGAATTTGGAAAAGTGAGGCCAAGATAACAAACATCAACTTTACAGTACACAC
Source organism: Holothuria scabra (assembly GCA_037179385.1). Taxonomy (NCBI): domain Eukaryota; kingdom Metazoa; phylum Echinodermata; class Holothuroidea; order Aspidochirotida; family Holothuriidae; genus Holothuria; species Holothuria scabra. Next base: position 16,922,418 of record CM074184.1, on the reverse strand, counting down.
TAGGATATTGAAAGAATGAGTACCCTTGGGGATTTTACCTTTCAGTAGGAAATAAATAAGACACAGTTGATACTAGGCAATCAAATGTTGCAGAAAAAAAATAAAAAATGTAGTATTGGAGTAGACAGTAGGCAAACTGACTGTACAACACAGAGAAGATTTAGGAGGCTGCAACAACTAGAATCAAAACATTTTAAAGATATATATAGTCAGATAGACATAAGATCACAAACTTGTACAATAGCCCTTAGGACTTTAAATATTTTACAACCAATTTGTCCAGTGTTCAACCTATCCAAAGTTTTCCTTAAAGCTTTACTTGTTAGAAAGGACTTAGCCCTAGGTGAGAGCTGCTTTCATATTTCCTGTAAACCTGTTTCTTTTGGTTTGGCAGTAAGAACTTGTCACAGACAATGTACATCAAATTGTAATACTAATTATGTAAAAGAAAAAATAACAAAACGTCATTCGTCACTTAAACTCAAAATAATGCTCTTTGCCTTACATAGTGTGACAGCCAAAATGCTGCTCTAACCCCTATAGCTACTTAAAAGAATAGTCCAAAATCAAATGAATGTTTTATATTATAAAGACAACATATTCTAAGCATTCTGGTCAAAGTTTCATTCATTTCCCAAGTTCAGTTCTCAAGATATCAGCATTTGAAAATGACACATTTTCTACAAAAAATGAACTTTAAAACAAGAAGACAAACTGTCATGGGTTCACACTGATGGTCAATGCTTTGTTTTCCTTTAAAATTTACTACCAACTTTATGCAGCTAAACTCTAATATACTGATACCATAAGTGCATCCTTGGCAACAGAATTCTGAAAATGTTATGTGTTTCACTTTTGGTAAAAAAAATACTGTCAACTTCAATTCCTAATGTCTCTTTTGTCCAGAACGGAACAGGGAAAATTAATGAAAATTTCACCAAAATGCTTGGAATATGTTCCCCTTTAACACATCAAACAAAAATTTGATTCCAGACTATTCTTCTAATAAGGTAAAAAGGTTTTTAATCTATTAGTCAAAACAAGAGATCATTGGGTTAAGAATGCAATAGCCAGTCTAGCTGGAAGCACCTCTATGAAGCCACTACATTTTTTTTTACAACAATTGGAAAAATTCAAAAAGGGCCTAAAGTATGTACAGTATCCTATTGAAGTCCAAAGTGATTGACACTGCTTTATTTACATGCAAGGTACTGACTTCAAAAACAAGGTTATGGTTGTGGTATGTTCATGGAAATTTGAGGTCAGGATAGAAATAGCAATTGATAATTCAGGGTCAAAACAGGCTTTGACAAAACTGCTTATCATCGACAACTAACATTTTCAAGATGTCAAGCTCCATTTACATAAACCTTGCCATTTTTGGTGAATGGTTCATCATTTTCTCCAAGAAGTTAATGCCAATAAACTAAAGTTGTATGCAGAATTCCTATAATACTTTCTGCAAATCTAAGGCAAATTCCACTTTTGCATGTGTGTGTATTTTTATGTGTGAAGCAATAGTTTTTGCAAATGTAAACAAAAGTATCAATGGTCCTGTATCTCAATTATAATCAATTTCTTTAACAGAGAGTTACTGCTTTGTACTAATGTTTTTGAAATGATTATAAACAAGGAGCTGCAGAAGTGCACATTTAATATGCTGTACTGTACAGTAGATGGCAAATAGGAGTTGTCCACTTGAGACACCGTCAAGATTGTGGGCACAATTGTGCCAGCAATTCTGTTGACCAAAATTAAGTGCTAAGTATAACCCAGTTGAGTTGAAGGCAAAGAATTCACTGTCTGGCCTCTTTTTGATCTCAAGGAACCTTTGCCCAACATCGAAAGTATTACTTTAATGATCCACTTTCAAATTTCTACACACCCAACAACTAAACACTTTGGCCACATTTCATGAAATATGCACATAACCACTAGCAGTTGAGGGCACTACATGATTTCACTGTTTGACCTTGGCATGCATGACAATAAGACCTTTGTACTACTTCAAAAAGTGCAACTCAGATGACCCATCGTCTATCTACTGAACACTTTTGCAAAAATTTTAAACTTAACAGTATCAGGCTTACCAGTAGCTGAAAGTCAAATCTTTCCCTGCTGAAATCAGCTGGGACAGAAACCAAAGTGGACAACCCAATAATAATAGTCTAATTCAAATGAGAACATGTTAGTACTAAGGAGGTTTCTCCAAAATCTTGGGAATTTTGTTCAGTGCAGCACTCAACTTGACTCAAAGAGGCCAAGGGCCTGGAAAGGGGTTGCCTAGGCTGGCAAAATAACATGTTTTCACAGTACCAGATTATTCCACCTGTTTCTACTCTTTTATTTGGTCAAAACTTGAGAAAATACACTTTTTAGATCTTTGGCCACACAAATTCCCAAAACATTAGAAAAATATGATAAAAATCTGATAAGTTGACAAGCTGATAACCTCTAGGAGATGCTTTGGCATAATTAAACTGTTTGACCTTTGACCTACTTCAAGAGTACAACTTTGATGACTTATTATCATCTCAACATTCTGTACCTACCAAATATTTGAAAGATTCATTACTAATCAGGGTAATTGTTCATAAGCATCCTAAATAAGGTTCAGTGTTCATATGGTTTGTTACTCATAAAATAATATATGATAAAAAAGATGTATCAACAGAAGGTCCACTGTTGATACAGTGGACCTTCTTTGTAATAAAAAAAGTTCCATATCCATGTTAAGAAGGGTTTATACTCAAAAATATTTCATTATGAACATCAAAACTTTTTTGTTATCATGAATATCAACCCCCTTTTTCTTAGTATTAGTATGGAACCTTTCTTTCCATTGTGAATATAGAGCCTTTTTTCCTTTCATGAAAAATGGGTCCCTTTTTCCGTCACGTACTATGAACCTTATTTTGAATCATGAGTATCGAACCTTTTTTGCTATTATGAATAAAGAACCTCAGGAAAAGCTAACATATTTTCTTAATTTTAAATAGCAAACCTTATCAATATTACACCTTACAAGTAAAAAACATTATGAAAAATGACCCTCACGTCTAAAAACCTTATGAATAATGAGTTGTACCCAATATTTCTAACAAAGAAGAAAAGATTTGGACATAACCACAACAAGTTGAAGGCTTTTGCATGAATTCACAGTTTGACCTCTCACAACCCTATGTGACCTTTGACCTACTTGCTGTTACCATAATTTTGACACTCTTGATGTGTTGCATAACCTCACCAACTTTGACAAGGAACAGTCAAAGTACCGGCAGACACATGGACAGACAAACTAGACAGTCATACAGAAAGAGAGCCAGACAGTCAGATAGTCAGACAGCCAGAAAAAAGGACAGACAGACAGACAGACAGACAGACATACAGGCTGAAGAAATTATAAAATGAATGAATTTTTGTGTGATCATTATTTGTGTATGGTAGTTTCCATGATAACATAACAGAAACACTAAATTACATGGTGAGTATATATTTCATTCTGGCAAATAACTTCTTCACTCTTCCCATCTGCCAAGCAGCAAGTTGGTTTTGACAATTTTCGAGCCCCGCTTTACCAAAAGACTCTCAATAAAGCTATAGATAAAACCAGGAACCAAACTGTGTCAAAGTCCTTGGACAAGCAAGCAGGAAGGAGGACCTCTCCTTCAGCCACTGTGCTATAAAGCTTAACAGGGACTTAATGTAAGTAAGTGGGGATTACAAAGTGTAAATAGGAGGTAAGGAGGGGCGACATAGATTCAAAGGGTTGGAAATTGTTCTTCAGCTACTTACGAGCTGAGCATGTGGGTCCTGTAAACTGCCCAACACAGACACAGAGAGGGCCATTCAAGGTTTCAAAGCATGCACCTCCATTTTGGCAGGGACTATTCTGACAGCTGTCAACACCTGTTAAGGGAATAGATGTTATTGAGTCAACCAACAAAGATTATTTACAATGAGACTAGTTTAACAATTTCAAATGTACGTACTACTTAGTTAAACCCATTTAATACAGAAAAACTATGAAAAGCCTTTGGACAAAATTAAAGTGCTATTGAAGACAGCCTTTGAAAGCCTTTGGACAAAATTAAAGTGCTATTGAAGACAGCCTTTGAAAGCCTTTGGACAAAATTAAAGTGCTATTGAAGACAGCCTTTGAAAGCCTTTGGACAAAATTAAAGTGCTATTGAAGACAGCCTTTGAAAGCCTTTGGACAAAATTAAAGTGCTATTGAAGACAGCCTTTGAAAGCCTTTGGACAAAATTAAAGTGCTATTGAAGACAGCCTTTGAAAGCCTTTGGACAAAATTAAAGTGCTATTGAAGACAGCCTTTGAAAACAATTAGAGAACAACAAGTTATGGAATTTTAAATCAGATAATCAAATAATTGTGAACCACTTTAAAAGAAACCAGATTATTTTTAACTTTCTACTTTCAATCACAATATTGTAATGTTGTAATATCTTGTGTATGGTAGTTTCCAGCCACAAGTGTACCATGGTAAGGCTACAGATTTAAAACGGTACACCACAGCACATTATTGGTTGGGATAAAAGCAATGCTCATGGATATTTTGGTTTCTTTCTCCCCTTTTTGGACCAAATGGTTAAATTATACTGCTTTTAACAATACATGTTTATAAATTTAAAATCACATCACATGATATCAGATAGTCACCAAGTTGAGTGATTCCTTGCCGCTGAAACGTAAGTCTATATATTTTTTTTATCAAATTGACAATGTTTCATAAATTGCCAAAACCAATATGGGCAATGCACATGTTGCAGTGTACTGTATAAATGAGATCCCTCACAACTACCCTTTTTTACATATCATGTTTTGCAATCTGACCTCTGATGTTCCCACATGATCTTCTCCTTCCACCAAAACTAAATGGTACATTTACAAAATAAGAACCATTCACACTTTAAGTATGAAATCCCTCATTTTTATCCTTGTTTACAATTTTTTTACCTTTTTACCCAAGTGGCCCCAAATAACGTTTGACCTCCACCATAAGGATTCATCTACAAATTATGGGCAATACACATTCTAAGTATGAGATCCTTAATTGTTACCCTGCTAGCCATGGCCTATTATATCTACAAGCAACTTCTAAGGTATTTACCTTTTGACATCTGGTGACTCTAAATGACCTTTGACCTTTACCAAAAACAATAGGGATCATCTACAAAATATATTTAACACACACACTAAATATGAGATTAGTCAAACTTACCCTTCTTGAGATATCATGTTTACAAGGTTTTCACCTTTCCAACCTTGGAGACTTTTGACATCCACCAAACTCAATATGGATTATCAACTCAATATGAGAAATCTCCATGCCAAGTGTGAGATCCCTCAGAGTAACCCTTCTTGAAATATCATTTTAACAAGAAAAGCATCACTCACACACACACACACTTGCACACATGGCATCACCACAGCAGAGATTGCCTACACTGATGCAAGCTAAAAATCGCAATCAGGATATTGTGGGGAACAAATACATTCAATTGTGATTATTTGGGATTATAAGAAATATCAAATAATATTCTTCTCTACAGCAATGCCAAATTCAAAATGGCAGTTAAAATTGTCATACTGTTTTCACAATTGGTTCCAAAGAAGTTTGGCTGACAAATGCATGTGTAAGAGCTAACACCATCTTGGCAAGTTCCACCATTTCTGCAGGGGGTTATTGCACAGTCATCAATGTCTGTTGAATGAATCATAGAAATAGATGAACACAAAAGAATGTTTAAACAATGTAAAAAGTTGATGAAAGGAGTCAAAAGTCTAGTTGTGTTATCATCTTTGAATGACTGATGAATGAAGGACACAAAGCCCCATTCACCAATGCTATAACAAATTTTGTTTAAGATACAGTTTTTTCCATATCAAACATTTCTCTTTGTATGACTTAAATTGAATGAATATGCTCCTTAAGGACCTGTGTAGAATAAAACAAAGATTTGTAACATAATGAGGAATAAACATACAAATCAAGTTGATCACTCACTTATTTCACAGAACTCGCCACGGAAACCAACATTACAGACACACAGGAAGGTGGCACCCAGGTTCTGACACTGACCGTTGGCACTGCAGGGTTGATTAGCACAGGCATCGATTGCTGTAGAGGAAAAGACAAAATCACAGTATTACATTTTCTCACAAGATTATGCTTTGTACCGGTCTAGACTAAAATAAAATTGTTATACAAGCAAGAATTATAGCTGTTGAGTACTTTCACTTTCACATCTTAATACCCTCCTTACCTCTCAACTGATTTCCTTCTGGTTAAAACTGGCAGCTTGCACATCCTTTCTTTTTTTGAGTTGAGGGACAGTGGATTATTTTTCCAATCCATTGCTTATGCAAAGTATCACGAACAACAGCAGTCTGTTTTATTTATTTGCTGGCCTTGTTACACAGGTAAAATCTGCCAAACAAATGTAACATGGCCTGTATCTCATCTGCTTTGTCTTGGTATGCCGATATACATATGTCTGCTAACTAAACAAAAGACATAATCCTGAGTATGCATTTCCCTTCTCTTTTCACAAGGAACACCAAACAAGTCTAACCTCAGCTGTTCAAACTTCTAAAATATCTTCACATAAAACATTCACTGTTGGTACCAGAGTAAAATTAAAGGCACTCCTTTCTATACACATACTTGAGTGAGTGGGTGAGTACTTAAATTAGGAACAGTCCTTTGAAACCTGCAGTAGCTATGACTGAATTCAGGAAGGGAAAAATTTACCTTATATGTTTTCAAAGAACAGATTTAATTTACCTTGTGCACAGGTGATTCCAGTAAACCCTGGTCCACAAGTACACTCAAATCGACCAGGTAGATCAGAACAGGTTGCCCCATTTCTGCAAGGATTACTAGCACACTCATTTAAATCTAAATAAAAACAGAGGAAAGTAAATGCATAAAAGCCAATGAGCATGTGTGTCCAGACCGATCTTTATTTAGTCTGACAATGGTGGTTAAACAAAGTGCAAATTCTTTCCTAAAACCAGCAACTAACTGACTTAATTTTTTGTTAGAAAGAATGTTCCAAAATGATGCAAGTATAACACTAAGTTGTGGATATGTATCAAGCAAAAGACCACTTAGACGAGGCAATCAGAGTTTGACGACAAATATTAACCTTTTGTTCCACATTTCTTTCTTCCTTTTAACTGACTATTTATCAGAATCAACAACCATTTAAAATGTCTTTCAAATGAGAAGAAACAATAATGCTGTATTAAATGGAAATTTCATAATTTTTTTCAGATAATGAAATTCCACACAGATGCAAGACTACACAGCCTCATCCATATGGTGGCTAAATCAAAACATCAGACCATGATGACAGGATCACTTTTTGTTAATTTTAACCGCTCAATGCATAAGTGGTGCAAAGTCTGCAAAATTAAAATCATGGAAAGGTTACAAAAACAAACTCTGATTGCTGCTTTACCAAACGTTTGCAAGCAATGTATGGTGGGTATGGGTCAACGGTGAAGTTGCACTCCTTTATATCTTTGCCAAAATGGTTGACTCTTCATACAACATCTCAGATGTGCACATTATTAGGTATTACTACCACTGCAGTCAACTTATGTGCAGGAATAGCACAATTCACCAAACAGACTAGTAATAGTTTAAACATTAAACAACATGCTAGACAATTATAATGATTAATTTGACCATGTCATTTAGGCAGAAATGCAGTATTTCCCCACAGTTCTATTACATTAACTTTAATACAACAAATAAAAAGCTCTCACAATATAATTAGATTTACATGCAAAGAAAACACTAAAGGAGCCTGTTCTTACTTCGCCTGCAAAAGTAGACTTACTTAAGCAGAGAAAAAATAAATCCTGAAAGCTCAAATGGCCTATATGTTCTGTTGCAAGGTAATGCAGTCACTGAAAATTTCATGGGGGAATGCTCACACACACACAAAAATTTACTTGGTTGAATTTGATGTAAACCAAAGAACCTACCAAGTAAATTTTCAAAAAGGTTATTATAAAGCTATGCCTGGAATGAATAATATTTTGCCAACTTACCAAATGAACAAAAATCACCAACAAAACCCTCTGGACAGTTGCAAGTAGGGGTATTACCAACCATTTGGCATACTCCCCCATTTCCACATATATCAATATCACACATGTTAACAACTGCAAAGGGAAAAAAAACAATTCAAAAAATTCAAAACAAGAAAAGAAATAAAATCACAGAAATCTTGGCACCAGCATAGCTGTGACAAGAAGAAATTTTACAGGTAGGACTATTGATCATTTTTAGTTCAATTCAGTTAGGGAAGGAAATATTAAAACACAAAAAAATCAAACTCTTGCCAGAGTGAGTGTACCTTACACTAAGCCTTGGCTTTGCATGGACTCTGCTATGCCAAAAAATTTGAAACCACAAAATTAGACACCTTAATTGTTGATAAAATTTGTTATTGCAATGTGAATCAGTCATTCCCATACATAAAACTGAACCATTTAATTACCAATATTTTTCAAAATTGCACTCATGCCTTGATAATTAGTATGTATTCTAATTTTAATATTTTTCATAATATCCCACATCTACTCTGTCAAATGTTGAAGTAACCATGACGAATTGGTCACGGTAAAAATATACACTTGATTTCCTTACTTGCCCAATTACACGATTTGATGATTGGCAGACAGTAATACTCCATGCAAAGACATTTAATCCAAGTCAAGAAACCCTAGCTACAGTATGCAGAGCACGCAGAGTGGGTTTTGTTTACAATCCTGCCCCTGTAACTTGTTGCAACCTAAAGTTCCGTGAAGTGATAATAATAGACCTCCAGCAGTGGGTTTGGAAACTTGATATACCTTTCTTGAACAATAGATTACTTACTGAGGTTAGATTTCAAACTTTTTACCCCAATTGAAACAGCATGACATGTTGGAAAATAATTTTGTATTGCCCCAAATGAACTTTGACCTCCACCAACAACAATAAGGACCATCATCCCACCATAGCACATCCACACATCAAATACGAACTACATCTTAGTTTCCTAAATGAAGATACTGTGTTAACAAGGCTCTCTCTGTGTTCTACAGTGCATAGCCAGTGTTAGTCACTGGGAGATATATTTCTGTCAGGAGGGGAAAAGTTTTAAACAGCCATTGCTAATGTGCTACATTGGCGTCAGATCATGATACACAAGTCAGACAAAGATACAGCAAGTGTGAATGTAGAGCAATCTTTGTAAAGATATGAGTGCACAAGACCTGTTATTTTGTTTTGAAATGTATTATAAGCAATGTTAGTGCATGCTAATTGATTATGCAATGTAAATGAAATGCATATACTTCAAAAAAAAATATGAAAACAAGAAAACAATAAAGATGGATCACAAAAAAAAAACATTTTTTCAAGAAGGAGAGGAGTGATATGATGCAAATTAAGAAATGTAGACAGCTGTACAAGTGCAAAATGTAAATCAAGATCGACAAGAGTAGCCTCTAGCTTACCAGTTTCACACATTTCTCCAATGATACCTTCTAAACATGTGCACCTAAATCCTGCAATTTGGTCGATGCAAGTTCCCCCATTTTGACAGGGATTAACTGGAAGGCAGTCATTTTCATCTAGGGAAAAAAAACAATTCTAGCATTACCTGACATCAGAATAATTGTACGAGAACAGGTAGGACTATGAAGAGAAGCACAAGACAGTAGCTTTGTTCTTCCTAGTCAGTGCATTGGTGGGCTTTCATTCATTCATTCATTTTGATTCACTAATTGGAGGCAATGTTGCTCACTCTTTGCCGTATAAATGTACGTCTACCTGAAGCATTGTTTTTTCATTTCTGTTAATATTGTCAGTTCTATTCCAATGAATGTCAAGGTCAACTATAGAACTTAAAACTACATGCCCTGGTAATAGAGAATGAATCCCTCCCCTTAAAGTCACCCTTGAAGTCAGAATGGTTACAACTTATACAAAATCTAAACTAATATCAGTAAGGACTCTATCAAAGATCACCCAGAGTCCTTGGAATTCCAACATAAGTTTATTAGGCCAATTTCATGAGTGCAGATCTCTGTGGTTGTGAGTATCATTTAGAGGATACAGAACTATTTTCTTCCAAACTGAGACAACATGCATAGGATGCAACATTTAAACAAATAGTCAATTTTCAAACTATTCAAGTTCAAATGAGATTGGAAACCCCTTCTCAAGAGCATGCAGGTGCATCAGCAATACACCAAACAATGATGACAAGTACATAATTACTAGAGGGAGGTTTAATTGGAAGGAAAAGAAAATTTAAAAATCAAATCAGTATATTAAAATCTCAAAGAACTTTATTTGCTCTACAATACCAGACTGAACAAAAATAAAAAAAATAACAAAAACCTAAAAAACTAGTTCCAATCAGAGACAATTTTGCTTCTCTAAGATAAAAATATCCATCATTGATCTACTTCTAAACTCACACTGTTGAGCAGAGGAGCTGCTATCTATAATGTCTTTTTACTATTTTGGAAGTTCTCAAGAACAATCAAGTGTTTCCTTCGCATCTGCTTTGCTTCTAAAAAGTATGTTACAGCACTTGCAAGTTTTGTAGAGCCATCCAAGTGGCTTCAAAGTAATATATAAGGATAAAACCAGGAATGACAACTGTCACTGAAACAGAGGCAGGATTTTACACAACTCTTTGATAATTGATACTCATTAATGCTAACAGCATCACCTGTGACTGTTTCTACACTGATTATTGAAGTAATTTCAAAACGCAACGTAATGAATTTTCATTTCCCCCCCCCCCCCCCAAAAAAAAAAATTACAAAGAGGCAAAAGGAGTTAAGGTTACAAATAAAAAATTGAGGTAGCTGAGAGATTTACAATGGAAGAGAAATTAGGATGAGAAAGAGTCACTTGAAAACTGGAAACTTGTTTCTATCTTAGAGAACAAGTACATATAGTGAAGCATATTATGCAATTCTGATAGAAAAGTACCTACCACTTTCACAATTTGTCCCAAAGAAACCTATAGTGCATTCACAAGTGTATGAGGCCACCCCATCAAGGCACTGTCCATTATTCAAGCATGGGTTGCTTGCACACTCATTGATGTCTGCGTGAGGCAAAATAAGATCAATGTGAATTAAGAATACTACAACCACAGGGAATGAATAGCACATTTTCATTTCTGAAAGGAGTATAGAATTTCTTAAACTGTCTTTTTCCGTTTTTTTTTTTTTTACAAAATTCACAAGCAATACAGCCATGGACACAGCATTTTATCACCAGTTCTCATGTTGAGATGACACTCAAGTTACTGCCACATTGTTCCTAAGATGTAAAATAATTGGTTCCTGAAAATTGATATTTCACCCAAGTCGGTGTGGTTGATAAATGACTTGTCTCATGATGAAAACAGAACTGCTCTGCCAAACAAGATATAATAATTGGGATTTTAGATACTTAAGAAATAGTCTGTCATTTCTATCATATTACTGAATGTGTATACTTTGCTGAAAAAAGTTCCCAGAAAAATTCTAGTTTGAAGTTGGATACATAACAACTAAGTGCTGTTAGGTTATATTAACTTATAAAATGCGGTAACAAGTGGACTAAAAGACTGATAAAGCTCCAATATTATAAGCCATGAGAGCAGAAACCAGTCTAGCTTGATCATAAGAATCAAACTAATTTCACACCCCGCTTGTTAAAAGCACTCTTGCATCCACCAGCCAGAAGAGAACATTAACGTTTTACAACCCCCGGCCAAATCCTAAAGCCATACTGTTCTTTCACATGAGTCACACGTCTGACTCAGGTGTTTCCTAAAAAATGTGCAGTTCGACGGCTGTTATGTGACATCAGATGTGGGCACCACCTACTATTACTTTACTTGTCTTCAGTATGACCCAGACAAAACTCAAACTCCCCACCTCCAGACTGCAAGTCTGATGCTCTAAGTACTTGACCATGCAGTCAGAAATATGTTGGGATTTTTTTAACTTAAGAGTATCTTTATATGTAGTAGCATAATATAAGATAGTTTTTAAGAAAATAAGAAAAGTACAACATATTGAGAAATAAAATTACATAAAGTGAAACTGCATGAAAGCTTTATACTCACTATTAAAATGACAGAATATCTAAAAAAGGGCTTAATAGAGAATATAGCTGATGAAGTAAATTTCCCAAAACTAACTGATTTCAGAATTGAATGCAATAAACAATACCAATTAAGCATGATGCAAGTATTACATCAAATGGAATGTGACAGTAGAATGAGTCCAAAGAACACTGGAAAAATATAAAAAAATACTTACTTTGTTCACAGTTGGTACCTTCATATCCTGCTGCACAGTTACATGCAACATTCCCCAAAATACTTGTACATGTCCCCCCATTTTGACAGATGAAAGTCAAGCACTGATCAGTATCTGAAATAACAAGCCGTTTTAAAGAACATAAGGGATAAGAAAGCACATATAGCAGAAGAATTTGTACCTACACTTCAGTTGAAAGGCCATTTACACAGATTTTCTGACACATATTTTGTGTACGACAATTTAAAACTGAAGTGAATAGATATCTTCTTATCTTTTTTATTTCAGGCAATTCATCTCCTTTAAATTAACCATTCCCCTCAGTTTTACCTAGCCTCACATGATCTCCCAATTTTCATGCTGCTAGAATTGAATAGAACGTTTCAGTCAATGTTACCCCAGAAAAGGGTGTTTTCTCAGGGGAAGCTTGTCTTTGTAATTGCGGCAGTTAACCCTGTTTAAACCAACCTTGTTGCTCTATTGAGCAAATAGTCTTTGAAGGGGGCTAACGCCTTTAACTTTATGGATCTCAATATACCTGAACAGGAAATTCTCTGATAGAGTATGGTTTATTAGTTGCCAGCTTTATAAGATGGCTAAAACTTGCTATTCACTTCTAGCATCATATTCTCCTCAGAATTACAACATGTCAGACACAGCCCCTTAGAGATCCAGACAGAAGTTGTGCATCGATGCATAACTGGAGGTGGGAGCTCGAATATAAACATTTTGCTCAAAAACCAATCAGAGAACCACTGATAGGAATTTAAGAAGTGTGAGTTTCTCTAACAATAAACAGCGATCATGCATTGCCGTACAGCTTGTGCACTCAAGGGTGATAAGCATCTTTACTGTGTGCTGGAGGTGTACACTCTTGAATAACATTCTGCCAAAAACCCAATCAGAGGCCCATAGATCGGGATTTTAGAAGCGTGCATGTCTGTGAGGGCTATTTCTTGGTATGATAACAGTAACACATTTTTTCAAGAAACAAATGATCTGATATGCAAATACTTATGTATATTATACATTATCAATTGTATTAACAACCATGAATGGCTTTCTCTGGTGCTAAATGTAAATCAGAAAATAAAATTATTCCTTCTTTACCATAAATTTTTCACAACACAAATGTTGAATGTTACCATCACTCACTTTGTTCACAGTTAGTTCCTCCAAAGCCATTTTCACAAATGCAAGTATACATGTTGATTCCGTCAACACATATTCCTCCATTGGCACATGGATTGTTACCACATTCGTCAATATCTACACAAAGACACAAAATGACACAATATAATTACCCATTTGTTTAATATGACTATTAGACCATTTCCCAAAGAGCAATTATGTAAGAATGGGGTAGAATTTTCGTGTGACATTATATCCTACAATGCCAAAACTTACTAAGAGTTATTATAAACACCAAGAAGGTGACAAAAGCATTCCCAATTCAGTTCAAATCATTTTATATCATTTATACAATGCATTTATATACATGCATAGTTTGAAAAATTTTCAATAGATCTAAAGTTTGACAGCACTTTATCTCAGTTTCTTCTTCCTCTAGGCACTGGTTATTTAGAATCCTGCATTCTGATTGGATAAACCCTCATCACTTATTTTCAAACACACTACCAGTTACAATGATATGCAGAAATCACTAGCAACCAGGGGCAGGTGCAGGCATTTTTGCAAGCCATGGATAATACGATGGCACACATGGTATGCAAACATGTCACTTGATTGTTGCACTCTTCATATAGACCACTTTTCCCAAATGCTTTCATACACATGCCGTCACAGAGCCCATTACTGAAATGCTGCACCTCCTGAAAACTCAAAATCCCGTCCAGTGGCTACCTTGAAGGGATTTTGGACGTTGTTTATTAGAGAATGAGTCATCATCTCACACCTTGCTTCCTCACTCCTCTCCATCTTGTACTAATCCTGAATGCTGAACAGTGGTGCATAATCTCAAACAATAGATTCAATAAACAGTTAGCAGCAAGTAGTTCCAGTATCTTGTTGGTAAGGAAGTTGTGGTCAATGGGGTCTAACTGGGAGCTTGTTTGCTCAATAGATAAAGCAGAAATAACAACTCTGGAGATAGGTGGAGAGAGCCACAGATAGTGCTGCACTTGGCTAATGGACTTTTTTTCGACATGAGAGTTACCAATAATATGTGCAAGTGATGTATCCCCGTATTCAATTCACAACTCAGTAAAGCAAAATATTTGGGTTGATGCACACTGTTTAACAAGGTGTTTCTTGATTGGCTGTTGCCATTGTATTGCAACGATTGTATTTGTTTGGATTAGGGATAAGGTTAGGGATAAGAGCTATTGTTAGCCAGTCAGGAAATTTCTTGTTAAACAGTGGGCATGGCCCCAAATATTCCTCTTTCAGAAATTTCTGCCCTTTTTCTGTGTACTATCTGAATTTCCATCCAAAAGAACTGTTGTTGTTGTTGTAAAAAAAAGTTTGTTTGTATGTATGTAAAGAACTGAGGCAAAGGTTGTATGCATGTAAAGAACTGAGGAAGATTTCCTACGCATATTTTGATACCTGCCACCAACACTGCACTCAAAGTCATGTTTCCCAATATTATACAGGATTTAAATAAAAGAACTGCACATCATAAAACAAGCAAAACCTCAAAACTGCAGCTCCTGTTAAACCTTGAACCTCATTAAATGGATCCATCATGCACAGTAAAAACACCTTGATCCAGGGTAAATGAAACTAAATCCCATTTCCTGGAGTGCTACATAGTAAGTAAAAATAATGTACACATTGTCTACTGGATATACCAAAAGAAGGTTTCCTTTTTAGGAAACCTGTTAATTTGTATTTTAGGAACAAACTTTGTTTGTAAACAGGATTTTTATTTTATTTAAATTCATTTGAGGACTGTCGGCCAAAGGTCTCATCATTTGTCCTGTTTTCCTTGCAAGACCCTTCTTTTCACCCTCATGTGATCAAAAAAAAACTTTCATAGGACACAAAATCATACATTCATACCTTCATGTGATGTGACATCAGTACCATTTAACAACATCCATCAGCAAAAGTAAACCAGTAAAGTTATAGTACAGAAAAAAAATCCTCTTCCATCAAACAAGGTTCTTCCCAGTCTTGAAATCATGATCACTGAACAACTATGCTTATTTTTCAGTCAACTACTGCTAGGAACAGGTATTCACACCATAGATGTAAGATTAAACCCATGTGGCAGTGGCATTTGAAGTAATGATGTTCAGCATTAAGGAACTTCAAGGTTCTATATCTTCAGTCAAAACAGGGTGGATTTTTTATACACTGTTTCCCTATCTGAGGAAGAGAAATCCATTGTTTCCCTATCTGAGCTAGCCTGCATTTTGTGAAACAGCCCTTACTAAAATAGCCTACAACTAAACAGTCGAAAACTCAACCTTTGGGCAGTAAATGGGGTTCCACTTGATGGTAGCACTCACAGTTGATAACCACCCAGGGACTTACTGGATTTTATCATATTTTTGTTGCTTTAAGGGGTGAGTAGCAATGGACTGTCAGTGGGATCATCAAGTAGAAAACCAACTTGCCATCCAAAAATCTGGTTTTAGACTGTAATTGGTAGTTGATTTGAGTAAGAGCTTTTTCACAAAACGTTCAAAAAAATTTTTATTTGATAGTTGGTAGTTAGTTAGCAACCTGACATGAATTTGCACAACTCTTCTCTCATTCATGATAGATAAGCATCATACATCAACTGTTCTTCTGAATCATTTTATTTTCAAGCTTTCAAATTACTTACTCATATCACATCTTTCTCCGGCAAAACCTGGTAAACACTGACATAGGAATCCAACAGGTTGGTTTATGCAGTTACCTCCATTCAAGCAAGGGTTTATTGGGACACACTGGTTCTCACCTGAAGAAAAAAAAAACAATGTTGTTGCCATGGTTTCTCTTACTTTTGTATTACTCACAAGTTTAACTTTTCAGTCTTCTCAATCCAAAGTACCAACTTTTATCAATACATCAAAAATAATGTTGCAATTATTATTATTATTATTACACTACTCTCTCACACTATTAAGAAGCAAGTTTCAACAAAACTGCCCAACATATGCTACCCAAGTAGGATCATATAAAATCTTTTGAAAGAAATAAAGACTTGTTCTCATGTTTTCATTACATTTTTGTGAGTAATATGCCCACAGAAGGTGTCCACCAATGGAACTCTGTCCACCAATTGGGAGACTGGTTTACATGACAATTTAAAACCTGGCACAGAAATTGTTCCTCAAGAAAAATTGCCACCATGCACATTTACAATAAATATTTTTATCTTATAATATTTATCAAAGTAAACTCATCATCCAAAGAATAAAAACACACTTCACTTCCATATTGCACATAAATGTGTAGGAACCACTGCATCCTCTCAGGGTTGAGGGTACTATATTAAGCAAATGTCTACTCTACTTATTACTCTGACTCCTGACCACATAACCTGGTCAGTCAGCTGAGTTTGTCATTGATGGAAGTACACAACTTGTGTAGTGTTTGACCTTTTTAACTTGAACAATTACAGGTACAATAATGGACAAGACATTGTGCACTATATTCAAATAACATTCACACATATGCTACTTTATTGTAGCCCATTATGCACACCTGCTGATGAATGCTGCAATTATTCATGAAACCAATGGTTTATGCTAGCCTAGCAAATTAATAATTATGCACTAGACTTTCTTTTTGATCTTCTATATTGTGCTATATGTGTGACCACGTACTTAATCATTTGTCAAATAATTTAAGAGTTACTTTTAATACCATATTAACTTGTGCTGCTATGCAAACATACTTGTGTTGCTACTTTCACATGTGTTCCTACACAGTTGCTACTTAACCCTTTACCATTGTGCTCCAATCAGGGCATATTTGCGCGCCTCGGGAGTGGGCGGAAAAGATCTCCGTCTGGGTCCAAACGGACCCAAACAATGGTAAAGGGTTAAAATAAGCCTGTGGAGTGTGTTTACTGCAAAGCTGAGGCAGCTGTCTCTGCGTGTGTGCACAGCCCCCTTGCGGAGATACTTTAGATTAACTCTTTACTGTTGTGCTCCAATCAGGGATATTTGCGCACTTTGGGAGTGGGCAGAAAAGCGGACGTAGCATGCCCGGCATCAACTTCCGTAGCCTATTGACCCCCGTGACCTTAAACTATTGTCTCTCTCATTGTTGTGGCCGAATTTTCGAGTAGCTACTTGCAGTTTCTAGCTCCGCGTGAAACAGTTAAGATGGGTGACATGCAGCCACACTCTCCGTTTGCATGGGTCCTAAAGGACCTGCATGGGTCCAAAAGAACCCAAACAACGGTAAAGGGTTAAATGTACTTGCACTCTTACTGTATCAGCTTGTGTTGCTACTTTATAATACTTGTTTTGCTACTTAAATGTACTTCTGCTGCTACTTAAACATACCTGTGCTGCTTCTTGAATTTATTTGCACTGTTACTGTATTAACTTGTCTTGCTACAGCTACTTGTGTTGCTTCTTAAATTTACTTGCACTGTTACTGTATTAACTTGTCTTGCTACAGCTACTTGTGCTGCTACTTAAATTTACTTGCACTGTTACTGTATTAACTTGTCTTGCTACAGCTACTTGTGCGCTTCTTAAATTTACTTGCACTGTTACTGTATTAACTTGTCTTGCTACAGCTACTTGTGCTGCTACTTAAATTTACTTGCACTGTTACTGTATTAACTTGTCTTGCTACAGCTACTTGTGCTGCTTCTTGAATTTACTTGCACTGTTACTGTATTAACTTGTCTTGCTACAGCTACTTGTGCTGCTTCTTAAATTTACTTGCACTGTTACTGTATTAACTTGTCTTGCTACAGCTACTTGTGCTTATAATTTCTACTCCTACTGTAACTTACTCCTGCTGCTTCTATAACTTTATACTCTTGCTGTTACAACTTACTTGTCTCACAATTTGTTCCTGTGAATCCGCCAACACATGCACATGCATAACTTCCATAAGAATTAAGACATGTGCCCCCATTCTGACAGAGTTGTGTGTTCACAATGCATTCATTTATGTCTACAAGAGCAAAGGAGAACAATATCTGAATCAATTCAATAATAGCTATTTTTCATACCCAGAGAAGTGAAGACCCCCTTAAATAATGCATTATTGTTTATACTTTTCAGAGAGCAGTATGTGGTCTAAAAATATCAAATGTGGCTTTTATAACTGTTTAAATAGTATATATAACAATTCAAACTATACAACACCCTTCAGGAATACAATCAATCCACCCATTTTGCAAGGAACAAGGGCATCACACACAACAGTCCAGACTTAAAGGCAGACACTCATCACCAATGGCAAATCACTATTTGTGTGTTTGCACAAGCTTAAGGGTTTGAAGTAACTTAATAGTTGAAATGAATTAAGCTGCCCGGAAAGAGATTTGCACTTAAATCACACTTAAGTCAACTAACATCATGTAGTTTGTAGACAACTAACACTGTATCAGCAATAAAATTAGATGTAGCTTTAAACTTCAGATCTAAAGAATTTTTGATGAAAATAATACATGGTAACAGTTACAAACATAAAAGGGGCATGTTTAAAACTGTATGCATCCAGGCTTCTCTACAAAATCACTTGGGAACTGTATCATTCTATGAAACTCCAGTAACATTCCACCCTCAAATTGAACCACATAGCTTTGGGAACAAGAATTAGCAGAGATGAATTTTCTTCAAGTTATGCTATAAGAACGAAAATCTCATGCTGGGAATTAGTAGGTATTGCTATGCTTGTGTGGTGGAGCTGCTTAGAATTGAGCTTCACAAGCAATGGAACATTTAGCAATGTTAAATGGTAATTTTGGGATGGATGTTCCAATGAGGTACTCCAAAGAAACATTTGGTAAATTTCAAATGCATTATCTTACTCTGGCACTAACAAAAGGAAATGCAGGGTGTCATGCAGAATGAAATTCATTCTTCACTCCCAATTGATATGAACATATAAATTGCATTTCATGGCCAAATTTGGATTATATTTTTATATAACTGCAAAATTAAACTCTGAAGTCTCCTTACAATCTTCTTCATGTAAAAGGAATACTACCCAAGGCCATGCCTTGAACCAAAAACATGAGTGATTGTGGAAAGGGATCAGCTATACAAGCTGAATTGAATGCAGTAATGCAAAACCTGATTTTTTTAAATAACTTCAAGTTACCATTCAAGAGTAAACAGAGACTAAAAGAGTACAGCAACATTTTAAAATGCACTGTAAATAGCTTGTAAAGTTAGTCAAAATTAAAAGGAGATGAGTCAACAGTTCAGTCATGCAAGTGCAATGAAGGGTAAATCCTATTGACTACTGGCAGTATTTTTTGTACTTATTGTACTATCAAATGTTAAGTTATTGAGGACATGCTCTTCAATGCGATAGATTGATCAACATGTTTTATTCTGACAAGGGGTAAAACTGACCAGATGATTCGTGATGCACATGTCCATTATGAGCCACAGATGAGTTTTGTGAATTTAAAATTGCACCACTCTTCAAGTTTAGGTGACCTAATACCTACCCTGCTCACACCGTTGCCCTGTGAATTCTTCTGGACAATTACAAAGGAAGCCAGGAAATAAAGGCACACATTCGCCATTGTTGAGGCATGGACTGAATGGTTCACAATCATTATCTCCTGCAAAACATTAAACAATAACATTGGTAAAATTTACATGGAAGAATGATACAAAGACACATCATCGATTAGTCACATTTTTAATGCCTACTTGAATTCCTCCCTTGCCAGATTACACAATTTGATAATCTGCAGACATTTACGTCCCATGTATAAATATTTATTTATTAATACAGCTACAGGTTGTAATACTTGACACAAACTTTTTACACTTCAAAAAACCATAAACTAGTTAAGATTTGCTCAAGTCACAACTCTGAACATCTTGTTCAAACAAGTGCATCTGCTGTGAGGTCCACAGTATCTTCAAGCGAGTAGACTGCTGACTTAACAGGATTATCTGACAAATAGTTTACATTTTATTAAGGAAAAGCAGGAGGTAAGCCAATAGACCTGTGCACCTCATGATGTATGGACAATAGAAACGTGAGGTTTTAAAGCAACATTTTAAGCCAGATGGCCAATTTTAATCAAAAAAGTAAACAAAGTGGTAAAAAATATACAACAATTTGACAATATAATATTTAAATGCAAAAAGCTACATGACAGGTCTCCAAATCAGTCTTAAAAAAGGTTAAAAAATATCAAATAAGGTAATGGAGCACACTAAATAAGAACTGCATTTGTGAAATTACAATTCTGCCAAAATTGCAAACATGCTACCTGAAATACACTATATTTTAGACAGAAAGACAATTTGTTAGGCCAAGCAAAGATTGGTCATTTTATTCAGTCTCAAAACCACAAGAAGAGTACCTCTTATACCCATAAATGGTCTAAAATGCAGATGATTTGAATCTTTTAATACAAACAGTTTCTAGGAAATTGTTGCAGGTACAGCAGTGTTTTTGTTTAACCCCTGGATTTCACAATATTGCAAAGAGGCCAAAGGCTCATTATACAACTGTGGAAATATAGGACCAGTCTAACAATTATTGATGAAAAACTAAAACACCAAATTAAAATAAATTCTTGGAAAACACTAAAAGAATAACTTATGTAAATGTAGTATCTAGCACATTTCCTAATGGCAGTCAATTTTGTTTTGTTTTTCTGAAGCTTGAAAGGTGCACAATGTATCACCACCACTCATGAAAAAACAGTTTAAAATGAATGTATTGTTTTGAACTCACGGACTTCCTATACATGGACAGAGCATACTGCACGGTGCATTGGGGCTAACGTATGTGGGAGAAAAAAGCCCACCAAGCTGGTTGTCTGCTATGGTTTTGTGTGAAAGTTTGGACTTGCTCAAGTCAATTTCCAGATTTTGAAAGAAAGTTGAAATATTTTTGAAATATGGCAAGGTAAGGTCAAAATCACTTCAAGCATTTCAGGAATATGATATTGTTTCCCATCAAGTTAAACTTTTGTTTTGAATTTTACAAAGTCGTCGTCAAATCAGACCATTTATAGCTTCACAGCAGTCATCTTGCTGCGCCTTTTCTGTCCCAGCTGGTGGCGACCATCTACGGACAGGACGTATATGTTAAATGCTGTGTCCATGTATATAAGTCCGTGTTTGAACTACACTAAAATATATAGTAACTGCCACACAGTCATTTCCTTCATTATTTGTCACTTTTCATCCTTCATAATATCACATCATCTGAGAGGGGAAACATTTGTTGGACTTGTAAAGTCAAAGCATAAAAATACTTGCTTTGGTCACAAAGATCTCCAGAGAATCCATCTTGGCACACACAAATGTATCCCCTGATGTCCGTCAGCGTTGGGATGCATACAAGTGCATTAGGTCCACATGGTTCCAAGAAACAGGAATCTAAAATCAAAGAAAATAATAATTCACAGAATATTTTCTATTGTTTAAATACAACTGGAGAAAGACACACAAAACACTACCACACACTCAAAGCCTTTTTATTGGCAAATGATCCTTAACTTGATATGTATTTGTTGCATTCTGTTGATAAATGAAAGAAATCTGAATATATAAAAATCATTGCTGGCTTTGCAGTCTACTTCCAATGACAGTCCTCTTAATTAAAGTGTATCTCAAGTTTAGAATTTTAAAAATATATATTTTGGAGGTTGCAAAATGAGTCTTATCCCACCAATTCCTCCCATTGTTATTGCCATTCCATTGTTTACATATTAAATGTTGAACTTGTTCACTTAAAACAAAATAGTCGATTCTGCAATAACTTGTGACTTTTCTGTTGAATAACCCACATTACCTGCATTGCTTCCCTTTGAGATTAAAAATATTTTTATGACCTTGAATGCTTCCTGTCTATTTCCATAGTATGTTGTACAGTGAGGACTTAATTAATTACATCACACTCTTAGTGTAAGAGTGCTATCACATACTGGTACAAGTTGCAGTAACTTTCAGAAAAATAAACAAATACAAAATTTGAGTAGTACAACAATGACATCAAAAATTACTAGGCAATTTACCATTTTAAATTGAGTAAATAAACTTAAAAATATTACATCCCAGCTCTTGAATGTTCTGTGAAGATGAGAGGTGGACTGTTTGAATTCATTTGGCATTCTCCATAACATATATTTTGAAATTTTAGATTTGAGGTACACTTTAATGATTTATCAACTAAATCAACTATACAACCAAAACTGCAAAGCATATGATTTGTTACTACTAATTGTCATTTTCACAAATACATTACTTCATTCCAATTTTCAGAACGTCCCTTTCAACTGCTCTTGAACATATTTTGATAAACACAAGTATGCAAACTTTAATCTGACAGCATTACAAGAAATTTGTTGAATAAAATTTCCTAATTTTGTCATCAAAGCTATAGTAGATGAAGCTTCACCGATTAATTTGCTTCATATTTTCACATTTCCAATGTTATGTACCTTAGCTGCTGCTGTCTTCTCTAAAATTCCCTCCAATGTATTTCTCTGATATGAGTAGTTAGTTAGATAAAGTTTTATCCTCTACTTAGTTCCATGTGACTATAAATTGATTTCAGGCTAAAGCATGCCTGTGCAACTTCCCTCCACAAAACCTACCTTTTCACCTCCAAACCCTGCTAACTATGACCCCCTACCACCCCATCCCCTCCCCCAGCATACCTTGGGTAGAGGTGGTCTCCCTTCCTACTTCAATAGTATCTCCATCCATTGTGAGGACTTCCACAACTGTAGTGTATTGTTGGTTAGTATTCAGATTATCAAATATTTGTTGGAAATTGGTTGCACCAGGTTGAAGCCTCACAACCTGGTCTGCTGTCTGTCCTGTTCTGTCCAGGAGTGTTATGATATATTCAGTGATGGTGACCACATCCTCTGAGGATGGGAACTCAACAGTCAGAGAATCTGTGGCACTAGTGATTGTGACATCTAGCATTTGTTCTGTAAAAGCAGGAGATTATGTAAATGAGAAGTACATCTCCATGATTGTGAGAAGTTACACAAAAAATTAAAGAAGTCTTATTTTATGCCTATTTCCATGATGAATTTCAACACATTCAACAACAAAGGACAAGTATTTGACAACAAACTGCTGCAATCTCCAAAATATGTACACACTGAGAATGAAAGTAAGAAGACCTCTCTTGTTCTCATACAAACAAGAATATGAGTATGTGTTTATACATTCAAATGTCTTTATCAATTCGATTGGTTAATAATGCTTAAGTTTTATCAGATCTGAGGAAACTATTTCAGCTTACTAAATTCTTCTGCTAAAAACCGACAGACTTTTTCCCCCTATTGGATTATATCAATCATAAGGGTGGTCTCCCTTCCTACTTCAATAGGATCTCCATCCATTGTGAGGACTTCCACAACTGTAGTGTATTGCTGGTTCAAAGTAACAAAATCCTGCCTAAATCAGGAAGTCAGCTGGGTTTGATGTAATCAGGTCTTATGTTATTACCCATATTATCTGTCATATTTACAAACCTTTTACTTTTGTTTTTAGCCTGTCTTTACTAACTGGGGTCGTCCCTCAAAATCGCCAATGCAGTCCCAATTTTTAGAAAGGCAATCAAAACTGTTTTGTAAATTATAGACGTATTTCTGCCTTGCCCTGTTTTTCTAAAATTCTTGAATGTATTGTTTACATCATACTCTCAAAATTTCTATAAAAAAAGCATGACAATCTCTTTGATGGTAAATATGGTTTTAGACCTGGTCTAGTAAAATGACCCTTATTGATGCAACTGATAATTTAACAAGAGTCCCTTCACAAAAACCATACTGCAGTGGGTGTATTTCTTGATTTGTCTAAGGCCTTTGTCATACCATTCTTTGTCATAAATTGTTCCTCTTCAGGATCAGAGGCACCTTTCTCACTTGGTTTATTAAGTATGTTTTAAATAGACAACAATTCATCTCTCTTCAAGGTATTCGCTCTGATGTAATGAATGAAATGTAAGGTGTGGTGTTCCTCAAGGTTCTATTCTTGAGCCTCACCTTTTTATTATTTACATGAATGATGTCAGTAAAATCACTTCTAATGCAGCCATCATTTTATTTGCTGATGATACAAGTATTTTCTTTTCTGACAGAGATTATGCAAGTATTCAACAAACAATTCAAATGACTTAAATGCTTGTACTGATTGGTTTGCTGAAAAAAGCTTTCATGAAATATTGATAAAACAAATTTTGTCATTTTTAATGCAAGAAAGGATATGAATGACTTTAGTATCAGTAAACCACTTCAAAGGAGGGATTGCATTAAATTCCTTGGTGTCTTCATTGACTCTTAACTTACTTGGCACAACCATATCAAGTCTATTTCTACTCTTGTTGCTAAAGGATTTTCACTAGAAACTACCACAACAATCTGTACAAGAAAAGTATCCATTACCAGGCAACTACACTCTGTAATCCTTTATCTCAAACACTTAAGGCCAAGTCTTTGTTAGCACCCTGAAGAAAAAATCTTCAAAGGGACTCCATACATTGGTACGAATTCTCATGAATTCCTACCACCATTACCATATATCCACACCTCTTTTAGTTTCCAGGGATGGGTAACCGGGATTGGGTTAGATGTTAGGGTACCTGAAATTGTTGTGACAGGGTGGCTCTGTTTTGGGGTGGGGGGGTCAACTAAGATTGGTGCAATAGTCTGTAAACCTTATACACATGTATCGTTTACTTCCTTTGTATGTAACTGTGTTTTTTGTTTCTCTTCGGGAGTGAAAGTCTCAATAAGCCTTAAAGGGTTTCTAAGTGCACTTCTTATCACACTTTTTGTTATTTATCTGCCAATGTTAACTGTAAATTAATGTGTTGTGATAAACCAAATAAATGAATGAATGAAAAAATGACTACGCAAAAAGAAAAAACAGATTCTTCCAAATTCAGTAGGGAGGGGGGGAACTTACCAATGCTGCAGAGAGTCCCCTGCCAGCCAGTTTGACAAGCACATTGAAACCCATCAGTAAGTGGAACACACTGGATGGCATTAACACAGGGATTAGGAGTGCACATAGAATCTGTATTAAAAACAGTGGTAAAATGTGATAAATTATGAAAAGCAAATAATGCAAAGTATTTCATGTCAAGCTATGTATTTCTGTAACATTCCATGTGAAGAATCTAGCATCTTATAAACACCTGTACAGCATGGAAGTGTTTAAATCACTTAAAGATGAAACACTGAAAAGTTTACAATTTGATTATGAATGGAAAAATGGATATTGCTGAAGTAACATGGAGATGCAAGTACTTCTTTTTTCTAAAAGCAAGAAAAACACAAAATGTCCAACTATTTGTAAGTCAGTAGTCCAGATGAATGTGACATCACCAGTTGTATTTTTGGCTAGGCCATTTGAAAAATTCATATTTAAAGAGCATGTTTTACAAATGAAAACACCTTTCAACTTTCCTGATACAACTGAAGTAGTAGGCCTATATCTAAAAGCAGTTTTTTGTCCCAGTAAATAGTGATTTTACACCAAGATAACATAAGACTTCTATCCTACTTATTTCACACAATTGTCCAGTAAAGCCATTCGGACAGTCACATGTAAAGACTCCAGCACCATTGCCATTGATACAGATACCGCCATTTAAACAAGGATTCGTTGGTACACAGTCATCCAAACCTATGTAACAAAAAACAAAAATTATAGGAAACCAACCAGTTTTACATAATGTAATCTTTTAGGGATCTGAACACAGTATGTCTGGTTAAACTTTTTTCAATTCCAATATTTGCAGCTCTCAAGATATTAAGGGAGAAGTAAAAATAAATAAATTTTTACAAAAGTGAAAACAGATCTAAGCTGAAATGATAACAAACCTAAAATTGATGAGCAACATCTTTTTTTATATCTTGTTCAGTGACTGTTTTGACCTTGATAGAGGTTTTAGTTTACCTGCAGGGAATATAGGGGAAGTTTTACTGGGATTGGGTTCTGATTTTTTTCAAGGGTTGTTACTCTACAGGGTCATTATTTAGAATACAACATTTGGATAGTAAAGATCATAATCCAAAGGGTTATAATTTGGAACAAAAAATTAGGACTGTTCTTCTAAAAGGTTGTTCTGAATTGAGAACAGGAGACCTTCTTCCAAGAGGGTCATTATTGGGAGCACTCTACTAGACAAACCCTATGGGTTTTTTAGAGTGCTTCCCTTCACAATATTTTGATTTCATGTAACATTCTACTTTTGCTTCTGCGTATTGTACCTATTACTATTGATTATTGTGGAAAAACAAATAAATGAAATGAAATGAAATGAAATTATTCTAAATTAAACACAAGGATTGTTATTCAGGATGGTTATCTCAAATCAAGAATAAGGGTCCTTATACCAAATTAAGAAACCCCTGTTGCCATATTGCCTGAACATTTTTGTTTCAGATTACCTTTTATTCGGAGTAACATTCTCTACCTGCCATTCAGAATGATGTCCCTCATTCTAGTTTCTAGAGAAACAGCCATGAAAAATAACTATTTTTACTTCCTTTATGAATAACAACTCTTCAGAATTGTAACTCTTGATCTAATTGGGAATAATGACCCTCATCATGTATTTGAAATACTGTATTACACAACCCTTCTTCCCCTTTTGGAATAATGACCCTTCAGGATAATAACTTCAGCAGAATTATAAGCTTAACCCATCAGTTGCATCTTTGAGGAGAGATTTATCAAAATATTTTATCAGTACTTAATATTAATGTTCCTCAGGTATGGCAGGTTGGTGGGTAGGAAGTGTAGGGGGAGGGGGTACAGGTCAGATTTATGTTTATCTTCTGTTTATTTTGTATCCATTCTCTTTGGGAGTGCTTTTGTTTCTCAAGCCCAGAAGGGTTTTAAGAGTACTTCCATTCACAACTATTATCTTTTCTTACTTCTTAATATGTGCTTAATATCTTGATCATATACAGTTGTGATAAAACAAATTAATGAAATGAAATAACCCTTACAAAATAACAAATGACAATCCTTATGATCTCCCCAGCATTAAACATGTGTTGCATTTGCAATTTTTTTTTTTTTTTGTGGTTATAAAAAGGACATATGAGACTTAATGTACATGTCTCCATAAGTTATGTCTATGATATGGACAGTTGTGCTACACAGTGAGCCGTCCCATTCAGAGCTGTTTACCCTTTTAGGCAATAGGGCACATTTTCATGCTAGCATATGTCTATGGTGTGAGGTCAAGTCACCTACAGTTGTGTCAGGTTCCCTTTTGGTTGAAACTAAGAAAACACCATAAGCACAGACTTCCTATACATGGACAGAGCATACTGTACGGCACATTGTCACTACCGTACGTTTGAGAAAAACAAACAGACTTTGCAAGAAAGTTGAAATATTTTTGAAATATGGCAAGTTAAGGTCAAAATCACTCCACCTATTGCAGGAATGTGATATTGTTTCCCATTCAAGTCTTTGTGTGACTTGATATTGTTTCCCGTTCAATCTTTTGCTTGAAATATTACATAGTTGTTGTCAAATCAGACAATTTATAGGTTCACGGCAGCCATTTTGGTGGCGACCAGCTACAGATAGGACGTACACGTTTCATGCCATGTCCATGTTTATAAGTCCATGACCATAAGGCAATTTAGCAAAGAAGTTGGTGCAAATTCCATCACAAAGTCCCTTGCACAAATTACATAAACTAAAATAAAACTGCAAAACATAAAAACATACTTATTTCGCAAAATATTCCATCAAAGTTAGCTGGGCAAACACAAGTGAAGGTATTTATGCCATTCATACAAAATCCACCATTTTGACATGGGTTGACGGGACTGCAATTATCCAAACCTATGAAAGAAATGCAAATTTTTTTCTAATACAACAAAAAAAAAATCCTGGCAGTGTTACCTACTTAAATGAAAAGAACACTAAATTTCTGATTACCATGTCAAATCTGCAAAATGCGGCTGCATCAGTTAAAGGACTAACCTTTTTGCCCAATACACAGTTCTTCTTACCAGGCAAGATTTAAGCCCCACACACAACTGTCTAAAACTCATCCTCATCCAGACAGGACATCTCCATTTATTGCTTTAGGGGGAGTGTACAAGGTACCAACATCTATTCAAAACACTTTTAGTACAGTGCAAGCTATGTAATATGAGCTACAGTACACTGCATTATTCAAACTTTCTATCAATCAATGAGCTGTGTCAATTGAGAATTTCTGTGGACTACTACAAAGATTGTGGTTTGGGGTGAGAGTTGACTGCCTTCAAGCTGCAGCAAACAAATCTTTTGTTTTCTATCCCAATACATCAATGAAAGACTTTCTCATCACTGCTCTTCTTTAGGTGATGAACCAAAATTTTCAAGTAAATATTTATATTACTCAACTAACTGATAACAGCAAACTTTAATGTATCAGTTGCTAACTAAGTATACAACATTGTACATGCAGATATCTTAATAAACATTAAAGGAAATATAACATAAATATTGCATAATGACTATTAACAATTCAGCTGTAACAAATACCTCTGCAAAACAAAAACATAGTTAGAAACAAAAAGAATTACATGTGCTGCACATTTTCTAAATTTAAGGTTAATTAAAAAAAATCATTAAAAACCAAAATCATTAAAAACCTAGAGCATATGAACAACTGCCTAAAATGGCAGGTTTAATTACAACTTAAATTAACAATGATAGGTTTAAGAACAATGTAAATACAGAGAAGACTGAGGTACCAGAATTATCCAAGCAGTTTATTAAAACAAAGGTGTGATATGTATGAAGCCATAGGCAAAGTACAGGGCATTCTCTTTAGCATCTTAATCAAACTATTGTAAGAAGGAATTTAAAATTACAAATTTAAAAACATACTTGTTTCACAAAAACGTCCATCAAAATTTGTAGGGCACACACAAGTGAAGGAATTGACCCCATCAATACACACTCCACCATTTAGACATGGGTTTATGGGATTGCAATCGTCCACATCTATCAAAAAGAGAAACAAATTTTCATTAAAATGACAAAATATTATAGGGGGCTAATAGTTAGGCAGATAAGGTTTTAAAGTCTCAGTTTCTAACCAATTGGAATTAAGTCCCCATGGCTACAGTCTTTTTTATTTTAGTTGTGGCTCACTAGCTGCAAGTCCAATGCTCAAACACTTGACCATGCAGTTGGGGGGGGGGGGGATATTTTCTGTTTGAACAAAATGGAATCACCAATGAATGTCTCATTAATGATAGAAAATGTAGAAAAGGATAAAGCAGAGTAAACCCATGAATGCATGAACCATGAATGCATAATGCATGATAATGCATGAACCATGGATACATGAACCATGTGTGCATGAATCATGAATGCATGAATCATGAATGCAGGAACCATGAATACATGAACCATGAATGCATGAACCACGAATGCATGATGCATGATAATGCATGAACCATGAATGCATGAATCATGAATAGTTAAAATTAATTTATACTTTTTACTTTTTATCAAGTTGACTGACACTATAACACAGTCGATTCTGTTGGTGTGTTGTTAAATCTCATTTGACTAACTAACTAACTAGTTAACCAACTAACTTACTAACTTGTTTCACCTTCTCTCAAATTCTAACAATACATAAAAGTTCAATCCCTGCATGGAAACAACCAAAGCCATAATAGCAATTAGCACTACTACCAAATAGCAAGATATACTCACTTATTGCACATGTTGTTCCCTCAAAGCCTGGGTCACAGTTGCACAAGAATCCATTTGGCAAATTGACACAATCCCCATTTACACATGGCTCATCCACACAGTTATTTGCAACTGAATTTGGGTAAAAAGAAATAGGAGATGACATATTGAGTAATGATGCTTCTTAGTATAACTTTGGACTATAGCAAAGTGACCTATCTTTCATTCAAGTAGAGGTAGTTAGCTACTATTAAAGATGCACCAGCCCATTTTCAGGGATGTAGTTTTTCCCTTATGCTTCTTCAGGGTATTTTAACTTCCTTGAAATCGTCTCTTACTTTGCAATGAGAAATCAGGGAGTTCTTTTATATTCACCATTAATAACAACACTAACAGCAACCTCATAGAGAGTGCATATGCCTAGACAACAAAGATAAAGGGATGTTAACTTCTCAGAAGTGCTTGTGTTTTGGGCAACTGGTAGGAATCTTAGAAGAGCGCCCTCTACCAATTTTCAGTCAGGTGGGCAGTTCCATTCCTGTCTCCCAGTAAGAATTTCAATGTAAGGATATCTCTTTTGCTTCAGTCACTAGAAATTTTGAAAGAACTAGGAGAACATAACACAT
Source organism: Holothuria scabra (assembly GCA_037179385.1). Lineage (NCBI taxonomy): Eukaryota > Metazoa > Echinodermata > Holothuroidea > Aspidochirotida > Holothuriidae > Holothuria > Holothuria scabra. The sequence goes on along the minus strand of CM074184.1, from coordinate 16,891,616 downwards.
TTGCAATTAAAAGGTGAAATTGTTGAAAAATTGGGAAGATGGGAGGCCCATTCCCAAGAACTTGGGACTGCAGAGGGAAATTTTGGAAATTGGAGTGAATTTCCCTTTTCTAAACATGAAAATATAAGGGAGAATTTTGGGAAATTTTGCTCCCTTCCTGGGAAATAATTTTACTACCTCACTGGAATATAATCATTTTTCCAGCCCTGCATTATGCACTTAATCAAAAATAGCAATCAAAACACTTCAGATCTTTTAAAGCTAAAGCAAATTCAGTGACATATTTATTCCCCATAACTCCCTAGGAGGTAAGGAGGGGGGGATGTAGATTACAACTATTAGGCTAGATTCTCTTAATACAATTCATCTTGAATAAAAACAATTTGCAATGACATATAAATCAAAGCTTTAACTTTCCATGTCTAACGTTTCTTAAGGGTGTTGCAAGTGTAGAAAAAAAACACAAGGTATGAATTATTCACTTACTTTGCTCACAAGTTGTTCCAAAGAAACCTGGATTACAGTCACAAATAAATGCATTTATCCTATCCATACAAACAGCTCCATTTTGACAAGGATTGGAAAGACATTCATTAGGGTCTGTTGAGACAAAGAGAAAGAATTGCAGCAAAATATAAGGTTAAAAATCATTTTCAAGAAACACTTTGTTTGAGGATGAAACCACCATGAAAAACAAAGAGGGGTGTTAAAATTTTGGCATAAGAGGAGTTGTTGCCTTAATCAAGGCAGTTACCTGGGTGTAAGACTTACAATAAAAAACGAACTGTAAAACAGAGAACAAGCAAGTATTAAACAAGGTATTTAGAAATTCGTTTTCATTTTATAAATATAGTTAGAAAACTCATTATATGTCCTCCTTTAATGGAATTTTGCAATCAACAGCACTCATCTAGAGCAATGCTTAAACATATTTAACCTACTACACTTTTCAAAGGCAAAGACCTGCATTAATAACACTGAGGAAAGTAGAAATATTTCATTTTGGCAAGTAGAAATATTTCACTTTGTGATGTACTGAATTTGTCTGAAAAACATACATGGGGACAGAGAGCTTTGTCTTAAAAAGAATCATTTGTGAAACATGCATTTTCTGTGGAAAATCTTTAACAACAAGAAAATATTAAAAATTTTCAAACAGAGTGTAATAATTTATTTTCTTGTCATTAAGTGGTACTTACTTATAGTACACCTGCCACCAAAAAGACCATCAGGACAATTACACTGGTAGCCATTTATACGATCAATGCAATTACCGCCATTTAAACAAGGGTTACTTGCACATTCGTTGATGTCTACAAATGTGAGGGAAAAAATGAAACATTTATGTACTTCATATAAACAGAAAATTAAGCCGACATCCAAGGAGCATTACTACTTTCTATAATTCTTATTAAAACTTGTAGTTTATAAATGTAACACACTCATGCTAGAAACACATATTTAAGGTTTCAATAAATAGAAAGTTCACAAAAGGCAAAACAAAAATGTTAATCTTTTCTTCCTTTTCTTCTAGCATATCAAACTTGCATATGTAAATAGCTGCTGTGGTTAATATCAAAGTATCTTAGATCTATAAATTTGGCAATTTCTTATCTAGTATTGTTGAAATATTAAAAATCAGCAACAAGTTATGGCTAACTGCCTATATTATTTTTCCAATTCTACTTTCCACAGGGATAGCAGTCTACTAAACAATAACCTACCCATTCCAGCTCCCAAACATAAACATGCCATAGAACTTGATCCATGAAGATCATTATAGCATTTGGTAACATCAAAATATCTTAATAACATGCCATTTAATAGAGTACAGTGCAATGCAACACAACACTATTACAAGTGGAAGTACAACCCGTAAATATCATGTGCTATACACCAATAAGATGGGAAAGGGATCATAGCAATCACTAACTTTTGCTTAGGGTTTCACAAAACTTACAAAACTAAGTGATATTTTTGAAAGCAATATTTCAGTTCTTGAGTAACTACCATACATTCAAAAGAGCGGACCATGCCTGTGGTAACAGTTTCTTTATGCAGCTACATAATATTAAAACCATAAGGTTGTAAAGAAGTGTATGGGAATGTAAAACATCATTTAACTTGGTACAGAATATAATTGATTACACAGATCTTAATTATGAGTTCAATTGTTATTAAAACAGAATGAACAATTGGCATGTATGTTCCCACCCCTCACGAACTACAAAGAGTAGACCCATTCCTATTGGTTATGAATCCCTGGAAGAGAGTACCAGGCTTAAAATTTCTTCACCATTAATGTGAGAGTGCAAATTTTCCTTTGAAACAATAAAATAGGAAAATACAAGTTACATTACAATTCTTCTCCCCTGCAATAAGAGTCAAGGATTTGATGAAATGTAAGTCGACATCTTGAAGGGGGAATACAAAATATGACAACAATGACTGTAAAACTGATTAAGGAGAGTTTTCTTCTAATAAAGCGGGTGCTTTCAACACAATACACACCATGGAAAGTAGGCTTCTGGCATAAATCACATAATGCCAGAGTGACAAAATGCAAGAATAAAATTGGTCAAAAATGATCACTTCTATTATCTAGCATTTCCAAGACTTACCAATCTCACAAAATTGTCCTTGAAATCCTGATAAACAGACACACTGAACATCATTTGTCAGATCTATGCAACGTCCATTGTTTAAGCACGGTTCTGCTGCACACCCATCGATATCTATGTAAGGAACAAATGTAGTTAGTTAGTTGGATAGAGTTTAACGGCCCAGTTTCCAACCTATTGGTTCAAGTCGAGCCGGCCACAGCCTTTTTCCCCTTATGGCTCACTGGCTTGTTTTCCATACTCCGTTGCTTATTGTGGAGCATCACGCACAACGGCAGTAGCTTCCAATTTTACAAATGCAAGTATAACTTTCCACTATCTTGATTCTACAACGATATAGTTAACAAAGTTTCAAAAAGTATGAATCAATATGAAGCAATAACATCAGTGAGTGGGATTCAGGGGACCAAACTCCTCTCTTCCTCTCTTAATGTTCACATTACAAGTGGAAAACACTTTGGTATGTGCAAAGACTAACTATATTTTGCCAAGTTTTTGGTTTGCACTATTTCTGATCATTTTGGTATGAGTATATTTTTAATGCTTAAAGTCAGAAAAAGAGAAAATTTTGACATTTTATGGGCTTTAAAGCTCAGAGAATAGAACCATTCCTCTTAAAACAGAGCAGTTGAAAAGTGTGTACTACTGCTTTCCTTTGAATAAGTTTTGACAGTATGAGTCTAAAACCAACACCAGAAAAAAGCAACAATTCACTTGTTTCTATGTCCTCACAAAATTTCTGTCATTATGATAATGAGCGAACCTCTTCATCCAGTTCAGGGTAATTTAAGACAACAAGACCCCATAAATCTCCCATGACCATTCTGGGAGAGTTAAAAAGGGAAACAGCATGGCTTTCATACCTCATTGCACCAAAGTTTACTGTAAGTTCTCCTCACGTCTTAAGAATTATATCTGCAGCACCTTGGATAGTAATACAATGCACATTCATGGCTTCCACCAAGGGAAGAAAGGGAGAGTTTGTAACTCCTTTCAAGAAGGAGATATGAACCCCCCCCCACACACACACACACACACACACAGGACATACCCGTATTCAATGCCTTACTGGGTACACAGAACTGTTCCTTGTAAGGAATGGTCGGAATTCCCCTTAAGCCGTTTATGTCACACGGCACGTGAATGCCGTGAGCAAGGGTGGGCTCTTGCATATCACACGACAGAGCTCATTGCAGTGTCCGAATTTTCAGGTAGCTAAGCCAGCTACAAACTCCGCGTGAGCGATGAGAGAAGTGCGAGGCTTCAGCTCTCGTGAGCTTCCTGTACCAGGCAAGGTATCGTTTACAGGCTCACACACCCACACAATTTTAATTTTCATCAGTAATAAAAAAGTACCTTTTTTTATTAAAGAAGAGAACATCTTGGCAGTAAAGTTCAAACTTAAATAGATAGCCCTGAAATCCCCTTAAATTGCACCATTAAGCAATCCATTAAAGCAAGCTTTTGTCCACCTAAACCACCTTTGGCCAAGGGTTAATCCCTGACCATGTAATGTACTTTTTCCCAGCAGTAAAAATCTCCTGTACACCCTGAATAGGGAAACCACTGAGAATCCTTTGAGTTTCAAGCAAACCCATTCCAAATAAAGCTTTTAAATACTCAATTTGATACATAGTAACCTGATGAAAAGAAATTACTGTACAAAAACACCCCACTCAGCAGCAGAACCTGTTAAAATACTTTGAAACCCATAAAAATCCTTCAATTGCCCAAATTTAGGAAAAATTTGTCTCACAATAAATTAATTCTGACCAGATATAAAACCTTTTTCTAATATAATTACATTTCACTAATAAATTAATTACTTACTCGTTGCACATGTATTGCCTTCAAATCCAGGAGCACAGACACACTGAAAGGTATCACCAATGTCAATGCACTGACCACCATTTAAACATGGTGAAGGAAGGCAATCATTCACGACCGATGCTACAAAACATGAAAAAGAAGCACAATTACAAAAAGAGATCTGGCATGTAAATATGAGATTAGGTAGGAAGGTCCAGATCTACAACTTGTAATGATTCCCTGTCTTTTATGTTATTTTCTCACTGACAAACCCTGTTTTCATTTATTTGTTGTGAATCTGCATTTGGAACAAGGAGGGTAAAATGTGCAACTCTAACTGGGCACAATGAAAACCAGCTTCCTGTTTGGTATTTTGTAGGTAAATTTTGAGGTATTAGGAGTTCCAAAACTATTTTTACATTTGTGATCAATGCGATGCATCCAGTAAACATGCATCTATAATTCCTAACACAAGATACCATGCTTACAAAATTCAAACCGTGACTTTGAACTCTTAGAGAAGCGTACATGTCATTCAACAAAAAAACAAGCAACATAGAAATTTTTAAGGAGGATCAATTATTTAATTAAATCTGCCATTTTTTTCACTTACCAGTCTGACAAAACTGTCCTTCAAATCCTGCTGCACAGATGCACTGAAAACCATTTACCATATCTCTGCACTGTGCTCCATTTAAACATGGTCCTGATGCACACTCATTAATATCTATGAAAGAAAGAAGCATATACATCTTATCCTGGAAAACACTTTTGATCAATTAGATGCACCAACATAAAAGAATATTGGATCTCTACCTTTAGAAACCATGTATGCAAGGTTTCAGAATATATAGTGTAGAGTAGGAATGTGGCAAATGTTCAATGGACAGAAGAGGTACTAGTGGATGAATTGTTATTTTTTGTACCATAAATACCTAATACCAAGTATCAAATTGTTTTCCATGCATTCAGAACAAGATGTCCTCCTTTAGAAAATTTTGGGGTAATTCTGACCACTTGCAGTGTACATTTCGTAATTAATTCAGATTGAACATGATCCGTAATTCTGTAAACAAAGCTTTCAAAACCTGATTTGGTAGCTTGAAAATTCTCATATTAACGCCATATTGAAGCATTTATTTTCATTCCTTACATGAACGCTGTCCTCTTAGATACGTTAACAGGATAAGAGAGAATTTTTAGACCAGACTTATGCCCCCCTCCCCCCGAAAAACATATCGATGCTCATTCCAAGACCTTGTGTTCACTTCCAAAGTGACATTAGATGAAATTTGACTACACAACGACATAATAGGTACTTTGGTCAATATAATACATCGGGAAGTACAGAGAAATGTTTCCTGACTTCAAATATCTTGTCAACAATGCTTCAAGAGTTTGAACTGAAGTGACTTCAAATAAACTTGAACTACACTAAAAACTAAAAAACAAAATGTGGATGATAGATGTTTGCAAACTATTCATGCTTTGATTCTAAAATACATGAGGTGCAAACCACTGAAAGTCTCTCAGTTAACACCTCCATATGAATTCCCCCACACTTGTGCAACAAGAACAGTCCGCTGACAAAGCTCCATGTGACACACATTGAATTACTACTGGGCACTTTTCTTACAAGGTGCTTTTTTCCACTTATCTTCATTCTTCCTTTTGCGTGCATAAAACAGTTCCTGCATTGTTTATTTATTCCCTCTCATTCAATATCATTTTTATGCCTGAAAAAGGCATATTTTCCATGGACACAATATTTAAAATTTTGCTCCAATTTTCCTTTGCCTATTTTTCTGCATTAATTTTCATTCTGAGGGTCTCTGGAATTTCTCTTTTGTCAGTTAGATAACAGACATCCTTTAAAGAGGCCTATTAATCTGTGTAAATTGTCACTATGAAGAATATAAATTACCCTTTTGTAAGAGCCAAAAATCAATTTAATTGGTCGATCCTTCCAGACATACAGTGCATGTTAAAGAGAGAGAGGTTTCAATAAGACCCATGCTCTGCATCCAACTACACAACCTGTACACTTTACATACTGTGCTCCACGTAAGCAATGGAGTAGGGAAAACAAGCCAGCGAGCCACAACTGGAAAAGAGGCCATGGCAGGCTGGACTTGAACCATTAGGTTAAAAACTGGGCCGTAAAACTCCATCCAACCAACTAGCTACATACTAAGCTTACATATCACCATGCAGCTTGTGTAATAGGTCCATGTTCTTACACAGGCTCACATGGAGTCCACATTCAGAAAATGGTGCATTATAGTTCTTAAACAATGTCAGTACTTTTTGCTGTGTTTCAACTAGCACAAATGAGGCAAACAAATTCAAGTCCCCTTCTTAAATACAACTGAACAAACTAAAATTTGATTTTTATAAGGCACTTATTGATTGGTTAAAGTGTAGTGAACTCTGTGTAGTCCCACATATGTGCAAATTTTTTTTAACTGACACAAGTATTCAGAAATATTCATTCACAACCATAGTTAGATAAAATTAATCTTTCTTCTAACCTGAAAGACCTCAATGTTTTTATGTCCAGTAAACAATCAATTGGTGATGGAACAAAAGGTTAACATTCTCTGACAAACTGTATTCCTTTAAACTTAATACAAATTTTTCAGAGATGATCATTATTCTGTTAATAATATCTAACAGTTGCTTCACTTACCTGTCTGACAGAACTGTCCTTCAAATCCTGCTGCACAGGTACACAGAAAACCATTTACCATATCTCTACACAGTGCTCCATTTAAACATGGTCCTGATGCACACTCATTAATATCTATGTACAAACAAAAAATAACAGAAGAAATCTTCAAAAAATCCTGTAATAATATTATTACATAACATAAACCAAGGTACTGCATTTCCCTTAGAATAGTACTGCAAAGTGTTGAAAAACATGTTGTAAATACCAATTTACAAAAAGAAATAACTCCACTAGCTTCTACAATGTGATTTAAGATTCCTGCTACTTGCAGTAAAGGGTTTACATTCAATTCATTTCAATGTGAGGAAGTGATATAGGCCTAGCTGACAGGCCTACAGCCTTTGCTGCCCTTAAGCCCACCGTGAAAAGCTAGGCCTACTGTAATGCACACATCAAGTACTAGCCTAGGCTAGCACTTAATCAGTGCCAGGCATGCTATTTCTGTGGTTCAAATATAACACTACTCCATGGAGCAATGGAATGTAGCATAAGCAGCTACCACATCAGATGCCAGATCAAATTCAATTCTACATCTAAGTATCTCACAGTTGGTAATTTTACATGTTTGAACAGTACTGCATCAGTAATGTAAAGTACTGTGAACAACTGCATATCCATAACAAGGTGGATTTGAAAAATAACTGGACAGCTCATCCACTTCCAACAAACCAGAGTGTCATGCTGTCACATTTCCTCTTTAGAAAGCTGCATAGACACCCCAGTAGATTAAAGGCGGTGTGGGGTGTAACTGGTATCTGAGTTTGTTACATGATCTGCGCTCTCAAATGAGATATGCTTTCATTGTGTTCACACTGTGTGAAAAGCAATTATCACATACTTGTAAGCTAACCCCAAATGTTACACAACTTTTTGTGTATTTTACTTTACAGTATCTGTTACTGTCAATCAATTAATCAGATGTGAAACACAACTATATCAAGTGTGCATCTAGTGTGCTTCAATTCCTTCCTGAAGCGATGAGAGGTTATCAGGCAAAGGTGGAGGATGTAACTAAAAGTAAGAAGAATCATTTCATCATGGTCAAGTTTTCAAAGAAATATTTCCCTACATTTAAAAAATGTGGTCGGCAACTTTTTCTTTCTCTGTGTTTTAGGCCACAAATTCACAACAGAATGCAAGCAATAAAGCTAACACCAACCCTGCATATTACCTTTGGATTGACAAAATTTATTGTGTAGGATATTATTTTACCTGTAATTACATTGAATTCATTACTAAATTGCTTACTTATTGCACATGTATTGCCTTCAAATCCTGCAGCACAGACACACTGGAAGGTATTACCAATATCAGTGCACTGACCACCGTTTAAACATGGTGAAGGAAGGCAATCATTCACATCTGAAACTAAAATTGGTGAAAAAGAAAAATTACAAAAGTAGTTCTAGAACAAATAAAGGATATGTAAGGAACAGATCTGCAAATGTTATCCAGATTCTTTTGAGTGAAATGTTCCAATTTTACAGGATGAAACTTTTAGAAAACTACCTTGGTCTGGTATTTTGAAGACAATAGAATAATAGATTATCTTTCATTAGACTTACATCTTGTAAAAGTTCATTCCCTCCACAGCCAATCAAGGTACTAAAGAGAGGCATATATTTTCCAGGTGGGCAAAATATTTTAAGGGGAAACCACATAGGTAACCACAGGCCAGGTCCATGACCATGCATGCACCCACCATATCTTACCCCGGAATATATTACGGATTACTTCCATCTTTGGAAGTTATACCAGAATTTTTGACAAGTCTGCTTAATAACATGTTAATACAGCATGAGAGACAGGCATTAGAGGCACTCTAGAGATAAAAACACTTAATGCAAAACAACAGTACATGAAGATTCTTGAGTTCAAACGACCATAAACCTGAGAAAAACTTGACATTCACCAGCAATTAATGCACAGGTCTACACCATCTATATGCAAGTCATCCTTGCTAAGTTTCACTCTCAAAAATCAAGTTGGTTACTACCATAATTTCAATTTAGAATATTAACCTTTAACCTACAACACATGCAGTTAGGTTCATTTTCAAAATTTATAAAAGCTATGAAGATAACAGGCCAACATACTACAATTAGAGCAAAAGGGTTATTATGACAAGTCTTAAACACTTAATCTGAAAGACTGCCATGAAATGTGAAATTGTTTGATACAAATCAAGTTTCTAAGAAATATACATCATTCAGCAAATATTAAACTACATGCAAATTTTGGAGGTTTATCATTATTCTGTTGATATCTAGTATTTGCTTCACTTACCAGTCTGACAAAACTGTCCTTCAAATCCTGCTGCACATATGCACTGAAAACCATTTACCATATCTCTGCACTGTGCTCCATTTAAACATGGTCCTGATGCACACTCATTAATATCTATGAATGTAACAGATAAAAGGAGAAGTTTTCACTAGTTCCTATAGTAATGTAACTACACAAACATGAACCAAGGTACAGCAGTTCCTTGTTAAAAGTACCACAAAGTGTTGTTAGAAAATCTTGCAATACCAATGAATGAAAGGAACTGCTCCACATGTTTTCTAAAATGTCCAGATTCCTGTTAAATGCGGTAAAGAGCCAACTTTCTCATTCTGTTTCTGATACATTTTAAGATGACGAAACTGAATGACCCTACCATGACATGACTTTTCCATGGCCATATTATGAAACACCAGCCATAATTATGTACACAAACTTTCTGGGGTGTCTAGGAAAAAGAAAGGGCCATTTCTGAGTGCCAAAAAGAGGTTTCTTCAAAAGTTTAATACAAAATCAGTATTTTGTTCATTACAACATTCCTGAAATTAAGGGCCTGTGAACCTGATACCACAGATTTTGTCCCAAAAAAGCTGTAATAAAATTGTTTCTGTTTCACACCTTGCTCCATTTTATGTTTGTATCTAGCCTACACATGTAAACTTGAAAACCATGCATATTGTTTGCACTCAGCTGAACTACTGTTATAATGCATCTATTTTGCCCGTTCAGGGAGGATCAGACTGCATGCAAGTGATCAAGAAAACAAGTGGGAACACAATGGGGAATCAAGGTGATCCAAGATCAATGCCCTACTTCTGCAGCAAAGCTCCTCACTCCACACAAACTTGTGTAAACAAACCTGACCTGCCTGCACACATAATTTCAATGAAACAACTTCCTGTTACTTGAACCGGAGGAGGGAATCAGATCTTGCACAAGCGATCAAACACACTTTTTGGTCACAAAAAAATTCCAGTTGATTGAGCTTGGGGCAATCAGCATAGGGGGATCAAGTGGGAACACGCCCTTACAAGAGCTGCCAGCTAGGGCATGACTCTCTGATAAGATAAACAGGAAATGCAACTAACTTGACAACTTCAAGTAAAAGCCATTCATTTCTTCATGTTGTTCTATTTGACCATTTTGTTTTTATTTGCATTTCCTTAAAAAAAATTTTATTTTGTTTTTAAACAACTTTACTAGTATGGAAGGTGAAAGAGGGTGCCATTAGAAAGGTTCCCCTATATGAACCAAGTCATTTTTAGCTAGTCTTCAGATTTAAACATTATAAACCCAACACCTTTAGGAAGATACCACCATGCACACTCTATTGCATTTTTCCTTAACTTCAAAATTATTTCAGCTTTAAAATCACTATTCATGTTTTGTAAATCTGCATATGGCCCAACAAGGATGCTATATGTGCAAGCAACTTTTATGAACTCATTTTGAAAACTATTTCAAACTATTTATGTCTAGTATTTTGCAGAAATAGGGAGGTGGGCTTTCATCAGAAGTATTCCAGTTCGTGCAGTTAGTTAGATGGAGATTTACGGCCTAGTTTTCAAACTATTGGTTCAAGTCGAGCCAGCCACAACCTTTTTTCCAGGTGTGGCTCACTGGCTTGTTTTCCCTACTCCATTGCTTATGCGCAGCATCACGCACAACAGCAGTAGGTTCCATTTTTTAGAGTCTTTGGTCTGACTTGACCTGGGAATAGAACCCAGGCCTTCCGTATGAGAGGCGAATGCTCTACCGTTAGACCAAACACGCGGTCTTCTAGTTCATGCATACACAAACCATGTTACCGTTAGATATCATGTTTACAATGTGTCAGATTTGAACTCTTGATATAGAAAAGCCATGTTATTATCAATAACGAAAGCTGTGACAGGACTTTTGTTTTAAATTCAATAAATTCCTGTTCAACACAATGTATCAGAATGTTTTCAACTTTTAAAATTGAGCTGTCTTTTGGTACAGTATCAAGTACGTCTTCATATTCATCCTCATGCAACATCAAATGACCTTTGACCACTCAACAAAATACACTTTAGTCAATTTAACACATCACAATTCGAAGAATGTCAATGTACCAATGCATTCTAACTGTGAATACCATGTTAACAATGTTTTCAGAGTTTGAAACTGCCATGAACTCAGACGGATGAACTTCACCTTCAGTAATGAAATCTACATAATAGATGTTTGCCAAAACATTCATGCTTCTCTTCTAAAATACATTAGTTGAAAACTAATGTGTGTCCCTCAGTTAACACCTCTGAGTGTAGCTTTTATTTTCCTGCTCATAGAGTACTCTTGTGAAAGAGTTTGTTAAAATAGCGATTGCAATTATGTTGACCAGTTAGGCACATCCCAGTGCTTACATATGACTTCCAAAACACTCTGTTGCAGGAATATCAGGATTTGCATGGTGTTTCAAGTTGGAAATTATTTCAGAAATTGACTTCCATTCACTTTAGATCAACTTTCACCCACAAAACCTACAAAGGGGTTTGTTTACTTTCCATAATTCACATTGTGCAGGTGCAAGAAAAATTACAGGTTCATAACAACATGTAGGATAAAGAAGGTTATTTGCCAAAAGCATGAGAAAATATAATGAAGGACTGTGACAAGTTGAGAAAATGTTTTATACAAGTCTCTCTTCTAACATGTAAACAGCATTTAATGGAATACTATGTTGCACTGTTTTTTAAATGATGATCATTACTGCCATCTAGCAATTGTTCCAATTAGCTGTTTGACGAAACTGTCCTTCAAATCCTGCGGCACAGATGCATTGAACAGCATTTATCATATCTATACACTGCGCTCCATTTAAGCATTGCCCCAATGCACACTCTTCAGTGTCTATATATGATAAAAGTGCAGGTGGAATTTTTCTGCAAGTGCTAAATTATGATATTATTACACATATAAGACTAATGGATTACACACTCTTGCAAAGAGTTTTCATAAGTTTTGGCAGAAAATCACTACCCATGAAAGGAACTGCTCAGTATCTTTCTAAAGTGTCGTCATAAGGTTCCCACTTATGGCAGTAAAGAGCTCACTTTCTCATTCAGGGTACCACACAATTTGAGATGATAAAACTCTCCCACTCTTCCATGATCTTTTATGTGATGATATAAGGAACACATCCATGACTGTACACACTTTTTCTCTGGTAACTAACTCAAGGAAAATTATGGATCCTACTGGAAAGTAAAAGATGTCTTACAAACCTGACAATGATTTTTCTAGATAAAAAAAACCTTAAATCTTAAAATGTATGAAGGAGATAGATGAAAGGAAGACATTAATTTCCAAGGGTAAGGATGTTCTGTTGCACCAAATTTTGCTTTCAGCTTCATTCAGCCCCTCCTCATATCTCTAGAGATGTTAAGGAGAATATTTACATGGTAATACCATGCACATTCTTTAGTACTTTTCCTCATCAGCAAAATAATCTGTTCAAATTTCCCTTAAAACCTTTAGGGAGACTAATCAGAATTATCTGAGTTCAAGGCAAACCCACACCATATTAACTCTGAATTTAAAAGCTTACTTTCTTAATGGTAACAGGAGATACATGAACTGTGAAGGATATTATTTTACCAATATTAAATTACATTGAATTCATAACTAAATTACTTACTTATTGCACATGTATTGCCTTCAAATCCTGCAGCACAGACACAACGAAAGGTATTACCAATATCAGTGCACTGACCACCGTTTAAACATGGCGAAGGAAGGCAATCATTCACATCTGAAACTAAAATTGGTGAAAAAGAAAAGCTCACAAAAGTAAATTTGGCACACAAATAGGTGATCTGGTTTTTGATAAGGTACAGTTGTACAAATCTTTTCATGAACAAGCTATGGATGTGGAAAAATGATGAATAAGATATATTTTGCAACCACTAAAATATCCATTTTTATATCCTAGACCTTACAGCAATGCCAAAATACAGAAGTATACTTAAAGAGTTCTCACCCTGATTTTACTAATAACAATTTAAGTGTTCATTACTAAGTCATCTGCAAACAAGAAATTACCCCTAGTTGTGGAATGTGGGTTTCACTATTAAAGCAATCGCTATTAGTGATGAAAAATTGATTTTTAAAGTTTAGTGAAATCAATTTTGAAAAAATCCACCACTAAATTGAGATTGATTTAAGATTCTGTGATGATGGCTAAACATCAGTGAAATAGGCTCCTAGAGTCTGAAGCTAGCATTAATCCAGATAGCCTTCACCTAAATCTGCAACATAAGGGTCCTTTTCAGCCTGACACACTCACAGATAAACTAGCTCAGCACAATGTTTTACATGTCATTTTGCTCAGCTGCCTTCTCACATGAAGGGGTATGCTTTGATGATACTTTTGCCTCAGATAACTTAAATAATCAAATATGTTTGATTCCTTTCGACACAAGGGCCACTAATCTCACACTCAGCCCTGGGCCTGAGCACTTGGCTCACATCTACATTTCACAGATGGAATTATTTTGCTGTGATGGCATCATCTTTAGAACACCCTTGAGCAATAGTAAATGGTACTAGCAATAGTCCTGATCTAAAAGCTCAGGTTTGGCACAACCAGTAAGAGAAGTGACATTAATGGCAAAAAGAATCAATCATGTTTGTTATTTGATAATTTGCTGAGTAATTAGGTGCGCGAAAAAAAACACAAAACATTTCGCTGAGCTTACTTCCCCTTGTCTGCATAATGCTTTAATCCTTTTATCTGCATAATGCTTTAATCATTCAATGCACCTACATCATATGTATGCAAATTATTCATGCTAAGTTCCATCCCCAATTAACAAGGTGGGGCTCACTACATAATTTGAATTTTAGTGACCTTAGCTATGAATTTTTGACCTACAACACATAAAGTAAGGTTGATTTACTTTTCTTACAAAATTTATCAGTGCTAAGAAGATATCAGGTAAAAATCAAAAAATCAAAAAATTGATTATTTGGGGTACTTATTACAAGTCTGAAAAACTTATAATCAAGGATGGAAGAGGCCAGTTGAGAAAACATTTGATTAAAGCAAGGTTTCTACAGACAAATACATCATTCAACAAGTTCTATACTTCATAAAGATGTTAAAAGATGATCATTATTCTATTAATATCTACAATTTGCTTCACTTACTGGTCTGACAAAACTGTCCTTCAAATCCTGCTGCACAGATGCACTGAAAACCATTTACCATATCTCTGCACTGTGCTCCATTTAAGCATGGTCCTGATGCACACTCATTAATATCTATGAATGAAATGAATACAAGTAAATATTTTTCATGGATCCTAAAATAATATACTACAATAGCATGAACCAAGGTACTGCGTTTATTATGGATAGCAGTACCAAAAAGTGTTGGAAGAAAATCATGCCATAACAACTAATGAAAGAAAATTCCCTTCACAAGATTAATGTTTATTACAGTAAACGTCAAGTTCCTCATTCAGGCTCCCATATATGTTAAGATGACAAAACCCAATGACTATCACAATGTCTTTTCATAGTATCTCATGAAACATTCATGACTATGCACACACTTTCTGGGGGTATTCAAGTCCAGGAAACAAGCAAGCCTTGAATATGCAAAAATACACCTCTTCAAATGATTAAAACATATTTTCTTCTTATTAAACTTTGTTTGACATTTCCTTGCCTGTTGGGTTGAAGTGGCTCATTGAGTTGGTTCATGAAATTTGAAATTTTTTTCCAAAGCTTTTAAGGTTTCTTCGCCTACCAATGACAAACAGCTAACTTAGACAATCCGCACATCCTACATGCAAATAAAGTGTTTTATGAGCTGGCACTTAATGGCTCAATTTGATTTTCAAAAATTAGTGACCAGACATCTTTACAAATCATGCACAAAACCATTACAGGTCAAGACACCTCCACACTCAAAATTTTAACACAACTATTGGATACGAAATTTGACTAATAATGCTAATTATAGGCATTTTAATGTGGTTGTACCCTTAAACATTTTCATTAAGTTATGAATGCCAACTCAATGAGCCTTTCTGAAGAAAGCGGATCCTGTGTACCACAGTTTTCTTCATTCTTTCTCACCGTACCCCATGAACTCTAAATGAAGCAACTTTGGACATTTCATTGGCATTTTTTCCCAGTAGCAAAACAATTTTAGTTGTAACGTCAACTTGCATTCTTTTCTAAATCTGCATATGGCCTATTACAAGACTTATATCTATTTTGGAAAATATATTTCCGGAGTTGAGACGGGTCACATGTTTTGCAGTCAAGTTGAGTCATTTGCCACTAAATGACTCAAGTTGAGTCAGTGACTGGAGTCACTGTACCTTTTCTATCAAGCAAATAATGATACAATTTTAAAATTATCATACAAAAATCATGAAACAAAGTCATTCCCCTTTTGAAAATATGTGGCTCAAGTTGTGACTCATTACAACTCTGATTATTTCATTGTTTTGGTATTTGAGAAATTTTGAGGTAACTTTAACCAGAAGGAGTCCAGTAAAGGTGCAATGTTCATTCATCCACTGACCATGTTACCTTTAGATACCATGTTTACAAGGTTTCAAATTTTGAACTCATTGACATAGGATAGCCATGCTATCAATAACAACAGCAGTGATGGGATTGTTATTCTTAGTCTGGTAAATACCTTATCCATTGTATCAAAATTCTTTCCATCTCTAAGCACAAGATATGTTCCAGAACCAGGTCTTCATATTCATCAGGCAACATCAAAATAATGAACTTTGACCACAATGCAAGGAGCCACAAATGCACCCAAGTGCATCCTTACTTGTAACATCATGTCAACAAGGTTTCTGGCACTTTAACTGCAATGGCCTCAGATGACTTTGATCTTCACCAAAATAAAATAGTTCCATTTGACTGCAAATGCATCTTACCCCTGTAAACTGTTCATGGTTTCCTTCTAAAATATCATGCTGGTAATGATTCCAGAAACTGACTTTAGATAACCTTTCATGGGCAATACATACAATGGGGTTCACTTACTTGCCTTTCAGAATTTACGGGCGCAAGGAAGATCACAAAAAATGCATTAATTCTAAAAATGTACTGAAACAAATTTTGAGTAAATTAATAAAAGGACTACAAGGATGATTTGAGAAAGAAACATTACTCTACATAAATGTTCAAATAAAATTTTAAAACCCATGACCATTTCTCTCATAGTTACCTATCATTTGCTTCACTTACCTGTCTCACAAAATTGTCCTTCAAATCCTGCTGCACAGATACACTGAAAACCATTTACCATATCAATGCACTGTGCTCCATTTAAGCATTGTCCTGCTGCACACTCATCAATATCTAAGTAAGAAATGAATGTAAATTTACTGTATATCTGCAAGAAATATTACAGGGTAAATACACCAACATCTGGGAATAAGCATAAAGGTGCTTACTACAAGGTTGAGAGATTGTCATCAAAGGACAGCTACTATGTCAGAAAAAATGTTTTGTATAATTCATTATTTTTAACACATTAACGTTATTCCAAGAATTATACTGAATAATGGACAATTCACCTTCATGTATAAGAAAACACCTAGAGCAGAATTCAATGACACAAAATGCATACAATGTTACAGGCAAGTTAACTGCCGCGAATTCTGGTGTGAATATTTCCATTGTACCAAAATGGTACCTTTATATACCATACACGCAAATTTCATACAAAAAGCTGTGATAGTGTTACAGGTCCATGCGCTACAAACATCTTTTTTGAAATCATTTATAACTTTTGTATCAGGTTGGTCCAAGTCGCAAAAGAAGATCAATTTACCACCACAATTTCTCAATTCTTTTATTAAACATCAGCTTCCAGAAGAAAGTAGGCTAATCCAAATACAATTTGATCCATTTGCACTCTTAACATTTTGCAAACATCCTTAAATTGTTTACGTTAAGTAAGATTCTACATTTGGTTCACTTACTTGTCTGACAAAATTGTCCCTCAAATCCTGTTGTACAGATGCACTGAAAACTATTTACCATGTCTCTGCACTCTGCTCCATTTAAACATGGTCCTGATGCACACTCATTAATATCTAAGAAAGAAATTATTTCCAATTTACTGGACCAAGAAATATTATTAAATGCAACAATATTTGTGAATAAGAAGGAACTTCTTGTAATGAAAAAACTATCACAAGTTGAGAAACATCCTGTATAATTCATCATTTTTAAGGCAAAGTTTATAACATTCAGAGAATTATAGTGCGTGAAACTACATTCATCTTTATGCCTGAATAGACACCTAGAGCTTGATTAAATGACACAGAAAGAATAAAATGGAACAGTCGGCATAACTGTGCAGGTATTGTGTGTAGGTATTTTACATTGGACATACATAAATGAAATTCTTTAAGTAAAGCTAAAAGTTTCTTGAAATTGCAAAAACACAGGAAAGAGCACCCCACTTAGTTCTAGCACAAATGTGAACAAATAGAAATAGAAAAACTGGTCCTTTTATTGCTGACTTTGCAATTAAAATGAATTATTTCCAATATAAGATGAGTATGTTGGGTGTGTATTCTGCTCTTTAATGAGGCCAAAATTTATGACCTCCTCCCATAAATCAAAATTGAAGCTTTATATACAACCAAAAAAATTTCATTCCAAAGAGCATTAACCTCATTCAAGGTACAGCATACCTCAAATGTCCCACTTTCTGTGCCACAAAAAGTACATAAGGATGATTTCCTTCATTTAGTTTTGCATAAAAATGAATGAACTTGCCACTACTGATTGCTGAATTTACCTATTAACTCAAAATATTGAACTTTTGAATTCCTAATGACCAAGGCTTTTCAACAGATATTATTCCAATTTAAATGCCTGTCACATTTTTTTATCAATAGAACAGCTGTGAGTCATTGACATAATCCTTAATCAAGTAACTGTTCCCAACCTGCAAGAGCTTGTGATGATGTTCATGAGCCAAGTAATGTTGCCATTTGGTTTTTCTACCTGTCTAACATTAGTTTTCCAAGACAAAGGGATGGCTCTGACAATTCCTTCATGCAAAGTTGTTAGAAATTTATCTGAAAATACCACACTTTGAACTAAAAGAAATAGTTTAACAGGCCACCACTCTCATAGTAACTTTTCTTACAGAATAATTATTTTGACACCAACATAATCATCAACACAATAGCAGAATTTTAAGTCTGTCCATGCCCTTCAAACATCTTTGACGAAATAACAACTAGTTTCACTATCAGTTTGGAGTAAATTGTGAGGAAATAACAATTATACACAACAAATTCTCCAATCTTTCTCAAATAGCTTCCAGAAGGAAGCAGGCTAATCCAAATACAATTTGATCCATTCAAACTCCCAACTTTTTGCAAACATTCCTACACTGACTATGTTAATTAATTTTGGAAGTATGAGCATTACTCTATTACTATCTGTAATTTGTTATGCTTACCTGTCTGACAAAATTGTCCTTCAAATCCTGCTGCACAGATGCACTGAAAACCATTTACCATATCTCTGCACTGTGCTCCATTTAAGCATGGTCCTGATGCACACTCATTAATATCTATGTAAGAAACATTTACAAGTAGAAATTGTATCAAGATGCTACCATATTATCATACACAAGTGCAAACCAGGGACAGCATTTTAAACAAAAAGTTTTGAAAAATGATCATTATTTTAATAAATATCTACACTTTGCTTCACTCACCAGTCTGACAAAACTGTCCTTCAAATCCTGCAGCACAGATGCATTGAAAACCATTTACCATATCTATGCACTGTGCTCCATTTAAGCATCGACCAGCACACTCATCAACATCTATGTAAGGAATGAATGCAAAATTTATTGGTGCAAGTAATGCTATGGGTATAAAATACAATATCACTTAGGAATAAGAAGGCACTTAATTCAAGTCTGAAAAATTGTAATGAAAAGCCTGCCACAAGCTGTAAATGTTTTATATTATAAATTACTTTTCACCCAAAATATTATTCAAGGAATTATACTTCAAAGAACTACATTCATCTTTATGCATAAGTAGACACCTATTTTTTTAAATGACAGAGAAGGCATAAAATGACACAGTCAGGATAATTAGGCATACATGAATAAAATTTAAGTAAGTAAGTCCTTTGAAATAATATGCAAAACATTCTTGCAAACACTGGAATTAACATAAAATTACAAAACAATATTTTTGCTTTATTTAGAGATGATTTCTCAAGTGAACTTAACCGATTAATAATTTTATTAAAATACTATGTATTCCACTGTAAACAAATGAAGTTACTCCCCTCCACAATCAGGCTTTCCCATTATTTAAGAAACTACTTTATTCTGTACTCATACATATTAAAGAAAGATTTAAAAGTGGGTATCTGGGAGCATAATTGGTTGCGCTGGTTTAATTTATTAAGTTTGAGTTTGTTGGTATGCTTGAAATGTAGCAAATGATATTTTCTTTCATATATTATCTACTTTTAAAAACAGTTGCTGACAGTAACATGTGAAAGTTCAATTTATCACCATGTTGTTTTCTGATTGTTAATTTGTTTGATTGGTAGCTGTTATAAAAAGAGTTGAACGACAATAAATGAGGAAAAAAAAGTTTAAGTAAAGCCACAAGCTTCCTGAAACTGTAATACACAAGTATCATTATTTTTCTTCCTCAGAAAAGAGCACACTACTTGGTTCTAGCAAAAATCTGAAGTTATTAATGAAAATAGAAACATTGCACAATTTATTGTTCATTTTGAAATTTAGAATAAAGTATTTTGCATATAATCCTTTACATACAACACATGAAAATTAAATGCCAAAGAGCTATGCCCCTATAACAAATCCAGCATAGCTTGAATGCCTTGGTTTCAGTGTTACCAAAAGCACATGAGGAAAATTTTCTTCACTTAATTCAAAAGATATCCAAAAGGATAGTCAAAATATATTACTCCAAACTTAAGTTAAATGCCTGTAACATTTTTATCATTTGAAAAGCAGTGGTCATTGGCATAATCATTAAGCAAGAACTGTACATTATCTTGTGTGGGCAAGAGCTTGGATGAAGCATGTAATGTGAGTGATGCTGTCATTTCCTTTTTAACATGCCTGACAAAAGTTTTCCAAGACCTAGTAGCTCTGACAACTCCGTCATACAAAGCAAAATGGAAAATTTTATATGGAACTTTGAACTAAAAAATAAATACTTTAACAGGTCCCAACTCTCATAAAAATGTTTCTTACAGAATAAGCATTTTGACATCTTAACAATTCTGAAAAATAATATGCGAATCAATTTACACTCGGTTTTGCTCCATATACACTAGGATAATCATCAACAGGTTCACAGAAGTTTAAGTCTGTCCATGCACTATAAAATGATTTACCAAATCATCACAAGGTTTCATATCAGCTTGGTATAAATAACCCTACGCAACAAAAAAAAAAACAATTTCTCAGTTTTTTATCATTTCGTATCTTTAAGAAAGAAACACACTTATTTCAATACAAATTAATTTACAGTCAATACTAATTAATCTCAATATTTTGAAACATTCCTACATTGATCATGTTTAAGTAGGTTTCAAAGTATGATCTTTATTCTATTAGTATCTAACAATTGCTTCACTTACTTGTCTGACAAAATTGTCCTTCAAATCCTGCTGCACAGATACACTGAAAACCATTTACCATATCGATGCACTGTGCTCCATTTAAGCACTCTCCTGCTGCACACTCATCAATATCTAAGTTTGAAACAAATGCAAATTTACAGGTGCAATATTTCAGGTGAATACAACAACATCAGGGAATAAACTTGGAGGAACTTGCTAAAAGTTTGACAAATTGTCACAAAAGGAACGTCTCAAGCTTTGAGGCAAGCAAGTGCAATTCAACAACATTGCTAACCTCAAATCACTGTGAGGGATGTGATTAATTTCACACCTAAATACAGATGGGAGCTTATTTAACTCTACTACAGTTCAATAAAACAGCCCATTTGCCACACTCCTTAATTTCTTAAGGAGTATGATGTGTAACACACCTGGAAAATCATATAAACTCAGGGTCTGAATGAAAAGAATCGCCACAATGTGAGAAAATGTTTTGAATAATTTACTACTTTAAACACATAAACATCATTCAAAGAATTATACTGCATGAAATTTTTAAGCATAAGCAGTTCTCTATTGATTTCTACAATTTGCTCTACTTACCACTCTGACAAAACTGTCCTTCAAATCCTGCAGCACATATACACTGAACAGAATTTATCATATCAATACACTGTGCTCCATTTAAGCATTGCCCCAGTGCACACTCATCAATATCTACGTGAGAAACAAATACAAGTGGAATTAGTCTTCAGGTTCTACTGTAATATTGTTACAAAAATGTGAACCAAGACTACATTTTTAAAACACAAGCTCAAAACCTAATACATTTGATCAATAATGGTCGAGCCACATCAAATGACCTTTGACCACAAAACAAACTATTAGGTTTAGTTAAGTCAATCAACCTATTCTTAAAGGCTGTATCATCTTCATACTTCCTAGCTTAAATTATTATGTCAACAAGGTTTTGCAAGGGTGTGAACTGTCATGGACTCAGATGGGCTTGACCCACACCAAAGAACAAAAGGGTCATTTCATTCATACCATATATCTACATTCTATGTTCTTCCGGCCTGTAGCACATTCAATGAAGTTCATTTACTTTGCTTTCAAAATCTATGGGTTAGTCAGTTAGATGGAGTTTCTAACCAATCAGTTTTAGTCATGTCAGCCTTTTCTCCAGTCGTGGCTCACTGGCTTGTTTTCCTCCTCCATTGCTTATGCTGAGCACCACAGGTAATGGCAGTAGTTTACATTGTAATGGTGTTTGGTGTAATCAGGCCATGCTCTAGAACTCCCGACCTCCCAACTGCAAGTCAGATGCTCTAACCACTTGACCATGCAGTCAAAATCTACAGGTTTAGGAAAAATTACCCGTAACTTCACTAATATCTGGATATTAGAAGGAACTTAATTATTACAAGTCTGAAAATATCTCATAAAGGACTGCAAGGAATTGAGAAATGTTCTGTATAAATCTTAACCCCTTTGCTACGCATTGTTTTGCTGCAAAACCATAGCACTTAGCTGCATTCTGGCATAGCTAATTACAATTGTATGTTGTACAATCATGTTTTGGACATGACATAGGCTTGAAGGGGAGACGTTTATAACATAAATGCATCCTCTTGGGGAATAGCGAGAACAAATATGGCTGGGTCCATACAAAAAATGGAACAGTTCCCGGAACCGGTACACACGTACTGTGTATACGTATTATCATACATAGTGCAGTATGGCAGGATGGGCCCCCTTCCGTAGCGAAAGGTTTAATAAATCAACACATACATTTCATGCAATGAAAAAATTACACTGCATTTCATATGAGCAAAACTTATAGGATGGTTATCACCCTACTAATGTGTGACAATATGCTTCACTTACTTGTCTGACAAAACTGTCCTTCAAATCCTGCTGCACAGATGCACTGAAAACCATTTACCATATCTCTGCACTGTGCTCCATTTAAACATGGTCCTGATGTACACTCATCAATATCTATGTGTGAAAAAAAAAGATAGTTTTGTCTGGATCCATGTATGAAAAAAAGTAGTTTTCTCTGTATTTTACTATACTATTAAAACACAAACAATCACAGTGATAACAGCTATAAGATTGCTCCAGCACTAAAAAGTGCCATGCATAAAACAAATTTTCAAAACTATTTCATTTTTATATAAAACCTGTTGACTTTTCCAGGCTCTGAAGATCGAGAGGAAAATAACAGAGCTTCCCCTTGGAAAGGATGCCCTACTATTGTATCAAAATTTCCTTTGCTCCTTAATACATCCCAAGGAAAAAGTGTAATTGTAGCTGTTTTGAATTGTAATATCCTGCACATTTAAAGGTTCTAAGGTAGAACCTAACTTTAACCTAAATACAGACCTGCTTTGTTATTTTTTCAGGATATGGACATGACAGAACAAAGACGAGTTGAAACACAGGTACAACCAACACAACACATCAACACCTAAAGTGTGACAATGCATGCATGCCATTTAACTTCATATCATCAAAGACATATCAACAAGGTTTCTGGAATTAAATCCTCCATGCATAGGCATACTAGGAAGGGGTGAGGGGGGCCACTCGCCGTCCCAATTCGGGCACAAACAGCTGGTCCGTTTGGGCAAAACATAAACAAAACATGATAAATGGTGTCATTATTTGGGCAAAAATTGTTCTTACCCCCCTCCCCCCCCCCCCCGCCATGACCTCTGATGACTTTGACCTTTACCAAAACTAAAATAAGTGTTGTACTTTCCATTTAATGCACCTACATCCTATCCTACATCCCATTTGCATGACTGCAAATTATTAATGCTTCCCTTCTGAATGTCAAGCTGGCAATTTTTTCAGAAGTTGACTTTAATTGATCTCAGATAACCTTTCTCCTTTAACACATGTCAAAAGGTTCATAAACCATTACTTTGAAAACCTATGAGTGCAATATAGGTTAACATAAGTGGATATTAGAAGTTACTCTCTAAAAGTATAAATACATGTAATGAAGGAATGAGGCAATGAGTTGAGAAAATGTGTTTCATAATTTGGTTTTCTAACAGATACCCCTTTTTCAGAAAAAATTTATGAATAATATGAATACAGGCAAAAAGGGATGATGAATAAACTTCTTAACATCTAATATTTGCCTCACTTACCGATCTGACAAAATTGTCCTTCAAATCCTGATGCACAGTTACATTGAAATGCATTTACCATATCTATGCAAGGTGCCCCATTTACACATGGTCCTGATGCACACTCATTAATATCTATTAAAAAAAATGTAAGTGAAATTTACTTGCAAATTATATACAAAATATATATCACACAAACATGAGCCAAGAACTTCTCATTCCTATCAATAGACTTTTGGAGTATAGGCAGACATCCATTCAACACTAGTGATAGAAAATGATCCACTTCATTTTCAAAAGCCATTATAAGATTCCTACAGTTTTGATAAAGAGCTAGTTCCCTAAATCGGATCCCTATTTATTTTACAATTATAGAACTTGATGGCTTATTTCGACCTTTCCAAAATTGTACAATGAGACAAACAAGACTATGCATACACTTTCTTATGTATTTAACTTCAGGAAACATTAAAGCAGAAATTTTATATTTCAACACATCTCAAAAAAGGTCAAAACTCATTTTATTTTTATACAAAACCAATCGACTCTTCCTTTTCTGGACAGTGAAATGAAAATGCATTGACCTTACTGGAAAGGGGTGCCATACTGCTGCAAACATACCTTCAAGCTCCTCTTAAAATATAAAAATTGTATACACAACACTTTTGGATGGTAATACCATGCACATTCTCTTAAACCTTTTCCCATCACCAAACTTTCCTTTCGAATATCTTTAAAATCCTGTTGGAAATATCTAATACTTTGGGTTCCAGGCAAGCCCATTTCAAATTAATCTATGGATTAAGGCTTTACTTTAATAAGTAAAAACATAACAACACAGAGATAAAAAAAAATAGCAGACAAGAACAATCTTTATGAAAACTGTTTCAACCTGTCCAAATCTTTTGCAACGAATCAAACCTCATTTGATTATGGAAATTTGAAACAAATTAAAGCATTTTAGGGAATTAATTCTGGCAAGATGTAAAGCAGCTAGTATGAAAGATAGTTATTCCAGCTGCAATTCAATACATCCAATGACTTACTTATTGCACATGTATTGCCATCAAATCCTGCAGCACAGACACACTGAAAGGTATTACCAATATCAACACACTGACCACCGTTTTGACATGGTGGAGGCTGGCAATCATCCACATCTAAGTAAAAAAGGGAAAAACAAAACAAATATTTTTGAAGTAGATCTAGGACAAAAAACCTGGTTTAGTAAGGCTCAGGTGGGTTTTAGTAATTCTCTGGCCCTAACAAAAACATTTTTACATTTACAACTTCCAAAGGACTCATGTTCAATAGAAAATTTTTCTCCATATCTGTCTGGTACTGAGTAGAAATTTTTAGGAAAGGTAACACCTGCACTATGGATGATCATATCTGTAAGTGCAAGGACGTTAACACTGTTGAAGAGACAAAAGGTTGAAAAATAACAGCTGCTCTCAACTGAAGGTGACAAAGTGGTAAATATTGTAGAAAAGATACTCTCCACATGGTTGGCATGGGTATAAAAGTACAGCAGTTTCCAGAAAAAAATTGTAGGAAAGCATCTTTATTCAAAAACTCATAGACAAATGAAAAACAAAAACAGAGACACAAATGGGCATGGATTCCTTTTCTAAGGAACATACATGATTAGAAAATGATGGGAATAGACCAAAATGTTTTTAAATGTTTGAATATTTGTTTATTTTGTTTTTATGTTTACTTGCTGCTATAGAGTTACTGAGCTACACAAACCCTAAAATTATCCTTTGATCTCTTTACCTTGAAACTAAACATAAGGACACAAAAAACAATGGTCCCTATTTTCCAGACATTTAAAACTTTTTTCCTATATGTAAAATGGATTATGTTAATCTTTAATACTGACCAAAAATGACTCAAATTAAAAAATACAATGTTAAAATATAACTATGAATAGAGTTTGTTCCTACCATTTAGATTTTCACAGTTGACTCCAGAAAATTCTTCAGGACACTCGCATATGTATCTGGTGGGTGTTACTGCCATGCACAAGCCTCCATTCAAACATGAATTTGGAATACAAGGATTGTTTTCTGTACAAATATACAAAGTATAACACTGTTAGAAGCCTGTCCCCAGTTTCCATCCCCAAAAGACATGTTAAAGTGAACACTCAATTGCAAACCTTTTTCGAGTAAATGTTGGGTATCCATGCATACTGCCCGGCCCCCACAGACCTATTTCCAAATGGCAATTACAAAAGATTGTGGGATAGAGTTTTGGTGTTTGTCACTTTTGTCAATGGCATTTTACTGTGGTGAAAACTGACGTACACCCAAAACTCTATCCCACAATTCATTGTAATTGCTAGTTGGAAATAGGTCTATGTATGAAATGTGGTCTACCTTCCTACCTTGAGCTACAGTATTAGGCTGATTCAGTGTTAAATCCCTGTAACCCTACATGGCCTTCAATCTCAACAATAAAGAAAGGGTACTTCCTCAAAATGCTGAGCACCTACACACCACAACACAAAATGCATTCAAGCTTCCTACCTTCATATATTTTGATTAACAGGATTTTAGCTCTAGGGCCTTTGATGAACCCAGGAGACCCCTTGACCACAACTCAAAGCAGTATGAATTTTCCCTTAGTTTAGACATGTACCCTGTACAGGAATTGTCAAACTTTTTAATTTTTATCAAATCTTGTATCACATATAGTATCAATGTTTTGTATTAAGCATTCTGAACCCACACATCCAAATTGAAGTTGTCATAAACACCTGTGTCCCAAGAAAATATCTAACCAAAAACATAAAGCATTTCTTCAACCCAATCGTACATACACATACCAAGTACAAAAGGTATTCAAGCGAGTCTTTCCTAGGCTTTAGGCGTTTCACCCAATTGACCTTTGATATACACCAAAATCAAATTGTTCTTTCCCAGGACAACTATGAAGCAAGTATGAGAATTGTCATTGTTACCTCTGGGATACCTTTATAAGAAGCAAAGCATGAAGTCTACATACTGTACACTCTCTCAGTATCATAAATATGTGTCTAATTCACTGAGATGAAAACTGAACCCTGTTGACAGTGCTGTCATTGTAACTAAAGGGAGATGATCATGTAGGGGCTGGGTTCTGCAACAGCTGTCATTTGTAAAACCCCATGTAGACTGGGAGTTGTAGAGTATGACCATGTTATTTTTCTGCTTGTTGTAAGAGGTGACAAAAAGGGGGGACTTGAAACAGATTTGAACTGCATTTGAAACTGATCTTGAACTTTGAACCATGTAATGTAGTTGACACAAACCCTTTTTGCTGTGTCATTGAATCCAATTTAAATAACTAACAAGCCAGTAGGGAATAAAAGCCAGGTTAACACAACTTAAAAAACTTTGAGACTTGAGCAAAGAGCCCAAAAATAATAAAATTCATCAGTTACAAGATATCAAGTAGTATTCTCTAATAATCAATGGCAGTAATAAATAAGAACTCAAACTTGGCTGTGGGGGAGAAGAAGGAGGCCAAAGATTAATCTCACCAATTTGACAATTAGTTCCAGAATATCCGTCAGCACAGTTACACTGATATCCATTCACCATATCCACACACTGCCCTCCATTCAAACAAGGACCGCTATTACACTCATCAATTTCTGTAAAACAATTTTATAAAACAGATAAGAATGATTTCTACTTTGTTATTTATTTCCCATTTTCTAAAAAGCCCTGTTCCATTCAGGCTCTGATTTTTGTTAAATCTATATTGCACTCCACTTCTACTTTTTCTCAAGAGCCATATTGCTTCTGTAATGGGCTACGTGATATGACTATTAAATCTTAAATATCTAATCAAGTTGCTTATACCGTAGAGCAATGGCATGTACATTATTTTATAACATACATGTAGGCTTTGGGAAGAAGAAATGGGTATACCCCAATTACCTGTTTGACAATTAGTTCCTGTATACCCTTCAGCACAGTTACACTGGTATCTATTCACCATATCTACACACTGCCCTCCATTCATGCAAGGACGGCTGATGCACTCATTAGTTTCTGTAAAATGATTTTAAAAGTAACAGCATTTAAATTATTTTTTACACAGATTTTTTTTATCTACAAAAGTAAACACTTCAAAAGTTGAAACTATCATTTTGATTTCCGGGAATTAAATGTGATGAAGTTGGTTCATACTACGCCTTTTCTTTGAGAGATTTGAAGCATTCCTCCATATAAAAGCACTTTAAGATAAAAACTGCAGCATTAGTTATATGTAACTAGGAGGGAATGATGAGCAAAGCACATTTAATTCCATTCCTTTATAACAACTTTCCATTCATACTCTTCTTTTTGTTTAGAACTTTATTTTGGTTTTATTGCAAATTTACAATGTCCCTTCTGAGCTTTTGTTGTGTTGTTACAGGCTAAACAATGACCAAACAAGAATATTTTGAAAATGATGAAGTTAACCTTTACTCTAGAGTGCTGGCATATATTTTATTTTATGACATCTTACATGTGTAGTAGAGGGAAAAAGTACATAGGTAAACCCCCAATTACCTGTTTGACAATTAGTTCCTGCATATCCGTCAGCACAGTTACATTGGTATCGATTCACCATATCCACACACTGTCCTCCATTTAAGCAAGGACCACTGTTGCACTCATCAATTTCTGTTAAATGATTACACAAAAATCATTTCAATGAATTGTTAACATATATATTTCATTATCTTGAAAAATAAACACTTCAAAAACTTCTAAAACTATCACATCAATTCCTGTGAGATAAATGTGCTGTGCCAGTACAGTGTATATGAATAAAAAGGCACAGTCCCACTGACCACAAGAAGTAGTTTCTTACAAAAAAGAGCTAACATTCCAAATCTTATCTCGGCTTTCAGTGCTTCCCCACTTGTGATCCACACTATACAAATCCAAAATTTCCTAAAATGGGGTCCTCATTTTATACCAAATTTTGCAAGAAACAGGGTGATTGAGATTGTGGTAAATCATATATTACGATGCTGCCTTATCCATGAATACAAATGCAACACAGCACAAAATGATTTCAATACAGAGTCAGAGAAAAGATGAAACTATTCTCTAGGATTCTGAGCATAGAATAACATTTACAGATTTCCTTAAATTTTCTGAATCTCCCCTTTTCCTGAAAAATTCCTAAAGAGCACCAAGATTTTCCGAATTCCCAGGAATTTAAGGTAGAGTGGAAGCACTGCATCATTTAGTACGTACCTACCCACTAAATGCTCATAAATCTTTCCATTGGATCTTTCTATTGTTGTAGATATTGTTATTATTTAAAATTCTGTGCCCTAACAACAAAATCCTACCAAAATCTTGCTAATTTTGTGTTTTCTTTTTCAAAGAGTAACAACCAAAGAAGAGATAAAGTCACAAAGTACACATATAAAACCAGACAGCCATAAGACTTTGTGTTTCCTTGCCACTGAAATCCAAGTCTGTTTTTTTTTTTTTTTCAAAATGACAATATTTCTTAAATGACCAAAAACAATGGTGATGGCCTTTTCAATATGGGTAATGCAAATGATGCAACATGCATGAGATCCAGCACAGTTTAGTTACTCTCAATGATATATTGTCAAGGGACATAATAGTGCAATTTGCTACCCAAGAATTGCCAGTTGCTAATTTAATTATAATTTGACTTGCAAAGTGTGCAGTACTTGCTAATACAAATGACTCATTCAGGAATTGGGAAGAGACTTTTTGCTAACCGATACACTTAAACCTTTTTGTCCCTTGATTGTGTTTCCCAGGTTTTGAGTTCCAACCTCTGATGACTTCACCATTAGGACAAGATTCACCTATGAAATATGGGCAATGCACATAGAAAGTTCAAGATCCCTCACTGCTACCCTTATAAAGATATCATATTTTGCAATGTTTTAAACCTTTAGATCTTTGTTGAGCCACAATGACCTTTGATTTGAACTTCACCAGAACAGTTAGCATTTTTTCCATCTACTTAACATGGGCAATGTGCATGCTAAGTGTGAAATCCCTCACTGTTGCCCATCTTCAGCTACCATGTTTATAAGGTTTTGACCTTCTGACCTCAGGTGATCCGAATGACTCATGACCTCCACCAAAATAAATAGGGTTCATCTACTTAGTATGAGCAATGTAGATGCCAAGTATGAGATATCTCATTATTAAGCCCCTAAGAGCTGGGGGTTGTAGAATATGCCCACGGTATTTCCCCCCTGTCAAAAGAGGCAATCAAAGGGAAACCAAACTTGAACCATACTGGGAAATAGTTTAAACTCTGAAATTTTTATTGAGTTGACTGACACCATATAACATATTTGTGACAGGTGTCCTTAAATCCCATGTAACTAACTAACCCTCACTACTACCCACCTTGAGATGAATGATCTTAAATGATCTTTGACATCCACAAGAGAGTTCATGCACTCGGTATGACCAACGCATATGCTACGTACAAGATCCCTCACAGTTATCAAACTTGAGCTATCGTGTGTACAAGAAATTCCCAAGGCATTTACAATTTCACCTTTATTGACCCCACATGACCTTTGACCTCTACCAAAATCCATAGGGTCTATCTAGGTAGTATATGGGCAATGCAAAGGCCAAGTATGAGATCAATCACTGTTACACCCCTTGAGATACCATGTTACAAGGTTTTGACCATCTGACCTCTGGCAACCCCAAATGACCTTTGACCTCAACCAAAAGTAAGAGGCTTCATTTACTTGGTATGACCAATAAACATGCAAAATATGAGAGCCCATTACGGTTATTGAACTTGAAATATCATGTTTACAACAAATTCCCAAGCTTTGACTTTTTCAGTTCATTAATGCATTGCACATTTACCCTGGCATGTCAGACCTGTATGTAAAATGTTACATAACGACCAAATCTTACATATTTTAAAAATGCTGACATTATACCTATACCATAGATCACTGGCATATATTTTAGTTTGTAACGTCATTCATGTAGACAATGGGAGGAAGACATGCAAAGACTTCAGTTACCTGTTTGACAATTAGTTCCTGTATATCCATCAGCACAGTTACACTGGTATCTATTCACCATATCTACACACTGTCCTCCATTTAAGCAAGGACTGCTGAGGCACTCATTTGTGTCTGAAATTAGGAATGAAGTGACAACATTTCAACTTTTTTTTCATTTATTTTTGATAAGAATAGAAATGAACTTTGAAGTATGAACTTTCATTTTGATTATTGCCAATCAAAATCAGTACCATGGTAGAGCTTACAAGAATAAACTAGGTTGCCGTTGGAATATTACAAATCATCACTGTAAAAATCAGGAGGTTTCATTATATAATGATAACATTATACTCCCAAATTTTGTCTAGGCTAAGCTGAAGCCTGAAGTCACACAAATGTATGTATGGATCCTTAGTTGAATATGTCTGCAGTTGAATACATTCTATACAATTCCCTGCCCTAAACAAGGGGAATATTGTATGTCTATTATTGTAAAGGATTCTACAACAAAATAAAACAGTTACCAGCTGTGATAAAAAGAAGGAAAAGAGTTTTAGTTTTAATGTCCACATGAGCAACTGGGGACAGGAAACTCACCCCCACATGTGCTACACCATGTCTGAAATACATTCTACTTTCCCACCTTGAGATATAGTATTAGGGTGGTTTCAGAGTTTAACCCTTGTTACCATTCTTGACCTTTGTTGTCAATGAAAAAGAAATGGTACTTTCTCAACATGCTGGGCACTCAAGCACAAAGAATAAAATGTATTCAAGCCTCCTTTCTTTAGACATTGTGCATAAAAGGATTTTAGCTTTTAAATCCCTGGTAAACCCAAAAGCCCCTTACCTCAATCCAAAACTATGTGCTTTCTCTCTTAGTATAGGGCATACATGTACCATGTATGAGAACTGCTAAACTTTTCCTTTTCAAGATATCAAGCCTAGTATCAAGAATGTACCACAATTTTCATATTCGAACATTCTGGGCAAGCCCCATGTAAAAATTGAAACTGACATAATATAATTACTTCTGACCCAAGAAAACATATTACCAAAAAAAACAAAGACTAGTTCTTCATCCCAGTATTGGCTTGTATGAAAGGTGTTTAATTAAATCCTTCCCAGATTTGCAGCACTTTGCCCAGATATCTTTTGATCTCAACCAAAAAAACAAAAGATCTTTCCCAGGGTAACTACAAATAAAGGTATTAAACCAACTCAACTGGGAACATTTTGTTAGGATTGGTTGGGCTAGATGGAGTTTTATGGCACAGTTTCCGCTTGGCTCAAGTTGAGCTAGCCATGGCCTTTTGTCCAGTTGCAGCTCACTGCCTTGTTTTCCCTACTTCATTGTTCATGCTAAGCATGAAGCATAATGTGCATAGGTTCAGTTTTTAAAGTCTTCAGTATGACCCGTCCAGGACTCAAACTTCTGAAATCCTGAATGCAAGTGTGATGCTCTACCTACTTGACCATGCAAATGGTCATCCATTTCAAACCTATGTATGCACTGTACACACCCCCAGTCTAATGAATATGTGTCTCATACCACTGAAATAAAAAATGAACCCAGTTGACAGTGAAATGATAATAACTAAAGGAAGAGATAATCATGAGAGGTTCGAGTGCTGCAACAGCTCTAAATTTGAAAACTCCCTGTAGGCTAGGGGTTGCAGAATATGGCCATGTTATTTCTCTGCCTCTTGTAAGAGGGGACAACAACTGAGGACATGAAACAGATTTGATTGTATTTGAACTTGAAATATTTTTTAACTTTGACTTTTTTATCTACTGTAGCTAACACTACGTAAGTTATTCGCATTGGTGCATAGTTTAATCAGTATACCTAACATGCCAGTTGGTAATAAAGAAAGAAGTAATGAAAAGACTGAAAGACACTTTCAAAGTACTTTGAAACTTGGACATAGAGCTAAAAAATGACCCTATTCATTAGTGGTATAGAGAAAAAAGAGTCTATTCTAAAAGTCAATGGCAATAATATTTAAAAACTTGAACATGGCAGTGGGTGAGATAAAGGAAGACAAAGGGTAATCTCACCTGTTTGACAAGTAGTTCCTGTAAACCCGTCAGCGCAGTTACATCGATATCCATTCACCATGTCGATACATTGTCCTCCATTTAAACAAGGACCACTGTTACACTCATTTATTTCTGTAACATGAGTAATAAAAAACAGCTTTACAATGATGTAACATATACTTTGTTGTAGTGTTTGCACGTCGGTCGGGTACCCAGGTACCCAACCAACGTTTTTACTACCCGGGTAGAAAATTAGCACCTGGGTAGCGTTTTCCTATGATTTCCCTCTGATCTTCGTAAAATAACATGGTTATCGAAACTAACAAAATGCATTTACCAACATCTCATTCACAATTATGTTGAAATGAAGTTGCTTTTATTTGTTTCCGTAATGTACTATTGTTAAATTGCACTTTTCTAGAAACAATTCAAACACCATGCACTTAAGTAAGATGTTGCAAGGTTTACGGTCAGGTACCTGGGTACCCGAAGGGTTAAGCAGTTTGGGTACCCGGTTACAAATTTCCTACCCAGTGCAAACACTACTTTGTTGTCAATTTGCCATCTTCTACAAAGCCATGTTTCCATTCTACTTCTGGTTTTTGTTACTTTATTATTTAATATTTTAATTTTTTTTTAATATTTTAATATTTTATTTTTCAACATCTTACAATAAAACATAGGGAGGAAGACATGGGTTTACCCCAACTACCTGTTTCACAATTAGTTCCTGTATATCCATCAGCACAGTTACACTGGTATCGATTCACCATATCCACACACTGTCCTCCATTTAAGCAAGGGCCGCTATTACACTCATCAATTTCTGTAAAATAATTACATATATATTAGCATTTCAATGATTTCAATATATATTTTGTTATCCACACAAATTACTTCAAAAGCTAACACTGTCATATTGCTTCATGTAACTCATGTATTCTAATGAAGTGTGATAGGTCAGCAGGTGTATATGAACAAATAGTCACGATTGTTGTGAAATAAAAGGGATTTCTTTGTGTTTGGTTCATAATATATTCAGTCCTCCTTTTAGGATCTAAATGGATTTTTGCACTTTTGCTGATCAGTATCTGTAAATAGGATTGGATGGGTGATGCTTTCAGTACACAAATTTTGCATGTTTTAATCCACAAGACCATTCTCATTATAAATTCACTGCAGAGCATTCAAACTTACAAAAACATTTAACGTAATGTTCATTTTCCAAACTTTGCAGGCCTGAAACTTCAAACTTCATTTTTTCCTGCATTTCCAGGATTTTCAGGACCTGAATGGGCCTATGGACCAAACATTTGTGAAATGGCCAGTGAACCCAAAGAGGTACATTGTAAATTATGTCACTTTACAGGGTTATTCTATTCCTTGCATTAGGCATGTATATTGGATTGCCTTGTCAGGTATTATAGAACTTAACAAGTATGTATTTTTAAAGAACCTGTATTATTTACACTTCTTTGAGCATTTGTCCAGATGTATTTGGTGCAATTTAGCAAACATTCGTTATGTAGCCTTTGGCAGTGTGAAGTGGATGCAATGTTATCATTTCTAAATGTGGCAACTGTGTGAAAATTGTTTCTTCAAGTGCAATTTGTCTTAGTGCAATCTGTGATCTTATCCCTTGTTTTATCAGCAACTGCTTAGATGCATTTTGCTATTACTGTCAGTTATTATTTACTACACAGTTGCAGTTGAGGGGTGGAATTATAGTTGTGGTTAACCCTCTTCCCCAAAATTCCCAAAGAGCATCAAGATTTCCCACATTTTGGGTATTTTTTGAGTGGAGTGGAAGCACTGATTCATCAAGTACAGCACCGACCAACTCAAAATTATTTTCATGTTTCTCTTAGATCTATCTGTAATTAAAAGTATTAACTATTTAAAGTTTCCTTCTCATACAAACAAAATTCTATCTAACCCTTGTACACTTACAACTGTGCTATACCTAGTTATTCAAAATTTGAAGAATCACCCCATATAAGAACACTAACAGAAGATTTAATTTCAAAGATTTGAAACCAACTTTCCAAAGCACAACCTACATGATGCCACTATAACCTACACTATGCAAACCATTTGATCAAATAGGTAATAATTTGCCATCTTCTACAAACCAATGTCCCACTCAAGGGCTCATATTTGTAAATGTATTGTTGCAGGACACATTTTCCTTCAAGACCTGTTGTTTCTGTAAAGGATTACATAATAACCAAAACTTAAAAATATTAACGAAAAATGAAAATAGCCTATTCTACGGAGCAGTAGCATATATTTTATTTTAAAACATCATACATTTAAACACAGGGAGGAAGGCAAGGGTAAATTCCAGTTACCTGTTTGACAATTAGTTCCTGTATATCCATCAGCACAATTACATTGGTATCTATTCACCATATCTACACACTGCCCTCCATTTAAGCAAGGACCACTGCTGCATTCATTTGTGTCTGAAAATTAACAATGAAGTAAGAGACATTTCAACATTTACTTCATTCATTTTAATAGGAATGGAAATGAACTTTGAAGTATTAAATTCTGTATTTTGATTATTGTCAATCAAAACCACTACCACAGTAGAGATCATTACAAGAATAAACTAATATTTAAGGGATCATCAGGCAACCATCAGGTTAGAAATCATGTTTTCTTATATAATGAAAACATGAAGTCACACAAATGTATGCCTGGACCAGTAGAAAATAGTACTATAATATGAGGCACTTTATACCAAAGTTTGGAAAATATGTTTTAATTTTTTACCAGCCTTTGAGGGGAAGAAGTAAATGCACTTAGGGTTCTAAAATTTAAAAATTTGGATTTGCAGAAAATTTCCTGCCACCGAAATTCTTAGCAACTACCACTTAATGGTTCAAACTGGTTTTAGTTTTAATGACCCTTTGCTGAGTAGATGCTGGTCTATAAAGTAACCGCCACAAAGTTTGTCCCTACAAAGGGGCAATTTTGTAAGAGTAACTCTTATAACGAGCTACTTTTATTTGTTAGGAGCCTCTTTGTGGTGCAACTTTTGCTCCTGGGTGAATTGATTAGGAAATAATCAATTATAATATCTTTTTTATCCTACTTTGGAGCTAATAATTTGATGGGAGAAGAAAGTTAACTCCCAAATATTTTTGATGATGACAATTTTACAGAGAATGTTACACTCATAAAACTAATTCCCACTGCTGATCTCTTTTCTTTGTATTTCACTGAGGATCCAATAATATATAACAAGTCCTGAAGACATCACAAACACTTCCTATTATCTGCAACATTTGAAGGGCATATTGATGAATTTTGCCTATTATTCCAACATTAAAAGTTTTTTTATAGTTACAAATGAATTTGTTATTTTGTAAGAAATTGTCTCTTCATTCTTTGTTATGTAAACATTTACCAATACTCTCATCAACATTTCAGAAAGAATGATTTTTTTTAAGTATGTTTACAAGTACAGACATTTTGGGACAACCTAAAAAGTTGTGTCAAAACTTTATTTTCAAAATCTTCAAGTCCAAGGATAACTACATTAGTAAGATCAAAGTGGTAGCGGTCAATACAAGCCTGCAAACTTATGATAGTCTGTGTAATGTTAAGAAAAGGATAATAAAACAGTGCCTTTTCTAACCCATATACATCTTGCATGAATAAAATAGATCTTGTCCCATAAAAGCAGCAATACAATTATAAAAAGGATGATCATTATTCTAATACTTCCTCACATTTGCTTCACTTACCTATCTGACAAAATTGACCTTCGAATCCTGCAGCACAGATACACTGAACAGCATTTACCATATCTATGCACTGTGCTCCGTTTAAGCATGGTCCCGATGCACACTCATCAATATCTATGTACAAAAAAATGCATGTTAAATAAACAAGTATCTGAATTTTAAAATGATAACACTAAACCAAGCATGAACCATTGCATTTTAATTTGTTGTGAATGATTGTTTATACTAGAAATAGAATTAGCAGGAATGCAATGCCAATGAAAGGAAACATTGTACTCAATTCAAAGGTCATCAGAAGGTTCTTGTTAATTATGCCAGACAGCTAACTTTTACTCATTCAGGATCCTGTACATTTTGGAGAGTAAAAAATCTTCCATGACTGTTTTGTAACCACATAATGAAATTTACATGACTATATGCAATTTCCTTTTCAGAAAGGCTCATGCTAATAGTATGAATTATCATTCATGCATTTAAATTTCTTTACACTAATAAATGCTTGACAGTTTTGTTTATCATATACAATACTCTGACTTTTGCATGACTTCCCTTGGGTATTCATCCTATTGCAGTTTTGTTTTTTTCCAGTTGCAAATCTGATGAAACACATGTACTATACTTGATTTTTACAATGTTTCCACTAAACAGTCACATGGTCCTAATTTCAAATCTTCCAAATCAATTGACAGACCCTTTGAAAATCTACTGGGTCTGAATCACAACATTTGAAATCACACTCTGGAAATAAAGGGTTTAAACTACTCTGGTGAAAGAAAATTTGGCAAAGAGTGTATTAAAACTTTTACCCTACATAAGGTAATGCATGTTCTTTAAAGCAGCTCACTGGGTTGATTCATGAAATTCAGCAAATATTCTAAACCTATTAAGTTTTC
This sequence comes from Holothuria scabra, assembly GCA_037179385.1. NCBI lineage: Eukaryota > Metazoa > Echinodermata > Holothuroidea > Aspidochirotida > Holothuriidae > Holothuria > Holothuria scabra. The sequence continues at coordinate 16,853,665 of CM074184.1, read as the reverse complement.
TTCACATACCAATGACAAATGATCAAACAAGGTAATCCCCATTTCATACCTACAAATAACTGTTTTATGAATGAGTACTCACAATGGCTAAATTAAAAATTTGTGACCACAAAACCTTTTCAAGTCAGGATACCACAAAATATAAACTTTTCCAAAACTGATGGATATAAAAATTGGACTTATCATGCTCATCATGAGCATTTCATGTAACAGTACCCTTAAATATTTTCACTTAGTTTTTGATATCAACTCAATGGCCCTTTTTAAAATATCTATTTGAGCCTGTCAAACACCCTTGAAGTTTATCAAAACCCTTTTGATTGTAGAATAAAAGGTTTCAGGAGAACTTAGCTTTGCCTGAATGATCTGGAACTACACTGATTCACCCCTGATTGACAAGTATGACTTACTTATCTCGCATGTATCCCCTCCATATCCTGCAATGCAGTCACACTGAAAGGTATCACCAATATCAGTGCACTGACCACCATTTAAACATGGTGGAGGCTGGCAATCATCCTCAGCTGAAAGAAAAAAAATAAAGAAATACAAAAAAGTTTGTAAGCAGACTTGAAGCACAAATGTGGGTGTATCACAAAAGACTCGAAATATAAATGTTCATTCTATCTTTTAATTTTTACATGGCTGGATTTCAGTCATTAGAAATGGAAGCACATTTTAGCTCCCCATATCACTGTAATTTATACTTCATCTGTCTGGTCTTCTCATTATAAACATCCAAATATTTATATGCCAAAATAGGACAGCTTTCACTTTTGAAAAACTGTTACTATGGCACTTACTTTCACAATAATTTGCACCTTATAGTTATATTAGCTGCAATTAATAAATAATAGTTTGGACCCAAACTGTTCAAAGACAGGAGAATACCAACAAACGTCACCTGACTTCCCTTGAGGGCCCAACAACAACACGGATCTGGACTGCAGGAAAGTACAAATTAACACTGGCAGACACTGTTATTTAGGAGAGGCTATGTCTACATGTTACGCATTTGGGTTAGGTAGCTTCAGTTTGCCTGCCAGGGTGGGCATTCCACTAGGTTCATTCGCTAAATAGTTTAAATACTCTCACATAACAATACTCACTTGAGCTTCCTTTCTCTTTGCCTATAACTAAACATATACATACTATTGTCTCAGGTTGGGCTTAGCCTGTACATGGCAAAAGGTGTAATTAATGAACTCATGCAGTTCAATGAGCATGGTATGTTTGCAGAAGAGATACATTTCTGAGCTAAGCATGTTTGAAAAGGAGGCAAAAGAGTTAATGGGTGTAAAAAAAGTTAATATGTGCTACCCATATCTAATGGCTAAAATCTACTCATGTGAAACTGAACTTCCAGTGAAAATGGCTTACATGATCACAGGTTATAGCCATTACCTGTCTTGAGTTCTTCTCAGCACTTCCTACACTCTACTGGAACTTTTTTCAAAATAATTAAAACTCTGTCCTCTTTCCTTTCCATGCCTCTTGTCTTGCCCCACCCCTACCCCACATACAAATCAAAAAACAAAACTAAGAAATAAAGAACTCCTATTTGACAAAAACTGTCTTACTAATACATTATGAACAGCAAAATATGGTGCAAAATATTTCAATCTCTGATATACTACTCACAGGTTGTTGCAGAGTTTTCTCCAGAATAAAGTAAGGCACCATCTACAACAACCGCCACACGAGCCTGGTACATGGTGCTGGGATCAAGTCCCTGGAATGCTAGTTGCGTAGTCTGTCCATCAACTGTTACTGTATCTACAACAGTGCCATCATTTTCATTCACCAAAGTTATGCGATACGACTCAGCATTATCTTCGGGATCCCACAGAACATTTAAACTTGATGACGTGATGCTATTGAACCTCACATTACCATCAGTGGGTGCTGAAAAATATTTAACATTAAACATTTATATTCCAGATTCTGCCATACTACATAATTTGCAAACCAAAAAATAAATGCTTGTTTGGCAGGCAAGATTTATTGTCTCACAACTTTTAACCAAAGGAGCAAAGAGGACATTTTTGATGAAATACTTGTGTTGAATCATTACCTCCAAATACCAATCTGTAGTAAACAGAAACATTTAACTTCCTGAGAACTACAGGGCAGATAAAAATTCCTCTCAATTTACTTCATTTTATATTCATTTTTATGTTACCATATCAGCACGTTTCAAGTGAAGAATCTCACCCAAAACTTACACTGAATTTAAAAGATAGTCCAAATGGAAAATAGAAAACAATTCCTTAAACTTTCCATTACTGAAAAATTTGTGTAGCTCTTTGATACTGTATGAATTAACCAATGCCCTGTTCCCTAGATACATCACCTAGCAGTAAAGTCTGTCCAGGTCTTAAGTTTTAGATTTGATGCACTACAAATCACAATTATCAGGAACTAAAGGAATACTCTGGGTGTGCTATTCCATCACTTTGACGCATTTACCTGAGTTCCAATCATTTAAATATTTTTGCTAAAAATCACACTTCTCACAACGATTTGAGTAAAGTGATGTCATGAGACCACACTACCATAGCTCAAAATCGAAGGCATGTCCTTTTATACCAACAAATTTTCTGCACAAATCATAGGATAGTTTCTGCGTTGCTGTTCCTGTATGAATTCAACACAAGCTGAATCCATTTGTACATCACAAAGCTCATTACAAACATGCTATATGATAACATGGGAACTTCACTGTTGCTCTGCAGTATATACACACTACACTCAGTGTGCTTTTAGTGTTTACCTTCAACTTCCCTGGGAACTTAATAGGACAACTCCATGACACCATTTGTGGAGATTTAAAGTGTAATTCAAATAAAAAGCATTCCACTGCAATTTGTGTTTTGGGGTGACATTTGGGAGATGCATCAAATTTGCTTGATCGTCTTGATCTAAAACATTAAAAATAAGAATGGCTGCATTTGCTGCTATTCTTCTTCAGCATTTTGGGGCTAAAAAGTTGAACTAGTTTTCAAGCACACCACATTTTGTACTCAATTATTTTCTTTAATCAATTGCTTCTACCAATGTGATTATCATAGCATATTTAGAGCCTTTTAATAAACTGCTTGTGGGTAATAGCATAATTACGTAGGATAAAGAGTTACCAGTTTTCCAATTTGGTTGCCACATGCACTGACAATGTATATGGATGTATTTTTGGCACAGAAATGTAAATACATGCAACTCAAAGCCCTTTACTTTTTGTTAAACAATTTTTGTGCAGGTTTATGAAATGAACACCTTTCAAAACATGCTCCATATTTTGTTAGACAAAAAACATCTCACCAAGTGGTATAAAGACTGTTGGTCCAAGGTCACTCTTAACATGGTCTTCATCAGTTGCAGGGCCTGCAAAGGCAAAAACTCCAAAGCTGTACTCCGTACCAGGTGTCAATCCTGCCACTTCATATGTAAATGTCTCTGTATCTACATAGAACATTTGATCGCCATTCAGCACCACCACATATCCGTCCAGGCCACCCATTGCTGGAGGCAACCATTCAAATCGCAGTGCATCTACATCTATCTGTGTAATAACAGTCTGTTCTGGAGGGAATGGCCCTGTAAAATAAATTGCAATAAATTGCAACAGGACACTCAGATATCACTTATCACATAATTTGATAAGAATCAAGAAGCAAGTTTGAGTCAGAGAGCTATTATATAATAATAATAATCAGGCCTTGAAGGGCAGTTGTTTTACAACGCTAAGCGACCACGAATGTGGGAGAAACCACTTGAATATAAAGAGGAGTATACACTAGAATGTGAAACAACACAGGCATTTCAAAACCACCTCAACCCTCTCTATATCCTTCTGCTGTTTATAAAAAAAAAAATTCGCTCTAGCAAAAAGCCAAGAAACATGTAATAGTTGGGCTCAATTCTGATATAATTTGTCAAAGCCAGCTAGTTGATGAGCAATTAAAGATGGACAAGGTGGCCTGCCATTTGGATTTCTCACCACCAATGGATAGACTGCTTGTGGCCTTCAAGTATCACCACTTGTTGGCAGCCTATGCAGTTCATCTGTACGAAACTATCATTTACCCCACTAAATACTGCTCACAGGTGACTCATAACCCACAGCTGTCAAATTTACATAATTGCAAGACAGGAAGCCAAATAAAATATGAAAAGGAGCTCACCCAGGGCAGTCATAAAAGGACCTGGGTTCAGCTTGGAATGGTTATTAAAATACACAATGGTGTGGCACTTCAGCTTGGTCAGCAAAAGTCATCTTTAACCCTCTTGTTTTCATTCTAATTTATTTAAATTTGATGTTATTGCATTTTAACATCGATAGATCATGACTCAATTATCGGCACTAATTTCAAAGGTCTAGTACAACATAGTGACAACATGCCACTGATTCTTACTCCAAACAACAACAAGCTATGAACATGAACAAGAACAAATTTAATCTTTGCTTAAAATTGGATCAAAAGTGACCTTTGCCTAGGATGAACTCAAACTGACCTTGATCCCAAATTGCAGGCATTGGATCTTAAAGCTAGTTAATCTCTTCAAGGTCATATGCATGCAAATTACATTGAGCTTTTAAATTTGACCCTTAAAAGACTTTATAGCCCATGTTATAATGACAGCCTGTACCAACCTCAAAGACACTTGAAAGTCATGATCAAAACATCTTGATCCACATCTGCTCCATCTGCTGCAATGATTTATTTACTGATGTTTCACACAAAATGTATTACCAACTAAAAGAATGGGATTTTTTTTTGGCAGGGGGGGAAGGGGGGTTAAGGAACATAAAGTTATATCAGAGTATGTTTCATTTATTCTAAATGAGGCTTGACTGTACTGAAAGAACCACAGAATGATTTATGAGGGAAACCAAAAAACACTGCTCCGCAAAGGAAAATTTGTTTGACATACGTGTGAAAATTACACTGGAATCAATCAAAGTAATAGGAGTATTTGATCCAGTTGTGAGATAGTCAATCTGTAACACATATTCTCTTGCTGGTTCTAGACCGTCAATTGTTTCCTGTAAGGTTTGTTCAGTAGTTCCAGCATCAACTGTAATTTGTTGAGTTTCACCCGTCACACTATCCATGACGTTGAAGATGTACTGCTGAATGTTAGTTGAAGGGATGTGGTCCCAGGTCAGCTCCACTGAGGTCTCTGTCAGGTCACTAACCACAAAAACTGTTTCATCTGACAAGAGTAATACACAATTTGAAAAGGTAAAAATTTATAATTATGTAGTAAACACAACACCAGTCTGTCATAAAAATTTCATAGACACTTTAACAACAGTAATTACAAAGAATGGTTAGATAGATTTAAGGTGTATATTTTTTGCTGTTCATGGGATTTTAGTATGACAAATCATCACACACCAAACTCTTTACCACGATCTTTGATGGACATGTTTAAAAAACATTCTCTTGTTCTTATCAGCAAAGCTAGAGCCTAACAAAAATATCTCTGGAGGGGGGTGGGAATCTATGGGGAAAGCTCATTGTAGCATTCAGTAACAAACCTAAGATAGTTAGTATGCATGCAGCAGGGCCTTAAAATTTTGAGATGTGCAATGAAATGGAATCATCACTCATCTAAAATCACAATGAGAAGTGCAATTTTTTGCCCACATAGGCAACGGAAGTATGAAATCAGAAAAAAACTATTCATGTTTGAAAAAACAACACCTACATTATCCCAAAATGTCCTGAGAAGTATGATTTTTAGCTCCACATCTGAAAAGTCTAAAACTCAAGGCCTGATGTAGCTGAATCTTTGTTTGTTCCTGCTAGAAGGGTTTAAGTGGGAGGGATATATAGTAACTGCAGCGGAGGACTTCACACCCACATAATCATTTAGCAGCAGTTATTTACTGGTGCTATCTTTGGCAAAACTTTAAACAGATCATGCGTTTATATTTTAGTATTCTTTACCTTTATCGGGATGCATAGAGAAGGGAGCCTTCTCATTGAATTTGTGTATACCAAGATGATGACAATGCAAAATAGCCTTTGGAGAAAATTTTTGACATCTTACATGTTTAGCAATTTTCACTTTTTTATGGCTAGGACAAAATAAAATTGCAGCATGCTTTCTCTCCCAATGTGTTGGCTGTCTCATAACATTCCTTGCTCAAAGCCATCTTAGGATAAAGTTTTGTGCAACCATCTAAGCACCTTTCAGCAGTACAATGAGTTGGTTCATGAGATTCAAAAAATTTTTCCAGACTTGTTAAGTCATCTTTACATACCAATGACAAACGGTCAAACTGGGGCAATTCCCACATCCAGGCTACATACAAATGATTCCTAAGAGAGCAATTAACAGGTTAAATAATGTTTTTAAAAAATTGTAACTGGGCACTTTTTAAAATTATGAATTAATCAGTTACAAACAAGGATACAAGTGCATTCATAATTTCAACTTATTGCATACAGTAAGCATACAGTAAGTATTGGATACAAAACTTGACTACTTTTGCCAATAATGATTACTGTCAAGTGGTTGTAAAACTTGTACTATCGACAACCTTGTTAAGTTATCACAGTTAGCTCAATATGCACCTTAATTTGACAGTCAAATTCTATGAAAACTAAAAACATCCTGCAATACTTACCTCACAGAAAACTGTACTTCTCTGAATTGTTTTGGTTTGACTGAAATGTTTAAAGGCCTATCACTCTCACCCCAAACAGTTCACTAAATTATTTGATTAAGCCCCTCCCACAAATGTCTCAAACTCATACTTATCCAGAGATAATCTCAGTTTATTGCTTGAGGGTGATCACTATACAAGACCCCAATATGAAATCAAAACACTCTTCAGTACAGTACATGTTGTGTTATATCAGCCTCAGTACTCTGCATTTTTGAGCTTGCTGTCAATCAAGAGCAATGCCCATTTAAAATATCTGTGGACTTCTACAAATATTGTAGTTTGGTAAGAGAGGTTTGGACCTTGAAATAACTTCTACAAATGATTTGATAACATTTCACCTTCAAAAGCATTTCTAGGCTGGAAACTCACAATAATGAGCTGTAATGAGTTGTAAATTTAAATGAACTTCAAAATTTTAATCTATTATGCCATTAGACAGTAAAAAATACTACAAGAGTTATTATCATTTTCCTTTTAATATCATTAGCCTTACTTACCAATCTGACAAAATTGTCCGCTGAATCCTGCTGTACAGGTACATTGTACAGCATTGATCATATCTGTGCACACTGCCCCGTTTAAGCATGGTCCCGATGCACACTCATCAATATCTAAGTAAGAAACAAATTCAGCTGAATTATACCAGTTCCTAGTATAGAAAGAAACCATTCAAACAAACATGAACAGAGTACTGCCTTCTTTTTGTTATTAGTAGTTGCTGACACTAAAATTGGAGAATACTAAAGGATTCTAGCAAATAGGTTTCAACTAATCCTGCCATAACTAGAACATGTGGTTACAAAAACCATAATAAATAACTGTCCATGACTGTTTAGGTGCCAGTATTTTGGAACATGTTTACACAGTTACTCAGTGTTATGTCAGGTTTCAAATATTGTCCTTTCACGTTTTTTTTTTTTTAAAGTACCGTAATTTTATTCCCAAGTCACTTTGTTTGACTTTGGCAAGAATACATTTTTGGTTTTGTATGCCCCTGGATTGCAGGATGTAGTAAGGTAAATAAATGATAACAGCACATCAGTTGTAGGTTTGTGAACGTTGTTCCAAGGACAGTCACGGACATTCAACAGGAATCCTCCGTTAATGTGAGGAAAGTGCGCAAAATCATTCTACTCCGGTAGTCCAACTACTAACTTTGTATCTTAGTATCATTCTGAGTGCTATGGATAAACTGTCAACAGTTAACACCAATATGCAGGCATACCAAAATTCATCTGACAAACTGAGTTCCTTAAGTGTAATACTACTCGCATTAAATTGATGATATATATATGACCTATGTGTATTGTGTTGTGGCTGTTCTTCTCCTGAATACAGTATGTGCAGTAGCATGCCTGAGATATGTGCCACAGTGCTGCTACATATACTGTGTAGGTAGTTGTTAGCAGTATAAAATTGGTGTACTTTCAGTCAGTTGATACAAAACATATGGCAGACACATTGGGACAAGATGAAAAGTGACCAGTTCTGGATATCGTATCGTACTAGTTTGCCTTACCCAAGTCCTTTACAAAACAATAATATACATTACTGGCAAAATACAAACCAATCATGTCCAGTCATATTCCAGCCAAAAATGACCAAGGAGACTCATTCCCTTCTAGGTGGTCCACTCTACATCATGAGTTCAATTGTAGAGCAAAGCACTTGATGCATATGAATCAAGAAACATTGACTGTCTCTGGAAAATGAGAAGCTTGCCTATGGTAATGTCCATGACACCATGGATAGTGCAATAATCTGTAACTACATGGAATTTTTACAACCACTAGTTATTCCCATGATCTATTGGAAAATTGCTTACTTGTTTCACATGTATTTCCTTCAAATCCTGCAGCACAGTCACACTGGAAGGTGTTACCAATATCAGTGCACTGACCACCATTTAAACATGGTGGAGGCTGGCAATCATCAACAGCTAAGTAAAAAAAAAGCAAGAAACAAAGAAATTCATTAAAAGGAGACATGACACCTAAGGAAGGATTTATAAATCTAGCTTCCTGTCATGTAACTCAATTTACATTGACATCTCACTTATTAACTGCCTAGGGCAGTTTTCAAAAACTAAGTGCAATTAAACTTGTTGTTAAGTTGAAATACATGATATTAAGAACTATTTTCCTTTCACTTTTGTCAGAGCCTTTTTTAGTGTTCTATGTCATTTCGGGACAACTGTCAATCACTGGACCCATGAAGCAAAAGCAAATGGCAAGAGTTCAGAAAAGTGTTGAGGAAAGTAACTTTCTCCAGTGTCAACCCTGTTCCACTGCAGTTTTATCAAATTAAAGAATGATCAAGAATTTGGATGGTTATTACTTCTTTTGGAAATGATGCTGACATTTATGAAAACCATGAAAGTGTTTTTAATTACATCCAACCATGTTAATGTAAACTAAACAATGTATATTCTTCTTTTTTGCTGAAATCTCTGGACCTTGTTCCAAAATGCAATAACTGTTTTACTCCTTTCTTATCTGCCACAAATATGTTTCTTGGTAACTTATTCCTACCAGTAGGAGTTTCACAATTGCGCCCAGAAAAGTCCTGAGTGCACTGGCATTGGTATGTGTTAGATGTTGAAGCCACACATTCACCTCCATTCAAACATGAATTTGGCACACAAGGATTGGTATCTGTGGAAATCAAGAGTAATATAATTTTACAAGGGTTCTCAAATGTTCCATTCAGCGAGATACATGTCACATTGAAACACAAGAGAAAAACTTAAAATTTGGAAATAATAGTAAGCTCATCATCTCTCTACTTCACAAAATTTTTCCAGTAGCTACACCAGTTAAGAGCTAGGCTTGAGTGAGGTGAGACATGCAAGGCTTGAGCTCTCGTGAGTGGCTTGTACCCAGCAAGGTATCTTTAACAGGTTAACACATACATACACCCACCCGACATCATGAATGCATAGGTTTCTCGTTTCATCCAAACCAAAAAACAATTAAGGCTTTGGCTAGCTCTGCACTCCAATCATGGACATAGAGGTACAATTTTAGAGAAAGTGCAGTCAATAAAGAACATTTTTGTGGTAGAAGAATAGTCTAGACTCCAAATCCGGAGAAAAAAGGTATCAGTTTCACCCATTACATGAAATTGCCCTTAACAAAACTGCTCATCACTAAACAGTCTAAAACCCGACTTTTGGGCATCCAAGTCAGGTTTTTACTTGATGTTTACACCTACAGTTATAACTACTCCAACCCTAAAATCAATAAAAATATGATGAAACCCTTTAAGCATTGAAGTGGCTATAAACTGAGGATGTTAACATCAAGTAAAAACCTGACTTATCACCCAAAAGTCAGGTTTTAAACCATTTAGTGGTAGGCAGTTTTAGTAAGGGCTATTTCACGTAATGCATGTCATCTTAATGTCCATTATTTTCCTAAATTTGGAGTTTTTACAGTTTACTTACCAACGACTCCAACAAATGAAGTCTATTCCTTAATTCAATGGTTTGACAGGAAATTACCTATCTCTTTCCAAAAGGTTGTTTCAAAATTCATAATTAAAACTATGAATTTGAATGATATCAATGCATTTTCACACTTCTTTACACCTGTTCTTGACATAGACTCAGATCTGAGAGAATCTTTCAATTTTACTGATATTTTCAATGGTATCAAATAATGAAGTTCACCAACCCACCTGAGTTAACAATAACATCTGTGTTTCCAATTTGTCTGGGTTCTATAGGATCACTCTCCACTAAATTATCTGGATCAGTTCCTGATGCTGAACTTACTGTCAGAGTGGTGCTCTGGCCAGGCACAAAGTCTGTTATTGTGGTAGATAGGGTATTACTGTCCACAACCCTACGTACGACAGTACCATCAACAATGTACATGATTACGTAGTTTGTGACATCACCAGGGGGTGCTTCCCATGTGACCTGGATATTATTGGTACCATCTACTTGCATAAAGGTAGCATCTGATGGGGGCAAAGGCTCAGTAAACTGGACAAGGGTGGAAAGATCAATTACCATCCCATTTCTGGTGCCAGTTATAGACACATCATGCCTCTGTCCAGGAGACAAGCCCTGGAGAACCTGAGATGGAGGAACACCAGGTGTAGCTGTTACAGTGGTTGTCATGGTGACACCATCTTTATTTGTGTATGTGATATCATAGCTTGTAAAACCAAGGTTAGATACATCTTCCCATGTAATGGTAAAGGTATTTGTACCAATATTAGTCACTGTAGGGTTGATATTAGCATCAGGGAAGTCTGAAAATAAAAAAAAAAAAAAAGACTTCAAATACCATGCAAAGCCTGCAGAGGTGCACTGTAAAGTTTCTCTTTTTCAATCTTTTCATATTTCCAAACATCAAGGCTATACACTAACACCCTTAGAAAAGCAATCTGTTTAAAATGAACATAAGGATACCAAACAATGAATGATCTTCTATAATGTAGCTAGCATTGCTACATATCAATGGTTTATCGATGGAATGAAGTATTTTCGTTGTCTATCACCACATCATCTATGTTGATGAAAATAAGATTACAATGAATGTAACACATTGATATTTACAGAATAAGTCTGAATACATGTACATTCCTTTAGCTTTAATGGCAATTAAAGTTTGAAGCCAACATGTTTATTACCTAAAAGTAAATTTCTTATTGCTAATTAAGAGACACTGTTTATTTTTAGTAACCAATAAGAGATTGCAGCTTTTAAAATGACTTAATTACTGACAGAAATCAATGAAAAACCTCAGCAGACAGAAGCTTTTCAATTCAGAACTTCAGAAGACTTAAAAGCTTTTCAATGGCTGAATTGCCTATGATATTATTGACAAAATCAGAAAAATCAGCTGGTAAACTTTGCATTGAATAAAAGTTTAATAGCTAGATGGAGTTTTACAGCCCACTTTCTAGCCAGTTGGTTTTATTTGAGCAGACCGCTGCCTTTTTTAAAGATGTGCTTCATTGGCTGGTTTTCGATACTCCATTGCTTATGCTGAGCAACAAGCACAATAGCACTAGGTTCCATTTTTAAAGTCTTTGAATTGACCCAGCCAGTGCTTGAACTTCGGACCCCCCTACTGGAAGTCTTGAATAAAAAAAAAAGACAAATTGGCCAGTTGTGTTATTACACTTCATACAAACCTGTAGCATTACACAAATGGAGACTCCAAACCTTGGTTTTCAAACAAACTTGTGATAGCTAGTACTAAAAAATACATATGATGTGAGATTCCACATATGTGCCATTCTCCTGATGTGAAGTTGTGGTTCATATATAGGCACACGCACATTCATGCAGTGTCGTAAAACAATTGCCCTTCACATAGAGCCTGACTAGTACTACTATAACTATGTAATCTTTGAAGACTATGGTTCCATATTAAGACCTTTAACCATTAAGAACCTTTGAAAGGTTTTGATGGCATCTCTTCAACTAACCAGTGCTGTTTGCACATGGATAAAGACAGTGGCAATTGCAGTGTGCAGCTTTAATAGCAAATAGAAGGTCTGGGGTTTAATCCATAGTAGATCAAATCAAAGTGAGTTTTGCACCAAAGATCTAGGGCAATCCGCAGTTTCCTCATGTGAAATGTAATTCCTACCTCCCCGGCACATTCATATCTGTTTAGCAAAATAAAACAGCTGCCCTCCAAGGTCTTATTATGATTATTCTTGTGACTATAATGTAACTCATCAATAATATGGCTTCATAAAGACTGGTAATACCTTCAGATATGTCAAGTTTGAATGTTTCCATGGCATTTACTGCATAAGTATTACGGCATTCTTACCTGTAGTTCCTGTTGCTTCACCCACCACCTGTGTCTGTCCTCCGACTATACCATTGACCTGTATGCTGTACTCAGTTGCAGGATCCAGACCTGTGATTGTAAATGGTGACCCCGTTGAGGTCAACATTCTGGTAACTCCAGTGCCATCCATGTATATGACCTGATAGGATGCTGCATCATCTATCTCTGTGTAGTCAATTGTGATGGTGTCCGTTGTTGTTGACTGAATATTTACCACACCAACTGGTGTTTCGGATGGTACTACAAACAAAATGCACATATACTCATACTAGAAGAAGTACATTCCTTTCAATGATAAACAAGAAATCACAAATGGCTAGTGATTGGTTGCAGTTGAAATAAAAATCTCTGTTTCTTTTTTTCTTAAACAGGCAGTGTTTCATATTCATTAACAACTGTCTTTGCATTTTAGGTATAAGAAGCATGCCATATACAAGAGTTCGAAGTTAGCGTTCGCCCGGTCGCCATTTGCAGCTGAAAACAGCCTGGGAAGAGTGAAGATGCTTTCCTCTGTCCCCCGACAGGCAACTAAAGAAATGTCACCAACTACCACAGGTGTAGGATCTTTACCCAAAATTCTATCAGACTTTTAACCAAAAGTTTCTACAACAAGTCCAGACCCTGTCGGACCTAGACTCCCAGAGCATGAATGAAATTGAATATCACTTTTCTTTTCAAGAAAATTTATTTCTTTAAATTAGTACATGTGACGATTACACAAGCGCCCGCCCTTCGAACTATTCAGTCTCTAATACACAAAAAAAGTGCAAGCACTGTGCCATAAATACATTTGGTTGGCCTACTTTCATGTCTCTGTGTTTTGTAATCGAATATCCGCATATAACTTCACCGCTGATTCTAAATCCTACCCTGTATGCTGTTAAAAATCTGTGAGCCCTCCCAAAAGTTTTCAGGAAAGTGGAAGCTCCAATGTTTGTGATTTAACCAATCAGCAAGAGCGACATAATCTATGGGAATTTAGTGCAGCGATATGCCTTGCATGTTGCCGAGTCAATGCAACTCTCTAATTGACTTTGTGCGCTGGAGTCTGTTTCGGAATATGTCTGATAAAGCAATCTGAAGAATTTGCAAAACTATGTCACAGCAAAAATGTGTCGTTGTGGGGTCACAATGTATTGATAAATCCTACTAGAGTTGGGTCAATGTGGATTCATCATACAGTAATTGTCACAACGACGAAGATCTGGGTTCTGGCCCATGGTTTTGTATTTGGTTTTGAGTTTATTGATACAGAGGTAAAACAGCTCTGCACCGCTCGTAGGGAAATATTTCCCCTTTCCATCTTTTCTGATTGTCCCAAGATTGGAATACTGGGACCATCGCAATCCCAGTAACTTAGGGACACAATATGCGGCGTTTCTTCGTCAGAGCTTAAACCCCGAGTGAGGGGTCATCAAAATCTGGCCCCAAATGGGATCACGAGAACAACACAGATTATGAGAAAAACAAAAGATAGCGATTGTACAGAAGTGGCCCTTAAAATCACATTTTCATGACGCAAAAGTCTACCCATATGTTTTGTCACAATTTGTGTAATACCATTTTTATCAAGCAAAAAACACCAAAGCCATGCAGGCTAGTCAAGCTGCTGGTGGACTACCCAAAACATTTCACAATGAGCCAGGTCGGGGAGTGAAAAAAAAGTTAAGGGAAACCCCTGCATATAGCCATACCTGTAGATAAATCAGACTAACAAGATGTTTATTATCTATTAGATTTCAATGACACCTAATGGACTGCATTCAAAAAATAGGGCTAGTTCACTTAATGTAGGACATTCATACAGTATGTTAAATAGAGTAGGATAAACAATTAAAGTTTCCATACTTTTAGGTACATATTAACTAGTTTAATGAGTTCTGGACTCATATAGCCAATGGAAACTACCTTTGTTTCGGCCATGTTTGAATACAACACAACTACACACAAAAACACAAATTCAACATCACGATGGCATAAATTCCTTGCCTGTCCTTGGCTTTTTTGGAATCATGTGACATGAGTTTTGTAGTTTTACCTTTACATTTATGGAGAAAACATTTACCTTTTATTTAAAACATGCATATTTTTAAACATCATTATCAAGAGGGACTTGCATTGGGCAAATATGGAAAACTTGCAAGAATTTTTCAATTTTAGGGACAATTTTGGAGAACAACTTCTATCCTTTATTTAGTACAAAAACTGGCAACCAGATGGCAAAAGTGAATTGAGTTTCCAGTGATATTCTATTCCAAATGTGTGATCTTAATTTGTTGGAAAAATTAAATAGCTTTGTGTACATATCTAAGTTTGCAAATTCTTTGGAAACTTTCCAAATTTTGTTTCCAACATGGGACAGTCTCAGGAATCCTTACGTTTTTAAACAAGCATAACCTGAATTCTTTTTCATTCCCATAGTTCAGCCTTGCCCAACCTCCTATGGAAAACATTCTGAACAACAGGCTACGATGAAAACATTTCTGAAGTCCTACTTACATGTTGTTGCAGAGTTTTCTGCAGAAAAAAACATGGCACCATCCAAGACAACCTCCACACGAGCCTGGTACATTGTACTTGCATCAAGACCCTGGAATGCTAGTTGCAGAGTTTGTGCATCTACCGTTATCCTCTCTACAACAGTGCCATCATTTTCATTCAGCAAGGTTACACGGTATGACTCAGCATTATCTTCAGGATCCCACAGAACATTTAAGCTTGATGATGTAATACTATCAATTCTCACATTACCATCGGTGGGTGCTGCAAAAATTAGAAATCATGTATTTCTGAGTCAATTTCAAACATATTATTAACATTTCCTGGTGATATTCTTCCTCTTTAAGTAACACTATGCTGAACATAGGCCTGTATTTTAGAGTTTTCACTTATTTTACCGACTTTACCATTTATTTTTTGGGAGACTTTACCATTTATTATGTAAGCACTTATGACTCTTTGAAATTTTTCTTTATTCAATCACAAGTGCAAAGACTATTAAGGTTCTCTGGCAGGGGAGTTCTGCATTTCAGCCATTGAATAAATAATTTAGACATCCTTTGAAGGTTAGAAACTGTTTGCTAAAATTCTCTAAAATTCTCCTTCTAGGGCAATTCTGACAATATAGGACACCACAACAGAGTAACCACTCATAGGGCCATTGGCTTCAACATATCTACTTTTAATAAACAAATATATGATGCACCATGACAGATACAGGTATTATGTCCAATTGAATTAAAGCCATTTTCTCATATTATATGTTATATATTTAATTGAAATGTGATTATCTTAAGCAAATGTAGGAATTACTTCAAAATGTCATGTGCCCACGATTTTGATATCAAAATGAAACTTTAACAGAGCTCGTTGCACTAATAAACCACTCTATGACTATAATTACCTACTTTTATCTACCTACTGTGAAAATAGAAGTTGGACCAGATGGGATGAATTTCAACCTTTAAATGATTTATTTTTAAAGTTTTACATTTTCAAGCATGGTTCCATACTTATTCAAACAGCAATATAAATATGCATAGATTCTTTTATTCACAAATATGCATATTCTGTCTTTTGTTCAAAGAAGAGCATCTCACCAAGTGGTACAAAGGCTGTTGGTCCAAGGTCACTCTTAACATGGTCTTCATCAGTTGCAGGGCCTGCAAAGGCAAAAACTCCAAAGCTGTACTCCGTACCAGGTGTTAATCCTGTCACTTCATATGTAAATGTCTCTGTATCTACATAGAACATTTGCTCGCCATTCAGCACCACCACATATCCGTCCAGGCCACCCATTGTTGGAGGCAACCATTCAAATCGAAGTGCATCTACATCTATCTGTGTAATAACAGTCTGTTCTGGAGGGAGTGGACCTGTAAAATAAATTGCAAAAGGTAAATAATTTGTCAAAAGCACACTTCTACAAAAACCATTCACATAGTTGATATGAATGTAAAAAGTTACAGGAAAAAGGTAGGAACTTGACTATGAATAGGGGTAAACAGTAGAAAGTGAGGTTCAATTTTTATTATATTACTGCTTAATGAGTATTAAAAACTGATGTAATCATGAAAAAGATCCATTATTCAATTCCCTTAGAATATCACCAAATTGTTGGCATATCACCCTATAATATTTAGATCTCAAATGAATTTTAACTTAAAGTGATCAATGATTGTGAGCCAATACTCAGTAGCTGCAGTTCCAAAAGTTAAAGGCCCAATTTTCTCATCCCAAACAGTACCAATTCTCCTAACCTTCTTAATTAAGCCCCTCCCACAATTGTCTGAAATTCACCCTTATCCAGACACAATCTCATTTTATTGCTCCAGGGTGAATATAGAAAGCTCAATGTGTATAATCAAAACACTATCAGAACAGTCCGTGCTGTGTAATATAAGTTTTGGTATTCCGCACTGTTTGAATTAGCATTCAATCAAAAAGCTGAGCCAATTGAGAGTTTCTGTTACCCTATACTAGAAGTGTAGTTTGGGGTGAGAGGATTGTACCTTTAAAGTACAAGTTAACAACTGCCTTGGCCATACCTCATATTTCTAACAATCTTTGAAAATTTAACTACGACTGATGATGTCAAACTGTCCCCCAAAAAATTCTAGGCATTAAACATAAGTACTGACTTCATCCCCTTATTGTGCTTTTAATGTTAATTGGACTGTGTGGTCAGATTTGACTACAAATGAAGTGGAAATGACTTTCAGACAATTTGGGCTTGTAGTTTTCTAGTCTTCAAGGTGGTTTAGGTTCCATCCTTATTTAAGTTACACCTCCACAGACAATTTTCCAAAAGCAATTACAAAGGATTGCGGGATAGCATTTTGGTGTGTGTTGGTTTTCACAACTGTACAGTTGCAC
The DNA here is from genome assembly GCA_037179385.1 of Holothuria scabra. Classification (NCBI taxonomy): domain Eukaryota; kingdom Metazoa; phylum Echinodermata; class Holothuroidea; order Aspidochirotida; family Holothuriidae; genus Holothuria; species Holothuria scabra. Next base: position 16,836,292 of record CM074184.1, on the reverse strand, counting down.
ATTGCTTACCAAAATCCCATAATCCTTTACACTTGCTATTTGGCAATAGGTCTGTTTTTTACATCTCTTTGCTCCAATGTCCCTATATTCTAACAAGGTCAAATCAAGATCAGGATTTGGATAAAAGGTATATTTGAATCTTAGCCCTTATCCTAACAATGACCTTACACAATGCCTATAATGAAGGGTACACAAGATGCACTATAACTGTAATGAGAATGCAGTTGAGGTAATGGACATATATTCACCCTTTTACAAGGCCTCATCTGGAAACTAGCTAAATGTCACACATTCACTTCAAAACTTTACAAACCAGCTTAAAAGATCTGCCAATATCTTTTAACAATTCAACTCTGTAATAATCAATGCATGTCTTTTCATTAAAAGTTGATTGCAACAAGTATGCTTTTTTCATTATGGTACCCAAAGTCCCTGCACCAGTCACAAGGCGATGATATACACACTCCAATTATATAAATGGCATCATTAAAGCCGATCCATTGAGATTTTTTTTTCAATAACAGCTAGCATCCCCTTTGCAAATACTTGATACAAAGAACTTGTAATACAAAGATTCTTGTCTGCATCTGCTCCACAAATGATTTATTTGAAGTCCCTTCTCACAATTAACAACCGGAATTGAAATAATTCTTTGAGAGTCATAAGTAATTTCAAAGTAGGTTTCATATATCCTGAAAAGAAGCTAGAATGATAATGTGAGTTCAAGGAACACAGTGATGAGTATGATTGACAAAGTAAAAAAGAACAAATAAAGGAAAATTTGTTTTACATACGTGTAAAAATTACATTGGAATCAATCAAAGTAACAGGAGTATTTGATCCAGTTGTGAGATAGTCAATCTGCAATACATATTCTCTTGCTGGGACTAGACCATCAATTGTTTCCTGTAAGGTTTGTTCGGTAGTTCCAGCATCAACTGTGATTTGTTGATTTTCACCCGTCACACTATCCATGAGGTTGAAGATGTACTGCTGAATGTCCGTTGAAGGGAGGTGGTCCCAGGTCAGCTCCACTGAGGTCTCTGTCAGGTCACTTATCACAAAAATTGTTTCATCTGCCAGAAGTAATAAGCATTGTCAAGAAATGAGAGTTTATAGTTATGAAATAGTCAAGCATAACATGCAATTTTCAAAAAATAAAATTACAAAGAATGGTCAGATATAGCTTTGGTATCTGTTGTTGTTATCCTCAGCATTTTACTGAGGTATATCAACACACACTAAAACTGTTTGATGATGATAAATTAGGTGCAAAAAATCAGGGCTGTCTTTGGAAAAAATTTCAAACTGATTATAATGTAAGTTTTCTAGAAATTTTCAATCAGGTGAATGTTTTATCAGGTGTGATGTGGAACAAGCTTACAGAAGGAAAAATGCTTGTAGTTAGTTAGATGAGTTTTTATGACACACCAACACGAATGTGCTATGTAGTGTCAGCCAGCTCAATAAAAAGTTCAAAGTTAAAAATTTACTTTCAAGTATGGTTCAAGTTCACATTTGGTGTCTCTTTAGTCGCCTCATACCACAATGTGCTGGTGAATGCACAATACATAGCCCTGCCTTATCGTGAGCCAATGGAAACCATTTTCACACCTTCTATGATTTTGCTAAATAAAGTGTAAAGTAACTGCCAGATAATCTTGCCTGGTAAACAGTCTGCTCACTTGACCATACAATAATAGGCCTTAAAAGAGCTGCTAGCATAGTAACTGCTGTATTTCTGCATGGAATTCTGTGAATGCTTTACAGTCTTTGTTTCATCAACATGTTCATAGTAGGGAAGTGGTTATCTAATCTTGCACTGTGGTCATTTGAAACACAAAAACTCTACCAGTCACTGAATATTTGAGAGGATTTTGATATCTGGATGAACATGGCATGCTGGGATTGCCCGATTTGAAATTACTGTATTTGTTGTTGTCCTGAATGGTAGAGAAAGGGTAGATCTGGTTAGTTGGTTTGGTTATATACTATTATCTGTTTGAGCTACTCAGAGGATCCCGTGTTTGGTTGCACAGTAGAGCATCTACCTCTCACACGGAAGGCCATGGTTCGATTCCCAGGTCAAGTCATACCAAAGACTCTACTGCCTCTACTGCTGTTGTGCATGATGCTCTGCATAACCAGTGGAGTAGGGAAAACAAGCCAGTGAGCCATTACTGGAAAAAAGGCTGTGGCCAGCTCGACTTGAACCAATAGGTTGGAAACTGGGCCGTAAAACTCCATCTAACTTGAGCTATTCAGTGTAGCCCACCATCCTACGTATGCTTCATTTGGACCTTTTTTTCCCCTTTATTGACATAAGAGAGCAGATGGTACTGATTTTGACTTCAAATGAGGGTGGATCGAGCTTCAAGTTAAAGCACATAGTTTTATGATAGCTGTAATATTTTAGGTCACCTAAAGTGTTTAATTAATAAGATATCTTTGACATTTTAAATTACAGGTATGCATGGCACATACCCAGAGTGTACTCTGATGCAAATGCATGACTTGATAAGCAGTGAACAGCCTACACCAAATTCTGCTGTAAAATGTAGAACCTGAGTATTTTCTTTTCATCAATGTTTATCCACAATAATGTTTGTGTGCAGCTTTCAGACATTCTCGCTAAACTTGTCTGTCAGGATTGGATTCCATGAAAAAATATGTTGTTTTAGAGTAAGAATCAGAGTTGTTTTCCATCCATATTTTCCACTGGCTTAGCATTCACAACAATTTGTAGAGAAACATATATAAAGAGCTTTCTCTTTCCTGATTGACAAACCAGACTTGTTTGGTTCACAAAGCCGCTTTTGCCACTATGTTGCTCCTGGGAAAGACCATATGAAAACATGCCCCTGTGAAAGGGTTACCCTGACAAATGTAGAATATAATTTCTAAGCAATAACTGCAATTTGCTTCCCATACAACTACCAGTAGGTTTATCTATGTGGCAGTGCAGCAAATGTGTCCGCCCCTCATGTCACAACAAAATCACAAAAGTCTTTAGTTTTCTTGGAAAATAAGTGTGGTACTGAATAAAGACTTCTATTGTTGTCCTCAAATTAAAGGTTTGAAATCAAAAGCAAGTCAGTTATAAAAGTGGCCTGGTCTAATTTTGTGCCATCAGCAAACAAGACAGGTGAAGCATCGCTAGATATATGAGTTAGGTCATTAATAAAAATTAAAATCAATATTCAAACAACATTTGCCCATGTTTGCTGATGTATAGCCTGGGTATCGGAAGACTACTGTAAAGTTTTATCTACAAGAACGATTCAACACTCACATAGACTTACTGCTAACATTTAGTATACAGACAAGCGGTAAATTAATGCCATCTGCATATAATGCATCCAAGGGGGTATCATGGTTTCTGGGAGTGGTATTTACAGAGTCTGTTCTGCAGGCTAGCTAATGCCTAACTTACCAATCTGACAAAATTGTCCTGAAAATCCTGCTGCACAGGTACACTGCACAGCATTATCCAAATCTGTGCAGACTGCCCCATTTAAGCATGGGCCTGATGCACACTCATCAATATCTACATAAAAAAAACAGATGCAAGTTAAGTTTTCTCCATAAACATTCTAAAGGGATACCATCAATGAAAAGTATGTTGTTGACAATTAATCTTTGACTCATCCATGCCTTTTTCAGGTGCAGATCCACACATTCCAAAAAGGGGGGCTGACTTTAGAGAAAGCCGGCGTGTGAGGGAGTTGCACTGCTAATTTCACGTTTTATTGTTGATATGGCGAAAAGGGAGAGCTGGAGCCGTAAAAGTTCCCACTTGGATTCAGAACTTGGATCGGCACCTGTTTTCCACAACTAGATGGTAAAATAACCTTAAGTTTCATAATAAAGGCCACCATGCAGTGTTGCTTCTCCACAGCTTTCTCCAGTCAGTCCCCATCCTTATTACTGTACCTGTACATAAATTAAAATCTGATAAACAAATGAGTTAGCTAAGCTGTGTTTCTATTTGAGTAAGTGAAGTGGACATTGACCTACCTTTAACTTTTATGGGAACATGGGAACATCACAGATCAACACACATTACTAACTCAAGATCAAGACCCACTAGTTACAATGGACTTTCTAGGGTAGATCAAGACCCACTGCACTGGATCAAAGCTTGTAAAATAAACACAATCAGTGTATCAAGTGACCCCAAGTCTCAGTCTTTGTGTGGTATGAACATTGTGATATGAAATATCAAGCTAACTTGCATGCATTGGTGACCTTTTCCTACATGTGTGTACACAACACATTGATTTACCACACTTTACCAAATGTGGATGTGACTATAGATCAAGTTAATTAACAGCTGTGGGACACAGTGTTTACACTAGGGCAAAAAATATGTGGGGGATTTTACCCCTTTCCCAAGTTTGGGGGCAGATTTCAGATGGTGCTGTTCATAGGAAACTGTGTAATAATTTCCTGCGGTCATTTTCTTTGCAGGACTTGTGAATTGAAAGCAGGAATCCTGCAATCATCACAAACCTAAGTGTAAACTGTGGTGGGACAAAAATGCCTTAATCCACTAAGGTTGCTCAATGGGAAACACAATTATTTTTGAATAGCTTTAAACATCTACAGAAGTTCTGCATGGCTCTGGAGACAAAGAATAAATTAAGAAGAAAGTTCTCTTTTGTGAACCATGTTAGGATTAGTGCAGAGACAGGGTGGTGACTTGACAGAAGATGAAGTTCACAGAGGATGACTAATGATCTTAAAATTAAGTCAGATGAAACCCATCCCAATACAACCTGAACACAGGTCAATTGCACCATATTGCTAATGTGCCTTGATTGTAGCAGAAATTCTTCTTGGACATAGGTAACTATTATTTACAAATCTACCGTATTTACTCTATTAAATGCCCCGGGGGCGTGAAATTTTGGTTAAGAGGGGGCGTTTATTAGAGTCAAATTTATGCGACTTCTGAAAACTGCTACATATGGCATATTTGTCCATTTGATTATAAGCTTCACAATCAGCTGTGAGCTCCTCCCCAATGATCGGTAACCAAACTTCCCTATAAATATGTTAGCCACCAACAGCACTCTGAACTTTGCAAGTGTGATCAACTTTCGCCGACATCTTGATATGTAACGTTACACACAGAAGTGACTTTTTTACGTGCCCGCGGCATATGCATGCATGCATGCAAGCTGTGCACAGTATACAGCCAGGCCTCACGGTACTATACTGACCGGCCAGCTATACGCACCTACATACGGTAATTGCATAATAGTTACCGTGAATAGCACCATTAGCAGTACATATGCATTCACAGCATTTCACTGTTAAACAGTTTTCCTGTGTTGAATTTGGATTTTCAAGTTAGGCTGTTCGGATAGGCTTGGGAATATTTGTATACCTACGGTATGTACAGTACCACTTTTGAACCGCAACAAAGCAGTACAGGTTTGCGGTATGTGATAGCCTGATGGATATCAACAGTAATTAGCTGCAGAAACATGCCTTTTACTTCAGGATACAGTATGGGACTTAAGGAGATTTCGTGGCTTCAAGGCAGGACTATTTCATTTTCCTTTTACCATATTGTCTTTGGAATTAACAATTTCACTTTATGCAATGTGACGAAAAAGTTAGGGGGTGTTTATTAGAAAGGGGGCATTTAATAGAGTACATACGGTATTTTAAAATTACAGTATTGACATTACCAAATCTTATGACCCTTCACTTCCTTTTGGCATGATGGAGAAATCTCTAATCAGTTACTTTGAAACTTAAGTAGGATCCATCATGGGAACAGCTAGGGGTTCATTCAAATTCAATATTTCTGTATGTGCCCCATTCACCATGACCCATGACCCATCAGCAAATTAGCAACTGTGAAGTATTTAATCAGAACAATGGAAGCAGTATGAGTATATTCTTCAATGAAGCTGTACATGAAATTTACTATGAGGTTTTCAAGATTCATTTTTATTGTTTTCTGTGTCGTTTCATCATTTTTTTTTAAATGAGCTAAGGATAAGTTCTTCTGGATACTGGTTCTATTTCCTTGACTTTTTAAGTCCATGAGGGTTAAACAATAACACTATGACTTTCTCAGATGAGGAAGCCCTTTTGCAATAAATTTTCCTTGAATTTCCCCCTACATGTGGTACAATACTGTATGAAAATTTTACAATAAAGTACTGTATGTACCCTTTCAAAACTTTCAAACTCTTTCGGAACCCACTTCAACCATTTTATTTTGTTAACTTGATAAACTATAAAATACGTATAGTTACATGGGATACTTATTCAGTTACATAAACCAATTATTTGGTAAATTTATGACTTACTTATTTCACATGTATTTCCTTCAAATCCTGCAGCACAGTCACACTGGAAGGTGTTACCAATATCAGTGCACTGACCACCATTTAAACACGGTGAAGTCTGGCAGTCATCCACAGATGCAGCTGAGAACAAAAAATCGAAGAAAGAGAAAAATAAAAAGCCACCGCACTTGAATGAAAGTGCAGAAAGGTTCAGACAGGATTAAATCACAATCTTGCAAATGAGAGGTTGATTAGAAAAATATTGTCAGAGGACTTACTGTTTTTCAGTAATAGTTAGAGTTACCATCATAAAAGTCTTAAATCTCAGCTCACATCAAAAGTTTCAAAACTTTCTACAACAAAAACTTAATACCCTTCTAGAAACTTTAATTTTAACAGAAATCTGACCATTTCAGGCTGTCAGACCCATGTAAATTATCAGTAAAAGCCATTTTTGTCAATAAAATTTTGGAAACACATCTTGTTGGAAAGAAAACACTATGCTGAACAACACTCAGTTCTAGTCAACTTTGATAAGTCAATAAAATAAAGTGATAATGAAGGGCATATTTCCCAAATCCTTATCACACTTTCCCTGATTGCTGCCAACTCCTACCATATGACCAAGGCATACAGTAATGTATGTTTTGTTTTTAAAGTGAACTGGCCTCAAAGTCAACATACAGTTATTGAAACAACCTGACTGGAACCAATCACCCATATTCATGACTACATGCATCATGAGGTCGCTACAGTAGATAGGGACAGAACTGAATGGACATGGGTTTATACTATTAACAATTCAAAGAAACTTTCACTGAATGGGAAAAGAAGCTGTTCAGATGGAGTCTGCTATACTTTCAACTGAATTTTGCTGGACTGGCAGGGGTTCTGTAACTATGTAGATGCCATGAGTAAGGGAGTCATTCAGTTAAATCAAGTCCTATCTATCTTGTTCATGCAGAAAGAACTGTAGTCAAGAATTCTGCCAGAAACTCAAAAAAATGGGATCTATGTCCACAAAAAGCCCTTGGCCAGAATGGCAGGTGGGGTTCTGGGGAGACAAAGGGTTGCTCCAAAGCCCCTAAAAACAGCAACTGTGCTATTTACTCATGTCAGTTCAAACATCGTTGTGAAGGTATTCTCTCCTGGGATATTCCAGTGACAAATTTCAAGAGCTTCAAAGAATCACGGCAATTTCTCCATATTGGTGGGTAATTCCATCTCAATAGCAGGCTGCTTTCATAAGTTATGCCTTTTCAAAGAAAAAGTTTAAACCACAATAACACACTGCATTGTGGGAAATCTGTGATGTCATGCAAGCAGATTTTTTGAGCATCTTTTTTTAATCTTCACTCATGCAAATGAAATATTCTGACACTTTTAAAAGACTGCAAGATTTACACTAACAACATTTCCAGGTCAACCTCAACAGACATTATTCAATATTTCACTGCTGTGAAATTCTGAAGTCTAATCAATACAGTCAATTTTTAAGAACAGCAAAAGAATTTGGGTGTTATCTGCCAGTATAATATAACATTTTGAAAACTTGAAGCAAATGGGAGTGTTTTTTTTTAACAAAGAGAGCTTATCTTTAGACAGTAATATCTTAAGTTATCAACAAGTTCCTAAGGGAGGTTTTAAAGTTTGAAGTTCTTTATTTCCACTGTAACATACAGTACTGTAGTAACATCCCGAAAATGAAGTGGAGGAGAACCAGGAGAAACAAAGCTTATCAAGGCTGGGCCACCTTATACAAGCAAAAACAAACAGCAATCAACACTTTATAGACTACAATGAAGAGCATGCAATTAAAATTATTCTCTTTTAACTGAGATCCTCTAAAATTGACACCAGAATGTTACTTTAAATATTTGAGGAACCAAGATACTGACATTTTTTCATTTTTATGGAAATGATAAGGTGTTCCCCCCTTTCCATCCGGAAAGGGGGGACAAATTCCACACTTAACCCCCTTGATGGAAACCCTGGTGGTACAGAAAACCACAGGAAATTATAGCTATTTCACTTGATTCAAATAAAATAATAAAATAAAATGATTCAATCCATTTCAATTCAATTCATTTTTAAAACAGAATGTAAATTTTACATCAACAAACTTTGACTAGCACAACCACTCAAACACTTTCCTTGGCCACACTTTACCGTACAGTTTGCATGGATTGAAGGCATGTCATTCATCACTGGCCCAGCAGTTCTGTGAAAGTGATTGCTTATAGGCTGGGCCTAGGCCAGATCATCTCCTGCCAGTACGGCTAAGTGTGTGAGTTGTGAATGAATAGCTCGGAACTACAATTTTACAATGGAGAGTGCCACTCTCAGACACAGATTAAAAACTATAACAAACTTAGGCCTAGGCCTAGCCTATAAGCTAACTTTAAGCTAGCCTACCAATTCATAATTTAATTTGGAGGAGGACTGGCAACGGCCTGAAAGTTGTCTAGTTTTAGGCCCTATATCTAACGTTATAGCTTACAGTTACATACTATAGCTTGGCCTACGATTTTTTCTGAAATTCGCCTGTAAGAACTCCAGACAAAAGGCCAGTGTCACAGACATGATTTCTAGTTTGGGCTGGGAATCACTGGAGCATAGGAGGGCTGCCCAAAGATTGACTCTTAGATCCATTAATATAAATTAGTTGCAATTGATACCGATGCATACCAGTCAGTTCCCTTTAGAGGCGTGTCTACTAGAGCACATTCCTCTAGTTCTGTTGTGAAACTTTCATCCTGCAAAGATTGTTATAAATATTCACCATTCCCCTAGGCCTTTTTTTTTTAACTGAATTGCCTCCCACCCAGTGTTAAGATGCTCCCACTGTGACGCGAATGCTTTTAAGTCTGGACTGGGTTCCATAACTTTTAGTGGAGCTCATTTTAGTTATTAGTTTGCTGTTTAGCCTTCTGTGCCTGCACGTTTCATCCCGTTTTGTGGAGTGTATGCAGTAACTCACCAGAACCAGAACTGACTCCAACGTCAGGCTTAATATGTGGCCTCGCCTTCAGCATGCAATTTTTGGCCTAAGTTACCGTTAACCTACCTAATCTACCTTAATGATATTGCAGAGACTTTGTCTTCTGAAATCTGTCTTCTGGCCGACAACTGTATTTTATATAGGCAAATTAAAAATGAACATGACACTAGAGAGCTCCAAACAGACGTTGATAAACTCTGTGCATGGGAACAACGCTGGCAGATGAAATTCGATACAAAGAAGTGCTATGCTATGCACATTACCCATAAAAAGAACACAATCAAATACTCCTATCAGATGGGCGATTCGATTTTAGAAACTGTTGAAAATCATACTTACTTAGGGCTGGAAATAAATAACAAATTAAGTTGGGCAAATCATGTCCATAAGGTGACCTCAAAGGGAAATCAAATCCTTGGCCTGCTTCGCAGAAATCTGTATAGTTGTAACCGTGAGGTAAAAGCAGTGGCATACAAAACCTTAGTAAGGCCACAGCTTGAATATTGTGCCTCGGTCTGGGACCCATATCAGGACTTGAAAAATCAGCTCGAGGGGGTCCAGCGCCATAGTGCAAGATTCGTCTGCAAAAACTCTAGGCAAAAGGCCAGCGTCACAGACACGATTTCTAGTCTAGGGTGGGATTCACTGGAGCATAGGAGGGCTGCCCAAAGATTGACCCTTATTTATAAGTCTGTCAATAAATTAGTAGCAATTGATACTGATTCTTACCAGTTAGTTCCTTCTAGTGGTGTGTCTACTAGAGCACATGCCTCTAGTTCTTTTGTGAACATGAAAGATTGTTATAAATATTCACTGTTCCCTAGGACTTTTGCTGAATGGAACTGATTCCCACCCAGTATTAGGGATGGGCCCACTGTGAGTGCTTTTAAGTCGGGGTTAAATTCTGTGAGTCTTGAAGAAATTATTAGTAGCGCCCGTTTTAGTAATTAGTACGCTGTTCAGCCTTCTGTGCCTGCATGTTACATCCCGTCTCGCGGAGTTTATGCATTATTTCACCAGAACCAGAACCTACTGTCGGCTAGGAGCCTATTGGCCTAAGTTAGGCCTAGCCTCAGTGGTAATATACAAATACAGTAAAGTGAGCCGCACAAGTTCAGGCTCAGTGGTAAGTTTATTATGTTTCAAAAAGGTACTTCTAAAGTGAAAAATATTGACGTTTCAGTACGAATTATTTCACAATATGGTATTTTACCTCTACCACTTTTACACTCAGAGAAATAATAGAATTTCTGGTTTCTCTGGCTTGCGTCGGGCTGCTCACTATGCGGCGGTCGTCTGTACTGTCACACTAACATGCCTAGCATAGCTAGCCTGCCTTGTATGTCAAGTGTCGTCTGCTGTCGTCTTGAATTGTTACAACACAGCTAGGGTACATGACTACGCAGGCAGTAAATTTCATTTCGGCAGTACAGTAAACGTCGATTGAGGCCACATGCATAAACAGGCAAACAATCTACCTGATTGGCCTAGAATTATATGATAGAATCAATATTTTGATCAGATATATTTTTTGTTCCTCAAGTTCTCACATAACAGTCTCGATAATAGGATTGTTACACGATGTCAGAATGTCTTTTCAATTCGAGTTCGACCACTGGATGTTGAAAACCTACGCTCCATGTCTAATATTTGACCAGAGGAAACCATTCGGATTTTTTAACCCCAAAACTCAAGTTGATGTTAAAAGGACTCGGACAAAAGTAAAACTCACTTGTTTCGCAATTAGATCCAGAAAATCCATCGGCACAGTTACAGTCATATCTATTTTCCCCGTCCACACACTGCCCTCCATTTAAGCAAGGATTGCTGTCGCATTCATTCGTTGCTGTACAGTTTGAAACAACAAAATTATTGCAACATTCCTTTTCGATACGTAGCAAATAAACGAAATAATCAAACTTTAAATATTTAAAAACGTGATGCGGTTTTGTGTCAATAGATAAAAGTGTGTGGTATTTGAATAGCTGGCAATGGCGTATCCACGGGGGGCACGGGGAAACGTGCCCCCCCCCCCACACACACACAGCAAAATTGTGCCCCCAGGTGCTCCCCCGCCCCTCATCCCATTGCAATCTTCCCGCTTAACATTTTTTGAGCATGCGAACTTACATTTTATCTGCTGATATGATGAAAGGTGAGTGGCAAATTTCTTCGAACTACGGGCAGCCTAATTTCACTTGCCCTCCCTGGTCTAGACTTGGCCAAGTCTCTCGTGAGTGTTCCGCGGGGAGTTGACAACTTTCTCTTCAAAATTCCCCTACTGCAGCATAGTACAGAATATCGTATTTTCCTTTTATCTAATACGCCCTGTACAGGTCTATTAATTCTATCAATTCTATCGTTAAGGTAGCGGACCACTAACTCCAATACTCATGTCCGGGAAAATGTTGACTGACAGACAAAGCGCCATAAAAAAAATTATGGAATGTTGTTTCTGACTGTGTTACTTACAAAATATGATAATTTTTGCATTTGGATTTTGTAGACAATGAGTTGAAATACATACTGTGCAAAATTCAAGGCAACCTGACCAATTTTAGTGCCATTTTTTATTGTATTACTCCGCTCTGTGAAATGCCGTTTTTGAGTAGCTATTATGGCGGGAAACACATCCCTATCTTTCAAGGCTCTCTAGCTCAAAAATTCAATGGTCATGGGTATGGAAATTTGAAAGTGCCATGAAAGCCGAGATTGTGGGCTTCGATCAGAGGGGTAGCATGTCCTGGTTGAAAACTTCTACTGGGAGCTAGGGGGCACGGAAGTAGCCTAATTTAGTGTGTAAGTCAATGGGACTTATAATTAGTGGCCCGCTACCTTGAAAAGCGATACCTTTATAGACCTATAGAGGGCGTATTAGAAAAAAAGACAAATACGGTATGCACGGTACTTTTATGGATTTGTGTAGAGTTAGTGTTGTCAGTTCCCCGGGGAACACTCACGAGAGACTTGGCCAAGTCTATCCCTTGTCTCGCTTCGCGTGGCACTGTTTGCATACACCGGTAACTAAGAACGCGTTAATCAGCCACGTGTGTATCCTTTGTAGAAAACTATTCTGCGGTCTCACAAAATCACGGTGAGTCAGGTCAAAATGCTTACAGCAGCTTGGGTATACATGTTTTAATCAACGTGTAATTGAAATGTTTGCCCATCTCAAAGAAAGACGAATGCATTGCAATGCATTTTTCGCGAGGTTGTTTTGGAGACTTCAAGTTTATGTATTCCACTCAAGAAAACTTCTCGTAATCATAGGCCAGTATGGATTTCTAGGGAGGTCCTCAGAGCAGCTAGGAAGAAGCGTAAATGTTGGCGTCGCTATAGGGATAGTAGAAGTTCTTCAGACTATGTTGTTTATAAGAATCAGGAATGTCTTGTGAAGGATTTGGTTCGAGATACTAAGGCCAATTTTGAGAGGAAGTTAGCCGTCCTGAGGATAGCTGTTCCAAAGCTGAGATCTGTCGCTTCTCGGCCTTTTGGCTAAGATCATGTGTAGTACCTGTTCTTTTCATCCAGTCAAGAATGGAGCCATACATGACAGACCAATGATGAAAATGGTCTGAAGGCCGCGAGGTTGGTCGTTAAGTGTTGTCCTTCAGTGGACGTAATAGCTTCTTCGGGAAGCAGTATCAAGTTTGGTTTCGCCGAAGGGCCCTTTGCCAGAGGGTCGGGAGGACTTTAGAAAAAGTTAGCCGTCCTGGGCATGACGATAAACTGCATCCAGGTTGTGGCTTCTGTTCTATTCAGCCAGTCTAGAGCAGGACCACTCAGTGTTTGCCCTTTGGAGGGCGTACTTGTCCATTTGGGACGTTAAGCTCCACAAGGGAGCAGAACTCCCCCGGGAGTAATCGTTTGGTTTTCGCCCCTTGGCTCTTCGCCAGAGAATCGTGGGGACTTTTAGAAAAAAGCAAAGGAGGTTAAGGTAAATCCTAAGTCATTTCATGCCTATGTTAGATCTAAGCAGAAAGTTAAAGAGGGTGTTGGGCCTCTTGAAGGCATTAGGGGTACTTTAGTCAGTGACCACCGAGATATGGCAAATTTGTTGAATGATTTTTTTGTCTCTGTTTTTACCAAGGAGTCTCCTCTAGTGGGAATTGGTGGTGACTCCAGCAGTTCAATTTAGGAGTTTAAAGGCTAGCAAATCCCCTGGGCCGGACGGGATCCATCCTGCCATTTTGCATGATTGTTCTGATATTTTGTCCGTTGCCCTGTGTATTATTTTTCAGAAATGTCTGGATTCCGGCTTTGTCCTGCTGACTGGAAGATTGCGAATGTAACCCCTATTTTCAAGAAAGGGAGTCGGAGCCTTCCTTGTAACTACAGGCCAATTAGTTTAACCAGTGTTTTATGTAAAGTCATGGAGTCTGTGGTTAAGGATTGTATGCTTAAGTATCTTTTAGACAATGGTTTACTGCATCTGTCTCAGCATGGGTTCCTGCCTAATAGGTCTTGCGTCTCTAATTTGCTTAGCTTTCTTGAAGATGTCTCTTTGTCTCTTGATTCGGGTCATTGTGTTGATGTCATTTACCTTGATTTTCAAAAGGCATTTGACAAAGTCCCATTAGGGAGACTTACGGTAAAATTGCATCAGTTAGGCATCCAGGGGAGATGTGCGGACTGGATCAAGTCTTGGCATTTTGGTAGATCCCAGAGGGTTGTTGTAAATGGTAATTTCTCCTCTTGGAATGATGTCACAAGTGGAGTACCACAAGGTTCTGTTCTGGGCCCAATTCGTTTTCTAGTTTTTAAAAATGATATTGATTGCCCTTTCTCATCCTGTATTAGTAAGTTTGCTGATGACACTAAGCTCTATAGGAATGTTAATGACGGAAAGGATGCTTCTCTGTTGCAGATAGAACAACGCTGGCAGGTGGAATTCAATACAAAGAAGTGCTATGCTATGCACATAACCCATAAAAAGAACGCAATCAAATACTCCTATCAGATGGGCGATTCGATTTTAGAAACAGTTGAAAATCATACTTACTTAGGGCTGGAAATAAATAACAAATTAAGTTGGGCGAATCATGTCCATAAGGTGACCTCAAAGGGAAATCAAATCCTTGGCCTGCTTCGCAGAAATCTGTATAGTTGTAACCGTGAGGTAAAAGCAGTAGCATACAAAACCTTAGTAAGGCCACGGCTTGAGTATAGTGCCTCTGCCTGGGACCCATATCAGAAAGACTTGAAAAATCAGCTCGAGGGGGTCCAGCGCCGTAGTGCAAGATTCGTCTGCAAAAACTCTAGGCAAAAAGTCAGCGTCACAGACATGATTTCTAGCCTAGGGTGGGATTCACTGGAGCATAGGAGGGCTGCCCAAAGATTGACCCTTATTTATAAGTCTGTCAATAAATTAGTAGCAATTGATACTGATTCTTACCAGTTAGTTCCTTCTAGTGGTGTGTCTACTAGAACACATGCCTCTAGTTCTTTTGTGAAATTATCTGCCCGCAAAGATTGTTATAAATATTCACTATTCCCTAGGACTTTTGCTGAATGGAACTGCCTCCCACCCGGTATTAGGGATGCCCCCACTGTGAGTGCTTTTAAGTCTGGGTTAAATTCTGTGAGTCTTGAAGAAATTATTAGTAGAGCCCATTTTAGTAATTAGTACGCTGCTCAGCCTTCTGTGCCTGCATGTTACATCCCGTCTCGCGGAGTTTATGCAGTATCTCACCAGAACCAGAGGGACTTAGGCTAGTTACTTGGTCTCAGACTTGGCAAATGTCTTTTAATGCTGATAAATGCAAAGTTCTTCACTTTGGATCCAAGAATTTGGGTCATAAGTATACCATGGCTGGTAGTGTTCTAGGTAATGTGACTTCTGAAAAAGACTTGGGTGTTGTCATTTCAAACGATTTGAAGCCTTTTAGGCAGTGCGCAGCAGCTGCTGCTAGGGCTAATAGGGTGCTTGGTTTAATCAAGAGGAATTTCAGCAATTTCAGTAAAGGTATTGTGCTAAATCTTTATGAGCAGTTGGTTAGGCCACATCTTGATTATGCTGCATGTGCAGGCATGGAACCCTTTTTATGAAAAGGACAAGTTTATTTTAGAGCAGGTTCAGAGGAGGGCCACACGGTTTATTCACAATGTGCGTAATCTCCCTTATCAAGATAGGCTCAATTGTCTAGGACTTACTTCTCTCGAGTTAAGAAGGATTAGGGGGGATATGCTGCAGGTTTTCAAGTTCTTTCTGGTTATGATTCTCTGTCTAACTGTAACTACTTATAGATTTGTGTTGATCCCCGTGTTCGTGGCCATAATAAGAAGCTGGTAAAATTTTTCTCTAGACTTGACATCAGAAAGTTCAGTTTCTCTCATAGGGTTGTCAATGAGTGGACTACAGTCTCCCTGAGTGGGTTGTTAATTCCACTTCAGTCAACTGCTTCAAGGTTAACATTGACAAGTATTACTGTGACAGTGGCAGGATCTGATTGTATTGGGTTTGTTTAGTCTTTGTTTGGATTAGGTGTTGGTTTTGGGTCTGTTCTATAGGGCATCTTATGGGGTTTTTACCCTCCTTTGCCCTTAAACTTGTTATGTTATTGTCATAGCCACGGGAACCTTGAGCCAGTTGTAAGAATAAATTCAATGAAATATTAATGGTGAAGAGTGCAGTCAGTTTAATGCTAAATGCCATGTGAAGGCAGAGAAATGCTTCGTTCTGTAACCCCACGTTTGTATATATCGCGGAGCTTCCGGGGGCTAGCTTCGCCCCCCTGGACCCCCACCAGGGCGTTGCCCCTGGACTCCACATATCGAAACGTTTTGTACAAAAACGATCATTTGCTCATCATTCTATATAAAAAAATACATATATATCTCCTAATTAAGGTAAGCTAAATCGATTATAACATAACAGGTTGAAGGGCAAAGGAGGGCCGAGGCCCCATAAGATGCCCTGAAGTCCAAGCCCTAATCAAAAATCAAACCACCAAAGCTTGACAACAGCCCCAAACAATCAGATTCTACCACAGCCATGGAAAAACCTGTCAATGTTAACCTTAAAGCAGTTAACTGAGGGGGAGTTAACTACCCAATCTGGTAGACAATTCCACTCGTTGACAACTTTAGATCTATCGGGGAAACTAAGCTTCCTAATGTCAAGCCTTGCAAAAGGCTTTTCAAGCTTTTTACAATGCCCACGCACCCGAGAATTACTTTGAACCCTTAAATAACTACAAGTCAGAAGGGGATTCCTTTCACAAAGGAACTTGTAAACCTGGAGCATGTCTCCCCTAATCCTTCTCAGCTCCAAAGTGGTAAGCCCAAGATGTTTAAGCCTGACATGATAAGGCAAATTTCTCACCTCAGGAATGAGGCGAGTGGCTCTCCTCTGAACCTGCTCTAAAAGAAACTTGTCCTTTTCATAGAAGGGACTCCAAGCCTGAGCTGCATAGTCAATATGGGGTCTTACCAACTGGCAACTGCTTATACAAATGAAGTACAATATCCTTACTAAAATTGATGAAATTCCTCTTGATCGATCCAAGCACACTATTAGCCTTTACAGCAGTGGCTGCACACTGCCTTGATGACTTTAAATCCCCAGTAATTACAACACCCAGATCTTTCTCAAAGGTGACATTACTTAAAACACAACCATTCATGTTATAATCATAGCTAAAACTTTTGGGACCATAATGAAGGACCTTACACTTATCTGCATTAAAAGACATTTGCCAGGTCTGAGACCAAGAAAATAACCTACCAGGCCAGATCTTTCTGCAGCAGTAAGGCATCATCCAAAATGCTAATCTTCCTATAAAGCTTAGTATCATCTGCAAACTTACTTATACGAGATGTAAGAGAACTATATCAATATCATTGATGAAAATTAAGAAAATAAGTGGGCCAAGGACAGAACCCTGCGGTACTCCACTTGTGACTTCTTTCCAAGAGGAGAAGTTACCATTGATAGCAACTCTCTGAGATCTACCATGAAGCCACGACTTTATCCAATCAGCACAATTGCCCTGAACCCCTAACCTATGCAGTTTAACCATTAGCCTACCTAATGGAACTTTATCAAAATCCTTTGAAAAGTCAAGGTAAATGACATTAACGCCATACCCATGCATGAATCAAGAGATGAAGAGACATCTTCAAGAAAGCTCGGTAAGTTAGTAACACAAGATCTGCTTGGCAGGAAACCATGCTGTGACAGATTAAATAACTCATTATCTAAAAGATACTTAAGTAAACTATCCTTAATTAAAGATTCCATAACTTTGCACACAACACTGGTTAAACTGACAGGCCTTATTATGCTTTGGAATGATATGTCAACTGGTCAAGGTGAGAGGAACTCACGAAATGCCGATTTTCATTCAAAATTGATGATTTTTGACGATTTCAAAATTTTGTGACGTCATAATTTGGGGAATTTCCCCCAAAATAATGGGCCGTTTTTTGCCTTTAGTACACGCGTTTTACGACAAAAATATAAATTCAAGTAAAACCAATTCTTCTCCTCCTGTAACCTGTGACATGCAGCTCCCAGAAACGTGTTTAGCCGTGTCAATATATTTGTGGCTAGAAGTGTTAATCCTCTACATTATGTAAAATTGGGATGAAAAACGTTTTTTAGCCCATGGACACCAAATCCCATAAATCAATGATTTACGACAAAAGTAAGGGGTGTTTCCAGTCAAAAAAGCATTCACTAGATGTGAAATAGTATGAACATCACAAATCCGGTTTAGCCAGACCTTAAGACACAACCCCGAATACTACATAAAGCGAAAAACCTAAAAATGCAAAATGCGTCCGCACACTGTTACACATTTGAGAGGTTTATGATCGAAACTTTTTGATATGCGCCGTAGGTGGGAGCGCCTTGGGCTCCGTTGCTTTATTCCCACCAATACCAATTTGCCCCTCCATGTATTAAGACCACTTGCCGCCACTGGCTGTCGTCAGACTCAACAAAATGTAGTTCTAATAGTTTCACCATAGTTATCCTTGTGTTATATGTTGTGCCTCCCTATAAAAAGTCTGTGGCTCTGTGCCTCCCCCCCCCCCCCCATTTCCCCCACGGTTTCTTCATAAGGGGCACATGCTTATTAAAATTGATAGATCTCATTCGAATTCTGTTCTTGTACAGGTCAGGCTGCTGTCCGACGGAGGTGCAACACCATGCATTAGGGCACCGAATAACGACTGTAAGAAATAGGCCTATTATTTGAAAGTGCTATTGTTATGAAGCGAATTAGTTATTCTGATTGGTCTCGATTTCTCAATTTTCTACACGCTCTGAGCCATCTGAAGGTGGCGCGCTCCCCTTAAATAGTTTTTCGAGGCAAGACTTCATACGGTATTTCATGCAAACAGGGAAGCATTTGCCTATTATACTTAAATGCTCTCATACACTCAGATGCCTTGTAAACTTGTATTGTCAGTTTAGTGGTCTATATAGATGGAAGTTTTGTTATTGAAGTGTGATAATGTTATATTCATTCCCAGAGTTCATGAACTGAAATTATTGCCTAGGGTTAAATGGTTGGCAAAAACGAAGATTTTAATCTCATTCAGTGTGTAATTTTATTTGAAAAATATGAGTAATGGAATACACTTTTTATTTGTTTTAGATTTCTTCTAGTTGGAAAAGGTGAAAAGTTATCGATTGGTCAAAGAACACAATAAAATATTGCCCCTCCCTTTCACAAACAATTTCATATTGCTTCCTACGCTTAAGAAGGTGGCTAAAGAAAGGGATTTAAAATCTGTCACACTGCCACACTGATTTGACAGTTTGGCACAATATTATTTTACGAATGGACTGGCAACTGAAGTATAGAGATGTAGAGTCGCTGCCAAAAATGAGTATAATAAGATATGAATGACCACAAAAATGTATAACAATCGTACTCACTCGTTGTATCATTCAGGAATCGGGGGAGGGGGAACTTCAGCCCCCACATTTTGTTACAGTTTGCAATATGGGTACCTACACATAAGCCTCTGGTGTTACTTTGACACAGTATTGATCAGCAAATTAAAAAATATATTACGGAAATTTAAAAAGAAACAAAATATAAAAAGTCATAGGCTTAATTTTTATTTTGTCAAGAACCATTCCCTCAGGTGCTTTTTTTGTTTTGCTTATTTTTATTTTGTAAAGAACCATTCCCTCGGCATGCCCACACCGCCTTATGCACACTGCAGCTATCCTACTAGGTTCATTATGGACAACGTCAAAAAACAAAAGAGTATTGCGGGGAAGGCAAAAAAAAAAAGAATAACCACTCTCACAAAGGGTTAAATCCACAGCACTCTTAAAAAGAGATAAAATTAGTCAGCCTATAACTTGTGTACAAGTTTCTTCGGTATGACCCTGCTCATTTTGCTAAAAGCATTACCGTCCTTAAAATGTTAAATTAAAGAAACACGATACTGAATAAAGAATTCCTGCCACAAAAAGTAGGAAGACTTCACGAGTCCCAAAAGGGGACAAACTACAAAGTCTCAAAAGTTTCTAATCAAGTGTACAGCCTTAAAAGGCCGAGTTAAAAAGTACCAAATTTTTTCTGATGGTGGAACAAACCGGGCACTTTGATCATCAATAACCTCTCCGATAGATCTCTATCGGATAAATATAAAATAGCTCTAGGTAGGGGTGACAGTTTATAGATACCCCGTCTTTGAATCAGAAAGTCAAGCCTCATAGTCCTTAAAGGACCATATAAACCAATGAGGATACGATTGCAAAACCAAAGAGCTAAAACAAAACTTGCAGTGCTAATTGACACTGGAACTTAATATCGAAAAATCCGAATCTGTGTCAAATTTTCCGACACCACCAGGAGAATAAAGATTGTTCCCTCGATTCTCTCATCGAGGCGCTGTAAACTGCTAAAAGAAGAAATATTCCATCGAATTAAGACCAGGGGGCCGTTCCACAAAGAGTTACGCACAATCTTAAGTTTGATTCACCATACTTAAGCCAATAGTAAATCATACTTAAGATCGTGCGTAACGCTTTGTGGAACGGGCCCCAGGACAAATTTGACAAACTAAAAGTCCAACTACTGATGAAGCTCAACATCTTAAAACAAAGAACAGAAACATGTGCACCGTAAAGTTTTAGAAACCTAACAGATCACAGTTCTTCAAAGTATCTGCGGTCTTTAATCCCATCTCACACCACAAAGATGCTACCTGTCTAATTAGAAGACACAGTATCCTTTAAGGACCTAAAAAAAATTCAAAATTGAAACAAGGGACTGCATACGTAGTATCGAATAATGCCACCGCCTACCTGTTTTCATTCATTCAAAATAGGTCCCTACATAACTAATGGATGAAAACCTTTTTTAATACTGGTCTTCAAACTCTTAAGTGTAACTGAAACCTCAGATTTACGCAGGCTCATCAAAGAGGTATTAAAGTTCATGGCACCGTCCGGTCGAGCAATAAATATTCCGCTATCCATACTGCTGATGGGCCTCTTAAGTTGTCAACCCCCCCCCCCCCCCTCCAAAATTCGCTCCGCGGTCACTATAATTATCTTAAATGCCTCAACGTACAATCACAGAAAAACATAAGAAATCCATTCATTTCAAGTCACCCAAGAAAAAGAAAACTCATTCAAGAATCCATTTGTGTTCTTTTTATATCAACCTAAAATTTAGATGATTGTTGTAGAATTTTAGCTTTTAAAAGTTTTAGTGTTAACTATAACTTTCTGTACATATGTATTGTCTTATCACTTGTGTTTAACCTTACTACATCACTCCTTTTTATAAATATTTTGTATTTTTATTCTTGAGTTTACATATTTATTTCAATGGAGATCAACTGCAGTAAATGTTCCCGTGGTCACCAATTGCCAAGATGAGCCTTAATCACGCATTAACACAGTACAAAAATTCTACTTTAGATGACTTTTTAGTGTTGCAGTGGTATTGTTTATATACCAGATAAAAGCCGTGTTGCAAAGTGCACTGTTAAAAATTTCTGTAAATTTACAGACTTTTTTTAACTTAAACTTTTTGTATTTTACTTTTAATAGAGATTTTCTGTATCTTTACAGACACTTTGTATTTCTACAATAAAAAAAGGTTGTTTAACATGTATTTTCTGTTTATTTGAAAAACCATTTCTGTCTGCTTTTTTAACCAAATTTTACTGCTTTGTAAAACTTTTTCTGTAAATGTACAGAAATTTTAACAGTATTTTGTATTTTTCTGATTTCACATAAATATACTGTCATTTAACAAACATTCATTTTGTTTTTACGCTGAAAAAGAAACAAAAATAAGCCCAAACAAACAAACAAATAAGAAATAGCCAGAAAATTGTCAATATATAACATGCATCGTTCTGCGAAGTTTCAGTTAAAAAAGAAAACATTTTTGGCAAATTTATGGCCCTATTTGAAAATTAACTTACATTTATTATACTGACAATTGGTATACTGATGTCAACTCATCGCCACAGGCGCTCATGCACTTGATCGAATTAAAAACGTTTCACAAATTTACTTGAAAGAGTCTGTAAATTTACCACTTTATGACGTAAATCTTATTTTGCATAAATGGGTGGAGCTTATTTTGTAGGCATTTTCCTAACAAAAGGATTGCTGTTACTTTGAATAATATCTTTTTTGGCTTTTTTTAATCAGGAAGTGATAAACTTATTGTTTACCTTGTCTGGAAATGTTTGCAACCAATGTATTTGCATTCTTTGTCATATTTATTTTAAAAACAGTTATTATATTGTACCAAAAATGTGACTTTCCAATTACAAAGTTCCTAGAGATAGCAGTCTACTGGACAACAATGTGATAACAAAGTATCCTCATTGTATTTTGATTGAAAATAACTTCGTAACGACACATTACGTTGATAAGCAAATACCTGATCTACGTAATGGTGAAGTGTATGTTACGTAATAACATATGAAAGGAAAAAAGCGATATTACAATAAATATTAAAACGCCGAGAATGAAGACAGTAGGCTGTAAATTCACATAAAATTAAGGTAAAAAAAAAACAGAACAATTCTGTAATTCGATTTTACAGTAGACATTTGTAAACTAATTTACATGCAAAAACTGTAAAGAAAAAACAAACACTTAATGTTTTTTCATGATTACAGTCTGGCTGTAAAAAAAACATTATTTGGTTGGAAAAAAATTTGCCATAAAAATTATGTAAATTTTACAGAGAAATTTCTAACAGTGTGTTAGTTAACTCAAAGCAATTACACTGTAGTCCATTGTGGTACGTTCACTTATGCAGAGCTACAAATTAGGGAAAACATCAAACATTTTGAAAGTGGTACGCACAGGCCCATAGTCAACGAAGGGGTTTAAAGGTTAAAGACCCCCTCCCCCATTAGTTTTAAATTTACCATCGCTTTGAATAAATTTTTACACTTTTGCCCCTCACCTGAAAAGTCGGCCAAAGAAAAATACACCCCCTACCAAATCTTCTCTCAATAGCCAAGGGCCTGCGTAAGTATTTGTGAAGCATTCACTTATATACAGTATCTCGGGAAATACTGTAGTGAAAGGACAGGGAAGACCAAAATAAAACCCATCTGTTCCACAATTAGTTCCTGAGAATCCAGCAGCACAGTTGCAATCATATCTATTAACCCCATTGACACAGTGTCCACCATTTAAGCAAGGATTGCTGTCGCATTCATTCGTTTCTATAAATGATTTAATTGAAAAACAACATTACACTACAATAATTGAAATGTATTTCCCAAAGAAGAAAAGGAACATATCAAACTTAACAACCTTTTTATATTCCATTGTTTTCGCTATGTTTAGTTTACATACTGTGCTCGCACTGCTCGCACAATATGAAGTATTTACGAGGAAGAATTTGGATCAAAACTTGACTAAACCGACCAAACCTTCCATGAACTGCTCTTGAGAAAAATGTAAGTATGAAGAATCAATAAGCGACAACCTCACCTGTTCCACAATTAGTTCCTGAGAATCCAGCAGCACAGTTACAATCGTATCTATTATTTCCATCGACACACTGTCCTCCATTTAAGCAAGGATTGCTGTCGCATTCATTCGTTTCTGTAAATTGTTGTTTAAATAGACAACCTTCAGTGATTTCAAACTAAATTTTATAAATACGAAAATGAATATTTCACAAGTTTAAACTACAGGCTTAACTTTTTATTAATATGTGATTGTAAATTATTGTTTTATTTCGACATTTTAATGTTTGAAAAGAACATTGCCGTTAGTTAAGAATTTTTTTTTTGTCTAGTCTATTCAAGTTTCTTTTCGTTGTTCATGAATAAGTACATGGAGTATAGTTACCTAACAGCAAAGCTTAAAAATTATAATGAAGGAAATAATGCAACCTTGAAGTGAAAAAACAAAACAAACAGAATCGAATTAAAAGTGCAGCAAATAGGGCCGTTGATGACCTGAATAAACATGTCACTTCGAAATCAAATTTCCCTAACCGTCGCTTAACAATCCGTCGTTCCATGCAAGCGGTTAACAAGCAAACAAACAGTAGTAGGCTTTCAATTAGTAACACACTCATACCAAGAATGTTATTGTTCGGTAATAGAGGTCTACGGTCTTACACTTTTAGAAAACACAATTACATTAACTAGCATTAACTAACCCTTCGTTTAGACATGCGGGGTAGGTAGTGAAAGGTAGGGCAAGGCCCGGTAGCTTAGAAAAAACCACTTCAAAGTTAAGTTAATAAGCTTGCTATAAATATTAATGATTAATTTTTTACGGGTACGTCATATTTGAATGCCGTTGACTACTGTTACGTTTTCTTCATAAAATAAAAACCCACATGGCCTGTATTATTCCATTTTTATCCGATTACAGAAGAAAAATAAAAAGATTAAAAAAATAAGTAAAAAGTGTGGTCAATTAGTTGACAACACTTTACGTAATCTTTCGTTTTTCTTTAAGTTTTACTTATTTACGGACTGGAGGATAGTGGCATATAGGCAAAGGTAGGTGGTAAAAAGTAATCTTACCTGTTTCGCAATTAGTACCAGAAAATCCAGCAGCACAGTTACAATCATATCTATTATTTCCATCGACACACTGTCCTCCATTTAAGCAAGGGTTGCTGTCGCATTCGTTCGTTTCTGTAAATTATTGTGTGTATAAATTAAATTTTAATTATTCTAAACTACATTCTGGTAAAGGCCTAAAATCAGATGAAAGTTAAAATCACGTGACTAAAAAGTTTGGTTAGAGTGTTTCATATATAATGAATGTAATTACTTCTAGAGCATTGGCCTCTCACGCGGAAGGTCCGGGTTCAACTCTCAGGTCGAGTCCTACCAAATACTTTAAAAATGGAACCTACTGCCGTTGTGCGTGATGCTCCGCATAAGGAATGTAATATAGAGAAAAACAAGCTAGTTCCTCACAACTGGAAAAAGGGCGTGGTCCGCTCGACCTGGAGCAATAGCTTAATTGGAAACTTGGCCGTAAAACTACATCTAACTAACTATCTACGAAAGAATTTGTCTTAATAAAAATCTTGCAACTTCATCGGAAGTTCTACAAGTCTGAGAAATCATCCGTGGTTAATTATATCCACTCTCCACAGTGACTGCAAGTTGCATACCAAACCAGGGAATCTTTGCAACACGGATGCAGCTCTGTGGGTTTTGCGAAATTGCCTGGATGCGAAATTTAAAAGGATAAACACACAGTACGAAAGTCATACTTTGAAAACTCTTTGCTGCGTCAGGTGTAATGTAAATGCATTTCTGAAAACGTTTACAAAACCCTTCGTATTCTGTTACTTGTATACAAAGAGAGCTTAATGACCAAACATTCAATATTTCAAAAATGCTGAAGTATTACGTATTTTTGAAGCAGTACGTGACATGCAATGTAACTGCGAGAGCCTAATAAAGGGTGAATGTCTCCTACGTCACAACTTGGTTAATCTAAATCTCAAAGCAGTTGCAATCATACACATCTGCACACTGCGTTCCATTGAAGCAAGGATTGCACTCATTTCTTGTGCTAATAAAAAAGATTGCCATGATTCAAAACTAAATTCTAACAATTGCAAAAGGTTTATGAAACTAAACTCTTTATGGATAAATGTGATGCATCATGGGTAATGCTATAGCGGTGCTTTTGTGGATAAGATAAAGAATGTTCTGACAAGCAGAGAGCTGAGGTTCGAAATCTCAGCTCGCTGCTTGCGAAGAGTTGGTAAACTTCCCAATGTCACCTGGACTGCCAAAAGAGGACACGAAAGCACGATTACACCTCACCTGTTTCACAATTGGTTCCTGAGAATCCAGCAGCACAGTTGCAATCATATCTATTATCCCCATCAACACACAGTCCTCCATTTAAACAAGGATTGCTGTTGCATCCGCCATTCGTGTTTGTATCTTTAAAATAGAAGTACAATATTTTGATGATTACAAACTCTGGTAAATTCTGGTAGTCAAGGTGTTGTGTCGTGATCTGCCCTTGGCAACATAATGGAATAGTCCTTCGTGTTTATTAATTTCAGTAATTCATGCAAATCATTCTCCTGTGTTTAGCTTTGAGAACTTCCTGGAATAGGAAGTCAAAGGAGGGAGGTGATTGGCCGATTTGGTCACATGTTTTTGTTTTGACATATTATTGGTACTATAGTTGTTGACGAGACTACCTCGTGTAGATTGTAGAATCAGTCAGGTCCTAGACTTGGTAGCCAGCGGACTCCGTGTGTAAAGAATCCTGCACGCTAAATACTGGAGAGTGATCGTAATAAATCATTTGTAAATTTGGAATGGTTTAAATCTGTCTTTTCTTGAGTATGTTTACACCTCCGGAACAAGAAAGACACGACACAAGGAAATTAAACTTAAAAATTTAAATTTATGAAATTTACAATAATGATTCGTGTGACTAGTAATAGTTTAGGGATTCCGTTATGTCAGTTCACGAAGACTACAGAGAAAAGTATACCAGTCGTGTATGTGTGTATTGCAAAGATGAGATTGAAAGAAAAAGGGATGAGTGAAGCAACGAATAACAATATGGATCCTCTCGAATGTTGCAGTGGGGAGTATTATGTAAGTAAATATGATGACTTAAAAGCCTTATTTGATTTAAAGGGGATGTAATCTACTCCCCCCCCCCCCCAAAAAAAAAAAAAAAAATGTGAACAGAAATTTTCCCTTCGCGAGAAACTGCTTTGAAGGACCAATGTATTTAACATCCGGGCGTGTCGAACCTGGGTTAGAAAGCATCCAAATTTTCCGATTTTTCTCAAGTGTGAACACTACTTTATTAGAGAAGTAATTTGCGGAGCGTGTCTAAAATTTAGGCCATTTAAAAAAAATATTTGTAAATATGGAGCTTGTAGTGGAAAAAATTCAGGTTCTGGGTTTCCTGTAAGGAAACTAAAAAATTTGCGGGATTTCTAAAGAATCTGCACTTCTCATATGGTGGCAAATCAGAGAATGATTGCGTACAGTACGGGTGAACATCGTTGTTGTTACATAATATTGGCTAAGGCCTACAAACTGATACTCTCCAATAAAATTTTCAAGAGCTTCTCAAACTCTCCCAAAATATATGTATAATAAAATGTAAACTAATTGCAAAGAGAAAGGATGAGGGAAAATCTCACCTGTTTCACAAATGGTGCCGGTAAATCCATCAGCGCAGTTACAATCATATCTATTAACCCCATCGACACACTGCCCTCCATTCATGCAAGGACCACTGTTGCATTCGTTTGTGTCTGAAAATTATTGTTTTAATAACAACATTTTAATGAATGACAACCAAATATCTAAAGAAATAAACACTTCAAAATTTAATTTATGAAGATCCAAATACCTCCGATTGAAAATGTTTGTGAACAAACTTGGTATTTAGAACGCAGCATTTAAAGGGATAATCCTCTCACCCTAAACTTGACTTCTCGTATAGGGTAACAGAAACTCTAAATTGGCTCATCTTTTTGACTGACTGCTAATTCAAACAATACAGAGTATCAAAACTTATATTACACAGCACGAACTGTTCTGATAGTGTTTTTATTTACGCATTGAGCTTTTTATATTCACCCTGATGCAATAAAGTGAGATTGTGTCTGGATGAGGGTGAATTTCAGACAATTGTGGGAGGGGCTTAATTAAGAAGGTTAGGAGAATTGGTACTGATTGGGATGAGAAAATTGGGCCTTCAACGAATTCTTTATAAAAATGACAAGCTCATGTTTCCGAATCGCTCATAGGCCTATCAAATTCATTCCACATATCAAGGAGGTATCCGTGATAACAGAGGCTATTTGTATTAAACAAATGTCAAATGGGAAATGCAGAGTCACTCCGATTTTATCACTTATCCTGTTTCATGACTGGCTGTCGATAATCATGTCACAATATTTTTCTTCTAGGGTGACTTCTCAGTTAGCACGCAATATTAAAGACATTAAACACCAAATCCTCACATTTTGGTTTAAAGGTGTCCCATTCATTTCTCGAGATATGTATATCATACCTGACATTATGAATTATAGGTAATGTAGAGTAAAAGAGAAGAGGTTTAAGTTAGGATGTCTTGAGACTTATTATTTATCATGATATACTGTGA
Source organism: Holothuria scabra (assembly GCA_037179385.1). Taxonomy (NCBI): domain Eukaryota; kingdom Metazoa; phylum Echinodermata; class Holothuroidea; order Aspidochirotida; family Holothuriidae; genus Holothuria; species Holothuria scabra. Next base: position 16,808,394 of record CM074184.1, on the reverse strand, counting down.
GGATTGAGTGCGTAAAATGTTATGAAGGATACTTTAAAGAGAAATAAGAAGAAAATTGTTAGTGGTAGCTGTTGCTTCAAAATAGTTTAAGGCGACTGCTTTCGTCCTTTAATGAGCTAACCAGGGACAAGCTTGCCCAGAAAGGCCGACTAAGAAATTAAAACGGATTAGCAAAGTGAAGCTATGCAGTGTCGCATTGGTGTGTAATTGATGTAAACGGAATTTTGATAGGAAAAGAAATAAGCACTCAAAGTTAAGTCATATGCGTTATATTTCTTGACACTTGTAAAAAAAAATATACGCAAAACAACAATTGTGTCGTATTTGGAATGACAATTTTCAAAAAAATTAAACAAAAATCACATGATTTTTCATTAAATGGATACGGTACAACTCCCAGCCATCCTTCCCGACCCATCTTCCTTTGTAGTCTATTATTTGTGTGTAGAGCTGGAATTAATCAGAAATTTTAACTTATAAAATAATTGAAGAACGCATACTTACCGTGCCCACGAGGACATCAGAAAAATAAAATATAACTGCATTAGGAAGGGTATAGGCGTAAATCTCACCTGTGCCACAATTGGTTCCAGAAAATCCGGCAGCACAGTTACAGTCATATCTATTATTCCCATCTACACACTGTCCTCCATTTAAGCAAGGGTTGCTGTCGCATTCGTTCGTTTCTGTAAATGAACGATTTAAAATTCAACATTATTTTAGTAACTGAACTTTATTTCCCCAAGAAGAAAACGAACATTTCAAATTGTTTTGCATTTTATTGAATTTCATTATGTGTAGTATAAACGGTAATGCGCACTGTTAAACACGAAATTTCCTAACTGGTTGGTATGCACATCGTGCTACCCCAATATCAAATACAGAAGCGATAGTATTTGGGATAAAAGTGACTCACGTGAACAAACCTCTCATATACTGGCTCTTCAAAATCAGGTGTTATGTTTTTCCCTAAGTTGTGGCATTTATTATCTTGTTTACCTTAAAATAGTCTCCTTAAATGAAAAATCGACAAGCGTAAATCTTACCTGTTCCACAATTAGTTCCTGAGAATCCAGCAGCACAGTTGCAATCATATCTATTAACCCCATCGACACACTGTCCTTCATTTAAGCAAGGATTGCTGTCGCATTCATTCGTCTCTGTACATCATTGAATTAAATGGCAATATTATATTAATATGTAAATTTTATCCCCCAATACAGAAATGGGCATTTCAAAGTTAAAAATTGATTTAAATTTTATTGTATTTCACAACGCCTAATACACTGTGCTAGTGCAAAATTAAATGTAGGCACAATAGTATTTGGCACAAAAGAGATTTAATTCACCACAATTTCTTGAATTGGCTCTTAAGAATCAGGTGCGATATGTTGTTCCCTAAATTGTGTCATATATTATCTTGTATACATGGAATATAGTCATGAGCAATGTGAAGGATCATCGAGCGTAAATCTCACCTGTTCCACAATTAGTTCCTGAGAATCCAGCAGCACAGTTACAATCATATCTATTATTTCCATCGACACACTGTCCTCCATTTAAGCAAGGATTGCTATCGCATTCGTTCGTTGCTGTAATTATCGTGTCAGACGAAAACATTTTTGTTTGTTAAACTTTTATCTAATTAATAAGAAAATGAGCATTTCAAATGTAGCCATTGTTATGTGAATTATTGCAAACGGACATCAAAACGGACGTTGTTAGTGTTAAGTTAATTGATAGTAACTCATTATGTGAGAAGCGTGATATTGAAAGGGTTTATTCAACTAAATTTCTTGTGATTTTGATTGATCGCAAATTTAAATGGAAGGATCACATTTTAATGCTATGTAGAAAAACCTCAAAATGCATAGCCCTTCGGAATATATTTAAGAATGTTCTAAGTACTCAGTCTTAATACATTTTGACAACTCCCTGGTATTAACAATGAGCAATCAGGGAGTTGTCAGGTACAACTTCCTGATTATACCCTATCTTACTTACTGTGTTGGGAAACACATTCAAATCAAATTTTAAACCCATAGGGCCTATTCATCAAGCAAAAATAAGCATTCGTATTGTCTGTAATGCAAAATATATATAGATCACATAGTCCCAATGTTTAATATTTAATATACGTTTCCTTTTCTGTTAGTTCAATTTAGAACAGCTATCTATATGTAACTCCGTATAATCCAAGAAATTGTGTGAACTTTTATCTAAAAAAAATCAGAATTACAAAACCAGGTGAGTATCTCGTCCTCTGGCGTGAATATTTGGAATTCTTTTGATGCAGCCAAAAAAAACTGTAAAACCATGGCATCCTTTATATACAAATACAAAGTTTACTTGCCACTGCTGTTTATTTTGAACTTGCCGAGTTATCTTCTGTACATTATCTTTTCTATATAATGTTTAACCTTAAGCTGTAACATTATTTAGAATTTGTAGGTTATATTACCCGGAAGAACAAGCCTATAATTTTTTTACTTCCTTTTCCTCCCTTTCTGGTACTCTTTCTGTTTTGGTGAACCCGTTGTGATGCGTTTATATGTACTTTTAATAAATCGTCATTGTCCTTGAAATACTTTGTAAATGCTACAGTTCCAACGCGTCATTCTTTATTATGCAATTAAGATATTACCAATAACCGCCATTTCGGACATAAATCACAAGTCATTCTTGAACGACTTATTTGCGGTAACAAACACAATTTAAATTGTTATATGGTCACTCAAAGTAAAGCCATGTAATGACCGTTTCTCCGATCCAGTTCATTATTCGTCACAGTGAAATCGCCACAAAATGACCTATTTTATACGTCTTCATCCGGCAAATCTATTTGACCGCTTAAAGATATTTTCCGTCTTTAATCCGCAAATAGCATAAACTCATAAATTAGATAAGATGGAGTTTTAACTGGTCCAGTTTTCAACCAATTGGTTCAAGTCGAGCCGACCACGGCAAAAACCATAGAATTGTTAATATAACGATATTACAAAGTCATAATTTAACAATTCGATTTAGAAATATACCAGTAATGATTACTTTGAATGTCTCATCTTCGAAATGACATCAACCACATAATGACCGGCTGTTGAATGTTGTTATTTAAATTTGGGTTATTCAAATTAAACTTGCAAAAATATCAAGAATAACAGTTCAGAACAAATTTCACCGCGTGGTAATTCAATTTGCTGATAAAACGACTTGTAGACTAGTTCAATTCGACGAAAAGTCTGGAAAAAAATTAGTTCGCGTGGAGGTCGTTATGCATGTGGCCATATTTAGTTACTGCATAATTTATATAAATTCTGTTTGCCGTTTTGTGGCACCAGACATTCGGCCAATTAATGACTTGTGAATAATTTCCGAGGTTGGCGGTGATTTGGCATTATCTGTTGGTGCATTTCTGTGGTCTCTTAATGTTAGTATTTGATTGAATGGTTTTTCTGTGACAGTCGTCTTAATGACGTGATCGCCAATGTATAATCAGTCTTTTAACAATTTTCTTACAGAAATAACTATCTCTGGTGGTTGTTAGTTTTGTTAGAATTAGGCTATGCCTATCTACAGATCTAGCACTACCGGACGGCAAGGCAACTTACAATTCTTACAGTTAGAGACAAAAATGCACATTCTTAGCGTTTCCTTAAATCGCAATCTCATAACAAGGAATTCGAATCGGATAGCGATCCGATTTATTGTGAGCTTTTCTTTAAAAATCTTCTTCATGTTTGATCTGAAAGCCTGGGTAAATATATGATTTTTATCGCAGGACTACGAAAATTAAATGTGTAGGCTACGAATATTACGTGATATCACACCGACAGACAGCTTTCATTGAACTACGTGTGTCCGACGGCAGTCGGTGAGACGTCACGAAAAAAATGATTTAATATTTTATTTTCACAGACCTCTGGTGCAAACGATATACACTGGGTGACCAAGTTTGGAGTCTTTCCAACCAAAGATTTAGAAGATTTTAATAAATCCTCTCAGAGACCGGATCAGAATTTGTAGTGTACTGTAACAGCGGCTTTATGACTAGACTTCTTATACCAGCTCATTTTTCAATAATTAGCTTATTTTACATAGCAATTTCATTCAATTATAAAGGTTTATCTTATCTGATTAGTTCTCATGATTTTGAAATGTGCTTAACCTTGCTTGAATTGAAAACTAAAGAGGACTGTTTAGATTCTATTTCTAATACGGCAAAATATCACTTCCTGCTTTCCGAGGGATCGTGAGTTTTCAAAATTTTCTGAACTCTTCGCGGCAACTGATGATGATGTTCAAATTAAGTAGTCTTTGCATTCATCGCTTCTAACGTGCGCCGAAAATTTAATTTATTTCTTTATTTTTCTTTTTTGCTCAAACCCTAAAAGCACTTTACATGTACTAAGATATGTACCGCAAATCTACAATATTAAATCAACATGTTTTTAAATATAATTATGTGTCATCTAAATCTGGCTTAGCCATGTTCCAACAGTAATACTATGGGTTATATTCAAATGAGCCTTTACTGTTCCAATACGTGTGTATTTATTTTTTTTTTGTAATCATAAGTGTACGCGGCGTGGGACAGAGAGCGAACCAATTTTCGGGCAAAAGATCTGGAACAATTCTTGCAGTCATTTGAGTCATGCCAATCGCACAATCCTAAAAATCAAATGCCCGAAAAATAAAAATTTGTCCGTAAGACTGACATTTTCTGGACGGACCAAATATAAGTTTTAAAATTCGCCAAACATCAAGACAACTGATACAAAAGAATCATTTTTACCGGTCAAATAAAAAGTATCTCATGTATTCAGTGTTGGATTTGCTTGAAAATTAAAAGACAAATATTCGCAAAAATTTCAGGCAGCTGATAAAAACATTTATTTTTCACTTTCTTTTTATAATCTTGCCCCCCAAAAGCCCGAAATAGTCGAAGATACTAAGTCTTTCAAACATTGGCTCGAAAATTAAAGGGGCAACATAGTGAACGTAAAATTTTCACCAGAATGAAAATGATAAAAAATTTGTTACACATCCTGGCAGTTAATGAAAACAGGCATTTTTTCTTAGCCCCACTCTTAAAAAAAAACTTTGCCCGACATGTTAGGCTATTCGGGCTACAGTTTTGGGTTGTATTTAATGTGCCGGATTGTACGAAAATATGGAATATTCAGAGCTCAAATTTTTGGTCCAACTAAAATCAGAAACCATCGAAAGCCATCTTGAGACGTACCGTGCAGAGTAATAATACCCCTACCCTTTCCCAGCCAAAGTATCCAGCTGGGCTCCGACTGGGCTTGCTGGGTGACTTGCTGGGCCCTAGGTGGGACCCATTCTTGTTTTTCTGTTTGTTTGTTGTTCCCACTTCGAACCCAACTGGGCTAGTCTTTCCTAATTGAAACCAATCTGGACTTAGCTTTATCAGCTAAAACTAGCTGGGTTCCAGTTGTGCTTCAGCTGGTTAAATTCCAGTTGGATTTCCAGTAGGAACACCTAACAAACGAATGGGTCCCGGCTGGGTCCAGAAAGAAGCCCACATGGGGGCCAGTCGGGATCCAACCGGGCATGTTGGATGGGTGTATCACTCCCTGAGGAAGGTTGGCAAGAACGATGAGTCTACCTTTTGGCTTCTCAAAACCAATTATGCTTCCCCGCACTTTATATTTTTTTAATTTGTAATCATTGTATTGCATTTGTTTTTTTTTAATCGATTCAAATATTTCATTGCATTATACGCCAACATGGTGACGCTCCGTTTAGAAGCCTTCGGTGCATGGTTACAAAAAAGACTGCTTTTATTCTGCTCACGAGCCTGGGAAATGGTATTTTTTGGCTGTCTGAGTGGTCGTGATTTTTCAAAATTTCTGTCAATTTTCTCCGCGCCAAGTGCCGATGGCACTTCGCTTAGACAGTCTTTGAGACAGGATTGCATATTTCAGACAGGGAACCTTTTTCTAAACTGAAATTTTCCCGGACGCCTATGATTTTAATGCTGTATTATACGCCTTAAAAAGTATCTGGAGACGTATCGGGGGAGTAAAAAAAGTAAGTAATGGCCAAAATGTATTATCTTGTGAGTTTTGTAGTCTGTAATAAAAACTTATTACCTTGTAATATATTAAAACATATAGTCATGGGAAGGGTAAATGATTGACCAACGTCAAAATTACCTGTTCCACAATTAGTTCCTGAGAATCCAGCAGCACAGTTACAATCGTATCTATTATTCCCATCTACACACTGTCCTCCATTTAAGCAAGGATTGCTGAAACATTCATTCGTTTCTGTAAGTTGTTGTATTAATAGATAAACTTTTTATTAATGTAAATAATAACAGAAACATCTCAAACTTTACAACTGTTTCTCAATTGGAGCATGAAACGATAAGTTAGCCACGATCTGGAATAAAAGTGACTCACTTAAGCAAAAATGTAATAAATGGCTCCTGAGATTCAAGTGACGTCACAGGTTGTTCAATAAATTGTAAAATTCTCATAGTTTAACTATTCTGTGTTACATTGCGCATGCTTTTCTTGTTTATATAAAGTATATTGTAAAAGATACTAAATCCAAGCTTGGGGGGTATTTGTGAGATTTCGCTGTGGCTTTTAAAAAGGCTTTCACCACTTTAACCTCCCAAAGTTAACAGCATGATTTCTAAACTGAGAATCATTCCTGGCTCGTTTAAAAAAAAAACAGAAAATCAACCAAAGATTTCCAGATGTAGAGAGAAAATTAAAAGAAAATAAACCATTTAAAACTTTGTAAGAGTTGTGAATTGGGTGTTGGTTGAATAAAGCATTAAAAACCCATAATTTTCATCAAAATCCATCAAAAAACTGAACATTTTACAGGACAATTTCTGATTGTCACTTAATGATTAATAAATATGTGCTCAATATGCAAATCTTGTGATGTCATGGGAGGGACATACCATATATGGCTTTTGTTACCCTTTGTTTTACAATCTTTATTCCGTGGACAGTTGTAACATTCGTCTGCCCTTCATTTAGGAAGTTTCATTTGTGTCCTTGAAAATCATCAGTATCAATTACCAAACCACAAACTATCTGATGAGTAATTAAAGGCATATTTTCATCATCCCAAACAGTTCCAATTCTTCCAACCTTCTTACTTCTAGCCCCTCCCACATTTATCTAAAACTCATCTTTATCTAGACACAATCCTAGTTTATTGCTTCATGGCTTGTCCCAGTGGCCTTACAAGTCCATAATGTGTAATCAAGACACTCTCAGTGCCCATGCTGTGTAATTTAGCTGTGATGCATTGTTTGAATGTGATGCCAATCAAAGAGCTGTACCAATTGAGAGTTTTGGTATATGTATACCAAAACTGTAGTTTGGGGTGATGAATGACTGCCTTTAAGAGATAATTTATATAGGGTTAACGAAAGAAATGTCAACACTTTGCAACACTTCCACATCACTATTTTTGCATAAGCAATAAGAAACATTCGAACTTTGAAAAGGTATATCTCGAGAACCGTAAAAGATATTGAAAATAATTCCAACATAGATTTCCTTAGAACAGTTCACCCTGTAATTGCCAAGTGAAGACAGGTCAATTTGTAGACGTGTCACACTATACCACCTTTAAAAATGATTGTCAACTTTATTTGCAACGGTGTAACAGGTAATCTCAAGGATTTAATCAACTTCCAAACCATTTGACAAACACCCGACACCAATATGCACTCCGAAACGATATGATTTAACAACTTATGTTCGTGTTGACTGGTCACGTGACCAAATCATCGTCCGACCGGGTATAGGTGTTATTAAGTGTTCTTTTCTAGTAAAACTTATCTGTTCCAATAAAGACGTAATCTTATTGAGTAGCCTGTACTTTTAAATAGTAAAATTTATCACATTTTAATACTTTAAACATGTAGTAAGTGGGAGGGTGAAGGATCGCAACAATCTCACCTGTTTCACAATTGGTCCCTGTAAATCCATCAGCGCAGTTACAGTCATATCTATTATTCCCATCGACACACTGCCCTCCATTTAAGCAAGGGTTGCTGTCACATTCATTCGTTGCTGTGAATTGTTGTGTTAACAGATAATATTTTTGTTATTGTAATTTACATTCTAATAAATAAAAAAAAAACATTTCAATTTTCACTTGTTTTACGTGTAGTATTTCATTATCAAGGAAGATATAAGCAATCGAGGGCGACACATTTATTACAGAAGGTTAACTTTAAGCAAGCGCTTAAATTGTTTAAAATGGCGTTTTCTATGACAAACACTACAACAACAGGATTAAATAGCTAATTAACCTGTCATCTCCACCTGCTCAAGTCATATTCTAATAAGGGTGTATTCTTTAGTGGAACCGTAATGCATTACCGTATTACATGCCATAGTAATTTTTGAGACGTGATAGAGGGAAAAGCTAAAATATGGACAAAACTGAATATTAACCATCACTTTAAAACAGTGACATAGAGGTTCTGTTGGCTAAGATCATGTGCAGTATCTGTACTTTACATGTGGTCTAGAATGGAGTCATATATGGCAGACCAATGATGTAAATGGTCTGAGGGCCGTGCGGTTGGTCGGGTGTTGTCCTTTAGTGGACGTAAAACTTATCTCAGATAGTCGAGAGGACATTTAAAAAAGAAGTTCGGTTGGTTATCCGGGTCTTTTTCGTTATCCTGTAGCAAAGTTGTCAGAGTGAAAATAACAACTAGCAGCTTTATGACCATTTGCAAACACTTTACGCGCTAAACTGGAGGAGTGCCAATGGAAATACTCCTTCACAACAGTATGTATAGAGTGCTTCCAAGTGATGTCCCAATAAGTAAACCACGCCCACTGCCGGTCAATAATCAACAGTGTTTTGGTGCAACGATGGTCACTGCTCCTCAGCCAGAAGCAGCACTAACAAGCGTGTTACGCTAGTCTTACCCGTCAAAATTGGACTTGGAACGTCACAAATGAAAGCACTCATATAGAATACACTAAAAAATTGATTTCATGTTAACATGCTGGTTTCATAGGGAAGTGCCGAGTCACTGACCGACCCCATATAATCTTGCAATATCTTAAAACAAATAGGCCTATATACGATAAGGTGAAGGATAGTAAATCTCACCTGTTCCGCAATTTGTACCAGAGAATCCATTAGCGCAGTTACAGTCATATCTATTATCCCCATCGACACACTGCCCTCCATTCAAGCAAGGATTGCTGTCACATTCATTCGTAACTGCAAATTATAGTATGAAATTACTTGAGATTTCATTTTGAAAACTAAGAAAATAAAAACTGCAATTATTGTGACACATTTTTGATCAGTGGCGTAGCTATAAGGGGCAGGGGCGATAGCTCTTTGCTCTGAAATGTGAAAAAATCGGAAATTGCCGTTTGGAACACCGGTCAACTATACTGTGGTTTTCCCAACCCTCGTTTCATGAAATTCCAAATTCTTTCAAATAATAGCTCAATTTTGTCCATTTTTGTTATTACTTGTTTCAAAATTGCAAAATTTCCGGCGCCCTTCTCCTGCAGCAATTTGCATTTACTATTGCAGCCGTGTTCAGGTGTTGGCTCAGAAATCAGTTAGGTAAACTTTTCCAAACTCTGAAAATGAAATACTCAACTGGTCATCTGGTGATTTTCATGACCTTTCTTTCATTAAATTCCAAATGTTCTCCAATATAAGCTTTGAACCTTAAACTGTCAATTTGTAAGCCTTAGATAACATTGTGCGACAACAACAATCTTTGACTGCCTTGCAATCTGACACTTGCCAATAAAAAATACAGATTCTTCAGAAAATTACCGAGCTTTTCACATTTGCTGATATAGTGAGCCCAGAGTACAAAATTTTCTGTGAAACAAGTTCCATATTTTCAAAAATTTGCTTTAAAAGGACAAAATTTCGGCCCGCTTCGTGGGTCGCAAATTATGCCCCCAGGAAAATCGTGTTTACACTTTAAAGGTGAAGAACCCCCCCCCCACCCCCCAACATGAAGTAGTGTAGTAGACTGCCCTGTTTCATAATTGGCTCTTGAAAGTCATGTGACAATTTTCTGTCCTCAAATGTGGATGTGGGCTGTACCAAGAGTTACTGCTTGGATTACTTTGAATGTGCAATATTGAAGTCCTAAAATATTATTAAAGATACTTTGAAGAGGAATGAGAAAGAAATTGTGATATTTAGCTGTTACTTCAAAGTAAGTTTGGGGCGACTGCTCTTGCCCTTTAAAAAATTTCTGTCAGAATATTTGGTTCCTTCGCCCCCCCCCCCCCCGGAAAATGTCAAGCTACGCCACTGTATTTGATAGAAATAGATATTATTTTGGTTGTATGAGTAAAAAGTGCTTGTGCTCATGCTCATACTAAACGAAAAGTCACTCAAACTTTCTACAAGTTGCTTTTTCCATAAACAGCTTTACCAAGGCTACCCTTGTAGAGAAAACTGGACGTGTTCTATAAATGCGATGTCCAATGGAGATCCAAATTAGTGGGTATGATATATAATGGCGAACACTTGTGTATCCATGGCAACCCCGATAGAAAGTCATAAGTTAAAGGTCAAATTTGTTAATGAACGGTGATTGCTTTTACTTGTTTCATTTTATTACCGGTAGCTTCAAAGGTGCGATTTTGAAGGTCAAGATACAGATAGAAAAGGTCACATTTGTCAAACATTAAAAACGGTCCATTATACATCTTCAAATTTCTCAGATAAGTAGGCCTATCTGATTATGTGTAGGCTAGTTCATTGTCATTCTGTGTCGGACTAAGCCAAGAGGTCAAATAAGGTACGTCATATCCGATCCAAATTTTTATCCATCATACACAGTATGCTAGGAAAAGTCATAAAAACGTCTTTAATGTGCAGGAGGATGGGAAATCATTTTTTGGGTCATTACTAATGTACTTTATTTTGAAGCTCTGTGCCTGCAGTGGCGCAGCTACGGCAATTCCCTCTCCCATCGGGTAAAAAAATGAAATTTCGAAAATGTACCATGTGTGAAACCAGTTTATCAAGTGAGACGGGTCAACTATAAAAGGGTTTTCAACCTTTCTTTCCCAAAATTCCTAATTTTCTCCAATAGAAGCTCCATGTTTTTAATATTGTTAAAATGAATGAAAAAATTTCGCAAAGAGCATCCCCTGATGCTGCAATGTTCAACCTTTAAAAGCAATTGGAATTTAAGCTGCTTGCCATCTCCTCCCATTAAAAAAAAGTCTAGCTAAGCCGCTGTTTTTTCGGGTTCACTGTCATAGGTAGGCCAAAGTAGAGCACATTCTACCCCGTCTAAGAATTGGTTACTTAGAATCCTCCTTTGCGATTGGCTACCCACTGACCGGCTATTTAAGGAATAAACTGTATTTGACGAACAAGCCGAAGCCGAGTCCTTTATTTCTTTCAAATTTGGAGTCGAGAATTATTCTAGGACGACTGCATTTCCCCCTTTAGAAACAGCCCTAATTAGACCATCCAACAAGCTCCTCTTATTTTTTACAGTGTTAGTGGATTATCATTAATAAATATGCGGTATACCATATCGGACAATTTTCCACAGTCCTATTCGGACGACAGAATGAGCCTGTGTACCGAAAGAACATCACTGAGAGGTCAAATAGGAAAGGCCGCTATGACTTCTTACTTTGCGATAGTGGTGAGTAAAAGTCTTTCATTTTGCGCCTTTGCTTTGGGTTATTCTTCAAACTGGATGAAAAGGGCAAGTTTACTCGGTATTCATTACACACTTAGTGGGAGCTTTCTAGCATTATCTTTTGCCGTGACATGAATAGAAGCACTTGCATCCCTGTGGAAGTTGGTTTAATTCCCGCGCTGTGTGAGGCATTCTGGACCATCGTTTTTTTTTTTTTGTTGTTGTTTTTTTTTTTGTTTTTTTTTTCGGTTTCATACAAAATGCGGGTTCTTGGTCTATAGTGACAGAGCATCCGCTTCAATCTTACGCGGATTCGATTTCCGGGTTGACTCATATCAAGGATTATCAAAACTGAATTGTGAAACGTTTCCCGAAAGGATTAATAAAGGCATATTCCGGAGACAAAATTCATTAACTTTAAGGTATGCAGAAAATTATATTTTTCTGAGGCGAAAACTGCAGCTCAATAGCATATAGCGTTTGGAAGATACAAATTTATAAAGTAATGCATTTTTCCTTTTGATTTGGTGCATCATGAAAAACCTGTGATGTCAGCGCGGCACATTAATTTGACATTACATTCAATTTATTTGTAATTTGGATTCCGCTGCACGCAACATTGAACAACAGTGATGGCTGTACTTAACGTGTGGTGAAGGGTAATTCTTGATCTGCAGGCAAAACTATTTAAAAATCCCAACAGTATAAAATATCAAGGACAAAAAGGACTTTAACTTATTAGGGAAAATAGGAGTAAGAGACAATGTGCCCACATTATAGAATTTTTGTGGCTTCGTTGAAAAGAAGAGATATTTTTTAACAAAAATGACCAATCTTTAAAATGAGATATCTTGAGTTAGCAAAAAGAATTGCGTCAGGGTTTGAAGGACAGAGTGTGGATTTGTTTTACAAAACCCAGGTAAAAGCCACCAGCAGGCCTTTTAATAACTGCTAAGGGAATGTCTTCCCCAAAGTGCTAATGCATAATCCTTTCACTGTTAGTTTTTTCTCAGCTTCCATACGTTCCAAATCTCATTTGAAACTGGATAGATACCTATGACATAACTCAATGCCCAATAAAGCTTACAAACATTTTAAAGGAGGTAAAAGTATTTCTTTGGTCAAAACCTGCTGTTCCTCAAAGTTAAAACCTATGAAGTAAAAATCAAGTTAGCACAAAAAGTGAAAAGCAATTCAAACAGAATAAAATGTGTTCGTTTTTTTTTTCTTCAATTCCAAACAACACTATTTTTGTAGAAACGGAGCACATAATTGCCCACGTTAAAAATGGTCTCGTCTGGCTGAGTCAACAAAACAAGTTTTTGATGAAACATGTCGTCGGTTTCAGACACAGAACAATCTGTAGAAGCGTAGTAGGCCTACTTGTGCACCAATATTAAGAAAGTCGATGAACCATAGTATACGCCAACACTAAAATGCACGATCCTACAAGTTTTGCAAAAGTGTTGTTTGCATGTGTCCATAGGTTTTCCCTTTGTGCAAACCAAAAATGGAACTTACTGTCATTGTGCGGGATGATCACGGACCTATATACATGGGCAAAGCATGTAACGTGTACGTACTATCCGTAGCTGGTCGCCACAGACTGGGACAAAAAACCCGCACCAAGATGGCCGCCGTGAACCTATAAATCGTCTGATTTGACGACGACGGTGTCAAATTTTAAACAATATTTAACTTGAATGGGAAATAATGTCATATTCCTGCAAAACGTCAAGTAATGTTGACCTTACCTTGCCATATTTCAAAATATTTCAACTTTCTTGCAAAATATGGCGATATATTTGAGCAAGTTTAAACTTTCACACAAACACATAGCAGGCGGTCATCTTAGTGCGCTTCTTTCACACTACGGTAGCGACAATGTACCGTGCGGTATACTCTGTCCATGTATAGGAAGTCCGTGGGGATGATGCGCCGCATAAGCATAGACTAAAGAAAATACACGGATCCAGGGAACCACAAATGCATAGGTCGGGATGCTGTATGCTCAGACCGGGAGGTTAAAAATTCAGATATAAGACCCTATCTTATTAACCCACTAGTTAACCCTATACAGTACATAATTTTACTATGCACAGTTACCACACTGATGCCAAAATTTGACCTTGTCCTACTTTGGGATATTGATTTCAACTAAGCTCACCTGGTGCGTTGGGATCTCTGAATACAATATCTTTACTCCATAATCCATTTGAATCTACAGCATACACCCAAAAAGTAATATCTGCGAGGTCGTATTGGAAAATATAAAAAGTCCTACTTCCTGGATTTTCCCTGGTCAATTCCGGCATATCTGGAGCACTCGAAAACACCACGTAACTGAACCCAGCCGCAGTCCACCGAAAGAGTGTCCTGCCAGGAGAACTCAATAACAGACCATCCGCGTGTACTGGAGCCACTACAGAAGAAGTTATAGAAACAAATGTAACCCCTTATCAAGAACCTCAATAAAGGCACATGTTTAATATATGTATGTATGTATATATATATATATATATATATATATATATATATATATATATATATATATATATATATATATATATATATATATATATATATATATATATATATATATATATATATATATATATATATATATATATATATATATATATATATATATATATATATATATATATATATATATATATATATATATATATATATATATATATATATATATATATATATATATATAAGCAAATATCACTTGCCCCCATTTCATGGGTGAGAGTGCCTCCAATACCAACATAATACAAAAGCGTTGTCTAATATTTCGAGGTCCTACCTCTTCCTCGGAGACTTGAGTAATAAAGCAAAGTACACTCTACTACGTAGACTCGTTTAAAATGCCCAAATCTTTGTTCAGACCCCTGGTATGTGTTTTTAAGGATAAAATTAGTTTAATCTCCTCAGCTTTTCGTTGATCGTCGTCCCTAAAGTTGCCTTCCCAGATGATTAGCTTTAGATTGTCTATTGTGTGTTCGGGAGAGGAAAAATGCTCTGCAACAGAAAATCCAGTAAGTCGCTGTGAAATGGTGTGTTTATGATTGTTGAAACGGAGACGGAATTTTGTCTTCGTTTCTCCTACATAATTGCCTTCAGTGCATTTTTTGCAAAAGAGTACATATATAACATTGGCAGAATCACAATTAAAGTTACCTGGATAAAGTTTGTATGAGGTGCCTGGGGGGTTATGAGGGATGAAGTACAGACATGCTTACATATTTGGCATCTAGGTTTGCTGCATGGCGAGTTCCCTGTAGGGCTAAAAGGTCGAGGAATTTTGCTACTTACGAAAATCTTTCTTAGGTTAGGGGGCTGTCTGAAAGACAGGAGAGGTCCATTATTGAAGGCGCTCTCTAATTCGACGTCATTTTGAAGAATTCTCCACAGGGATCTAAAGTTCTGAAAAAGATCCCTCACGATAGGATGGAAATTGGTGGTGAAGGGAATCCGTTCAGGAGGGGTGGCCTTTTTGTATTTCAAAAGGTCTTGCCTTGATATTTTGTTGGCTCTCTCCATATTCGTTCTAATGAACTTAAGAGGGTATCCCCTTAGCATGAATTGCTTACTGTCATGTACACACACACACACATATATATATATATATATATATATATATATATATATATATATATATATATATATATATATATATATATATATATATATATATATATATATATATATATATATATATATATAACCGTAATAGTAAAAATTAATTAGTAATGTCAACCAGGCAATGGTAAAGTGCTCAACCCTGTGAAGGGAGCTGTAATATTGAAAAGGTTGCAATAAGTTCTTACAACATAGCTTTACAGAACTGTTTCGTAAGGGCCAATAATGTAGGTCCTCACTCCTCAGAAGCCTGAAGTAGAATGATGTCAATAACGTTAGATACGTATATGTTCGCTGCTTTTCAACGTGTCCGTTTTTAAGCACGTGTTCGTTCCGTGTTCGATGTGAACAGGCACGAACGGTGTACAGCGAGCCAAGATACATTACCTATTAGAATAGTTACACAATAGATGTTTGTTCCTGTGTCTACAAGAGCTTACCAGTTCGTTTCTTTTATTTAGAGTTGCTAAGGAAGGTTTGAGTATAATGAAGAACTTTTCTTCCAGACAGAGATTACAAGTTTTAGATGAACTGGAGTATGCTCGAGCTTTGTTCATTAGTTTCCATTTTACGGAGTGTTCTACAAGATATTCTCAATTCTACAACCCCTAGCTATCCGTTATTCACTTTCTTAGCTCCTATTGGCTAATTCAGTATCATGTGACCATTAAAAACAATCCGTTATTTTTGCAACAACGGGCAGTTAGCCTCATTAACATGCATAAGTCAATAGTAACACTACTTATTTGAAGGGTATCAAGACTGTCTGCTGTTGCTATGCAACAGAATTGTAGTGGTTTGGAACCACTGGACCATACCACAGTGTACAGTACAGTACAACTGTATACTGCAAAGGTCCACAGCTCCTTCAGTAACAATGGATGTTCCCTGCTTTGATCTCAAATTTGAGCCATGTGATGTGGACAAAGAAAATAGCAGTACGTGTAGATTTCCACAACTGTCTGAAAGTGACGTGAAGTGTATTGAAGATGGAAGACTGGAAGCTTCAACTAAACGAGCCACAAAGTGGGGAGTACAGATTTTCAAAGGTCAGTCAGCCAGCTACAGTAGCATAGCCAATACTTGATTCAACTAAGCCTAGCCCAGGCCTAAGTACTATAGATAACCTTACAACATACAACAACAAACTAAGCCATACTAAATTACGTGTCAGAAATAAATTGCTCTAGCACTGTCTTTAAATACTAGTGACTTTTAGCAAAATTATGGACAATGCAGTGAACCAGTGTGTTTCTCAACAAATAAATTGTAGTGGGCTGCTGAAATTAATTGACAAATTTTTTAAGTTGGCAAGATCCTCAATTTAAGGAATAAATTACATTAGGCTGCAAATTGCAGTTGGCAGACTATCATTGGTGAATAAACCGTCGAGACTCCGAATTTGGCAAATAACGGACGAGGCGAAGCCGAGTCCGTTATTTTTCCAAATTTTGGGTCTCGACGGTTTATTCACCAATAAAAGGCAGCCTTATGTAATTTATTCCTTAAATAACAATCTTAAAATAGAAATTGAAGCAAACAAAAAAATAGTGAACTTCTTAGACCTTACCCTTGATCTTAGCACAAGCACATACAAGCCATACATGAAGCCAAACAACACCCCTCTCTATGTGCACAAACAGAGCAACCACCCCCCACTTATCATAAAGAACATCCCAGAAAGCATCAACAGGAGACTATCCAACATTTCTTCCGACGAAAACACATTCAGCGCATCATCACCCGTATACCAGGAAGCATTACAAAGAAGTGGCTATGGGTACAACCTAAAGTACGAGACCCAACCCCCTAGCACCAGTCATTCCAAGGGAGCCCCGAAACGAAGACGAAATAGGAACATAACCTGGTTCAACCCCCCGTTTAGTGACAGTGTCACAACCAACATCGGCAAGAAATTCTTCAACCTCTTGGACAGCTGCTTCCCACCTGGGCACAAACTACATACTTTACTCAAGAGGACCACGGTGAAACTGAGTTACAGCTGCATGGCAAAAATAGACCAAATTATATCAGCGCACAACAAATACATACTGGCGAAACAGGAAGTACAACCAGCAACACGAAACAACTGCAATTGCAGAAAGCAAAGTGAGTGCCCATTGGAAGGCAACTGCCTCACGAACAACATTGTGTACCAAGCAACTGTAACACGCCACGACAACAACAACGAAGAAACATACATTGGTCTAACAGAGAACACATTCAAAACAAGATACACCGCCCACAAGTCTAGCTTTAAACACAAAGACAAAAGACACGCAACTGCACTCAGTGAATACATCTGGAAACTAAAGGATACAAATGTAGAACACTCCGTAAAATGGAAACTAATGAACAAAGCTCGAGCATACTCCAGTTCATCTAAAACTTGTAATCTCTGTCTGGAAGAAAAGTTCTTCATTATACTCAAACCTTCCTTAGCAACTCTAAATAAAAGAAACGAACTGGTAAGCTCTTGTAGACACAGGAACAAACATCTACTGTGTAACTATTCTAATAGGTAATGTATCTTGGCTCGCTGTACACCGTTCGTGCATGTTCACATCGAACACGGAACGAACACGTGCTTAGAAACGGACACGTTGAAAAGCAGCGAACATATACGTATCTAACGTTATTGACATCATTCTACTTCAGGCTTCTGAGGAGTGAGGACCTACATTATTGGCCCTTACGAAACAGTTCTGTAAAGCTATTTTGTAAGAACTTATTGCAACCTTTTCACTATATATTTATATATATATATATATATATAACTTTATATATCTATATATATATCACTTTATATATATATAACTATATATAAATATATATATATATACATATATACATACATATATACATATATACATACATACATACATACATACATACATACATACATACATACATACATACATACATACATACATACATACATACATACATACATACATACATACATACATACATACATACATACATACATACATACATACATATATATATATTTATATATATATATATATATATATATATATATATATATATATATAGTAAAACAAATCGAAAACACTTTCTAAATACTTCCTACAGAAAAAGTAAATCAACGGAGAAAACTATACAACGTTTCGAACAGGTCAACTGTCCTTCGTCAAGTAAACTGAATTACCAACCCATGTAAAAATACAAACAAAAAAACAAAAAACGGCTATGAACTGTGGTTTTTTCGAATGTTAATCCCTTTTGGTGCAAACGTGTTGAGTTTTTGTTCCCTCTGTGTTTTGTTAAGTCCCTCGACCGACTAAATGGCGATTAAATTGAAAAAACTTACAACCCGTGTTAAAATGTTTCCCAAGAGGAGTGTTAGCTTTTTTCAGTTCTTGCCTATGACCCCAGTGTCTCTGTCTTAATTGGCTCCCCGTCTCACCCACATACTGCTTCCCACAATCAAAACAATTAATGAGATAAACAACCCCAATCGACATACATTTAAAACTACCTAGTATTTTGAAAACTTTTCCTGTATAAAAACTTTGAGAGGAGTCTGTAATTGACATAACCTCACAAGTAACACAGTTTTTTCCGTGTAACTTGTGATTCCCCAAATTTGTCGGAGTGTTTCTCGGCACTCTCGCTCTTACGAGCAAATCTCTTAAGTTAAGGGGTTGTCTGTAAATGGTGTTAAAAGATTTCCCTCATTTTATCTGACATGCACTCTAAAATCAAAAGAGTGAACTTAGTCGCTCTTTGATCGAGTGAAAAGTGTAAATTCACTCCATTAGAGTGATAATTCACTCCAAGAAGAGGAGTGAAGTTCACTCCAAAAAGAGTGAAATTCACTAGAGGAAGAAGGAAAATTCACTCTTCCACGAGTGCCTGCAATGATCGCTCTTTTTTAAGAGCGATCACTGTGGGCACTCCATCAAGAGTGAAACTTCGCTCGTTTTAAGGAAATTTCACTCTTTTTGGAGTGAACTTCACTCTTTTTGGAGGGAACTTCGCTCCCCTTGGAGTGAATTATCACTCTAATGGAGTGAATTTACACTTTTTACTCGATCAAAGGGTGACTAAGTCCACTCTTTTGATATCAGAGTGTAGAAAGAATATGGAAGAGTTTATTAATGATTTCTTGTAAGGGAGGTAAGCGAGGATTACAAGTAACCACAATTAATTGACAGACAACCCCACAGTATATACAGGAGTACTGAAGACATGCCATAGTGGTACTATACACCATTCAGTATCACTCTTACATGCCTATAAATATGTGTGTGTGTGTCTGTGAGTGTGTGTATGTGTGTGTATAAACAACAAACTCTTGGCACAAGCAAGTCACGTTCACACCGACCCCCAACATAATATCAGTATGATAAATATGATAGGTGGGAATGGTGGAATATTTTGAGGTGCCTTCCTTAAAACCTTGGTAATTTCGTGCTTACATTTTCACCAGGACTAGGGACGATCTTCATGATTTATGGACGTCTTATATAATAAATAAATGAAATACTAAATGATTACCATCGTCTAATTGTGTCACGTATGTGATGTCTGCATTTGCACTCTCCACTCCATTGCTGACAGCCACAAATCTCTCTACATTGACAGTCAAAGGTTGTCCAGCTGTGTAAGTCAGTGGAGAAACTTCAAAGTTATAGGGTCCATTGGCCGAAACCGTTTCCATAAATGGTTCTCCGCCTGCAAAACCTATTTCGAATTCGTACCTATCCACTCCAGCAGTAGGGCTAGGGTCAAATACGACGATTAAGTGCGTAGGATTTGTGTTTCCTGGCTGGACAACCGGCATCAGTGTCTCAACATACTGTACAAGCACGTTTTGAGGTGGTTCTGCAGAAGGAAGAAAAAGAAAAAACTATTAAAAATGCTACTCAAGAGTGAATTTTCGAGTGGTTACAGCATCCTTCCTGTGCTTGTAGCTGGAAGGTATGGAATGTTACTCCTGGTCGGGTAATATCGAAAAAAGCACCCTCTGCCATTTTGCTGGGTGCTCAGCATAGGCTGATAGCAATGGAGTAGAAAAAACTGAGGAAATGCTATTGGTTAGAAACTGAACATTTACTGAACATCATCTGAACCTGGAGCTACACCCAGGAGAGAACAGTACAAAAAAATCTTGATATCCGAGTTTGAAAGACCTAGACTGATTGAAATGTCCTTTGTACCGTTATTGTTAAACTTCACCAGTATGTTGGGAAATTTCCTTATCTCAAAGATATGTATAAGATATGGGTTAGAAGATATTTGCATTCTAAATTTGTCCTCTTGCTCAAGTTGGCATTACGCACGAAAGCCAGTTTCCGTAAGTTTTGACAAATAAGCTCATGTCTTACGATTATTCAACACTTGACTGTCCTCCGAGTTATAAACTGTGCGTTATCGGTCATTTATTAGAGAACGGTCGGAAGTGGTTGCATCCTCGTCGGATCACGGAGGTGTAATTAAAGGTAATAGCACCTCCCTGGTAGTACCAGAGATCTAGCAATCTCCCTACACTGTTTAAAATATCGGGAAATGACAGACATTTTGTACTTAGATTTTCTGTTTTTCGTGTTTTGGGTTTTTTTTTTTCAACGTAAAAATCTGGCAATTAACATGAATGTTCGCTTATTCCAAAAAACAGACATTTTCAGTTTTTTAAACAAATTTCACTGTTAATTTGTGTACTTCAACAGACATCAGCCCCGTAGCAACGGGGTCGGAGCGTTCGAACGGCCCACCCCAACTTGAGGGAGTCCATTTTTCCAGCCCTGTGTTTGAAGGGTCAGCTATGAGATATTTTTTGTCTTGACATATTGATGACGAATTTCCGTTCACTTCTTTAGAAGTTGTGTACTGTATGGATTTCCTGGGGAAAAGGACTTCTGTTGTGTTTAAAAGTCCTCTAAAATGCTCCCGATTGCAGGAGATCTGGAGATTTCAAACTTTGCCGGGGAATCATGCCCCGGACCCCTAGCAACTGCATACTTACGGCACGCACCAGCTGCCTCCGTATTTGGAAGAAGGTCAAAATATTGGGAAAAAGACCCACCCCTCCACATGTCCACTTGGGCCGGATACGAGCCTGGACATGTCTGTGAAATGACATACCATATTTTTTTTTAGTAATTTACATGTAATTTCTGTTTTTCGCTAGGGTTATTTCACTGAAGTGAAATGTTGTTTTACAAGAAGCACATTTTCATGAAATGGGTGGGACTAATTGTGGCCTCTAAATGTCTTTAAAACGCCTTTTACTTCCTTCCATAATGTCTGTGTATATTTGTGTTCACTAAGAATTGGTTATTTACTTACAGTGTCTCAGGATGTTTACAACTCATATAAAGGTATCCTTTGTCGTATTTATTTTGAAAATAATACTGACACTATATCTTAATTATAGGTTAAAATTAAAAAGCTTCCAGGGACTTCGACCTAACCAAAATGAGTGAGGTATTGAGTATATTCGAGCGATTTCAGCGGCCCTTTGCCTGAGGGTCGGGAGGATTTTAGAAAAATGAAAGCGTTGAAACGACTTTTACCTTGGTTTGCATGCTGCATATGACTGCAGGATCTATGTTTGATGACTTCTAACATTATATCAAAAATTTTAGTGACATTATCTTCAAATATACCGTTACTGAAAACCAATTTTTTTTTCTGTTTGACATTTTACAGAATATTCTTGTAAAATAATTAACTGAAAAAATTGTGAACGAAAAATCTTTTTTCCTAGTTAGATACTGCTTACAGTTCGCCTGTAAAAATAACAAATTTTTTTCCCAATAACTTTCTGTTATTTTCCGGAATTTTTGTTACAGTGTAGTGTAGTGTACTGTACTGTAGTGTAGTGTAGTGAAGAAGGACATAAAGTCTCATGTTCAATTGTATTTTAGAACATGCTCCTGTCCAGCGAATCGAGAGACCTTCAACGAAGCATTAAATTTTTGTTGAAACCCATCGCAAACCTTATACGTAAACTTCACTGAAAACTTATTTCAAATTGATTGTGTGCTGTTTCTTATGCGCTAAATTCAAACAGTAGATGGTGTGTACTGGTAGTTTAGTGATGAAACCTTTGCTTTAATGAAAGATTCAGAGGATAATGTTTACTACTAAATTGACTCACGGCTGGAAAAAAGCCGTAAGCGTTGCTAGATTGAAAGAAACTTTTAAGCAAAAAAAAAAATCATTTTTTTTTTTTGTAGGAAAGCTGGACTTAATCAAATTTAGTGACTAAACTTCCATTTAAATCGAATTTTCTCTCGATATATCAGGAAATGAAGTAAAAATGTTACAGGTTTCATTTCTCACGGTAGTCAGGTAGTGGACGGGGATTAGTCCTCCTGGTCTGGTGTCTTGATTTTTCACCCCAAGCATATTTTTCTTTGGGAGAAAGCAACATTCTTACTTTCTGAATGATCTTTGGCTGTCATCAAAGTCACAAGGTCAGTGGCGTAGCCAGGGGGGGGGGGGGCCTGGGGGGCCTAGGCCCCCCAGATTTTCTCCAGGCCCCCCCCCCCAGATTTTTTGCGTCCTGATAGAGTAATTGAAAAAAATAAAAATAAAAAAATGTGCAAAAATTAAAAAAAAAAATCATGGATGAATGTGTGTAAAACACATTTTGTCCGCACGTATGAAATCAAGCAATAACTTTAAAATGCCTACTTTCACTAAATTAGATAGGCCTACCGTTTGTGATCTGCACTGTCGTTTATTGCATTTCACTTCGAAGATGAAACGAAAGTCTCGACGACAAACTTTAATGTGACTTTGTTAGGTTAAGACCCTTTCTGCCTTTCGGATGGCTGATTGATTTACTGGAAATAAGGCAATCGTACACTGGAGACCACTCTTACACGACCATTCCTATACTTTATTATACACAAAATATGCCGTAAGCAGATAAGGGTAAGGTACTGCCTTCGGATGATTCTACCCTTCCATCCTTAACAAGTAGGCCTATGTCGTGCCTCACTCCATCCCATGACAAGTGCCACTGTAGGACGATTTTTTCGACAAGTCCTCTTTTTAGTAGTTGGCACTGGCGTCCGGGGGATTTGCAAAACGTCCAAAAGGTCCGGATTTCATGTGTTTCCCACATGATCCATACTTCTGCTTTGAGGTTCAATTATTTTGAGGGATTTATTCGTAGTATTTTAATTTTGACTACGAAATGTACCGATGAACAAATGCTGCACCATTTTGCACATTGTTTCTTTGGTAGTATGTATGTCTTTTGTAAAATCTCTACAAAAACTAAAAATATTTTTTTTATATTTTTCATGCTCCCCCAAAAGGGAAAATCCGAAAACTCAGGCCTATAATCAGTTCAAAGTTTTGCCAAACATAGCACCATTTTGCATCTAGGAAATCTAACGCAAAGAAAGTTTCTCAGAGGGGGACACAACTACGTTTGGTTTTCCTGTTAAAGGGTGAGGTGCTGCCTTAGGTAAGCTGAAATCCATTCAAATATTGCCGCATTTGCGGCTGGGTAAATCCAGTTTAAAACACGTGGGAAGTGCCGTTTCCGGCCATCTGGAGGGGTTTTAAAGCCCAAAATTTTCTTGCACGCTCCGCGCCAACTGATAGTGGCGCTCCGCTTAGATTCAAATATTGCCGCATTTGCGATCTACGTGCTTCTGAAGTTCACAATTTTTCCCAAGGGAAAGGGAGATACTGGCTCCCTTTAGCCTCATCCACCAGGCCACAGATCAGAAGTGCCCAGTTTGGGGGTCCCTAAAAAGTGTATGTATTGCCATTTTTCATAGATTGATTTTTTATTCTCATTATTGAGACATCGCAGACATGAGATTCGTATTTCAAGGCTGGGTACATCCAGCTTAAAACACATGGGAAGTGCCGTTTCCGGCCATCTGGAGGGGTTTAAAGCCCAAAATTTTCTTGTACGCTCCGCGCCAACCGATGGTGGCGCTCCGCTTAGATAGTCTTGCCGTGCCTGACCCTCGGAGGTACCAGGCCCCCCCCCACTTGTTACCTAGGCCCCCCCCAAAAAAAATCCCATCCTGGCTACGCCACTGCACAAAGGTGCAGGGCAACTGACATGTTTTGAAATGCGCAGAGCAGTCTTTGATTAGATATTATAGACTTGTACTGATAATTTTTTATTGCTGAATTTAAAATCCCATCAATTCTTAAAAGGATCGGGGTGTTGGAGGGAAAAGGTAGTTCCCCTAACCAGTTCAGGATAATTTTGAAATCAGTGTAAAAGGGTATGCATCTAAATAGGAAGAGATCGATACAGTTTTGGGAGGGGTCATTGGCATTGTCCGGGATAAGAATTGAGGACGTTCTTCCCTTACGTTGACAAGGGCCAAATATTTTCAATTCACCTTTTGCAAACCCCATCACATTTTCGTCGCGTTTCGCCCGTCCAAACTGTTCAGGGCATTATTTTGGAAAATCATCGCTTCTAACGGAGCTTCGAGTTGCTATTAGATCCCTAACGGGTAGAGCTTGGTCACTTCGTCGTGTATATCCTTCAACAATCCATTGCTGAGTCAGCCAGGGGTTTTTGTTTTGCTATATAAGGCAAATATTTCGGCACTCTACGATTGCAGTTCTCACAATCGAAGTTAAACCGATCAGCAATAACAGTTAACTTTTCGAACCAAAGCTACAGTAGGTAAAGACTGAAATGCATTTTCCGTGCATCATCACTTGGGGTTTTATGAATCAGCTTCTTTGAATATAGTCTAACATGCTTACTGTAATCCACAGAACACATGAATTTGAAACTAACTTAATTCACATATAACAAAAAATATTTAAAAATTTATTTTCCTTAAACGGGAATTAAGCAAAAACTTAATTTACACATGCATGCGAAAGAAGAACCAAATAGTGTGGTAAAATTTCCATTTACATTGGACTTAAATTTCTTGAGATATCAGCTAAAGAAGTTACTAGATTTATGTTCTAAATTCATATTGAGGGCAGCAGAGATTATTTCACTTTCTCACATTGATTAGGAATGCTTTGTTCCCTTTGTTTTTAGACTGTTGTGTTGACTTTGACGTTAAAAGGAGTATGACCTCCTCATGGGTATTGCAAAGTTTGAAAAGCTCTCAAGCAACTTATTAAATCACATTTTGAAAATATGTAATTCTTGAGGAGAAAATAGGCTGTTAAGAAAAATAAAAAACTTTCCATTAATGTGAGGATTGATGTCATATGATCGTTCAAAGTAAAAACGTTGTACTGATAACCATCTGAACTGAAGACTCGCTCTTCCATAGACTCACTCTTTCATCCAGTGTCTTGCTCTAAGATCCATGTTGTATCGTAAAAGAAAGGACAATTCTCATAAGAAGAGTAAATTTTGCCCGTTTCACGTGCACTGGCACGATGTGAGGTGCACCGCTATCTGTGACAGGGTCGAGATATTATTATGTCTTATCCTTGCAGACAGTGGTTATCAATAGTACCATCGTCCACCATATTATCAGGGTTCCTAGTTACCGTTATACTGTACATCTGAAACTAATCGCCGTTCTCGTGTATCGTTTTGCATACAACCTACAACATATGGAAGTTAAAAAAAGCGCTTAAAATAACTAGATTGAAATAGTGATCATTCTATAGCTTTGACAAAGAAAGTAACATATTGCCCATCCGCGTAGAGGATATTTTGGGGTAGGGCAGGTCTAAGTTGCCGCTTTGGAAAGAGGAGAAACGTATATTGCAGAAGAAATTTGTGCGAAGTTCGTGACTGCAACGGCTTTTATAGTAATATGAAAATGACCCAGTTTCTTACCAGTTGGTGTAAATCGGGCTGATAGAGATATTTAGACGTGACCAAAAGCAGGCTAATATGAACTCTACCCTCCCGTTCATGAGCCTTTCCCAGGTGGACCATTGCACCGACTGACAAAGCAAGATCCACCCAGGTGTCCGACCTATCCTTCATATGAGGCTTTTCACTTCACTATTTTCATAATCCTCCAAGACCCTACAACCATCCCCACTACGAGATTTTCCCTATTTTCCCTGTATTTACAAAGTATTAGAACAAAAGCTATATTATTTTAAAAACACGTAATTTTATTTGAATATGGGAGATAAATGGAACTGATATGAAGGTTAATTTTGGCACTGAGTCTTTGCGAGGACAAGTTGCGGTAAGTTTGGATCTGCAATTAATCGAAACTCCTAGAGATTTTCCTCACACGTATCCCATCTGAAGTGCAGTTTTAAAAAGTAGTGACGGACTACGAGTTATTAACCCCAGCTCCAATTCTCTAGCGTTCCTACAATATCTGTTAAAATAATTAAGTTCTTTATAAATTATTATGGTTCTCTAAGGATGAAAAATCTTTTAAATATTTGTTTACTGACTTACAGAATATGAAAGCCTTGTTCTACACTCTCGTACATTTGCTCTCGACACATTTTCATACAATTAAAATATAAGATGAAAAATGCAGTCGAAATTTTGATCTCCTTCATACATTTGTAAATGTTGGGAGAAAACACATCGTTTTGTAACCAATAATTGAGACATCTTTTAAAAAAGAGCAGAATAGACAAAATTTGACCCTATTGTAAAGTACTAAAACTACATTTATAATGCATGTCAATGCAAGTGAGTATGCATGTTTGTTTGTAAGCTCGCGTTCCTTTGTGTGGATTGCTTATGGACGAGTACGGTACGTTTAAGGATACTATCTGAGGTTCCGGCCGTTGGAAAATCCCCGCCCCCATCGGCAAACCAGATCTACGCCGCTGTGCAAGGATGGGTTCAATGATTTCAGCCAGCTGAGGCACTAAGGTAGGAGGAGGCGAATGAAAAGAAAAACCTCCGCCCAGTTTTGTTTATATTTAACATATTTGGACTCCTGTAGAAAATTTCCGACCCTTTTAGAAATCATTCCCTCCCCTCCATCACCTTGTTTGTCTGAATGTATACGGAAATGACCGGCCTATGTTACGTCAAACACACTGAAGTAAACTAAAAACAAGTGCAGGGAAGCGACTGAGGTAAAATTTCGTTTCAGAAGTAGGCTATTTGTTAATACTTTTTGTTTCTTGTCCATGCAAACTTGTTTGTAGAACAACCTCTGATCAAGGGAATATTTCAATTAAATCTAGTTTGGTCGGGTTAGCGCAAAGAGTGGCAGTTTGATAAAGAGAGAGCCATGTTAGAAAAATTTTGTTTTATTTGATTTCTTAAATTTCTTTAGAGGCAGGGGCGCATTTTCTTGACGGTGTGCTAGATGGGCATGGAGGCAGTCCATAGAACAACCTTACTTGTAGCCATGGTGGCTTAACAACATAATAATACCATTACAATTGTTCTTGAAGTGAAGAACTTAGTTGTCTACATGGAAATTTGACAAGTCTTTTCCCGCATTCATTCCGTTGTTGTAGTCCTGTCATTTGTTGTGATTCCTAGAATTGTATCCAAATAACAGCCAATCGTTTGCTCTTTGAGGGTTTATTTGGCCATGTAGGGCGATTAGTAATAACCTTTTTCTACTACAAGCAAAGTGCCACGTTACTCGTTGTGTCAAGGCGTGATATTATTTTCTCCTTTTTTTCTTTTTCCCATAGGGCTGTCACTTCTCCATCTACTTTAGTTCTATGAGGGGAACTGCCGAGATCATAAATATTTTGATCAATGTTTCGAAACAGTTTGTTTCAATTTTTACAAGATTATTACACTGGTTCCACATTCATGTCACGTTTGAATTTCCATTTCTGCTGTGCGGAATTTTTTTAGGGAATTTTACAAATGATAATATTTTAAAATTTGTCAAAATTCGGTACTTTTCTGGCTGCAGCATGTCCCTTTTCTTTCGTTGCAGACTGTACGACATATCACTTGTTCAATCATATCCTTGCAGTGGTTTTGGAAGCTGAGGAGATGAGAGAACAAAGTCCGCTTCGCGAGGTACATCTCACTATGCCCATCATAACCGAATACAAATATTCGACGATGGCATTTCCTCCTCTTACTTTGTCCTCCAGAGGACTTCCATAGTTGTGAGCCTCCCCTTTAAAGGTAATTAACTTGAAAAATTATTCCTTTGAAATCACTGCGCAGTGGAAAGCATTATCAATACTCCGTTATAAATTAATTGATTTTAGTTAGCATGTAATTAATCTGATATGATCTGTAAGTGTTTACATGAGTTTGAAAAATAATAAAGTGCTGTAGGGACTTTCTAGCGATAGCATTCAGGTAAGTTTGGGTGTTATGCATGAAGAAAGGAGTTCATTTTTCAGTACGAGTTACTGACTTAGAACCCGTCTGCAATGGGAGTCAGAGAACCTGCTGGGAAATTGAAGGGGAAATGAATTATTATGTTGTGTATCGATTGGTTAGTTAGTGAGTGAGTTAGATGGATCGATTCGTGAAGTTTCCCAAGTCATTTGTAATTTAACTTTACGATTGCAACACAGCATTTTCTGTTATGCAATCCCATATAAATGTAACATAAGAGTAACATAAGTGGAACATACCTGGTTGAGCAATTACCCTCACAAAGAAAACCGCAGAGAGAACGAATATTAACCTCCATGATAGGTTCATACCGAAGGATGGTCTTTGCTTTAAAATTCGTTTACAAAGTTTTGCAGTGAAGACACTGCTATCAAATAATAAACCAACGGCATTTGACGTCTGAAGATAACTTCAAAATAAAATTTCCTACAATAAACGCCAGTATTTAATGGACAAAGTAAACGAAACCTCATTCACTAGTGTAATCCGTATTCTCTTTCGTAGCCCTGATATCTGGTTACTGATAATGTTAATCCACACACGTCTCCTCAGTTTGGTTCTACACGCGCAATTGAAAATAATATTGCAGAATTTTTACAGTTTTCATGGGAAAAGTACCGTAGTCTAATCGTGTGCAGCAAGTGTAAAGTAAGGTGAACTCATTGTCCTTTTGTAGCAGTTTGTCGAGATTTCATCAATTTTTTCACACTACGTCATTGTTTGGAGCAATGCGTTTAACTCAGGGAGGGTTTCAATACGTATGTTGTTAACGCACTTCGATCGATTTTGTCATTCTATACCAGAAGAAAACAGGTGTGTTTATAGATTTCGTATACTGATTACTAAAAAATGTTACTTTAGTGCTCATTTTACTTATCGTCCCCTGTCAAAAATGACCAAAATGCCTGCGTTGTTACGGAACACACGAAAGCATGAATTTTCAGGAGGTAATTTTAATTCTTCAAAATTGTAGTGTTACTAAATTTGGAAGGGTATCTTAAAGTATGGTTCTGTGTTCGAAATTTATTTCTCCGAATAAGGATAAAAAAAATCAAAGAATGGACCAATAAATATTCATGAGTAAGTTAGCAATACCAGGTCTTCAGCATTTCAGTAGCCCGAGTCTGACATGGAAAGTCGTAAACTAGAATATGCAAACTATTTTGAGATTTCATCAAAGTGGGATTACCGACTTTCCTGATTATCTAAGTCTTTCATACGGACACGTAGCCTACTTAAAAATATATATTATTATGTACGGTACAATAGCTACAACTTTTAGAGTCTTCATTTTTAACTCATCTGAAAGCTTCCCAGACGCGCCTCATTTCATTGCTTTATTGTGCAGTATACAAGATCAATGTGCGATCAAAACGCTCTCAGAACAGTACATTCTGCGTAACATGAGGTTTGGTATGTACTCTGCATTTTTGTCACTAACCGTCAATAAAAAACTGTGCCAATTGAGAATTTCTAAATTGTAGTTTGGTGTTAGAAGATAGCCTTCAAAATTCCTCTTTGGTGTCCGTAGCATTTGAAGGAAGAACTTTATTTCGACCCTGAACAAAAATACATGTACTGTACAGAACTTTTTTATGAATAAAATATACACAAGTATTTACAGATTGGTTCAAATAAACAACACACAATTACAAAAAGAATTACAAAAACATCATTATTATAGGAGATAAACGTATTTTGTGTTAAAATGTGACCAGCTTTATTTTTTAAAATTCCCAGATGGTCTCTATGCAAAGGTACTGGTAAATTGGACCATGGGCGTCCGCAGGTAAGGGCAAGGGGGCACTCCCCCCCCCCCCCGGAAAATCAAAAATTTGAAAAAAACGTATAAAAATCAAAGCAAAAACCCGAACAAAACGTGTTTTCCAAGTTTCTACGCGAAAAATAGGCTTTAGAAGTGCCATTTCCGGCGATCTGGGAGGCATTTTGGGCTGAAATTTTCGCACGCTTTATGTCAATTCATGGTGACACGGAGGTGTTGCCCCTTCCCTAGAAATTTTGCCCCCCCCCCCGACTTTTTTTCTGCGGACGCCCATGAATTGGACAATGGGACGGCATATTGGTCACTGTATGATGTAAGCATTAAGATTTTATCCTTTTGAATACTATAGCCTGCAAGAAATTGTTCGAGTTAGTGAGTTAGATGGAGCTTTACAGCCCAATTTCCATCCAACTGGTTCAAGTCA
This sequence comes from Holothuria scabra, assembly GCA_037179385.1. Classification (NCBI taxonomy): domain Eukaryota; kingdom Metazoa; phylum Echinodermata; class Holothuroidea; order Aspidochirotida; family Holothuriidae; genus Holothuria; species Holothuria scabra. The sequence goes on along the minus strand of CM074184.1, from coordinate 16,777,625 downwards.
AGTCCAAAACAGCCATTTTCCAATTGTGGCCCACTGGTTTGTTTTTCCTACTATTGTGTATATAGTGAGCACCAAGAGCAATAGCACTATGTTCCGTCTTCGGTATGACGGAATCAAACACCGGAAAATCCCGACTGCAAGTCGGATGCTAACCACTGGACCATGCAGTCGGTCTAAATTGTTAGATAGACCAGGGATCTGTTACGTAACAGCCTCCTGGAGAGACTTGGCACTTTCTGTATTGCTAACTCATTTAGTTAGAGAGCAGTAACAGTAACAAAGCAGTAACAGAAGTCGATTAATTCACTGCACTCGAGTGATCATTCATCTGTTTGGCTTACGTAGCCTAAGTAATGTTCAGATTCTTAGCATGGGCCTAATACTTTGATAAGGTTGCAGCTCCAGTTCTGCAATAGGTAGGCCAGGTGGCTGGCACAACGTAACTAAAGGTCAAACGTACAAGTCAGCCATCATTCTGTTTTTCATTCATGCCTAGTTGTTTCTGAGTTATATTTTTTGAAATTTTCTTAGTCATTGTAGTTATTTAAGCCAGTGTCCAAACTAGATGGTATATAGGCGGCGGAAGATGTTTTTTATTGTGGGGGCCAGAAGTTTTCGGGAGCCGACATAATGGTTGATGCCGTAAGGCGTCCGGTTTTGCGCGAAGCACAAAACTCCATTGGCGTGGGATCCAGGGCCCGCTTAAGTGCCCCTGGTGGGGTTCAGGGGCAAAGCCCTGGTAAGGGTCCAGGGCAGTGGCATAGCTAGCTTTTTTTGGTGGGGCTTATGGGGAGGGGTTGGATACTTTGGTAGGGGTGTATGGAATTTACTATCTAAGCGTAGCGCCACCATCAGTTGGCGTGGAGCGTACAAAGGAAAATTTGGATTTTAAGACCTCCCAGATGGCTGGAAATGGCATTTGCCAGGTGTAATTTTCTTTAAATCTGGTGAGAAATATTTGTGATTTTTCTAAGATTAAAACACACTTTTGAAATACTGATTAGCCCAGTTCGTTACTCCACTGGACTATGTATCCTAGGATTGCAAATCCGGAATCCTGCTGAATGTGGCAAGCAGCTGTCCCAGTGCACCTCTGAGTAAGGTATTTCCATAGGCGTAGGGGAGCATTTCAGTTTGGGGCAGAAGATTTTTGCCCGAGAAAATGTAGTTCTGCCCGTAAGACAGTCAAAGCGGAGCGCCACCACTGGTTGGCGCGAAGCGTCCAGAAATTGGATAATTCCTATCTCTATGACAGTCGAAAATGACATTTTCCAGGCTTGTAAAGGGGATCCAAGCAGTCGCTTTTTTGAATTTCAATTGCAGATAAACGTACGTTCGTTCCAAACCAAAATTCAGCCATAAAGACTAAGCAGAGCGCCACCATTAGTTGGCGCGAAGGGCACAAAACATTTTTAAATATCCGACCCCTCAGACAGTTGAAAATGGCATTTCTCGGGCTTATATGGGGATCTAAGCAGTCGCTATTTTGAGTTTTCGTTTGTAAAATATGTCCCCTTGAAACTTAAATTCTGGAAAGAAGCGGTCTAAGTGGAGCATCACCATAAGTTGGGGGCAAAACGTATAGGAAACTTTGAAAAATCTGACCCTTCAGACAGTCAAAATTTGTTATTTTATGCTTTTAGGGGGTCTTAGCAGTCGCTAATTCGAGGTTCTGTTTGCATAAAAAAATGTTCACCTGAAACTGAAATTCTGCTTGGAAGACTATCTGCGCGGAGCTTCACCACTGGTTGGCGTGAAGCGAACAGAAAATTTCGAAAAATCGGACCCCTTAGACAGTCGAAAATGACATTTCCAAGGCTTATAGGGGATCTAAGCAGTCGCTATTTGATCAGAAGAATCAGATAAAATGTACCACTACCATTGGATGAAATGATGATTTTTTTCTATATTAAACTTATTGACAGAATTGTCACGTTACAAGGTGTGTTGAAATGAATTTCAAGCAGACTTACTGGAAGACATTCTCACCCTGCATCTTAAAAGTATCGAAAAAAAATTACCCGATTTTCATAACCATTGTCTGTATTTGGCTCTAGAGCAGGATGGATGGAAAACGTTTGGGCACCTGAACGCCCTCCTGTCCGTCCGTTGAATTAATGTGACAATTGAAAACGCCCCAGCATTCCTTTCCCTGAATATTTAATCATTTCGGACAAATTTTTTGCAAGAGAGTGTGATCTACCCAAATGTGTCCCAGATCTTTTTTATTTTCCATAAAAATTGTGCTGTAAATATAGCGTCTTCTGTTTTTCGGCAAAGATTTGAAGCTATTAAAATAATCGGCCCTTTCGTGTATTGTGTTACACAAGGTTTATAAAGTCTCTAGAACAATTGTTTCTTTTAAGCCACGGGCTTCCCAAATGTGTCGCGATTTTTTATCTCTTTAACTTTTCGTAACTTTGTTACCCTTACTATGATAATTTTACATTTTGGGGCAAATGCTTGAAAGAATTTGGATATTTGACAATTTCGGCCATTGTGTTGTTATTATCTGTGAAATAACGGTCACGAATAATAGCCTTCTGAGTTGCCCGGAGGTGTAGCGAGATTTTGGAATCTTGACTTGGTTTTTCATGAAGATTTTTATTTCGACTATATGACGTTTCTTTTCTTTTTCCCGGTATATCTTTTTGAGATTTCGGCCACATCAAGGACTTTTCTGAAAAACCTCCCCATTTTTTCAAAATGAAAGGGCTGTCTGAATTATTTCCAAATTCCTGCCCGAATTTTTCCCAAATTCTTGCCTGAATATAGATTCTGTCCCGTCTCGTACGCCATTGGGTATGTCCACTTCAGCCAAGAGCTAAGTGAGGTCCTGTGCGGTAATAGTGGTAAGGCAGTACGGTTGCGACCCCTGAGACAGCATTGACCCAACATTGGTTTGGTGGTTGCACTGGCCAATGACTGGCAGCAATGGCCGTGCAAATTCCTTCCAACCATTATAGACCCAAATATTCTACCCACCACACCAAGTATGATTTTGGAACGATTTTGTGCATCCCCAGCATGGACGTCCGCAGGTATGGGCAAGGGGGGGGGGCACTTGCCCAATCAAAAATTTAAAAAAACGTATAAAAATCAAAGCAAAAATCCCAATAAAACGTGTTTTCCAAGTTTCTATGCGAAAAACAGGCTTTAGAAATGCCATTTCCGGCGATCTGGGAGGCATTTTGGGCTGAAATTTTTGCATGCTTTGTGTCAATTCATGGTCACTTGGAGGTTTTGCCCCTCCCTAGAAATTTTGCCCCCCCTGACTTTTTTTCTGCGGACGCCCATGATCCCCAGGGATTGAAAAGAGTCCCTACAGGAGGTAGAAATATGTCAGATGCTAGGAGCACACTTTAATCTACACAAAGGTAGCCAATTTTAGCCGCTCCAAATCTCTAAGAAAATTATCCATCCAGAAACCCGACGAGTAAAAAGTCAAGACATTCCGAAGATATGAAGCTTGTCACAGTCTACCTGAATTTATTTCGAAGTTCAAAGTGGGGCACAATTGCAGAATACCCTGCAACTGTTTGTAGGGCGAAAATAAAATCCCCTACAGGTTATCGTTAATGTGGGGTCCAGGGGGGAGAAGCCCTCGGAAGCTCTGCAACTTTTGCTCTCTGAAAAGTAATATTTGAGCCAAAGAATAGCCGAAATGTAATAAAAGCAACTTAAATTTGTTTAATTATTTTTCAAAAATTTATTTTGGGACTTTCGGTTATGGGAGGGCCATGTCCCCCAAAATCTCATAAGAAAATAATTGGGGACCAGCCCCCCCCCCCCCCCGTTTCCGCCGCCTATGTGGTATACTCCATTAAAGTTGTAACTGAAATCAGTGGCGTATCCGTAACATCTTCCAATGGGCGAGGGCATGACGCATAAATTAAAAAAGATGGTTTGAATGGTATAATCCATCCCCAACTTGGACTTCCTAAGAGAGCACCGTCATCGGTTGGAAAGGAGGATAAAAGGGGGAAAGGTCAGCTAGTATTGTATTTTCATAGACATCACATGCAAGTCATATATTTACGCTGAAAGTTTCAATACAGTTGTGGGATGTTTTTAATTGAAAGATTTTAAGACAAAGTTAAGGGGTGTATGTGATGCCCTGTCCAAAAAGGGTAGATCTTTTGTTGATTTGTACGTACAATTTCAGTATGAAAATTCATCTTAGAAGTTTCTTTAAAATAAGGAACAGATATGTGATGGTACTTCATCCTCCATTAAAGCTGATGGGTGTTTGTTTTACCGGTCACTGAAGTTCCTCAAATGTTTTAGGTATATCCATCATAGTCTCATACTGTGAGCTAGTAAACTAGCGTATTGAATGTGCATAAACAAGCTCATTTTTTAATAACCAGGTAACATTTATCCAATGACAGAGGTTCATCCTTATCATGGCAGTGATAAAAGCAATAGGGGTAATGAAAAACGAAGAAATATTTCAACACTGATTAAATTTTTCATTGACTTAAACAATAAATCAGGCTCTTTCCCTCGAATCTGGTTTCTTGCAGACGTTCTCAAACCCGAAAAAGCCACCCCCTGGTTAAACCTCAAAACGTGGACCTGCTTTGTATTTTATAACCATTGAAATTTTGAGCTCAGTAGAGAACATAGAGTAAAAGGTACGTGTTAACCATCCTGGTTGATGCCCAAAGGGAGCATACACAGACAGCGGAGCTACATAATCGACAAATAACACTGAAATTTGTCAAATTGCCCTGGATATTGAAGAGTCTGCACATTTGGTTTCATTTTCTACAAAGTACATTTGAAAACTATTTTAAGGCATTTCATTTGTTAAACAATATATTTTGGAGTAACAATATTTTAAAAAGTCGTTTGCTACCTAGAGGGAACGTTAGGCGGAGTTTTGACGAAAAACGTTAAAATATGTATGACGTACACCCACAATTAAATGGAGCGCATCGCCAAATCCTGCAATATTTTAATTTCACTAGATAAAATAAAAAGTGCCGGCCAAAATGCCTCTCTCGACAAAATTTCGACAGCCCAGTACTTTTACTTGTACGTCGTACAATTAGTTTAACACTTAGGGTACAAGTTAACCGATTTCCAACACCGCAGTAAGCCGATTTAAGCAAGTTTAAAACGAATGAGTCCAACTTAAATACTTTAAGATATTTTATATGTGTGCTGCTTACCAAAATATTGGTATCCAAGTATACCCATTGGTTAAGGATGATCGAAATAAATTTTTCTCTCCTCACAAAGTAACAGCCTCCCCCCCCCCCCAAAAAAAAAAAATAGAAATAAACCGTGAGAGAGTGGTTTGTTGTAATATTTAGTTTTCCAATAATTTATTAACTGATATTAACCAGTTTCATTAGGGTAAGAATGTTGAAAAATGCACGATAAAACAATAAACAGTTATTTTCTTCAAAATATGTTTTTGCAGTGTCCATTGATTTTTATATAGAACTGTCTATTTTTCCCCCAGTGTTTTTTCTTTTTTTTTTTTGGCTTTTATTCCTTCCTTCCTTTGCATTTTATCGACTTCTCTCATTCCAACTTCCTTTTTGCTTCTTGTTTTCATACTGGAGGCTTTTTTCTCTAAATCACGAACTATTCAAACTCCTAAATCATGTAAATATAGACGCTATTGCACAAAGTGTACATGAAAACTTCGGTCAACTTCACCCCCCTCCCCCCCCCCCCCACCCTTCACAAAGTGTTTCGACTGGCAATTGGAAACTATTTTTTTAAATGATATCGCATTCTAAGATAAATACTATTCCAATTTTAATGTAACCAGCATTTGATTGGAAAGGCCTCAATATGATCAGAAGCCCCGGCTACGTTCGTAGCCCGGGCTTCTGATCATATTGAGGCCAAATTTGTATATCTTTCAAAATCGATTCTCGGTTTTTGCGGAAAGCGTTCTGGAATGAATATTCATAACTTGACGACGGTCAAAAAAGCTTGTTTTCTATTGTAACTATTGATTTAATCTTTTAGGGGTAGGCTTAAGCACCTTGTTGCCTATTGTCTTCGTTGCATTGTTTTCTGATTACTAACAGAGACAGTGGTTCTTCTAAACTTGACCAAGTCTTCTTCTACAGTCCAATGTATTCATTGCCGTCTCAATGTAACGCCAGAATCCTACCAAAATATCAACAAGAGGGAACATTAATTACAACAACTTTTGCAATATGTTTCTAAAAAGGATGGGAATTTTCGTTAATTTAACATGAAAGTCGACTGGCTGAAGTGTCTCTGAAGCTAAAATATAGGTCAATTAAAGCAATTTTGAGAGATTGATGGGATTGAAAACTGACGAGCATATATCAGTCTTAAGTGTGGGCAAAATAGGCATGGATAACGGTAGGAGAGCTCAGTTGAGCTTCACTAGCAAAAATTTTTAAGGCCATGGTTATGGTAAATCGAATTAGATGGACAACCTGTCAGCATTTTTGCGGGGTGTTTGAGACGTTGTGAAAATCCGACAAGTGTTTTAGAGGTCATTTAACTTATTCAAATGAGAGTGTAGCTCAGAGAAGGTTTCATTTCAAGTTGGCTACCTTAAATATTCGGAAAAGTCTTTCGAAAGAAGTTGAATCAATTTAAATCTCCAGGAAGACCATAAAGCAGCCATTAGTTCCTCATTAATTGAAGTACTTGGATTTGGCCCTTGCAGATGATTTTTGAAATTTATGGCAGTGATAAAGGCAAAACAAGTAATGATGAATGAAGAATTATTGCAACACTGATTTAATTTTTCTTTGACTTACACACCAAATCAAGTTCCCTCCCCGACCTCCAGTCTCTTGCAGAAGTTCTCAAACCTGCAACTGCCACCCCTAATGGTTATACCTCACAAGGTGGACCCGCTTTGTATTTTATAACCTTTGAAACTTTGAGTTCAGTATGAGAACATACAATGATAGCTACGATGCTCAAAGGGAGCATACCAAGACAGCGGAGCTATATAAACGACAAATAACACTGAAATTCGTCAAATTGTCCTGAATGTTGCAGAGTCTGCGCATTTGGGTTCCTTTTCTACAAAGTACATTTGAAAAGTGATCAATCCTGCTGACCTGGCTGATTGGCTGAACGAGTTACACAGTCATAAACAACGTGCAAAACTTTTTTAAGGCTTTTCATTTGTTAAACAATATATTTTGGAGTAACAATATTTTCATTTTTCGTCTGCTACCCTAGAAGTTAGGTTAGACAGAGTTTTGACGAAAACGATAAAATATATATGACGTACAACTACAATTAAAGCAGCGCATCACCAAATCCTGCAATATTTTAATTTGCTTGATAAAATTAAAAGGGCCGACCAAAACGCCTCTCTCGACAAAATTCCGACAGTCCAGCACTTTCACTTGTACGTCGTAAAACTAGGGGGCCAAGCCCCCTAGACCCCACCCCTTCCCGTTGCTACGCCACTGTTAACTTAACTGTTCCACACGTTCTCAAAGAAGAAGGAGTTTGGAAATGAAATCTGCTTTCTCTGTATAAAACAAAAGCTATACATACTATCTGGAAAGATTTTGTGAGTAATATGGCGGGGAAAGTGATGTATACAATTGCCCTTTAAAAATTTCACTCAAAGCGCAGGAAAATGTGTCTGCCTACAAGTCGCTGCTGTCCTCTAAATTATACTATATTAACGAAGAATTTTGAGCAAAAATTTTACTTTCGTATGTAATAAAAGGAATCAGATCTATACAGTATCGTGAAATGGTAAAACTTCCATTGAAATCGGGCCTGTATATCTTCAGATATCAGTGAATAAAGTTAATAGATTTGTGTTGATTTGAAGTAAATAGTGTAGGATCTTCCTGTGGGGAATGCAACATTTGTTAATTTTTCATGCAATCTATGCAATCATATTCTAATAACATGGGATTGTTGAGACCAAAATTGGTTGGAAACTAAAGATGTAAGGGCAGGGTAGATGGAGTTTTACGGCCCGGTTTCTTACCAATTGGTTCACGTCGAGCCGCCCACGGCCTTTTTTCCATATTTGGCAGACTGGCTGGTTGTCCCGACTCCATTGCCCATGCTGAGCACCAGGCACAATATATCAGTAGGTTCCGTTTTTAAAATCTTCGGTATGACCCGGTCAGGATTCAAACTCCAGACCTTTGACTACAAGTCTGATGCTCGTAACCACTTGACCATGCATTCGGTCTCCTAAAGTTTGAAGAGGATCAAAAATACCCACTTTTAACTTGAATGTAAGGGTAAGGCTATGATGTCATACTGTCATACGTGCTTGCTTCAACTTCACTTTTTATTGAAAATATGACAACTTTACCTGGTCATATTTTGAGAATCACACATTTCAACGCAAATTTCACCGAAATGCTTAGAACAGCTACCCTTTTTCACATATTAAAACTTGATGCGACCTTAAAACCTTCTTTTAAAGGGACAATCCTCTCACCCCAAAGTACACTTCTAGTACAGGATAACAGAAACTCTCTATTGGCTCAGCTTTTCGATTGACTGCCAATTCAAACGATGCACAGTACCAAAACTTACATTACACAGCACGAACTGTTCTGATAGTGTTTTGATTATACACATTGAGCTTTCTATATTCACCCTGAAGCAATAAAATGAGATTGTGTCTGGAGGAGGGTAAATTTCAGACAATTGTGGGAGGGGCCTAATTAAGAAGGTTAGGAGAATTGGTACTGTTTGGGATGAGAAAATTGGGCCTTTAAGTTCACAAGCCTGTGACTGACAGAATGACATCCCCGACAACTCAGGTAATCAAAAATTAATATACCGGCTACATGTCACACATCCGTCTGTAGAGATTGAATGCAATGATACGATATATCAATCAAAAGCAGTAGACTTGCACATCATACTTCTCTTTTCGTCAAAATAAGGAATTACTACTTACAAAAATCGGGATATTTTGGACAGCTGGAAATAGCCTTTGAAATATCCCTAGTTTGTAAATATGTCAATCCCGTCTTTACAACATGGCAAGGCACTACAAGGGACCATGCATGGACCTCTGCTTTTTTCGCACATCGTTTCATGCTAAATTCAATGATATTTGATTAGCTGAAGAACATGTCAGTTCGTTTTCTTGTGTATAACAAGAGAACTAGAAAACGCAACTATGGGAGTGAGGATTTATCCCAAGCTTGTGCAAACTTTAGGATTTCTTAGTTAATTATGCTATGATTATATGTATATATTTAAATCAATGTAATTTGTCCCAGTCAAAATGTATACCGATTCGTGAACCAGAAACGGAAAGCAAGTGTTTTGTTCATGTAAATTAGGCTTCGTTATGACAGTCATTTATAGCTATATATTTGAGGACCTTTACAAAGTCACGATCGGGAAAACTGAAGGAGCGGCTTAAACACTGCCTATGTAGAACGCCGCCACCATTTAGCACGTGGTATATCTACGATTTGGAAATCTCAGGGGAGCCCCCCCCCCCCCCCCCGAATCTTTCTCCATAGGCTACAGTCCTGAAGAGAAATCATAAACTCTCTCTCATTTCGGGTACTGTTGTAGGGTGATGAGTTGATGTATTTCTTTTCCGGACGAAATTCATTCATTCTTTTCACTTTCCAAACTTTCGCTAGTATTTACCCTGATTACAGGTCCTATACCATCCATAATCATTGCAGTTGTTACCATCACCTATCCACCAAAAAAAACTATGGTGTATTATAAGGAAACTTGTTGAAAAGATGGAAAGTTTTTGTGAACTTACGTTACATTATTGCAAAGATTCTCGCTACTGTTATGTTACTGATGTTTTAAGGAGCAGGTTGTGCAGCTCCTACGTTCAGGGAGTTGCATCAGGCAACTCCCTTGTTACGTACAATTACTTGAACACTTTACTGCCTTTGTTTGATGAGAGGGCGGTATTTAATTAACATTACAAATCAAATTAGAACAGTTTTTGTAGAATTGATGGCAGCCATGCTCTTCCTGTGTAACGCCGCTATACCCAGTGATGTAAAATCCATTATTATGATTCAATCGTCAATTCGCTCATTCATGCACCTCGGAGAAATCACGTAAATAGTAGAATAAAGATATCTGGTTCATGAGGGGGAAAGTGTCACAACTAATGACAACACCAAAACCTTCCAGCGTCGAATGATGACTCCCTCTATCGGTCTGGGTTGAACTGCCTCTTCGGGGTCTGTGGGTCTGGGGAACTCGGACATCTGGAAACCAAGTCCTTCACCCTTGTAAAGAAATCAAGTTGTTCTGTGGGACGTTCTGCTTTATATAGAGTAGGTTCACTAAGTTCCATTGCAGTGTTTTTGTGTAATAGAACATTAATTCATTATAAAGAATCCTCCAAGGATTGGTTGCACGCTATAAAACTTGCATGGAACTATACTGTTCCAATTTTAATATGATGATAAACAATTTGCAATCCCAAATCGACAGCTTTTCCGTATCGGAGATAGATCTGCTGGTCTCGACGATACGGACGATTTATTTATTTTTAAGACAATCCTTTAATGCACTGAATCGTTCTTTTACGATGTCGTAGAATTCGTAGGTCAGGGCCATATTTTCTTTGAGTTTCCTGATGGTTTTATTAGAAGGCGGTTGCTTGGCAATCGTTGAATAAGATTTCTTGAGCCCTTTATTAGGAAGAAAGAAAGAAGAAAGAAAAGTAAATTTACTCACTGAACTCTAGTTGTTAAGATCTCATCATAGAAAAAACTTTATATTAGCCGCTTCCACCATGAGATAGTTCTCACATGACGTCATAGTAGCTTTTCACGTGGAGTATATCAGCCAGTATTTGAGGGCAACCGCGGTATGTTCTGTAGCCACAGGATTGTCCTCAAACATGGCGGTTACTTACCCGTAGTTGTGACGTCAATGAGCACTGTCTTTAGGTGAATAGACACTAGATAGAAGAAACGTTCTCTCGAATCTTTGACTGAAGAAAGCCAGGAATAAACATCTCTTTTGAATGAGTCCTGCTCCATGGTCTATCAAAGGACTTGGACCCTACGACAGTGCTTTCATTCTTCCAAATAACCCGAAATTCGGAAAATTTGGATGATCGTCGGGATTGTTTTTAATGTGATTATCTCGGGAAATTAAGTTCGAAAAATTTGAAAATTTAATCGTTTGCTTAAAATTCGAGGCTTGAATTTTTAATTTGAAGTGTGGAAGCTTTTCCCCAAGAGGCCCGAACAATAGAACCAACCAGGCTCTTGACCTTCAGGCCTTTTCATCACCCCTCAGGTCAGGGTCAGGGTGAAAACAACAAATATCAACGTGAGATATTGATCGATGTACTATTTACAGCACCTTACTCTAACGAGGGCTCAATTTTTCTTCCCTGATCACGGCAAAGCTTATAGGTACGTCTCTGTCCCTGACGTCCAACATTTTCGATCTATATAGCATCGGTTGCAACAAACAACAAATATAACTCAGCTACATCCAAATGTTAGGTATTTGATGTTTGTATTAGACAACATTTATATATCGAAATGTACCGTTAACTCTTTCAGTCAGGGCAAAATGGAGAATTCAATGGCATACCGTGGTTTAATGGCATCAATGGTTCAATTCCATGCTCCGTCATCCTCCACCAGTCCTTGAGAAGTGGAGGTACAGATATCTCTTCCTAACATCATAGCTCTAGCCCGGTGTTGGTACAATTAAAGACCTGCCTCCTCCCAGAAGCAAATGGAGTGCATGGATTTAGAAATATGGGAGGTACCGAGTCCCACCCCTCCCCCTCAACTAATATACAGAAATGCCTAAAACTGAATCGCATATGCACCACGAGCGCGGCCGGCTGACGATCTTCCTTTAGAGATAATAATGAGATTTCCAAAAGTTGTCAAGTTATAATTGTTTGGATTTTCGTTTCAGATTTTTTGTACTTTGGTGTCAATGACTGAGAGCACGGGTTAATAAGAATGAACTTCGAGAACGTATTCATGACATTAGCAATGCAAGTCCAAAGTTAGACGCAAAGGAGGGGGACACCCTCACAGTCACGGCCAAAACAGAAGAATAAATTTGCCGTGAAGGCTATTATGCACAGAATTTCTGTATGAAACAATAGGGCAATTAAGCTGTGTTTCTATCTGTAAAATGGCTTGACCTATATATAGACTGCTAAGACATTATCATACACAAGGTGGCACGGGTGAGGCCATTTTTACGGTACCGATTAGGACGGAGGCGTTGCGTCATATTTGTCTATGATAGGACATTCGCTATCCAACCAGAGTGCAACCAGTGGAGGAGCTGCCATATGATCAGGGGGCCATCGCCCCCTCTGACGGACAAAAGTCGTCTTTCGGCTCCCTTTTTAGGTTTTTAACATACTTTACTCTTGCACCATGATTGGCAAAAGACATAATTTAATAGCGTTTTTTTAAGGCGCAGTTGACAAAATGCTCAAGGACCACCAGCAACTGTACTATCTGCACTTTATTCTGATGGAAGAGTCATCTTCTGTAATATAGGGATAGGTATCTTCATTCTTTTATTCACTATTCCAAGCGTGATTATAAGCAAACAAAAAAAACACAGAATGACATTGAATGCACCCTCCCGGCCAATAAAAGATGTTGCAAAGGGCTCAACAATAATTGTAGCGCAAAAAGTCCTCTTGTTGTAGGGGATAATTATCAACATAGTCAGTAAAAAGAGTTTTTAAAGATACCAAAATAGCTTCGACAACATTTTTCAAAATGATTTGAAGAGAATACTCAGGTTGAAATAAAATAAAACTGTTATCATAGCGGTAATGATGTAAGAGTTTTAATGAGCAGTTTAAATTTCTTCAAGCGAACATTCTCATGATTAATGGTTATTTCTGATACTACACGATAGTCACATGAAAATGATTATTTCTGTACGTTCGTGGTCTCAAAGCCAGAAAATTGCATCTCATAAGACTAGGTTTAGGCTACTTCTATTTATTATGAATTCGGTATCTAGAGAGCCAAGCAGACCCTTTCTCTTGGTTATTTCTTGCAATGTACTTAATTAATGGCTATTTCAGAGTGGTCACATGATGTAAATTGCGTCAATTAATGTGTCTTTGTCTACTAATTTTGATTCCAGATACCAAAAATGTACACCTAACGGTGATTAATTTCCATAACTTTTACCCCTGTAAGATTGCTTGCTATTGGCTCTGGCAGGTTTAATCTTTATCTTCCCAAAGTAGCCAATTATTACTTTAAAATCTTAAATCTAGACCTGCCAATAACACAAAATATAATGACCGCCTTAATAATAGAATGTAAAAGAGAGGGATAGAAACATGGGCGTCCGCTGCAGGTAGGGGCAAGGAGGGAACTTGCCCTCCCATGGAAAATAAAAAACATGAAAAACGAAGAAAGCATAAAGAAAAAGACGAAGAAGATTTAACATCGACATTTCTTAACAGCTCACTCAGTGTTTTCCCTATTTATATGCGGTAAATAGGCTTTAGAAATGCCATTTCCATCGATCTGAGAGATACTTTGGGCAAACATTTTCTTGTGTTCCGCGTTAACTCATGCTGGTGCGGAGCTTTCCCCCTAAAATAATTCTGTCCCCCTCCGAATTTTCTTCTGCGGAGATCCATGTACAGATGTATAGAAAATTTAATCCATGTTTTAATTGAGAAACTTGCTGAGGAGAAACAGCAAAGTAGTCGTCTGCCAGGTGTGGAAAATCAAATGGAAAGCCTGAAAAGCGGTGGCTTTGATCGTGCTGAGACTCAGGGTATTTACTTTTTCGAGGTGCCCCTGCAGACCATTTTCGCCCCTCTGACCGAAATCCCACTGATTACAACCATCGGTTGGCGAATAGTTTACCGGAATAATTACATTAAAAGATCTCTCACATCACCAGAAATGACATTTCTTAGCCTGATTTAATTGTATTCTTTCTGTTTATATAAACTGATGGTTATATATTCACCCATATTCATTGTAACACAGGTTAAGAATAAGCAGGTACGCTTACTACAGGTAACAGTTACATATGAAAGTAAGTGAAATACTTGAGCATAATTTATGTAAATAATTGATTGAAAATGTAGCAAAAGGTGAAACATGCAATTCAAAACTGACGTCAGATTCACCCCCCCCCCCTCATTGTAAGGACCGAGGGACAATTCATGGAGAAACGCAGAAACGTCGCCAGATTTCTTGAAAAGGGGGACACAACCAGGAATGTTGCCAGCCTGAGTCTAAAGTTTGGCGATATAAATTATCATTTGTCTACGATATTTATAATGACTGCAGATCACAAACAGATATAGTTGTGCTCTGCATCCAACAAGAAATGATAACAACTTAGCTGTAAACTCATAACTCTTTGATAGTTAATCAGTTAATCAGTTAATAGCATACTATCCAAGCGATGCGACACTATCAGTTATCGCTGAACGTAGGTAGATGACACCACACCCCACATTTAAACACACTTCTTCAAAGAGATGAACCCATAAACGGTACTGTTTGGATTTTGCCATTTGGCATCGAGACGAAATAAGTTTTAAAAAATATATAAAATAACTTCGTTTAATTAAAGGTGTCATTTTAAATACGTACTTGATGACGTTCGTTTATATTCCCGATAAAGGCCTTTGAAAAGGTCTGGCAGAAGTTGTTGTAGTATCATAATTGTATCGTCCATATGTTCCGTCAATCCGACGAATAGGTAATTATCCAGATTGCTTATCGATTTCTCAAGAGCCCATCGATCCGTCGTATTGCTAAAATTAAAATAAGAGGTCGTCAATGCTTATTCCAACATATACCGTGTGATTGCAAAAAGAATTAAAGTTCTGAATAACGAATAAAACGTTCTTTCCTAAAGTCCTCTCGACCCTTTGGCAAAGGAAGGTTCGTCGAAACCAAAACTTTAAATTGCTTCCCGAAGAAGCTAGACGTCCACGGAAGAACAAAACTTGACCGACCTCACGACAATCACACCATATCATAAGTCTGTCATGTATGGCTCCATTCTAGACTGGATGAAAGACCAGATACTACACATGATCTTAGCCAAAGGCCGAGAAGCGATGATGAATAAAACTTATTTTTAGACAAAGGTCCATCCCAGTCGGTGCCTTGGTAAAGTTTTCAAATCTGAATTATTCAGTCTATATAAATACTCTGTAAAAAAGTCTGCAAAATCACAGAACAGAAAGGTAAAGAAATACAAAGAAATGACAGAAAAATGCTGGCAATCTTTGTAACTTGGTTGACAGTACTTTTTCGGTAATCTTTTTGTATCCCTTATTTTTTGTTCTGTAAATTTACAGACACCTTTTTGTTAGCCTTAGGCATTTTTACAATTTTGCATTCCCCATGATGTGTCGCCATGGCAATATGCTTACATTATATTTAGTAAAAATTCAAAAAGTAGCAATAACGCTAAGTCAGGGAACTCCCGTAGTTTAGTTATAAATGGAATTCGCTTTAGACGTTTTTAGAACGAAAACATTGCGCTTCTGAATCGCAGAAGTTACTCACCTACAATTTGGATGAAATCCACAAAAGAATGGTAAATAACCTGTCGGAACACATCGTCCTTCCTTTACACAATCGTTGATATTGTTTTTCTGAACAGAATTACGCAAAGTTATAATCTTTTAAGGAAAGTAATTTTAGTCATAAAACAAATTTCAACTTTTATTTTCCACAGGCCATTAATTTCAAGAGAAGAGATTTGACATCAAGTGAGTCACGTGACTGCATAAGCATATAAGAAACGTATTGAATTGAGACAGCTACTTTTGCATCATATTTTTATGATATTTCATAAGAACTCTGAAGAGGCTGTTAATTGAGACTGGTTCTAAAAGTTAAATATATTTCTTATATTCCATGATTTTTTATAATTTTTATAATATTTTGTGTCCTATGTTGGTGCATTTGGTGAGCAATGTTACCTTTAAGGTTTTCCAGTTGGGGATATGGCTGGGTTATTGGATAAGGAATACCGGTACTCTGCTATATATACCAGGGAGTTAAAAGGGCAGCTTCCTACACAAGGGAGGCAAACTGTGAGAACATTTGCATTACACATAGAGAAAGGTATGTGCTTTACGATAATAAGAAATAATACAATCTCATATAAGACTGGCAACATGTCAGACAGTTATGAAACATGTTCGTATGTTTGAAGAAAAGAGATAGCAAAATAAAGAAAACATCCTCACCACTGTAAATCCAATAAAAGTTAGATGTGTTTGAGAGCTTTCTTCCTACCTTTGTTTCGTTTTTCTTGTCCATATTATTGGAATCTCCATACCAGCTGTAGTATAAATGAGATATGTACCTTTCTACAGGATCTCGTATCATGTTGATGTAAATATATTTTCTGTTGTGAAAAGGGAAACGTAAAGACTGTAACATACCAACAGACATGGACCTACACATTTACCTAACATGTTAAACGTAACCCTTTATCGTTTAGAAAATAGTAATATGCATATTGTTGTATACTTTCGCAAATTTCCGTTTTCATGTCTATCTTCATATCCACCAAAGAAATGACCCTTCAAGATAAATATTGGACCAATGAGATTTGAAATATTTCCTATTTTACTTTATTCCCAGCAGCATTCTTCGTATATAAGACAAAGAGCCCGGGGATATAAACATTCCCCACTCCCGATAAAAAGTGTGGTTAGGGAACTATGCGCCTTCAAACGTAACGAAGTTCAAGGACGGAATCCTCTTCCCTATCATTAGAGAATACTGCTCCTTGAAAAGTGGACGTCATGATTTGGCGATGTCATCAATTGGCCGATTTTTGAACAATAGAAATCCATAAAGAGCGGTAGTATTATACTATTGGCTCAATTATCACACAAAAATGCATCCAACACTCATATTTTAAAAAGTCCCAACGGAGAAGGGAGCTCATTCTGTCTCTCCCTCCTATAGACGTCCATACGAAACTGCGCTTTCAGCGCCGCCCCGCCCCCATTCCCACAGACGAAAAAAGCTTTCAACACCTATACTATAAAATGTATCAAAGTATCTTCAAGATTTTCACAGCCATAGTTTTTTGTGTGTGTGTCTTTTATAGTTTCTACAGTTTGCAACGTTTGTGGTGTTTTTTTTTTTCAAGGGAAAAGCAAACATCGCCAATGTTCTTACCTTCCTACCATGGGCGTATACAAACTGTGCCCTCTCATTAGAGTCGATCCTGCACTATTTTTCTTGTAATACGATCGCAACCGGGGTTCATCTCTGTATAGTGAGTACTGTTGAAAAAAGGGTACTTGGATGCTAGTTATTTTATTCTATCCAGGGAGCTGCTGTTGGATGTTCTGTCATAGTTTGTGACCATCAGCAAGAACTGCAGATAACCTATCCGGATGTACTTTTAAACTTAAAGACATATAGTCCTCTCACTAAGAAGTGCCAATTCTCCCCTCCCACAAAACTGTCTAAAATTCATTCTCATCATGCAGGCGCAATCCCAGCTAATTGCTTCAAGGGAGTATACCAATACCAAAGACCCAAATGTGTAATGAAAACACTCCCAATACAGTACATGCTGTGTATATATGCTTAGGTACTATATGCATGATTTGAAGTTGCTGTCAATTAAAAACTGTGCCAATTGAAAATTTCTCTGGACGTCTACAAAAATTGTAGTTTAGGGTGAGAGGATTTGACCTTAAACACTAATCCAACGAAGGGCTTTCGTTGTTTTTATATTACACCCCTACAGAAGGGATTTTCTGGTGTTTTGATAGCGGGCTGACACCTTCCACCCAAGTGTCATCCTGCATATTTTGGAAATATACCCATTGCCTTAAGATTTCTACACAATTTTTGAAGGAAGTGGTCATATATACTGTTCAGAATTGTAGAGTGCCGTGAGATGCGCAAATCGTTTTTTACACACGTGTTCCGTTTATTATAAACTCGAAAGAAAAACATGACATAAAATGAAATCATAATTTGGGACCCTCGCTTTGAAAATTATACACACTGCCGATGTTGGTTTTTGTTGTTGGCAGTGGTGTTGTTTGTTACGTTGCTGTTTTTACTGTTGTTGCTGATCATGCCGTTGTTGGTGTCGTGGTTATAGTGGTGGTGGTGTGTGATGGTTGTGGTTGTAGACTGGCGGTTGTTGGAGGGGGTTGAAGTACGGTGGTTTGTGGTTTCTGGTGGTGGCGGAGACGGTGTCACTGATGTTATATTTCAGGAACAGCAATAAATGAGTACAATTGAAAATGAAACTTAAATACCGGAATAAAAAGTGATCTTCCTTTCCTCTTGTGGTGTTTGAACAAAACTCTGGCCACAGATGATATAGTCCGACTACCTGTTTTTGGCACCGCGTTGTAAATGACCACGTATTCCTTGGTAATAACAAACAGAATATTACAGACTTATTAAAGTTTTGAATTGAGAAGCAAAAGACATCAATTGTGTAGGTCATTCGTAAAATGAAAGAGCATACGGACCAATTAAACGGTACCTGTAACGTCCACCCAATTAGAAACCGGTGAAACATGTAGATCGACACATATTAAGGTGCGGCACCATTAGGTGTCGAAATCAGAACATTTTCGACAAAGTTGGGTGTTGAAAAGGTTCTGTTTTCCTCATCAGCCGGCAACTTATTAATGTGTTTGGCACAATTAATTAGCACCTCATCCAGGTTTATGTCCTGAGGCAGAGAGGGACAATTGCACAGATAGTAAAAACGGAGAATTCCAGGTAAAATTTATATCGTCACCAGTTTAAAACTGAGAGACACGGATACCATTCTAAAACCACTTCACCTTTCAATAATTCAAAGGCCTTTATTGTTCTTCATTACATGCTTTTATGGTGATATGCCTTAGAAGTATGAGATCTGGCCTTCGTTCTCTCTCGTCTATCTACGAAAATGGTATTTGAAAAGATATATAGGCTAATGCAAATGATAGATCCGATTTTCGGTTACAAATTCTACGTTTAAGAACAAGTGGTTACCGAAATTCTTTTAAAGACTGACGACAGAAGCGCTGCATATATTCAACTCGTTTGTCGAAGGCATATACTGACCATTTAAATGAAATTGTTGGTGCTCTCAGTCCCTCAAAAACTCATCACTACATATTCTACATTCTGTTTTAAAACTTAAGTATCAGAGTTTAATATTTTTCATATGTTCACCTGTTTACATATTTTGTTTGTAGGTACCCAATCTTTAATCATACAAATGGCCGATATGATATCTTCAACTGTTGTGATTCGTTTATTTTTTCTCATTTCTACTTTTCTCAGCTAGTAATTACACCCTGCGTAACAAGGTTTATGGTTTTTAAACCCTTATGTTTCCGTCTTTAAATGTTTTTACTACCTTTGGGTGCATATTTGTCCACCTCTCTTTTGCTTTGCATTGGCTATTTACATGTTTCATGTTTTATATTTTAGGTCATCTGACGTGAACTACGAACGGAAAATTACAATCAACTTCGTCAAATAGACCATATTTATAAGTTGATCTACCTATATATAAACAAAGGCGCGACAAGACCGGAACCAATGACCCGTATCTAGGACATGTTTAGTTCTCCTTTCCCTCTCGTTTTCCCGTCAGATTTCCTCCCTCATCTCAGGTTCCCCTGCCGCACAACCTCGTTAATTGTTATCTCATAGTTGAACCTCAATGTTGTAGCTATTCAAACATTGTACCTTTTACTTTTGATGACACTATATAACACATTCGTGTTGGTGTGTCTTTAAATCGCATCCAACTAACTCAATATTGTAGCCCAACCTGTCTACCCCCTTCAATGATCACGCAAACCTATATCAATTCGTGATCGGTTGAAAGTGAAATATTTGACGTTCCGGAAACAATGTGCCTTCTATTTTCTACGACTTTTTTGAACAATTCAGAACAAGGCTTCATATAAAGAATAGTAAGAAAATCAACACAAATTAAATAACAACTGGATATTACGAGGAACTGAAAAAGAAATTCAAAAGTATGTGAAAGATTAGCACTTTTGTCTCCATTTTTGCCAATTTTTGCTCCTTTTTATATGTTCGATGAACGATTTTGGGAACTAGGAAGCTTGGTTGTTCTTCAGTTGTGCTCTTCAAAAGAAACGTTTAGAAGGAACTTAAAGGCTCAAATAAACAAGTAAATTTTACTATCCTGTACAGGGTATGACCAGGGAGGTGCCCGGAAGTTTCTAGACTTGGCCAAGTCTCTCGTGATCGTGAGTGTTCCCCAGGGAGCTGACAACACTAACTCTACACAAATCCAGTACTTCATCACAGTACAGCATACCGTATTTGCCTTTTTTCTAATACCCCCACTATCGGTCTATAAAGGTATCGCTCTCTTTGATGACCAGAATGTGAAGAAAGTATGGACAATTGAAGGCAAAATTCATGGTATTGTGTCTGTTGATAGAAAGGACCAAAAAGTGGTTATTGACAATTTTGATGACGTACAGAAACTTGATTGGGATGAAGCTAAATTGCGTGAGCTGGGTTTATTTTTGGCCCTATAGGACTATGAGGCACCAGTTTATGGTTCTAACTCGGGGTACTTCTGCCCTTTCCACTGTGCCAACGATTCTTTCGTACAAGCATGACCATACCTATTATAATAGTATAGCTTCTACGTATATCCACATCTGTGCACTTAATGTGTGTGGCGTCCGTAAAAAGCTCGAGTGTGGAATCCTACAAGATTTTGTTAAACCTTTTGACATAGTTTGCCTATCTGAGACAAAAACAGATGTCATACATCCAGGAGCTTTTCCCGATTTCAATGTAATTTGTGCAAAAAGGCGGACGACTTCCAATCGTTTTGGTGGCATTCATGGAATTGCCGTTCTAGTCTCTAATATGCTGTCGGGCAATTATAGAGAAGTAAATGACACTTCTTCAGAATCGATCGTATGGTTAAAATTTGATCGTGAAGCATTTGGATACGAGTTTATCCTTGGTGCTGTTTACATACATAACATAACATAACATAACATAACATAACATAACATAACATAACATAACATAACATAACATAACATAACATAACATAACATAACATAACATAACATAACATAACATAACATAACATAACATAACATAACATAACATAACATAACATAACAGGTTAAAGGGCAAAGGAGGGCTGTAAAGGCCCCATAAGATGCCCTGTAATCCAAAAAACCCCCAAAACAAAGCAAACCACCAACACCTTAAGAGCCCAGAAAGATTAGATTCTACCACAGTCATGGAGAAACTTGTCAATATTAACCTTAAAACGGTGCACTGATGTGGAGTTAACAACCCACTCAGGCAGGCTATTCCACTCACTAACAACCCTATGAGAGAAACTGAACTTCCTAATGTCAAGTCTAGCAAAAGACTTTTCAAGCTTTTTGCAATGGCCTCTAACCCGAGGATTACGCTGGACCTTTAAATAACTGCAAGCTAACAAAGGATTCCCTTCAGATAGAAATTTGTATACCTGGAGCATGTCCCCCCTAATCCTTCTCAGCTCCAAAGTGGTAAGCCCAAGCAGCTTAAGCCTTTGGGAATAAGGTAGATTTTTAACCTCAGGTATGAGTCGGGTAGCTCTCTTCTGAACTTGCTCTAAAAGCAATTTGTCCTTTTCAAAGAAGGGACTCCAGGCCTGTGCAGCATAGTCGAGATGGGGTCGAACCAGCTGCTTATACAAATTTAGCACAATTTCTTTACTAAAACTCTTAAAATTCCTCCTGATCAACCCAAGCACCCTATTTGCCCTTGCAGCAGTAGCTGCACACTGCCTAGATGACTTTAAATCTCTTGTAATAACTACACCAAGGTCTTTCTCAGAAGTCACTTTGTTCAAATTAGTACCATTCATAGTATAATCATGGTGGGGATTCTTAGAACCAAAGTGGAGGACTTTGCATTTATCAGCATTAAAAGACATTTGCCAAGTCTGAGACCATGAAAATAACCTATCCAGATCTTTCTGAAGCAATAAAGAATCATCCTTTCCTCCAACCTTCCTATAGAGCTTTGTATCATCAGCAAACTTACTTATACTGGAAGTGATAGAGCTATCAATATCATTTATGAAAATTAAGAAAAGAAGTGGGCCAAGAACAGAACCTTGTGGCACACCACTTGAGACTTCTTTCCAGGAAGAAAAATTTCCATTGACAACAACTCTCTGAGACCTACCATTGAGCCACGAATTGATCCACTGAGCGCACTTGCCTATGATGCCTAACCTATGCAATTTTACCATGAGTCTACCTAGAGGTACTTTGTCAAAAGCTTTTTGGAAGTCAAGGTAAATGACGTCCACACTGGAACCTGAATCGAGAGACAAAGAAACATCCTCAAGAAAGCTTAGCAAATTTGTAACACAAGATCTACTGGGTAGGAAACCATGCTGAGTTAGATTGAGTAACCCATTATCTAAGAGATGCTTTAGCAAACAGTCCTTGATTAAGGATTCCATAATTTTGCACACAACACTAGTTACCACACGAGGGATCGAAGTATTATTGCACGGAGGTATTTGAAGACGTACTTAGCGATTGTATGTCAATTCAAGCCAAGTTCCAGGTCCCAATTTGTATCTTGGGTGATTTTAATTCTAGGACAGGTGTTCTAGATGATTTCACTGATCTGGAGAACGCTTTTTCACTTGAAGCGGGTCTCGATGCTTCATGCAATGAATTCAATTCCAGGCAAGCTTTGGAAAGCGTTGATCTTTGTATTGAAAAGATTTAGTATGGACACCTCAAGTAATAACAACGGTTACAAACTGATTGAACTTTGCAAGTCTCTTGATTTTCACATAGTAAATGGTAGGGTCGGTAATGATAAAGAAATTGGCCAGATGACATGTGATAATAAGAGTGTTATTGATTATGTAATTGTTTCTGCAGAAATGTTTCCACATATAGTGGATTTTAATGTGGAAGATATGGATAAATTCTTATCCGACAAGCACAGGGCGATAAGTGTTAAACTGAAATGTAAGGATTATCTGCCTATTGATAATGTTATGTAGTATGACCGGTGCACTCTTCATGACCTTTACCAGACGCCATCTTGTTGTTTACGAGCAACGCTCCCTTCCTTTTGTTATAGATTCCCAGGGCCCTTCCTGTTTCCCGTCACGTGTTACCGGTGGACGTGACATATCACATTGCCGTAGTTCCACGTGCACGCTGTAACCCATATTTCCAAGGTGTGACCAATTTCACTCACTTGCAGCCTCCTCATTGGTTGATATGATTTCATCATATTTATAATATTCATTTTAGGTGTGCGTCACAACTTTTATCCAATCGGGTTACAGCTTTTAGTTCTGTCATCTCGCATGGCCCTCGTGGCTCGAACGCACTAGGAAACCCCGCAGCCCGCAGCTAGTCAGTTGTGCTGCAGACCTCTAAGACGATGCACTAACTCACCTGTAAATAGTAATTGTCACATTTTTTGCCGGCTTCTGATTCAAGATAATTTTTGAAGGAAGAAGAAATGGAATCAATAATAATCAAGAAGAATTAATCAACTTTATGAGTTCTGTGAACTTTTTTTCTTGTGCGGAGCTACACAACTTTAACGCCTATCACTTATCAGCTAGGCCTAGATCCCCTACCTAAGCCTTCGTTATACGATTGGCCCATTATCCAACAATAATAATAGATTTTCAGATTTGGAACTAAATGAAATGCATACACGAATTGACTGGGATAGTACCAGAGCTAGTGAATTTACAAGCTCCTTCTGTGATATTGATATCATTGGAATCACAGAAAAACTGGAGTCTTTGGACGTCCAAAAACTTACAAATTCTCAGCTTGATGATATTTTTACGAACTTGAATAAAGTATTTCTTGAAACGGCAGATAAGGCTGGAATTGTAAATCGGGTTCGTTTAAGACCCTTAAAGAATTATTCTCCGTTACGGCAGCCCTGGTTTGATCGCAGTTGTAGAGAAATGAAAAAGAAATACGTAAAAGCAAACGCTCGTGTAAATATTTAAAGGATTGTCACTCGTGGAAAAGTATGTGCACGGCATCTAAAACTATAAGCAGCACATAAGGAAAACGAAAAAGAATTATTTTGGTATGTTTCACTCCAAATTACGGCATTTGAAAACCAAGAATCCTAAGGAGTATTGGAATGTAATTAACAAGGCAAGTAATATTAGTACCAGTTGTAATAACATATCGTTAGAGTCATTTAGAAATCAATTTAAAGAGTTGAATCAATCAAAAGCCTCGTCCGATGGAACTAGTAGTTTTATCCCGGACTCTCATACTGCTGAAAACCTTGAACTTAACAAATGCATTACTGTTGATGAAGTAAGAGTTCAAATAAGCAGGCTTAAGAATAATAAATCGTCAGGAGAGGATCAACTTATTAATGAATTTTTGAAATACAGTCCCGATCGTGTTATATATCTCATAACAAAATTGTTTAATGTGGTTTTGGCTTCCTGTATTATCCCAACTACATGGACTATTGGTTTGATTATGCCAATCTATAAGGGTAAACAGGTAAAGGCTCTCCTAATGACCCTGGGAACTTTCGCGGTATAACTTTGTTAAGCTGTTTGGGTAAGCTACACCTCAATTTTAAATGAAGGCATTAAAACTTTCCTGTGCAACACTGGTATGATTGGCGATGAACAGGCAGGGTTTAGGAGCAACCACTCTCAGTACACTTGATCATGTATTCACTCTCTACGCGATTGTTGATTATTATCTCCGTAAGAAAAAGAGAATTTATTGTGCTTTTATTGATTATAAAAAGGCATTTGACATTGTGGATAGGGCAAGCCTGTGGTCTAAGCTTATTGGTTGTAATATTAATGGGAATGTGCTTAACGTTATACATGCTTTTTATGAGAACGCAAAATCAGCTGTCATTAAGGACGGAATAAAATCTGATTTTTTTCATTGTAATGTAGGAGTCAGACAGGGTGAAAATCTGTCCCCTGTGCTCTTTACAATATTTTTAAACGATTTCGAGCGTTTTGTCGCTATTATAAAAGTTTGCATAATTTATCAGGTTCTATGAATCAGGTTCTCAGTAATGATGAAGTAGAAGTTTTCATTAAATTATTTACTTTGTTATATGCAGATGATACTATTGTATTGGCTGAATCCGAAAATGAACTGCAGAAGGCTTTGAATGGTGTACATGATTATTGCAATGTTTGACACATGAAAGTTAACGTTAAAAAACCAAAATAGTTATTTTTCAAAGGGTAAAATAAGGAAAAAACCTACATTTAAATTTGGGGATAAAAAAGTAAAAATTGCTGCACCTATTCGGGGTCAAGTTTAACTATAATAACAGTTTTTTTTTAAGGCCGTGAATGCACAAGTAAATCAGGGTAGACAGGTAGACGATCTCTGTTCAGTATGATGCATAAGTCCTATAACCTTTGTCTTCCACCCGATATCCAGATAAAATTGTTCGATCAGCTTGTCCTTCCGGTTCTTTTGTATGAATGTAAGGTATGGGGTATCCAAAATATCAATCAAATTGAAGTCTTTCACACTAAATTATGTAAGAAAATTCTGAAGCTTAGTAAGTATACGCCAAATTGTATGGTGTATGGGGAGCTAGGGCGACATAAAATCTGTAAGTCTGTTGAAATGAGGATGGTCTTATTTTGGTGTGTCATATCCTCTGGTATAGGTCATAATCTAGCACATTTAATTTATAAGTTTCTTAGAATTATGTATGAAACCAAAGTATATAACTCACCATGGATTGTTAAAGAGAAAGATATATTAGACAAATCGGGAATATCCTTTGTATGGAACAATAGTGAAGAAGTATCTAGTAACTGGTTGAGAGCAGCGTTAAATCAACGTTTAAACGATATTTGTGAACAGGAATGGATTGCTGAAGTAAATACAAACTCCCAGTGTAATAATTATAGGATATTTAAAACTAGTTTAGTATTAGAACCCTATCTGCTCAATTTTGATCACTTTCTGGGTAACTCATTCTGTAAATTTAGATGTTGGAATAGTAAGCTACCGGTGGTTACAGGTAAATTTGAGGGTATTATTTATCATGAAAGAATCTGTGACTTGTGTGATGGGGAGGCCCTAGGGGATGAATTCCACTATATTTTGCAGTGCCCTTACTTTACCACAGAACGTAAATTATTACTTAAGCCATATTTTAGAAGACGGCCCACAATTCTTAAATTGAAGGAACTTTTTCAGAGTAAAAACACGAAGATCGTGTCCAACTTGTTTAAGTTTTGTAAGATAATTACGAATAAATTCTCAGGTTAATTGTAATCTTAAATCTATAGGTGACTGGTGTCTGAATAGTCGTAGTTTGTTAAAAGCAGTGTTAGATGGTATTATCATTATGTTTGTTATTATTTTTCTTTTTTCTCTACTTTTGCTTTGTTCTTTAAACCGTTCTTTTTTGTATTCGATGCATTTTGTTGTATCACTTCCATTTGTTATATTCTTTATGTCTATTTGTAAGTCTCTTATACCTCTTCGAGGTGAAATAGAGAATAAATGAAACTGAAACTGAATAGAATTAATAGACAGAGGGCTTATTAGATAAAAGGAAAATACGATATTATGTACTATGCTGCAGAAGGGGGAATTTGAAGAGAAAGTTGTCAACTCCCCGAGAGACTTGGCCAAGTCTAGGAAGTTTCTGTCAGCTCCCTGCATGGTATGACTATGAAGATATTACACACTACCTCCATGGTATAACCACTATCCTCCGTCGATCCATCCCGCTCGTCTTTTATCTGTTGGGTGATAGCAGGTGGATCTATTTAAAATAGTCGGGCAGTAAATGGGGTGGTTTACATGAACTAATATACCTCAACCATTTCAGTGAAGTTTTGTTACAAAAATTTGCTAGATCATAACCAGAATAGTCAATCTTAACAGTTGTCGTTTATGAAAAAATTAATTATACACTTAATGTCCTCTATGATAGTGTTTTTCCGGGCAAGTCCTACATAGGCCTGTCTTAAATAACCAATTCTGTGATCTCACCAGTCCTCTGCGGATTTTCTCCCGACACCACAAACTGTCGTTTCCATGGATACTGGAAACATTAAGTAAAGGAGTTGCAGAGGCACTTTTCTCTGCATTGTCGCCATTTTCTGAAAAACAAACAAATGATATTGCTGAATGCATTTTCAAATTAAGCTTCCACAGTTAAGAGTTACATGCACAACACTGGGAAAAGAAGGACTATAGTACTATTCATCATAACATCCTTACATATACTTTATAAACTTAATGCATTTTACTTATATTCAAGATGTAACAATATCTTCAGTTTCGTCCTATTAATCACCGTCTAGCTTTTGTTCACGTACATACATGACTTTTTAATAAGGTCTTCATTGTTTTGAGCATGACTTTAATCATTCGAATTTCTAAAGTGATATCGTACAAACCTGTCAAGTTATTTTCCCATGGCTATGTAGAGAATTTTGCGTATAAGGGCTTATTACAAGTGGCCAACGGTTCCTCTGTGTACAACTATATACGATAAACCACATTTCTTTTATATCAAAGTTTATGTGTATGTCATCTATGAAAATGTCATATATTCTGAGCGAGGGCCAGGGAAATAGGGTTAAAGGAAAATGGTAGGAGAAAATGGTTTCGAGCACCGTTTATGGGAATGCTAAGTGTATATGTGTTCAGTGTACAAGCTTAACTGTGTAAATCACTGTGAAAATATGGTACATTTTCCGACCAACTCAGCCACTCCTTCCCAACCACATAATAAATTAACACATTTCACTCATCTGCTCACTTTTGTTCATTTAACCAGTTTCCTTCAAACTTAAACTTATTTTCATTTAGTGATAAAAAGTCTCGTCAATTTCCAGTTAAAAAAGAAGTGGTTTTACGATTTTCCTATTGGGAACACCGATTTTAGGGTGTTTTCGGTTGATAGTAGCAAACGAAACTTACCATAATTCCTGCCTAGTATCATTGGTCAAATAATTTCAAGTGATATTAAAATTTACATGTTTTTCCCTAAAACATTTTTAAGATTCACTTTGATTGGACAGAGAAAACCTTCGTCATTTTGATATTGAATTGGGAAGAAGCTAAAAAATCTTCCCATTAGATTACGTAATACCGTTTCGCGTGCGAGCTTTCAGACCGATTCCGCGAAAAATCCTCTGTGCTCGATTTAGAGGTAAACATTCCCATATAACAGTATAAAGCGAACCGAAAGCGTTAAACGAGCATGGAGTCCAAGGAAAAAGTCCAAGCACTGAAGTTTAAGCATATCACAGTGAGTTAAACATACAGCCTAAAGAAAGGTATGTGGTGCAACTTTGGTTGACTCAACTTTTAACTGACCTTGAATGGCAACTGGGGAAAGTCGAAAATCTGAGAGAGAAAAGGCCCCATGCCTCCATGCTCCTGTAGTAGCCACTGATTTTATGTCAAGAGGCAATGTTTGGGCAATAATCTGGGAGGAAACTCATTAATGTTTCAAATTGAGGCCTACGTTCTGTTCATGTATTTAAATTAACATTTTTTATTTTTTATATGGGGCACATATTACCATCTTTCGAACTGCAAGGACATGTTCCATACACGTACCCAATACCCTGCCCTGCATAACCGCAGGAATAGGGCAGGGGCTTGCCAAATCACAACGATAACACAAGCATAGTATATCACGAGAAACGAAGACGGCTTGGTATCAGGTTCTCATCTTTCCCTTTCAGATTATAGGCCTTATGAATATGACCTTGAAGACCCAGTTCTCTCACCCCAAACAGTACCAATTTTCCTAACCTTCTTACTGAAGCCCTCCCAATTGTCTGAAATTCATCCTCATCCATATACAATCTCAGTTTATTGCTTCAGGATGAGCATAGAAAAACTCAGTTTATATAATCAAAACACTCTCAGTACCATGTGTAATATAAGCTTTGGTATTCTGCATTGTTTCAATTAGCTGTCAATCAAAGAGCTGAGCTAATTGAGAATTTCTGTACTCGGGTACCAAATTTGTAGCTTGGGGTGAGAGGCCCTTTTTGGCCCTTTAAAAACAGAAAGTGATTCCTGTGCTGAACAGTTAGCTAGTCAAGGAAGTAATAGTCAGTCAGTCAGTTAGCTAGTCAAGTAAGTAAGTAAGTCAGTCAGTCAGTCAGTCAGTCAGTCAGTCAGTCAGTCAGTCAGTCAGTCAGATTGAGTTTTACTGCCTAGTTTCCAACCTATGCTGAACAGATGCATACCGTTACAACTTACA
This sequence comes from Holothuria scabra, assembly GCA_037179385.1. Classification (NCBI taxonomy): domain Eukaryota; kingdom Metazoa; phylum Echinodermata; class Holothuroidea; order Aspidochirotida; family Holothuriidae; genus Holothuria; species Holothuria scabra. The sequence goes on along the minus strand of CM074184.1, from coordinate 16,748,388 downwards.
CTAACACGTTGTTGCCATTAGGGCGCTGTACACTAAGTTCACAGCTCTCTGTTGCCATTTACCATTGATGTTTGCTTCAAAATTCTCTGTTTTTCTTTTCTGTTTCTTTCGTTTACTTTTCTATTTTCTTTTCCTCTTTTCCTGTTTCTCCACAATTATCATAGACATATATGCTATTAGGTGTAAATTGCAATGTCCTATATAATCGAGTTTCTTTAGCTGTTCAGCTCGTGATTTTAGGATGATCACGAACAAAATGCCCCATTCATTTCATCCGACAGTTGTGATTTGGAAATGTCGTGTACATGGACAGCAATTTAAACACCCTTGGTTTTTAGTTCCGACTGGTACATATGTCCAAAACTGCCAACGTACGTATCACTCACATCATTCTTAGGAGAAAAGTGTTTTTATCTAATGACGGCTCCTTTTCGGTGTGGGATACAGTATTTTAACAGTGTTTATGAGAAACATTCGCGTTTAGTCCAGGTGGTTTTCCCCAACCCCCACCGTATCATGCGAGGCAGGTCTGAGGTGACCTCGAATCGTGTTGATAATGTTGAACGGTCTTCTCTGTCTTGAAACTGACACAAGGTTCAGGAGGTTTGTCTCTTTACATCGAGGGTCTTACACATCATCAACAGGAGCCGTGTCAATCATCACAATAAACTAGGTCCAAAGCCATTTGAGCACTCGAATTTATGCGCTTATTATCCGGTAGAATATTCTGTAACAGAGATTATGCACGTGGCGTCTGTGCGTTCCAATAACGGACTTCCTACACATGGAGAGAGCATACTGCACGGTGCATGTCACTAGTACCGTACGTTTGAAACACGTAAACACGTATTGTAGGAATGTGATATTGATTCTTATTCAACTCAATTTTTTGTTTAAAATATAACAGAGTCGTCGACAAATCATACAAACTATAGCTTAACGGCGGTCATCTTTGGGCCCCCTTTTCCCCCTACGATCTAAAGACAGGAGATACACGCGTTACATGTTCTGTCTATGTATAAAGGAAGTCCGTGGTTCCAATTTGAAATTCTGGATGGAATTGGTCTGTCAATGAGCAGTACGTGTGTTGGTACCAACACGCGCGCACTACAATAGACCTTGTGCATTGACGAAATACTGACGTCATCCTTTGAGCCGGACAATGGAACACGTGGTCACACGCTTTAGATTTCACCCTGAACGTGTAGCAGATAGTGCGTGTATTCGACTTGTTGACAAAACAGCTGTCTTCATTTGTCTGTGTTGGTTTGTTTTGCCCCAAAGGAGGGCGTATTTTCCGCTCTGTGACATCATATGCACGAGGTTTGTTGTTGTACAAAGGAGACCTGGATGGCAAAATGGCAAGACGCGCAGTGACGTCGGTGCATCACCTTTGTGCGATCAAGAATTTGCGAAAAACAGGGCAAAACGGGACTGTTTTTACCCTGCCCAGGGAAAGTAAAAATGAAATATTTTCATAGTTATAGGAAATATTTGTAGAGTTGTAACAGGCTCGAAAGTCCTAATGCTTTGAAATATTACACCTAACATTACTGAACTTTATCGCCATTAAAATTTAAGTGTGGTGTAATACTTACCGATGATAGATTGCTCTAAAGGCAAGTCTTTGTCCATGGCTTTTTCGTCTTGTTTGGACAGTAATACCATTGAATTGTTCCTAATTAGTGCGGCCACTGTTAACACCAAAGAAACTACCGTGAATCCTACTAAACAGGCGAAAATGTTTCTGATACTACCACTTGATAAGATCCAAACAGGACCTCCATCAATGACGGGCATATTTCTTTTCTTATTATAGCTCAATGAAGGTTTTGATTGTAATGTTATTTTTGGAACACATCTCACCTTCAAATTTTCTTACTTCAGTGACTTTAAGTGTAGTAATCCATAACTGGCTCCACTGTAATTTGGACTTTGAATTTGGCCAGATCAAGTTTTACAATTAATTCAGCCTATCTGACATCGGGCTATTTAGAGGTTTGTCACATAACACAGAGTGAAGCCAACATGTGAGGGATTTTATTAGTTTTGTGTTCATGTTCAAGAGCTGCATTCCCTTGACGTTTTACTTTGTGGTAATTGCAAAAACCAGACTGGATGCCCATTTAAATAAAGGGCTTCTTGAACCTTCCACCTTATGGATCTTCACGCGAGCATATGTACGTATCTGGCATCGTAAGTCACTTGAGACTGCAGCCTTGTGTTGCAGATGTTCTTCAAGTATGTCTAATAAAACAAACTAATCAAAAGTATGTACCCAAAATTTAGTACTAGAGTACTTTCATTTGAATGAACAAAACATGAACAAGTCTACAATCACATTGCACACAGTGTTTGGTATAAGAATACGTTCGACATAGACCGGCCTACACGTCTTATTAAAACGGTTGTCACAAGTTACCAAAGCATAAACTGTATAATCTCTCAAAGACTGCAGCATGTATGAAATTATTCGCTGTCGTAATATTCGAGAGAAATGTAACATCTCTTCCAGCTAGTATCCTTAGACCAGCGTAACCATTTTTGTCAATCCCCACTCAAGAAATATGCGATTGAATCGTGCCTTGTGCCTTAAAACCTTGTCAAAGTTCCAAACTTACTTTTCCTTAATCAGTTATCCACCGGTTGGGTATTTGATAAAGGAAATACGACCTTTACCAGGTACCGTCAGCTCAGTGTATTCAAATTCACATATAAATGACTATGCGCCTAGGACTCAATACTAGTTCCACAGATTCGGCCGTCATAGCTGAGTGCAGATTAACAATCCATCATGCGACCTTGAAAACCGCTTTTGTAAATCTTGAAAACAATTGATATTTTTTGTCAAGCTGATAGATGATGACGTACTTTTACATAGTACCACGAAAAATAACTGCTAATACAAAATCTTCTGAAACGGAAGATTGTCGACTCATGATTGAAGAGTGGGGGTCAAAATAAGGGTAGTTTAGGCCAAACGCAGTCGCCCCAAACTTATTTTTGAGTAAAAGCTACCTCGCATTAATTTTTTCTCACTTTTCCTTTCATTTTTTTATTCTAAATAACTTTCATTTTATTTCTGTACTTAAATATTGTGTATAGAAGGTAAAGCAATGACTTACTAGTAAATTTGACAATTCAGTGAGACAAATATTGTCATATGATTCTCAGCAGACATTCATGAAATAGGACAGACTTAATTTCTCTTAATCAGTTACCCAGCTGACTACTATAAACTGGGATGGCTGTAGTTCTTATTTAAATGTAATTGCAATATTTAACATGTTTAGGTTTGTATAAGTTTATAGCAGCCATTTCCTCTTTTCGGCAATGGTTTCACAATGACCGTACCATCTTTATTCATTCATACCGCGAGGGCAACAAACGTTACAAGCATTTATTTCGAGAAGCTAATTTTTATGAAATTAAAAATTTAAACGCCTTTTACGATTTTACTGGAAGAGAAGAAAAGAATCCCGACCATGTAAATTTTGTTATAAATCACCGTATAATATATTTAAGTTCTTAAGACGAAGACTTCAACTCTGGAAAGTAGAACAATAGAGAGAGGAAAACTTGATCATTAACATTTATACACAACGCTAATACTTAACAACTACTTCGTGGTAAGGTACTAGCAGTAATTGGACGGAGGGACACCAAGGCATGTTTGACAAATAAAAAGTGATATGAAAAGAAATTGGCAAGGAAATTACAAAAAAATAAATAAAATTAAATATATACAGGAACTGCAAACAAAATCCTATGAATTGGAGGAATTCATAAACGACAGTAGTTGGCGGAACTTTTCTATGGTCTACATCAAAATGACAGTTTATTTAGTGACAAATTCGTGTAGAAAATTAAAGTTGTAGGCCTCTTTTTAAGCTACATTTTTCACACGATGTAGTCTTACTATCTTTTTTTAAGATAAAACGGCAAAATTTTGCAAATTTCTTCTTCATCGGTGAGAATCAACAACACAGGCTGACAGGAGATATGCTGAAAGGGATATAAGCTAAAACGAGGTGCTCAAAGAGTGAATAAAATGACAAAAGTTAACCTATTTTATCAAGTTTTGAGTTTATCAATTAAAGTAGCCAGAGGTCATGTCTACATGAAATTCCAGGAATAGAATATTAGTTATAGCTGGTCCTTGAAAGGTCATGGTCTTAACTTGAGTGTCGATTTGATTTTCAAAATAAAGGGGGTGGGGGAGGAGGGGCTCGCCTAAAATTTTTTCTCCTGTGGCTGTCACCCGTCTTTATACTGTTGCTCGAAACTGCGAGTAGCTACCCGAAAATTCGGCCACAACAACGAGGAGACAATAGTTTAAAGTTGCGGGGCAGTGGCGTAGCTACTGGGGGGGGGGGAGGGGGAAGTCCCCCCTGGAAAATATTATAGGGAGAATTGTTGAAATTGGGGAAATTTGATAAATTACAAAAATTTCTCAAAATTTTTGTTAGAATAAGAAATTGTGAGACATTTCTTATACATAATTCGCATTTCCATGCAAAAAATAATCCAGATTTCGGCAGTATCGCATGAACTGTCCCTACTCGCGCTCCACAGAAATGTCCTCGCCGCGTTGCAGATTGAATGTTCTCTTGTATACGGTACGCGCGGGTATTATGATCAGTGCATTTGAGTGCACAGGAAGCTGGAATTTAACAACACCTGATACAGTACAACTAACACTGAAAGGCTGTAAACCCGAACTTATCCCCTTGTACACAGTTTCTGCGTTGTTCACTCTGGGAATTCAGTAAAAGGATGTGAAAACTGACAAGTCACTGACATAGACCCCACCCCACCCCCCACCGCCGAGGTTATTATATTGTCCTACAAGCTTGTAGTAGCTATACCGATTTTACTCTGTGTACATAACGATGGACGGGGCTGAAACAATCCATGACCAACGAAAAAACTTAAAGTTAGTCTAGAAATTAGAATGAACGGGACCCATTGGCATACTTAGATTTTGTTACTTAGCCTAATCCATGGAAGCTTAAAGGCTAGTTCGGGAAAATAGCTTTCTGTTCACTTGGGATGTAACAATAGACGGGTCCAGGAGTACCTTGTAGCCTTCTACACTTAACAGACTGCTGCTCTAACAGGATATCCTGTGTGATCGAGCCACTCTTAGGCCTCCTTTTAGTGGCGTACGAAGGGGGACCATTGGGCCATGCTCCCCTCACATATGCCATTTTCTCTTTGTTCTTAAAAATACTTAGTCAAACTTTAATAACACAGATTTTAATTCAAAAGATAGCCTATGTGGCACCAGATTGCATATATGGACATCCAATTTTTCAAAAATTTCCAAAGGGAAAGGATTGTCTGACTCTCTGCAAGGTCCTTCAGTGATGCCAATTTTTTCAATTCCTGCAAACAGGCAAATTCTGTGAAATTACAATTTTTACTTAAAAAAGCAGACTCTGTATACCACTAGTGGCATTGATAAAAATAGAGACTACATGTTCAGATTCTCTTTACAAGCATGAATACGCTATTTTTGACCATCTGAGGGGTCTGATTCTTCGAAATTTTCTTTACGCTCCGCGCCAAATAGTGGTGATCAAATTAACTCTGAACTCTCTGATCACTTTGCAGTATGTAAAAATATTTTAAAGGGAGCATTTTATTGCAAACGACAAAAGAAGATAGCGACTGGTTAGATTCTTCGTATAGGTCTGGAAAATGCTATATCCGGCCATCTGAGGGGTCTGATTTTTCGAAATTTTCTCTACGCTCCGCGCCAACCAATGGTGGCGCTCCGCTTAAATAATCTTTATGACAGAATAAGGCTTTGTGGCCAAGAAAAACCACAAATCCTATACCGATCAATGTTGTTTTATTTTGACTCCTAAAAGTGTGCAACTTTAATTACAAGTTTTACTATGTAAGGTAGCATAAACGGCATAAGAATGCATGTAAAGACACAAATGTTTTAGTTTTACCCTCATGAACCACCATTATTCAACCTTTAATACTGTTCCTGTCAAAGTTGAAAATCTTGCACCATTTTGCATCTAGGCTCCTTGTAAAAGTCAAAAAAAAAATTCGGACACCCCTCCCCTTAGACCATACTGCTTGCCCCCCCCCCCTTTCAGAGAAATCCTGCCTACGCCACGTGCGTTAGGCGTTAGTATATAAAAATAAACCAGATATTGTTAACCAAAATAATATACTAAGAGTTGTTATTTCCAATTGTTCTATGTTATAGTTTAAGATTAAAATGCAGGTAATATTACATAATGTTAATTACGGTAATGTGGTTATACTTGTAAATTTGCATACTTTATATGAAATACATACACATTGACCGGGAATAGTTTTGGGGAAATTTCATACCTTTGCCCCCCCCCCCGGAAAAAATCCTAGCTACGCCACTGTCGCGGGGTCAATAGCCTACGGAAGCTGATGCGGGTCGTGCTACGTCCGCTTTTCCTCCCACTCCCGAGGCGCGCAAATATGCCCTGATTGGAGCACAACGGTAAAGGGTTAAAATACTACGAATAAATCTCTCAAAATAATTGAACCGCAAAGCAGAAGTATGGATGATGTGGGAAACACGTAAAATCTGCTTACCTGCTTACGGCATATTTTGTGTATGATAAAGTATAGGAATGGTGGTGTAAGAGTGGTTTCCAGTGTACGATTTCCTTATTTAGTAAATGAATCAGCCATCCGAAAGGCAGAAAGGGTCTTAACCAAAAAAGTCACATGGAAGTTTTCGTCGAGACTTTCGTTTCATCTTTTAAGTGAAATGCAATAAACGATAGTGCATATCACAAACGGTATCTAATTTAGTGAAAGTAGGCATTTTGAAGTTATTACTTGATTTCATACTTGGGCACAAAATGTGTTTTACACACATTCATCCATGTTTTTTTTTCTTAATTTTTACACATTTTATTTATTTACTGTTTTGAAGAAAATACTTCAAAATTTATTTCCGTTCAAACATTTAATTTTTTCAATTTCTTTATCAGGACGCAAAAATCTGGGGGGCTGAAGAAAATCTGGGGCCTAGGCCCCCAGGCCCCTCCCCCCGTGACTACGCCACTGAATCCACTTGAGAAACTTGATTTAAGGGGATGTGCCGGTGAAAGATTTTTGTTTAGGAAAATCATTGAAATACATGTATTACTCTTTAGAACGAAGTCACACCCCCTCAATACTCTTTAGAACGAAAACTTGGAACATCCCTTCAATACAGACAGATGATGGATATATACCCCTCATTTCCATGAAAGTACCTTAGTTAACCAGCAAACGTCCCTGCAATGTTGTTCTTGGATGCTGCGCTCTATTACCCCACTTACTAACCTATGCACATGAACAATAGACCCAATAATACAGTCCGATATGCAATGCGGATATGTTTGAGACGCACCTTATGTTAAGTTCACCAATAAGACTGAGAGCACTCGGGACGCGCGAAAATGTTAGTGACTTGCGACTAAATATGTGAAGCAGGCTTGTAAAGCGAATTAAAGAAAAGGCTGACACCATTATTGAATACTGATAATCGATCGCAAGTGATTGTAATAGAAGACACCTCTCATGTAAAATTTCTTGGTGGAACTTTAATTTTAAGTTGCATGTCACAAAAACTGTTTTATCCTTTTGTTTTTGTGTCATCTCTACTCATCCACTCAAGAAACGTAGCCAGGATTGTGTCATGGAAGGTTCGAGCACGACATGAGGGAAAAGCCTAAAGGGAGGGAAAAACGGTTATTTTAGGTGCTTTTTGCTTCAAGCTTGGGCCATGGGTGGTTTCAGCCTCCAAAACCCCCGTGGCTACGCCTCTAATGGGGGAATGCCCCACCGTCTCCGTCTCCTCCGCTCCAAAAGTGTAGGCATGCCCCCCCACCCCACCCAAAAAAAAAAAAAAATATCGACGCCTTTTGGTGTCACTTGCGTAAAGTTTTCAGTTTAAGTAGCTACTTATTCGTGCGAAGAATGAGATTTTGCATGGACCGGTAATCCTTGACCTAATCGCTGGTTGTATACAGGATATCAATAAGCAAAAGAGATATCTCTTCTTTTCTAGTATTTCCGCTGACTATACATTAAATATAACTTTTAAAACGTCCGTCGACCCTTACTGCACATGTTGTGCGAAACGCTCAACTATGTAAAATATAAAATTTCATAACCAAATGCAAATTTGTCCGTTTTCATAGTTTTACCCGTACATACGGTAGGTTTAACCAAAACTCAGCACTGCACTATAGAGGTCAACTCGCTGCCAGACAGTTCACACCTGAACAACCATCCCAGGCAATTTCCTTTAACGGTTCCCCCGCAATTTCCCTTAACTGTTTCACCCCATTCCTTCTACCGTGGACATCTTTCCCACCCCAAAAATTAGAATTGTCACAGAAGATTGCCCTCGAGGAGCTTTACGGGAACTCTTGACATCTTTTCATTAGGTGATTATGTGTGCATGCTGACAATTTTCGTAGTGCAACTTTGAAGATGAGGTGCAAACGGTTAACAGAATTCAATGCCACTTGTCCTTCAGCTCTCTCATACGTGATTCTGGAACTTGGTCTTGCGTTCGGAAATTTGGGGATTTCTGCATCACCACGATTCCATCATGTTGGCAACGATTGTATTTTGGGCAGTTGTTATTCATATGAACATCTTAATTATTCAGGGTTGTGTTGGCTCTTGTGCCTGTTGCCTAAGTAATATGCGAGATCAAACCTTTCTAATCATTTAGTAAGCATTTCTTTAAACGATGGAAACGATCCTTGACGAATTCGTAAAATTCGTACATGATTCGAATGTTTGGGTCTTGCTGTAAAATATTTTCTGCTTCCTTCGAAAGTTTCTTCTTTGATATAGTACTGAAGTCTCGTTTTAATTCTGAAAAGGGTGGAAAGAAAAGAAAACAGTCGAAATACAGATATTATAAAAATCACAATTTCAGTTCCGCGAGATGAAAAGCCTGAAGAAACTGGAAAAATAAAAATATTTTTTAAAGGCACCTGGTAGTATTTCATTCTTCAGTCTTCTAGTCGTATTTATATTTCTGTGCAATTTGCTCGAGAAGCGGCAATCGCGTACCTATGTAAATAACATACTATTAATACGAAAGTGGCTGCGTACTTGCTGTTAAGTGTCTTCGAAACTGCTAGACTTCAAACCTTAAAATGCTGACTTCACGTGTTTGTTTTAATGCCTAACGGAACGGTATGGTAATTTCTTTCCTAGGGGATCCCTCCCCTTTGGTCATAAAATTTGAATTTGATAATTGCTTGCTGTGAGCTAAGAACTCAACTTTGACAAAAGTCAAATTCCCTACTAAAACCGAAACTTTTCCTGTATTCAATCTACTCAGTTGGAGAGTGACTAAGGCATAGACTTCCCTTTTACTCCAGAATTAGAGCATATTCCCATGACCTAAGAAGTAAGAAGTTTTTAAACAAGTGCCCCCCAAGTGCAATTATTAAAGGGAAACATTCACCACCTCTTCCCCCATGCATTCTACTACATAGTTCATATTTCAAAGAGCTGAATAGCCACAGAGCTGTCACGGAATAGCTCCATGGTATAACTGAGCTATGTTTTGATATAAGTGAGCTATGTTTCTTCAGCAAACGGTACATTCAACACACTTCCAATCGTCTCGTTTCCGTAATAAATGTTTCTACTGTTTCAGCTTTTCTCTGCAGTGATATGATGGAAAAGCTTGCTAAAATATCTTTACAGTGTGAGAAGAGATTTGAAAAGCTTGTGATGTCAAGAGAGGGACATGTCATATATGTCTGTTATCCTTTGTTTTTACAATCTTCTTTTCAAGAACAGTTGTATCATTGGTGTGTCCTGAAGGATTTATTTTGCAAGTTTAAGCTGTGGTCTTGAGATCGACCAGTATCTCTTATCAAACCATTTTATGAATAATTAGAGATCGACCAGTATCTCTTATCAAACCATTTTATGAATAATTAGGAGGTAGTTTATATATGATAAACAAAAAAGCCTTCCCCTGACTCATTCAATGTTAAAACTCACCCCTAAACTTATTTTCATAATCTTCTGTCAAACCTTTGAATACATCTGGTACTAACAGTTCCAGAATTCGAATAGTATCTTTAAATTCCTCATTTAGTCCGACTACTAAGAATTTATCTATGTTGGCCTTGGACCTTTCTAGTGCTTGTGGAGTACTGTTGGTTTAAAAAGACAGATCAAACACTGGGTGACATATAAACAGTCAGTACACTAAATTCATTTCAGAAAAAGAAGGGTATATTCATGGTCAAACTGTTGATGTGTCAATCCTCCAATCCTCTATAGCAAGGGAACTGAAGAGGGTAGCCCTTCCCAAAAAGAATAAAAAAGAAAAAATGCATGTTCCAGAGAAAAAAAGTTACCATGCATTTTCTTGTAAAAACAATAGTAACTACAATCTCATAGAAATTGATGATAAATATGTGCATGTGTAAATATGCAGAAACTAGTGTAAGGCTTAGACGTAAATACAGTTGCGGATCCACCAAAGGGGGGGGGGGCTTTTACGACCTCAGTCCATCAACGAAAAAACCACAGTAAAGTAGCAGGGCAACTCCCTCACACCAGCACCACTGCTTTCTTTTAAGTTAGCCCCCTTTCAAGGAAAAAGAGGATCACGGGGCCTTGTGGGACACATGACCCCTAACCCCTCCCAACCCAAATACCATGAGAAAAGGGAAAAAAATCATTCACTGCTGAGTTTGAATTTAAATGTAGCCAAAAACATGTTACGGTGAATACTGCACCGTATGGCAGACAACCATAAAAGTTAGCGGATTCCTTCACCGTAGAATAGGGCAAACAAGCCAGTGAGAAACAACCGGAAAAAGGTCGTGGCCGACTCCACTTGCATCCGGTTAGTTATTAAGAAAACTGGATCGTAAACTCCACCTAATTAACTTCACCGTAGAAATCATTATTCAGTTGATGTCCTAAAACTGGTTTCAAGGACTATCTGCACATTGATACGATTATAACAGGAAGTGAAGAGTAAAATCTTCGAGCTTGCCTGATCCTCTTAAACAACGCTAAGATGGCTGAGGGGCCCCATTATGCATAGTTTTCGTGCGTATATAAAAGTTATAGTAGGAGTAAACATGAAATATTATGACAAAATGAACACTTCGACAATGTCGCCTGGAACATAAACAACTAAGTTAATGAAAACCGGTAAACACAAGTAACCGCAGAAATAAACGAGAAACAAATTAGATTTAAATCCCACCTTATACAAAGTAATTGCCTGAATGCAATTGACTCAATAAATGGTAAAGCACAAAAGTGTTGATAAACTTACTGGAACAATATAAATGCATACAATCATAATTTGAAACACGCAGTTTGATAAAGACGACAAGACATATGTTTTCAGGTTGACATCTTACTTGCAAATAGGGTCATCACCGCAAAAATACCCAAAGTATTTTTTAATTTGTGGTTTACAAATGGGGAGGCCTCTCAAAATACATTCATCTAACGTTATATCCTGAAAAGGGAACAGAAACAAACAAAGCTTTACATTATACTTAATTATTTCAAAATTTTAGTAAAAAAAATGGGCAAAGTTTATAAATCAAAGGATGAACTCGATTAATTCGTTATAATCCATAGATTCGCTTACGGATTAGTATAAGGGGAGCTCGCAAACGCAAACGTAAATGGGATTTTGGCCGGAAATGTTGAAAGACCAATCCCACAACTATGTAAATGGATTCTTTCTTCTTTTACATAGTCGGCGGAAGATGTTTCTTATTGGGGGGCACAAATTTTCGTGAGCCGACACAATGGTGACACCGTAAGGCGTCCGGTATTGCGCGAAGCACAAAACCCCATCGGCCTGGGGGTCCGGGGCCCTCTTGAATGGCCCCTGGTGGGGTTCAGGGGGAAAACCCTGGTAGGGTCCAGGGCAGTGGCACAGCTAGTATTTTTGTGGTGGGGCTATGGAGGGGGTGGATACTTTTGTAGGGGGTGGCTGGAGTTTACTATCTAAGCGTAGCGCCACCATGACGTACAAAGAAAATTTTGGATTTTAGACCCCCCCCCCCTACCCAGATGGCTGGAAATGACATTTGCCATTTGTCTTTAAATCTAGTGAGAAAAATCTGTGATTAAAACACGCTTATGAGATACTGATTAGCTCAGTTCATTACTCCACTGGAGTATGTACCGGTATCCAAGGATCGCAAATCCGGAATCCCGCTGAATGTTGCAAGAAGCTGTTCCTGTGCACCCCTGAGTAAGGTATTTCCAGAGGCGTAGGGGAGCATTTTAGTTTGGGGGCAGAAGAGTATTGCCCGAAAAATGTAATTCTGCCCGTTAAACAGTCAAAACGGAGCACCACCACTGGTTGGCGAGGAGCGTCCAGAAAATTTGAAAATTCGTATCTCTCAGACAGTCTAAAATGACATAAAGTGACATTTCCCAGGCTTATAAAGGGGATCCAAACAGTCGCTATTATAAGTTTTAATTGCAGATAAAGGTTCACTCCAAACTAAAATTCAACCAGAAAGACTAAGCGGAGTGCCACCATTGGCTGGCGCAAAGGGTACAGAAAATTTTGAAATATCGATCCGACCCCTCAGACAGTTGAAAATAACATTTCGCGGGCTTAAGAGGTTAAGTAAGCAAAAAATGTTCACTTGAAACTAAAATTCTGCTAGGAAGACTATCTACACGGAACTCCACCACTAGTTGGCGCGGAGCGAACGGAAAATTTTGAAAAATCGGACCCCTGAGACAGTCGAGAATGACACTTCCCAGGCTTAGAGGGGGATCTAAGCAGTCAAGTTTCAAGTTTATTTTTCCCCTTAAATTGCTAAAAATTCACATTACTGCACAATACAACATGTAAAGATAAATACTATCATTAAAGGTGAGAGGAGCCAGAGGGATCGAGCAGAGATGCTTTTACTAAGTCTGGCCCCTCAAGAAAGTAGAACAAAACATATAAGTAGCAAAAACAAAGGAACATAAGACAAAAAGGAAGCAAAAAAAATAAGAAAAAAATTAGGAGGAACGAAAAACATTTAACGCATAAAAAAATAGTTTATATCCAACCTTAAATATTATGAGTGTCGAGACGAAACTGTTTGTATTTGACTTTAAAAGAATTTAGGGAAGTACAATGTCCAATGTGATCTGGAAGGGAATTCCACAGAATAGCTCCCGAGTGTCTAATCTGGGATTTGACGAGAGACGTTCTAGAGTAGGAAATAGTAAGCAGATGCTTTTTCCTGGTATCATAATCATGGGAATGCCTATTTTGAACATAAAAATTACTGTAACATTAAGGCAACTTGTAATTAACAAAATTATGCATGAAAACACCAAGCTGGTATTGGTAAAGATCGAAAACAGGAAGAATACGGAGTGATTTGAAGAGGGGTCCTGTATGATGAGTCGCTATTTGATCAGAAAATTACCAGATAAAATGAATCACCACCAATCAATTAAATGGTCCCGCATATTTTTTGGGGAAAACTACAAAACGGAATTAAAACATACTAATGAATTTCACTCTATTGAGACTCTTGGCTAAATTCAATATATATTGGTAAAATTGTGTGACTGCCCGAACTTCCGACTATATATGATTTTACTTTTGAAAAAATTAGGCCTATAAGGATCTTAGCAGTAGCTGTTTTGATCAGAAAATCAGATAAAATGTACCACTACCATTGGATGAAATGAAGTAAATGATTTTTCTTCTATTAGTAACACTTATTGACAGAATTGTCACGTTACAAGGTGTGTTGAAATGAATTTTCTAGCAGACTTACGGGAAGAAATTCTCACCCTGTATTATTTAAGTATCGAAAAACAAATTACCCGATTTTCATAACCATTGCCTGTATTTGGCTCTAGAGCAGGATAGATGGCAAACTTTTGGGCACCTGAACACCCTCCTGTCTATCACTTCAATGAATTTGGCAATCGAAAACGTCCCAGCATTTTTTAAACCTTTGTCAGAATATTTGATCATTCCGGGCAAAGTTTTGCAAGACTATTTTGTGAAGTTGGGATGACAAAAACCTTTTTCACATTCAACCCAAATGTGTCGCAGATCTAAGTTTTTATTTTTACTTTAAAAATAGCATCTTTTGTTTTTCGGCAAAGATTTGAAGCTATGAAATTAATCGGCCATTCGGGTATTGTGTTACACAAGATTTAAAAACAGTCTCAAAAATTATTACTTCTTTTGAAGCCACAGGCTTCCCAAATAGGTCGCATTTTTTTTTTTTATCTCTTTAACTTTTCGTAAATATGTTACCCTTACTATGATACTTTTCCACATTCTGGAAAATGCTTGGAAGAATCTGGATATTCGACAATTTCGGGCATTGTGTTGTGATTATCTGTGAAGTTAACGGTCGAGAATAATAGCTTTTTGAGCTAATAGACCCAAATATTCTACCCACCACACCATGCATGATTTTGGAACGATTTTGTGTATCCCCAGGAATTGAAAAAATCCCCACAGGAGGTAAAAACATGCCAGATGCTAGGAGCACACTTTAATCCACACCAAGGTAGCCAATTTTAGCCACTCCAAATGTGTAGAAAATTATCCATCCAGAAACCGCGACGAGTAAAAAGTCAAGAGATTCCGAAGACACGAAGCTTGTCACAGTCTACCTGAATTAATTCCGAATTCAGAGTGGGGCAGAAGTGCATAATACCCTGCAACTGTTTGTAGGGCGAAAATAAACTCTTCTAAAGGTTATCGTTAATGTGGGGGTACAGGGGGCGAAGCCCCCGGAAACTTTGCTAGTTTTGCACTCTGAAAAATAATATTTGAGCCAAAGAATAGCCGAAATGTAATAAAGGCAACTTAAATTTATTTAATTACTTTTGAAAAATTTATTTTTCGACATTCACTTAATCTCATAAAAAATATTGGAAGGGCCACCCCCCTGCCCCCACCCCACTCCCTCCGCTTCCGACGCCTATGTGTTAGCTGGGAGCTGTAGTCCGTTTATTTTGTTCCTTTTCTTAAGCCGTCCCGACTCTCTGCCAAAGAGCCGTGCGACGAAATCAAACTATAAACTGCTTCCCGAAGAAGCTATACGTCCACTGTTTATTTTGTTTCCCTTAGCCATGATAATTTTCATTTCCACAGAATTTCCGTTGCCACTTAAGGTAATATATAACTAAGTATTATTCTTTTCCGATGAAGGTAGTAGCCTATGTAAGTGAATTCTAAGTGAAAGAGAATTAAACAATCAATGCCCCTAAAATATTGCACCACAACCTTATGTCTTAAAAATATTTGCAATTCTGCAAACAACTTGCTAACTGTCAGTATTTTATATGAATGTCACTTAACAACCTTTAGACTAGACACCAGGGAAACACTAAATATTCATACATCTTTTGTAATACCCTCAAATTTAATTGGTCCGTTGCGGTCAGGTGACCGTGCTTCATCCAGCTAAAAATCATGATAATGCATCCGTCCTTACAAATGCTTTCATCTTGGACTACTCCATTTTTACTTGAGGTTTTGCTCTTTCCTTGTGCTTATTTAAAAACGAAATTTTATTTCATTCCGGTTGTTTAATTTTAAAATATGTTTCGTATAAATTAGCAAGGTTAAACAACATGGTAATGCTCTCTATGGGGTTAATGGGCTGTGCCCTCGTGCATCGCTTGCATGAGTCCTACGATCGCGCATTAGGCTTCCCTGTCCTAATTCACGATATACACCTATGTGCGTTGTGTAACTGATATTTTTAAGAACTAGTACATATATTGAAGGCCTAATCCTCTCCACCAAACTAGTTCCAAATTGTCCTACCTACTTACTCAAGTCCCTCCCACAACTGTCTAGAAAACATCCTAATCACGGCACAATCTCAAGTTATTCCTTCAATGTAAATACACAAGATTCCCATGTGTGGAATCAAAACAATTTAAGTGCGACACATGTTGTGTTATATGAACTAGAGAATTTCGTGATTTGAACTTGCTTTCAAGGAAAGAACTGATGTGCCAATTGAAAATTTCAATAAACTGCTACAAAAATGTAGTTTATGGTGAGAATATATTGTCTTTAAAAAGTCTACCTCATGACCCTTTTCTAAAAAGAGGTTACAAAGGATTGTGTAATACAGCTTTGGTGTTCATTGTTTTGTGCCACCGTAAAATGCCACTAACTATATCCGTCCCACTTTTGTAATTGTATTCTGTAGGTTTATGGGCGCTGCGCGTCTTGCAATCCCGGAAAATTCGGAAAAGTTTGATTGAATATGACTTTTTCGGGCAACATGTTAGGATATATTCTAACGGAAATTAATTTTTTAGGGAATCAAACCCACTGGGCATAAATGACAAAAAAAAAAAATTAACCAGAATTTTTTATCTCTAAGCCGACGTAAAGGTACTACATGTACGACAGAAAGTTATGTCCCTTGTTTCATGTTATTGTCCCATTTTTCAATACTATTGATCTAATATCTTTATAACCACTTAAATCCGGTAATAGTAACTCCGGGCCTCTCATTTCGAGCAAAGCAGGCTACTGTAACGAAAGGGATATTGTGAAGTTCCATGAAACTTTGATAGCCGGTATGCGATGCATTGCCTAATTAACATCTTTTTTTGCTCAAAGTATAAACGTTATACTTATAGTACCGGTACCCTTATGTTGTTAGTAAGTAAAACCAGTTTTTAGGATTTGTATACAACCTTATATTCCGATGATTAGCATTTTTTACATTTCCATTTCATTCAATGGAAGTGGAATATTTTACCTGGTTATGTTCTCATTAGTTTTGAATTTGCTATTTTTTACTTAAACGTTTTATTGCAAAATTTCCAAAGGTAACGACTGTTTAGAGTCAATTTACAAGTATTGGTCAATGCCATTTTCGACCCTCTCAGAAGTTACGAAATTTTTATCTTCTCTCCACGCCAACCAGCGATTGCGTCATGCTTAGACAGTCTTTCGGAAGCTTAGTCCCCCCCCCCCTTTTCAAAATTATTGGGTCTGAGATTCCTTTCTCCATCACGGCAGCTTTAAGAAGCAAGTTACGTAACCGAACCAATGGATAAGTGGTTGGAGTCAAATAATGTTGGGATAACTATAATTTTAAAAAATCTAGCTTTCTAGGATAGATAACGTACTGTATTATTTGTCTGATATTGGCTTTCATAAAGTTTGTTTAACTAATTATTTACAGTTCTTAAAATTAAAAGCGTGAAAGCAGCATTTTTCATATGATTTTAATGCCACGAACCAAATTTTACAATAGTAGTATATTGGTTCTATATATTGTAACCTTCCAGGGCGTTGTTATATAGGCTATGTAAAAGAAACCTGACCCGTTGAATTAAAACTGTCTCTCTGCCAGAGAGTCGGGAGGACTTTAAATGAAGCAGGGACATGTTATTAGCACACCTCCCCGAATGAAGTATGTATCAGTGTACATGAACAGACTAAAATTAGCACTTACTGTTCAATATATCAATGATAGAAAATTTAAAATTAGAAATGGTATTACCAACTATTATATAGAAAAGCGGTATCACTTTCAAACTGCTCGAACAAGCTAATGCATTCAAGAAGTAGGTGTGGCACTTGAGGTAGTTCCTCATAGGTGCTACGAAATAGCTCTACATGTGCTTAAGTAGCCATTTTGGGAGTGCTAATTCTTCCTATCGGTTGGGATCATTTTCCGTGTTTTTGTGAAGAGTGGTTGGCGCAATAATTCAACTTAAAACCAAGACAGCAACCGGCAACGAGCGCAAGCACATATGTACATATATAAATCACAGGGAAATAAAGTGACACTTTGGGACAAATTTAAGCCCATCATTGATCAACTGAAGCCCTATTTTAATTGATATTTAACCCAATAATTTTGGTCGGCTCTCTCGATACGCCCTCGGGTCAAATTGACCCTGGAATTGTATTTAAGTGCAATCTTACCGTTGTGTTGTAAGTTGTATGTTTTCTTCCAGCGGGATCTCCATTCACTCGAAAGTAATAAGATGACGTCATCCATGGAATTGGCTCACGAATTGTGTTAATACAGATGAACGATCTGAGAACCAATAAAGTAAAATCGGGAATATTTCGGGAAGATGCGCACTGTTTAACAAGGTATTTCTTGATTGGCTGTTGCCATTGTATTGTATGGATTGTATTCCTTGTTAGGGTTAGGGATTAGGGCTATATCGTTGTAAAAGCCAGTTAGGAGATTTCTTTTTAAACAGTGCCCATCGCCCCAAAAATTTGTCTTTCCATGACCTTTCGCAGAAATTTCTAGGCATTAGCTCGACGGAAATGTGGGGCAAATTAAGCGTAGCTTCATGTTTCAAAATGTAGAAAGGAACTTTTAACACACTTCCTATTTGTCCTGCTTTGCAAGTTATCTACAAATACAATAATATCCTATAAAGAAACATATGTTAGTAGGGAATATAATTTCTAACTCAGGACAGTATGAAAACTTAAATTGCGTAACAACATACAGCTGACATTGTTTTTTCCTTGAAGATTGGTTTTTAAAGAAATTTAACGCTCCATAGATATTACTGATTTAAAAAATATTTCAAAGTAAGTGGGTAGTTATTCCTGTCGCAGTTATAGGCATAATACTTTATACGCACAATGAAGAAATACACTCGTGACTTTATCCAATAGCAAAATAAAAATAAATATTTCATTGTATTTGAAAAAACCGTTCTTAGGACAAAGTTTACAACACAGACACACACACACACACACACACACACATATATATATGTATATATATATATATATATATATATATATATATATATATATATATATATATATATATATATATATATATATATATATATGTATATATATATATATATATATATCGAAATGGAACATGGTCGGAAAAAGGGGAAAAAGTAGACAAAAACTAGGTCCGGGAAAAAAATGATAATATAAGACCTACACAGTAAATATATATTTAATATATATATATATATATATATATATATATATATATATATATATATATATATATATATATATCGGCACTAAAAGTATGAAGGTAAACAGACTGGAATGAAACCCTTCATCAGGCGGCAAAATAATAACTGATCAAAACTGATTCAAAAGAAACAACAAACGCGTGCCGATACAACTCGATCGGCGCGCGTACAAAGGCCAAGCACCTACGTCAACGCGTTGCGTGTCTTGTTATGTCCCCATCAACTCCTTACAATCGTTTCTAAGTCCCTGTAGTGCGGACGCACTGGTAACACACGCACTTCCCATGACAACATCCACCCAGCAAGCCAAACCAAAACGCGCCGACGTCATGCGTACAACCTCTTTACAAAGGAAATGCCAATAATGAAATCTTTGCCTACTTCGCGACGCAATTTTAAACACAGCTAAACGACGCAACCGTGCAAAATAAGTTTATAGTGATGACGCGATAAAAATTAAAAGTAATAATAAATACACGCTAGGCGATTATGATGTCATTATGAACGGATTTTGCAAGGAAAATTGAACACGATCAATTTAAGTTCAAGTTCGGCAAACAGTCCGTTGTAAAAAAAATAAACACAGTTTATAACAGTTCAAGTTTGACGTTCAGCCCGTTAGGAGCTAGAGTTTCTAGCCTTACTATCAGTCGATTTTCGGCAGTAAGACGATCACGGTAGGAACCTCTGCATGAGATGGCCGCCGTGACCATCAGATCCTGTATAGAACAGACCGATGGGGGGGGGGGGGTTAAAATGGTTGGCAACCGGGTAACCTGGAAGGTTTTTCCTAATGGATCTCAAGTGTTCAGTAACCCGATCAGCTAATCGACGTTTAGTTTCACCCACATACATCATGGCACAAAATTGGAAACCCAGGTCGACCAATCGTTTCCTCACATAGCTGTCCCACTGTTATTATTTCAGAATACATTGATTCCGTTCTCTCTCCATTAGTATCCAAGTTACCATCGTTTGTACAGGATACACTTTATTTTCTTACATTAATACAAGATTTTGAATACCCCTTGAATACCCCTTTCGTATAGGCTTACGTTTGTAGCCTACACTCCTCAGTCTACGAATGAGAAGCATAACGGTTATAAAATAACAAAATGAAAATGAGACGCGCGTGTTAGTGCGTACTGACATTTTAACACTACAATCGTAAAACGATTGGTTCTCTATTATTTGTATTTCGGTTTAAGGTTTACTAACCTAAAGATGACGTTTTAAGTATGTGTTTAGTGAGAATTTCAATTTATTTTCTCATGACTCCGTACTCATCACCCCACTTGAGTTTGTACAGATAAATGAAGGACCTCCTTCCACTGTCCATAGACAAATCTGATTAGCGCTTGTTTTTAGTGACTGTAGACAGCCATTGGTGGGGTCCATCAAGCTTTAGTCATCTTCATTTATTGTCTACGTGAATTTAAAATCCTCATATTTAGTGAAGTTGAGAAAATCAAGATACAACTCAGTGTACAACCATCCATGGAACAGGTAAGGAAGGAGATATACAGATTAAAGGTGATGGACCCCGGTAATGGCCGACTAAAATCAGACCATCACAATCCGTCCGGATTCGTCTGTAGATGAATCCGATTGTTGTTTTTAGTGACTGTGCGCAGCCATTCGTTGGGTTCATCAGCCTTTAATCGCCTAATCTACATGAGTTCAAACCCTCATATTCAGTGAAATTGTAGGACTTTAGATACAATGTAGTGTACAAAAACCATGATAGATGTAAGCAAGGAAATCGAAAAATTAAAAGGTGATGGACCCCAGGCATGGCCGACTGAAAGCAGACCATCACTTGCTGTCCGGATTCGTCTATAGTCTGTATACCTCTTAAGTCTATGACAGTATTGTACTTGAAGCTTGGGGTTCAAAATACCTTTTCCGGAAGTAAACAAAAAAGCGCTAAAATACCGTAATTATTTGGAAATCATTCCAACTTTGTTCCATAACAAGGGATTTCGATCACTACAAGGCGGAACACGTCCCCAGGTTTGCATGCATGATCATTAGAAAAAGCACGATTTGATAAATTTAGGCATAATTTAAATTTTGGATAGCGTAATGTCGTTGGTATGCAGTGATAACCCTAATGGTATGAAGCATTGATTTACATTACGATATACAAATTCGCTTATTTACTTACGGATGTATCATACATTGGGAGTTAAAACCCTAAATGTAAGTGCTACTTTTAACGGCTGTTACTCCCACCCGAATAGTTCCAATTCTCCTGACCTATTTACCTTAGTCCCTCCCATAACTCTCTCTGGTGAGCATACAAGACTCCAATATGTATTCCAAACACTTCCAGTATGTCATGATGTGTTTTATGAGCTTCGGTTCTCAGAATTTTTTTTGAAAATGCTGTCAACCAAAGATCTATGTCAATTGAGAATATCTGTTTAAAACTACAAAAAATGTAGTTTCTTGGGAGAGGATTAGACCTTTGGAGGCGGATTCTTTTTCTTGTTTCAAAATAGTTGACACCTTACCTGTCTACTGGAGGTACGAAAGCATTGTGTCCTCGAATGAAGGCCGTACGCAGGCTAGTTCGACGATAGTATTCCAAGAGTTTTGTTGAATTTCCTCTCATTTTTACATCCTGTGATAGAGTCGAAAAAACGTCTATGTAAAAATATATTGACTTCGAGTAGTCACTCGTAACAAGGAGTTGCCAAATCTCTGACTTTCTGTCCATAGTAAACTTGGCTTCTGGCGGTACTCGGTATTATGACGTAGATGATCTGTTAGAATTCGCTCTTTCAAATAACCTGAAACAGAACCACCTATGACAGACCTATGCATAGTGATGCATATTTCTGTCATAAAATGGCTGAGATGTTGGTCAGTTAAATTTAGTGTCTTTTCTTGGACAAGGCTCCTTTAAGAGAGCTGACCTACTTCGGGAGTAAACGTCTTGGTTTCCCTGCTCGGCTCTATTAGAGTGAATCGAGGGGACCTATCAGAAACAGCAGCTCGGCAAATAGCAGGATATGCGATCAAAATACGTTTTCCCGTCTGCTAAAGTTGGGAGGTATCATCATTTAAGTGATCTTTGACTTTGTTATAGGATACTCGGTTTAAGAGTCGGTTGAAATGTGTTTCTGAGTAAACCTTTTAGAGAGGGGTGACGTGTCGAGTCTGTATATATAACGTAGGGGAATAAGGGATAAAACAGGACGAAAAACACTCAGAGCTTAGAATTGGTTTAGACCGAGTTGGCTCATACTGTGTAATATTATTTGAACATAACTTCTCTATACCGTCAGTAAGGTGTCATTCGAGCTCATTGAAATTAGCATGTGCTAAATAGTCTTTTGATTTTCTTGTGTACTCCTTAATGGTCTCGGCAGCAGGTACTGAGAAAGTAAATAATTTACTTGTTGCCATTTAAAAGGCAAACACCCCTCAACTGATTGTCCAATGGATTACCATTTATGGTAACCGTAAGAATTCAAATACGTTTGTGTTCTTAACAGTTAGGGCGTTATTAGTGGACATTTGGAATACTGCGTCATACTACATTGCAACAGTCGATGTTATTAAAAGGCAATTAAAAAAGCAAGAACTTTGTTAATCTACCTTAGTATATAACAGATTAATGTGAAAGGGATGGGTGTCTTGTGAGTCATTCGCCCTCTTCTATCTAGCATGGGGATTACAGCCCCACGCCATCCTTTCTCATGTCCAATAGAGTGCAAAGGGCAATATGGTTGTCTTTACACCTCAGTATATAGACGAATCCGATTAGCTTGTTTTTAGGGACTGTAGGCCGCCATTAGTGGGGTCCATCAGCCTAAAATCGTCTTCATTTATTGTTTACGTGAATTTCAAACCCTCATATTTAGTGAAATTGGAGAATTTAAGATACAAATTAGTGTACAACCATCCATGGTAGAGGTAAGCAAGGAAATCGAAAGATTTAAAGGTGACGGACCCCAGTTAGCCGACTTAAATCAGACCATCACTTGTTGTCCGGATTCGTGTACAGGTGAACTTACTTTAAAATTGTATAACAGACTCACTTTTGGTGTTATGTTTATTGCTTGAAATCGAGTGTTGGACTTCAGGCGTTTTCTGAATAATTGCAGAGAGAGTGCAGACAAAGTTCGACTTCCTGTTTTTGGCTGAGCGTTGTAAATGATGGTATAGTTCTGAAAGAGAAAAGTGAGGCAATTGGCTTAGGGTCTACAGGTTTACAATACGGGTTTCTATTTGTGAGGAACCTTTATCTTGAAAGCATTACACAAGAAATTATAATTTTTCGGTTTACATGGGTGCCTAGCTGCAAAGTATAGTGTTAAATTTGTTGCTTTAATTAACGTTTCTGTGAGTCAACTCTTAAGAGGATTAAAAAGAGTAACTCTCGCACAATGCTGGATTTATCATTTTTGGCCCAGGGTACAAGTAATTTTGTAATTTACATCTATGAATAAACTTTAGTACGGTACTGTTAAACAGCTACGCGTAAAAAAGACAAGGTTTGTGTTTCCGGTTTTGGACCGGAAACATCCCAAATCGCCGGAAATGCCATTATCGAGTCCATCTGAATTGATTTTTTCTATTCAATTACAACTCACCCCACTCCTACATATAAGCATAGCTTACAGTAGTAAGTAGTGGAGTGTCTAGATCGAATGGTATTATAAACAGACTTTAGCATTTTGGGCCCACGAAGACACTCTTGTTATTATATAATGTCCTTATCCTTCCTCATTTAAATTACAGTCTTTTGCTATGGGCTAACACTAACGTTACGTCACTAAGTAATTTGTATAAGATACAAAAACGAGCTATTAGAAACATATGTCAGGCACGGTATAGAGCCTGCAGTCTTGCCCTTTTTAGGAACTTGGGTGCTCTTACAATCAAAGACCTCCATAAATATCAGCTTGGCATTTTTGTATTCAAGTCTCACCTTGGAATTCTTCCCTCACCGTTTGACAATTTTTATACCTATAACTCAAGTTTCCATAGCTATAACACCAGGTCTAAACACTTTCTGAATCAACCATACGTCAGAACAAAACTTGCCCATTCTCAATTAAGATGCACTGGTGTGCAATTTTGGAATTCTCCGCCCCCGTATATTACAACCACCCAAAGTATGCAAACATTTAAAAAGAAGTTGAAAAATTACCTATTACAAACAATTCAACCTAATGTGCTATTTTCCACTACTTTCCACTCTTTTTTGGGTGTGTCATTCTCTTTTCTTTCCTCTTTTTTGTGTTCTCTATGTTTTGT
The DNA here is from genome assembly GCA_037179385.1 of Holothuria scabra. Classification (NCBI taxonomy): domain Eukaryota; kingdom Metazoa; phylum Echinodermata; class Holothuroidea; order Aspidochirotida; family Holothuriidae; genus Holothuria; species Holothuria scabra. The sequence continues at coordinate 16,724,112 of CM074184.1, read as the reverse complement.
ATCAAAAGAATGGGACCAGGCTCGAAAAGTTCCCACTTATTTCTGGTTCCTCCACATTCAATTCTTTATTATCCCACTGTATTATGAATTTTCATGTACTGTGTTTGAAATATTACCGATTGTAAATTGTGTTATAATGAAATGATTTGTAGAAAATAAACTTCAAACTTCAAGTGCATCTTTAAGTAAAAATATGTTTTCGTTCAAAATGTGATGAGGGGCACATGCACATCCATCTCTCGTGGATGCTATTCTGTAATGAAAAGTACTCACATAGATTGATATTAAATGCACAAAATTACGTAGTTACGTGAAGAAGGGATTTTTAGTTTACACGTCTTGATAACAACATTATTCAGGGTCAACGTGGATCTTTGAGATTTCGATGGTCAAGGTGATGTTCTCAAGTCTTACTGTTAGATACTGTCAACCATTCTTAATTAAGAGATACAGTTATTCAAAAATACATTTTGGGTCATACCATAACTCCTTTTAAGGCAATCAATTCTGACCCCAAATTATTCATGTCTGCAGAAATTTTCAATTGTACAGCTCTTTGATTGAGAACGTAGCTCAAATTGCACATTACACGTTCGGCCTTGTTTACCTACCCTGAAGAAATAAACTGAGATTATATCTTGATGAAGATAAGTTTAGACAGTTACCGTATTAGTTAGTGAGATGCGATTTAACGACACACCAACAGGAATGTGTCATATAATTCCATTCAGACAAAACGTTCAAATCCATCCGTACATATACGACAGGTGGGGAATACCTTGGGGATATTTTACATCCCTAACCGAAATGAGTAGGCAGCTGTGGGAGGGACTCGAGTAAGTAGGTTATGATAATCTGAATTCTCTGGGGCGCGAGAAAATTATGCATGCTTTTAAGAATATTACAATAGTACTGCTTATAACTGTAAAATGTTTGGGGAAAATTTTCTTGTATACGTATTGCGCTTATGATCAGAATTCATTTGCATAAACATAAGACTGCAGCAGAGAGTCGGAAGAGCTCCCTGATTGAATGATGTGATGGAGAATGCGGGTAAATCCATAACAAGAATGTAGAGGAGCGTCCATTTGCCCTTGGTGACGTCATTGATGCATCAGATCAAGTTTGGATTGTATTAGACAGTCCACCGGGTATAAGTTCAGTATAACAAAGGAAGATTCATACGAGCGAAAACTCACCGTCCCTCTAAGGGCTTTCGTTGTGCAAATACCACGTGGCTCCGGTGGGTCAATATTTCGAGATTCATTCCATGTTTCTGAAAAGATAATTTTACGTACGTGTGAGAACTGTAGAAACATTTTAACGGCCGATGACATAAGATAGTTTTTGTTATATATATATATATCGTACAGTATAATTGTTTTCTAAAACCTATAGATTGAGGCTCTAAGACGAAATTTTTAAGTTTCCGAAACTTTGCTGCCTTTTTACACAAACATTTGAAGTTCAAGAACTTTTATTCGAGACAGAATGAATTTATTAAAGATTAAAAACGCTCTGTAGTTGACAGGTATGATTTGATAACCTAGTGTTATACCGTATACGGTTTTCCTTCAAAATGTGTTATACTATTAAACTAAATCTAAAATCCTAAACACTGCAGACTGACTTACTGAGCAGATGGCCGATAGAGGGATCTGGGGCTACTTCGTTTCACCTGGGCCTATTCCTTCCCACCTGGGCCAACCCGTTCGCGTGTGTATGCAAGAATTTCAATATAGAGACGCGATTACTGATAGATCGTTGTCACGGAAGATGTCAAAGGGAGAGGGAGCTCTCCCTGGACACCCTTCCCATTTCTAAAATATTCTGGCAATTAATGAAAGATTTGAGAAAATGGAGCTCCATGGTGCTAACTTGAAGTGTACCTCAAGTCAAACAATTAAAAAATGTATACTAAACAGCAAGAAAAATGAATTCCAACAGTCCAACTCCTATTTTCGTATAGGACATTCTTGAGACGAGATATGAAATGTTGAAGTTTATTCACACAAAGTAAAGTGGTACATTGCGCAACATGTGATGTCATTGTTGTTTTACTCAAAATACAGTCTTTGTATTCATTTGTTTATCTGGAGGTTACTGCACCCTTGTACCAAGATGTGATAACATTTTTACTCTTATAGGGTGATTTAATAATAAGCCTTCTCTGTGCACACATGCTTGGCAAGCAAATAGGAAGTGTTCAAGGTCATAAAAGCATATTTAATTTTTAAAGAGAAACAATGCAGGTAATGTACGGTAAGCTATAAGAGAGTCACAAGTAATTTTGCAATGGACTTATTTGGATTAAGTCAATAAATTTCAAATCTTATCGCTCAAGGATGTCCTATGAAACATACATTTTGAATTTTCAACTCTAAGTGAGAAAGTCTACTGGACTTGAACTTCTTGGCAAAAGCCGACATAGGCACATAGGCCTAATAAGGAAAAATGTGCTAGACCGAATATGAGAAAATTCCAACTGGAGTTTCATATTTTCCGACTATTAGTCACTCTGACAAATGGAGAGGGAGAGGGGTTAAACCTGTAAACAGTATATCCTAAAAATATTTTTCCACACTTTCTATTTTAATAAAATTTGGAAAAATGTTTGCAATTTTGAAAATGTTAGAAATATATTGCACAAATATTTTTACAACTCAACACTTCATTTCTTACAAAAATATTTGAGATTGTTAAAAAAATGTAAACGTATTTCGTGTTTCTTAGGTACTTTTCTTAAACAGCAAAGCAACATAATCTTATTTTTTACTTCTCGTCTTATCCTTCTTGTCCTTTTTATTTAATTTTTTATGTACTAGAATTGTTATTTTTGAAATGTTTGTCGAGGTTTTTGTACTTAATGCGATCTTTAAATTTCTCTCTTGGAATTGAATAAAGTTAAACTTGAAATTGAACTTGAACTGAATTTGAACTAAAACAACAATATGCAATCTGCGACAAAAGTGATGGGACAAAGCAAGCAAAACAAGCAATGAACGCAGTGGCGTAACCAGCAGGGGCAGGGGGAAAATTTACCCCTCCCCCCACACACACACACAAAAAGGAAGGGAAGAAAAAACGGGAAGGGAAGGAAAGAGAGGAAAAAGATGAAAAGAGAGGGAAGAAAAGAAAAGGAAAAAGAGAAAAAGGAGGGAAAGAAAGGCAGAAGAAAAATGGAAAACGAAAAAGGGGAAAAGGAGAGAAAGGGGAAAGGAAAAAAGAGAAAAATGAGAAAAGAAAGAAAGTGGGCCAACTATAACATCACAAGCTAGATTGATCTGCATTCATGGAACACTGTTTTGTTCAATATATGAACATTCATTTTGAAAAAAATATGAACATTCATTTTGGCCCGAACGGTAATTTATCTCGTATATCTCCCCCTCCCTCCCATGAAGGCTGTTTTGATCTGTCCCCTCCCCAAGAAATATTTCTCGCTTGACAGTTACCCCCCCCCCCCAGCCCACCCCTCGGGCCCTCCCTTCCTTATTTTGATCACTTCCCTGTCCTAATTAGAAAGACTGGATATGGACATGCAGAAGTCCGTAATAAGTTACACCTCTTCCTCGTTTTTATTAGGGAGCTTTAGGTTTAACGACGCGGACCTCATCTACAACGATATGACGTCATTTGTACCTATGCTATTTCGAACGCAACGCGCTTCACACAGTTGCTAAATGACAAGGGAAATGTAGGTTGTGACGTCACTACGTTGTAGTTGACGTCCGCGTCGTGAAATCTAAAGCTCACTACTGTTGTCATTCAGCAATTGTTCTTCACAATGCTTACACCATGGCATTCGTCTTCGAAACACTCCGACAAAAAATGACCGTTTAACAGGGCAATTACTGCAGCCGTTAGCATATTGCCGTTGTGTTTTGGTATTATTACTAAGTAGTAGAAGCTGTCATTATGTGAAAAGGACGTCTTCAATGTCTAAATTCAAACAAGCCTTCAAGTACGGGAATGCAATACATGCGCATGTGTGTAAATAAGTTTTTGCCAAGTTGAGAAATAATCCAAGAAATGAATCATGATTGAAAAGTGACATTACATTGATTCCTTTACTAGAATTAGCGTATAGAGATTATGCAAGTGAAGTCAGCGCGTTTTCAGTGTGGCACAGGGGCGTAGCCAGGATTTTCTTGTGGGGGGGGGGGGGCAAAGTCGACTCATCGTCCCCAATCTTGACCGACAGGACTATCTAAACGGAGCACCACCATCAGTTGGCGCGGAGCGTACAAGAAAAATTTTGGATTTAGAAACCCCTCAGATGGCAGGACACGGCACTTCCCGAATGTTTTATGCTGCATGTTCCCAACCTGGAAATATGGATCTCATTTCTGAATTTTCTCAATTAATGAAAAAAAATCAGTCTTTGAAAAATGTTAATACATATTTCTTAGCGGAGCTCTACCATCGATTGGCGCGGAGCGTACCAGGAAATTTTTGGCTTTACAAACCCCTCAGATGGCGGTAAACGGCACTTCCCTAGTGTTCTAAGCAAGAATATGTTCAAACCGACTTCGAATTTTTTTCCGCTTCTTAATTGGAGCACTTGTCAAATATTGAGGGGCTGAACATACCTTTAGACCCCACTTTTTCATTTTTCATCGCCGCCACTGGGGTGCGGCATTTTCTTGAGGGAGCGAAGCGCCCACGTGAGGAGCTGAGCGACCGAACGGGGAGAGGCTGTGGTTTTCCCCCCTCCTACCCCAAGGAGATTTTGCAATTTTACATCAAAATTGAGCGATCTGGTGAACACCTAAGCTGGAATTTTTGGACATTTTCAATCTTGTATCAATGTTTTCCTTATTCCCTCGAGAGTTAGTATGTGGCTGTAAGAGGGTTACTGTACGAGTCAATGGCAGGGGCGTAGCCAGGATTTTCTTGTGGGGGGGGGGGGGGGAAGTCGACTCATCGTCCCCAATCTTGACCGACAGGACTATCTAAGCGGAGCGCCACCATCGGTTGGCGCGGAGCGTACAAGAAAAATTTTGGTTTTAGAAACCCCTCAGATGGCAGGAAACGGCACTTCCCGAATGTTTTATGCTGCATGTTCCCAACCTGGAAATGGATCTCATTTCTGAAATTTCTCAATTAATGCAAAAAAAAAAAAAACAATCTATAAAAAATGTCAATACATGTTTCTAAGCGGAGCTCTACCATCGATTGGTGCGGAGCGAACCAGGAAATTTTTGGATTTACAAACCCCTCAGATGGCGGTAAACGGCACTTCCCGAGTGTTCAGAGCAAGAATATGTTCAGCTCATCTTTGAAATCCTCCCCGCTTCTTAATTGGAGCACTTGACAAATATTGAGGGGCTGCACATACCTTTAGCCCCCACTTTTTCATTTTCATCGCCGCCACTGGGGTGTGGCATTTTCTTGAGGGAGCGAAGCGCCCAAGTGAGGAGCCCAGCATCCGAACGGGGAGAGGGTGTGGTTCTCCCACTCCTACCTCAAGGAGATGTTGCAATTTTACATCAAAATTGAGCGATCTGGTGAACACCTTAGCTGGAATTTTTGGACATTTTCAATCTTGTATCAATGTTTTCCTTATTCCCTCGAGAGTTAGTGTGTGCCTGTAAGAAGGTTATACTGTACAAGTCTATGGGGCCCTAGGAAATTGTGTTGCACTGAAACAAAACAGCTACTCATAAGACTTACATTGGCTAAACCAGCGGAATTGACATTTTACCTTGAAAAACGCCAGAACTCCATTTAAATAAAAAAAAATAATAAAAATAGGTCTGGGCGGGAGTAAGTGCGAACCCCCTGGCTACGGGCCTGTCTTCCTGGGTGTCCCCCTCCCCTTTTGGAATTTTTTGCTGTCTCGAAGAGCTTAGATGCAACATAGTGCTATATTTTGTCCTTTTTATACTAGATTCTAGTGTTGTCCATAGGGGGGGGGGGTTAGAGGGGCGACACGCCCTCCTAGTGAAATTGGCCGCCCCTCCAAAATAGTTGCCGCTCTCCAAAAAAATGCAGCTTCCATCTTTAGTTCATTGCTTCATTACACATATTCAAGTCATAACTGGAAAATGTGTCTTCCCTCCAGGCTTGGCGCCAGGATTTTCCCGACGAAGGGGCACTCTCCGAACGGGGGTGGGTGGGTAGCGACCCCAAGCCCCGACAGCCAGGATGCCGTCGATGAGTTGGTGAGGGAGATTTGAAGAAAACCTGTGCACTATACCTGCCATTGCGAGTCATATACGACATAAAATTTGTATATGCTAGAGGAAGATATTTCCGCACTGATTTAACCGTGGAAAAGCGGGCGAAATTTTTTGGGCTAGCCTACACTAAAAAGAATCTGTACTTATTTAAAGATTATATAGATCAATTGTCACGGCCTTTTGGCCCTATCGGGCACAACTTATGTTGTACTTCCCTCTTCGAGTCCGTACCGCACAACTGACACAAGAGATCACACCTCCCTGGTTTAGCGAAATGAGGTGAAATTCCCGACATGTTCATTAATCCATTTATTCTACATATTAATTTACTTGAAAAGATGGGAAGGGTTTGTAATTTATTAGCTCTAGGTAACGGAACTGAGGAAGAGTGTGAAAAGCATTCTGAACATTTTGGGTTTTATCGCAGAAATAACTCTTCTGAAAGCCAAAATAATTAAACCGACCATGGGAAGGCGACAGATTATTCCCGATAGGGGGCGGGCCATGTCAGTGACCACAAGTTCCGACGGCCCCTATGTCGAGGGGGTGGTGAGAAGGGAATATGAAGGAGCCTAACTATCCCATGTTATTGAACCCCTTGGCACATTTTGCACAATATCACTTAATATTTTAAAAGCCGAGTTGCCCACTGATAGTGTTCTGTTGAGTCTGAATCGTGAAATTGCAAAGCGCGCGAAAATTTTTGGTAGACTTACAAAAATAACATAGCCTATGTAATCATTTAAAAACAAAAAGAAAAAAATAGAAACTGTGGGGGTTGTAGACCGTATCGGGGATAACATACATTGCGTCGAAAACACCTGGAATACCCGATAAAATAACCAAACTATGCTCCGTCTGTCCATGAGTCGCTCACCAACTGACCTATCGCATGACACACACAAGAGAACAGCAACTAGGCTTTGTGATATGGGATGAAATTTAAGACCTCTAAATAACATGTGTACTCTGCCTCCCTGTTTCTTGGTAAGGTTGACAGGACTTACACTCTCTAGACATGTGGAATGGAAGTATTAAAAAAACTGGAGTGAATCTACAGTGCGCGTAGCGCGCCGAAAATTTGGGGTTCTTATTAGGGAAATTGTCCCTTAAGAGCAAAAAACAGGTAAACCATCGGGGACACTGGCCGCCGTCGGGGACTGCATACTTTATCGTAACGAGAAAGAGCTTCCCTCCCCCCCCCCTCGAAAAACTGTAAAAAAAAAATGCCCCCGATTCCCTCCCTCCTCTTGCCGTTTATCTTTTATTTATTTATTTTTTTTTTTGCTCTCCTTCATTTTTTCAACATCGCCCATCGCGTCCCCAAAATTTCTGTGGGGGGGGCACTCTGCCCCCCTGCCCTCCTGCTGGCTACGCTAGTGGTCAATGGGGCCCTAGGGAAATGTCTTGCACTAAAACAAAACAGCTACTCATAAGGCTTACATTGGCTAAACCGGCGAAATTGACATTTTGCCCTGAAAAACGCCAAAACTACATTTAAATAAAAGAGATGCAATATGGTGCTATATTTTGTTCTTTTATATACTAGATTCCAGTGTTCTCCACAGGGGTTTTAGAGGGGCGACACGCCCTCTTAGTGAAATTGGCGGCCCTCCAAATAGTTGCCGCTCTTCCATTTTTAGTTCATTGCTTCATTACACATATACAAATCATTACTGGGAAAATGTGTCTTCCCTCCAGGCTTGACACCAGGATTTGCCCGACGAAGGGCCACTCCCTGAACGGGGAGGGGTAGGGTGGGTAGCGACCCCAAGCCCCGACAGCCAGGATGCCATCGATGTGTTGGTGAGGGAGATTTAAAGAAAACCTGTGCACTATACCTGCCATTGCGAGTCATATACGACATAAAAAATTTTATCTGCTGGAGGAAGATATTTCCGCTCTGATTTAACCGTGGAAAAGCGTGCGAAAACGTTTGGGGAAAAAGAATCTGTATTTATTTAAAGCTTATATAGGTCAATTGTCCCGGCATTTGGGCCCTATCGGGCACAACTTATATTGTACTTCCTTCTTCGAGTCCGTATCGCACGACTGACACAAGAGATTATTAACTAAGTTTAGCGAAATGGGATGAAATTCCTGACATGTACATCAATCCATTTATTCTACTTATTAATTTACTTGAAAAGATGGGAAGGGTTTGTACTTTATTAGCTCTAGGTAACGTAACTGAGGAAGAGTGTGCACAGCGTACTGAACATTTTGGGTTTTATCGCAGAAATAACTCTTTTGAAAGCCAAAATGGGAAGGCGACAGATTATTCCCGACAGGGGGCGGGTCATGCCAGCGACCACAAGTTCCGACAGCCCCTATGTCGAGGGGGTGGTGAAAAGGGAATATGATGGAGCCTAACTACCCCATGTCATTGCAGCCTGGGGCACATTTTGGACAATATCACTTAATATTTTAAAAGCCGACTTGCGCACTGATAGTGTTCTTTTGAGTCTGAATCGTGAAATTGCAAAGCGCGCGAAGCGCGGGAAAATTTTTAGTAGGCTTACACAAAATAACATAGCCTATGTAATCATTAAGACCAGAAAGAAAAAAAATAGAAACTATAGGGGATGTAGACTGTATCGGGGATAACATACCTTGTGTCGAAACCACCTGGAATACCCGATAAAACAGCCAAACTGTGCTCCGTGAGTCGCTCACCAACTGATTTATCGCATGACACACACAAGAGTACAGCAACTAGGCTTTGTGATATGGGATGAAATTTACAACCTCTACATAACCTGTGTACTGTGCCTACCAGTTACTTGGTAAGGTTGACAGGACTTACACTCCCTTAAAATGTGGAATGGAAGTATTGAAAAAACTGGAGTGGGTCCTACAGCGCGCGTAGCGCGCCGAAAATTTGGGGTTCATATTAGGTTAATTGTCCATTGAGAGCAAAAAACAGGTAAACCATCGGGGAGACTAGTCGTCGTAGGGGACTGCATACTTTATCGCAACGACTAAGAGCCCCCCTCCCCCCGAAAAGCTGTAAAAAAAATACCCCTGATTCCCTCCCTCCTCTTGCCGTTTATCTTTTTTTTGGGGGGGGGGGGCTCTCCTTCCTTTTTTCAACATCGCCCATCGCGTCCCCAAAATTTTTGTGGGGGGCACTCTTCCCCCTTGCCCCCCGCTGGCTACGCTAGTGGTGTGGCATATACTGGATGGAGCCGATCAAGCGCAGTACGTGTGTTACCAATACGCCCGCACTACGGTACATCACCTTAGTAAGATTTGTTGTATAATGGACGCCTGTATGGAATATGGAAAGAGGCGCAACGGAGTGACGTCGGTGCATAACCAGTATACACGAATCCGGACAGCAAGTGATGGTCTAATTTCAGTCGGCCATAACTGGGGTCCGTCACCTTTAAAACTTTCGATTTCCTTGCTTACATCTATCATAGACGGTTGTACACTAATTTGTATCTTATATTCTCCAATTTCACTAAAAATGAGGGTTTGAAATTCATTTAAATAATAAATAAAGACGATTTTAGGCTGATGGACCCCACTAATGGCGGCCTACAGTCACTAAAAACAAGCGCTAATCGGATTCGTCTATAAGCCAGTTCTTTAAATCTCCATTTGCCTGTTCACATGATTTGATTGAAAAGCGTGACAATATTTTTTGACTTGATGGAAATGTTTGAAAGATGTCGCAAGTTCTCAAATATTCCCAAAGAAGCTCAAAGACAAAACGCCCCCCCCCCCCACTTTACCGCAACCTACGCACTCACCCTCAGGCCAGAGTCATTAATAAAAACTGCAGGCTGATTATTTCAGCCTCGGTCTCCCCTGTTGGACTATGTTACTCCTGTGGGAATAATAACCAATCAGCGGGCCCGTGGCGGGCCCGAATCGCTTTAAATTTTGGACTACTTGTAACTGAAGGAAAAAGTTACAGATTTTAAATTTTAAATTCTGAGGTCCGTACTTTCAGTCAAAGTTAATGTTATGAGAATTGACTTAAACTGCGGGCCTCTTATTAATTCTCACTTGATAAAGTTCTGTCTAGATAATGGATTAAAAAAGACACATCCCTACCTACATTTGGGAATTCTAAGTCAGTTTCTTTCTAGTTATTCCATTTTCACCAAACATGGGTATTTATTTCCCAGAAAACTTGATACTGTGCTTTCATTATGAAAACTACAAACCTTTTACCTCTGGCACTTGTTGAAGTTGACATAAGATATGCCTTCATCAATTCGTGTAAAAGTACTAGGTTACAGTTCGCCTTGAACCAATGCATGATACGATACGATAATTGCCTAACACAGAAAGAAGCTGGTAGAAATATCTTATATGGAAAAGAGAAGGAGGCTTATGCAACTGTGAAAAGGATTAAACTTATGTCTTCACCCACTGAGTACGTGGCAGACGGCAAGAAATTAATGGGCGAGGCGCAATTATATATCGAAGCTCCGTTACACACAAACCCTCTTGAACAGATTGGTAGAGCCGATATCAATAGGGATCAAGCTTTTGTTTATGCCATGTCCTCATAGAATCTTTTCATCCTTGGATGCGGAGGAAGGAAAAACATTGAGGTCCTGGTTGTCTGCCAGACTACCTCAGAGGAGCGCCAACATATTTGGCTCAAAAAAAAAAAACGAAATAATCGGTTTTGCAAGCCCCCAAATCCTCACACCCGCGAGTTCCGCGAATGCGTGGTGTTCAAAATTGTGAAAACGGTCGGGTAATTTTGGCTCAAAAGTAGGTCAAAAGGAAACCGACGAAACAACAATAACCGACGAGTTAACAATAACCCAAATGACTGGCTGAAATTGACCAAAATTGGGAACTACAATTTGGCCCAAATATTGGATTAGTACCCCGAGTGTTACGGTACATACAGAGCTTAGCGCCTCGTATATCAGAGATAAGTTCCTCAAGAGTTCAGAGTGCATTTCACAAAGTGAAAATTTTATCGCAGTTGATTTTTGCTTTACTATACGATCAATGAGCAGATGTAACACCTTCGTCTCTAGGCTTGCTATTCGTCAGTACCCTAGGGATATTTATTCGACCATTTTAAATCATTTTGCTAGTCATTGAAGCTATGCGAAATAAATTTTATTTTATTGAATAATCCAGATGATTGAGTAAATTTATCTCAAAATTAGCTACAGTATTACCTCTCACTGGCAACTGCTGAAGTTTTATAATTTCGGTACCCTTACTTTGAAAGCACAGCTCATGTGTGAGTGTGATTTATGCTGATGTGTAAATTCAGAGATCAGAGAGAGAAAGATTGGTGCAATTTGATTTCAAGGGACCATGTATATCGGGTAACCTATACAAAAGAAGTTGTTTGATGAGAGGGCTTTGGGTCCCTGTTTCATATTCTGACCACCCTGACTAAGTCGTAGGTTTCGATGCAACCAGGATCACTCAAAACCGACAATACCATAGAACCCAAACCGCCTTAGACTTAGCGGCATTGAGAGGGGGGGGGTGGGGGTAAAGACAAACCACCGAAACCGACGAAGCTCTCATACTACCCGAGGGAAATAAAAAAAAAGTTTTAGGAAAGCGAACACCTGTATATGGAAGCTTTGATAGGACAATAACAAGGATAAGGCAAGTGCATATTAATGATGTAGAAAATACACTGAAAAATAGTGGAAGGATTGTGGCATCTCCCTGACACCAATGAGCCGCAACTCCTGGCTAAATGACCACCAATACCACCCAAATTAAGTCCGCTCACCAGGGTTTTTTGTTTGTTTTATTTCGTTTTCGTTTTGCATATCGGAACATATCAGCTTGAAACGACCATTTAAAATCTGCCAGTTTGCTGTGCAGCATTCCCAAGTTTGCGGTTTATCCCTCTTATTCACGCTTGAACGGAGCTGCTGTACATGTGGATGAAGGACGCGATGGCATTTGTTGTATAACAAAGAAAACAATAAGAAACAGGTATGGGTTTAAGACACTCTGAGGGTTGGTTTTTATTTTAATCGAAATCTGAACATTGTTCCCATGAACCAATCAGAATGATGAAATATACCTTATTGGAAAGGGGGAAAGTTCTTCTAAATTATCCTTTTTACCCCGAAACGATAGCTGCACTGTGTCGAGAGCTGTCACGGTGTAAATGAACGCATCCGGCCGATATATGATATTTTCACTGTTTCGCCATTGAACTTTCGCTAGTTTTATATTTTTCATTAAAAAAGTGCCCATTGTTCCGCCCTGATTTTGCATTGAAAATTTACTCTTCTAAAACGACAACAATTTCTTCTTCCCAAATCTGAACACCCCAGCTCTCTGTGAGTTGTATAACTAAAGATATTTGCATTTAACTGAAAAAGTTCGAGATTTTCTACACAGTTAAGAATCGCTGTGGTTCTTTTAGGCTTGGATGGTCGGCATGTTCCCATATGCATTTACGGCTGCATTTACTAGCATGGGCCATGGGGTAATAGTTTTGTAATTAAATAGACTCAGTGTAGATATTCTCATGGATTATGTAGTTATGTATTACATTGCAAGCTGAACACATTATTATATTGCATGTAACAGTATAATATATGCTAACAACTTACATCAACCGAGCATGGTGCCAAATATCAAAACTATTTTATGAAGTTAGTCACGAAATACCTTGCCGAAGAAGTGTTAAAAACGATGAGTTGGGGTGAAAGGTGTTTACCTATACTGCTCTCCTTAAAAGCTGTAACTTGTTGAGACATGTTTCATTATACCAAACTCATCGCAAGTATTTTAGTACTGAATATTTATAACTGAACGATAAGCAATTGCCGTTCAACCTTACCAGAGATCCTAGATCTGAGGTCAGATCTGACAAATATAGCCTATTCGTAACCAATGCCGCTCACTATATCGTTGATGCGGTTTCAGAAGATAAAATCTTATATATTCTTACGCAGTAACCAGAAAAGCGTTACATGACTGAGAAATTAAAAACACAAAACAAGGGCATATGAGTTCAAACTAAGGGTAACTATGGAAACATATACCACAAATAACATGAGTAAATACGTACCCGGGTTGTCGTTTTGATCGGTGTCTCCTCGAAGTAAACTCCTTTCATCGGTAATAAAATGGATCTCCGTTTCGTCGGGTTTGAGATAATTATGAGGTGGAATTATGACGAAAAAAGATAAAATTATGAAAAGAAATGTCACAAGAAATATTCCCTGTTTTGATAAGATCATCTTCAAACTGTTTCAGTTTGTTTAAACAATATTATTTTCAATCTGGGAGCTCCCTTGATTCAATCAAGTTCTTGTGACGAGATCCCGCCTTTTTTCAGCTTACATGTGGGCGCAACAAATGATTTATTGCTCTACTGATCACGTATATTTATATGCGTTGTACTTACACCTTTTGTCACCGGAAACTGATTTACGCTAGAACTCGCTATTACACTTTAGGAAACTTGAGTAGTATCTATGTGTCATTGTATAGGAGCGAGAGAAAGACAGGCCGTATCACTAACAACTGAACAATGTTACACACTTTTGTCCTGTTAGGTGGCACATAAACTGTTTGTATGTTGGGTTACTGTGACTTAGCATAGTTAACTGTAAATAAACTAGGTCAGGACAATAGTTGTATTGGCTTGGATAAGAACAGGCGCCCTCGATACTGTCGAATTGCTACCGGGCAGCAATGCATTTTATCGGGCTAAGAGGGAAGCTGGATAAATTATTTTATGATGTGGAAACTTGGGGTTGAAAAAACAGAAATTAGAACAGGTAAAATTGATAGGAAATCTAAGTCCAAACTGAACTAAAAGATGTGCAGCTTCCATTGAAAGGCTTTTCAATGTTGTATTGGCTTCATCGAAATAACGACCGATGGTTCTATTGCATGATCAGTGTACTTAGCCACATGTTATGACCATATCGAAAGTGGCGAAGTTCCTCTCATCCCAAACTACAATTTTTGCAGGGTTTCCCCAAATTCAAAATTGGTCTGGATCAGTTCTTTGATTGACAGCTAATTCAAACAATGCAGAGTACCAAAGCTTATATTGCACAGCATGAACTGCACGGAAATGCTTTTGGCTTTGATTAAACACATTGAGCTTTTTTACACACACACTGAAGCAATAAACTAAGACTCAGGTTGTGTCTTAATGAGGATGAATTTCTGACAACTGTGGGAGGGGCTTAAAAGTGTACCTCAAGTCAAAAAATTCAAATATATATTTACTAGCATGAAAAATGAATTACTACAGTCTAACTCCCAAGTCCATAGGACATTCCTGAGCTGAAATAAAAAAAAGTTGAAGTTTATTCACTCAAAAACAAATTGGTCCATTGCGCAAAAACAATTTGTGACTTTCTTTTTGTACAACTCACATGAACTGCTTTGTTTTCCTTTAAAATTGACAATGTTTCATGACCTTGAACACTTCCTCTTTGCTTGCATGGCATGTTGCAGAGAGACGGGCTTACTTTATTACATCACCCCATGAGAGTAAAAATGCTATCGCACCCTAGTACAGAGGTGAAGGAACTTTCAGAAAAACAAAGAAATACGAAGATTGTAATTTGATTAGTACAACAATGACATCACAAATTATTGCGCAGTACACCTTTTTAACTTGGGTGAAAACACTTTGACATTTAATATCTCAGCCAAGAGTGTCATATGAAGATGGAAGTTGAACTGTTAGGGAGAAATCATTTTATTTTTCAAGCTTTTATATGAATACATATATTTGAATTTTTTGACTTGAGGTACACTTCTTGAGTAAGAAGGCTTAGGGGAATTGGTGCTAGTTTGGGGTGAGAGAATTAGCCCGGCGACCCTCCCCCGACCAAATGGACGATCCCTACTCCATACTGACCTTTAATAGACTACACATTTTGAGATCGTTATTAAGTCGGATCGGGGTCGATTTCTTCAAGCTGAAATCATTCAGTAGGTCAAAGCCTGCATCAATAACTGAATGAATATCATGAATTGCCGATCGAATCTGGTGATCCAATTTTGAGGAATTTTAACGACTGAAATGAACACGTTGCTAAACTTGTTGAATGTTTGAAATAGGCTAAGTCTCGATGCAAAGTTTGGCGATTTGCCTGCAAGTTATGCATTTTTAGGTAAATTTCTGAGCATGTTGGAATTTCCTCAATAATAATATTGCAAAGCTCAAAACGCGACTGTGTATATTCTACTTAAACAAGTCTGGGATACGTCATTTCCGACTATCTGACCTGTCACCATCTTTTATATACGCTCCTCGCCAACTTGAACGAATGGTGGTTCTCTGCGAAAATAGTCTTTCGGACAGGTTTATATTTTGACTGGTGCAGAAAATCCCTCTAGCCCCCCCCCCCCCCCCAACTACTGAAGTGCTTTCGTGCGCCTATGGCTGCACTACGGTAGCCAAACTGATAAAAATCTAGTATACTAAGGTCTACATTTTAGGCTCTTTATGTTCTGCTCAACGGAAAAAGTTATTACCTGATTACGCAATCAAATAAATTGTGGTGTAACCGGCGAACGGAAGGAAGTTGCGGTAACGTATTTCAGGAAAACCGTAGTTATATCCCCTCTCTGCTGAGACAAACCCTGTTTTTACGGAAATGACGTTAAAGGTAAAAATTTGTAAAAACAGTACTATACGTATTTGACAGCTTTCCTCCAAAGAAGGAACAAAAATCGAGTAAACACGAGGAGACAAATCTATCAATTATTGTGATGTAGCTGTACATATTTACGTGGCAATGATAAAATATTCAGGGTTCTGATAAATACGAACAAAAGAACAAAACAAGAGGGCAATGCGCGGAGTTGCTGATCTCATCGCTAGTAAACGTGGGACTTATAATTCTATCAAGCTTTTGGGGGGATTCTAGCTTCAAAAACCACATGCCAAATTTGATGTGCTAGAAACGCGTTCCAGAAGTGAAAATAATGACGTCAGCGTGTTTTAATTTGGCTTACAAGATGTTACTGATCATACGCAGTAGGTGTGTTACCGATACACGCGCACGATGGAACCTTAGCAACAATTGTTGCACAATGTACCGTACTCATGGATGAAAAAATAGAGAAAAGCGCAACGCAGTGACGTCGGTACATGACATAGAGTAGGATAATAGGAATTAGAGGGCGGACTCCCCAAAACAGCTGCAGAGCCATATATTTAGGCTCTGAACAGCTGTGATCGTATGGGCACTCAGTACCCATATTCTATCTGGGCAACAGACGGATCGCTGACATAGAGATTCATACAAATCACATGCACATGAACGTCCAAAAATTTGATTTCTAAAATCATCTACTTCTATCAGAAAAAAAGAGGAGGATGTAGTATCTCTCATAAATTGTAAGTTTCTTGTGATGGTTTCGTATTTTAATCTTGTTTAAGTTGAAAAAGACGCATTTTTCTTCACCTAGTGCGAACACGTTCCTGTAACACTATTAGTATGCAATAGGCCTATATACGTAGTATATACATATATATTACGCCTACACTCTAAAAAATATTTAAACGATTTTGTTTAAAAATTAGGATACTCACGAAAATGAGTATTTCTACTCGAAATAAGTGAGTACTTCAACTGAATTTGTGCAAAATTTTACACAAATTGCTGAATTTGTGCAAAATTTTACACAAATTGAGTTGAAGTACTCACTTATTTCGAGTAGAAATACTCATTTTCGTGAGTATCCTAATTTTTAAACAAAATCGTTTAAATATTTTTTAGAGTGTAACGTTACTGGATAGTTTCTGAATCTAAATAAGCCACTCTCCTTCTGTAACCGTTGTGCATGGAGCCTTTTCACGGTGCAATGAGATGTTATATAAACACGAGATCTTTTTACACTGATGGGCTAGGAGTTTAGGTCAGATTTGGCAAAAATGGCCTACAGATCTTGTTACTATTTAGCAGGCTGTAAGTGTAAAACAGTAGGGTCTTAGTTAAAAAGAGCTGGCATCATGTGGCATGCAATTTTGGTCTGCTAGGGTGAGGGTGCAGTAATTTTAATCATACTTTGCCACTTTCTTTAAAACTTTTAACAGGGTGTAGGGTGTTTATAGAGTCCCCAAGTATGTTTGAGACAAAATTTTGGAGCCAAATTTGTAACTGACTAAGGTCCCATTCCTCAAATTTATGTACACGTGTAACGTTAGGCTATATAGGCCTACTAGGGGCTAATCAAGCTTGATTCTGTTGCACTGGAAAGGTACATTATTTGGGGAAATGGTGCAATATGTTAGTGTTTAATTCCTTGATGCAGTTTAACTTTCTTTTACCAACACTTAAAAGAAGGAGAAAAGAAAAACATTGAAAACCTGATGCCAGTCTTGAGTAATTGTAGGCTACTATATGTACTATGCTACGGGTTGCATTTGGTTTTAATACATCATGGTAAATGATAATAATCTTCACCCCAAACAGAAACTGATGGTTTCATTTTTTCCTTGCACTTGCAGGGAGAAACCCAAGGGATGTCAGATTCATAGGGCTGCTGGCCATGAACTGTTTCCTGTACTTTACGCTGGATGTGGTCACGTCTGAAGGCATCAGCCACACAAGCAGATAATGAAGTGAACAAAGACATTTAAAGCTTGATTCTCTCACCCCAAACTATAATTTTTGTAGTTAGTCCACATCCACAGAAATTCTCAATTGGCTCTACTCTTTGACTGAAAGCAAGTTCAAAAAGTGCAGAGTACAGAACTCATACACACTGTACTGAGAATGTTTGATTACACACTGGGATCAAGTATGATCACCCTGATGTAACAGACTGAGATTGTGTCTGGATGAGGATGAATTTTTTTAGGCAGAGGAGGGATCGAGGGGCTTAATGAAGAAGGTTAAGAGAATTGGAACTGCTTGGGTGTCATCTTTTAAGTCCAGGTTCGTTTAACTTGCAAAGTGTCAACTGACTTTTAATTATCATCAGGTGCACCTTGAATATTTTGAAAGAAAATGTTAATTCTGGATCACCATACCTTGCAATTACTGGAGTTTAGACAGTTGAGGGAGACATTCAACACTAAGCCAAAGCAAAATTATGGGAAGCAATAATGTCAGCTGCTGGTGAAAGACTGCATTCTTTATTATACTTGACAACAGTTTTACAGACTTCCAAGTGCCCAGCGAAATTAGAGAAGTACTGTAACATGTGACTGTGATTGGACTAAAATGGTTGGTAGAACAGAACCTATTCAAAATTGTTTGAAGAAGCAGTAGATCAGACAAATGTATACATGTAGGCCTATTCATGTTTTGCTTTTTACTCTTCATGCATGCATACCAGTAAACTAGTGCTTCCATGCAGTTTCTGCCAGTGTTGTAACAAATCACGACTCATGTCACTTCCTCTCAAAATGATAGTGACTTGATAGAATTCAGGAGTTATTTCCACATTGAAATAGTACAGTGACTCGAGTCAATGACTCGAATACAGCCACTTAAAAGTTTGAAAACTGGTGACTTGAGTCACTAGATTCAGTGACTCGATTACAACACTGGTTTCTGCAAGTGTCACTGTTGCCATTATGACAAGCTGAGAAGTATTTTTTACAAGAGGCACATATAGTAGGCTTTAATTTGGCTTTAGTTAGGCTGTAGTTTTCATATCATGGTACCACATTGCAGCCTACACGTTGGAATGTACAGTGGGAAATTGTGGAGTGACATTTCAAAAAAAATCAAAGGTGCACTGTGGCTATTGCCAGTCTTCCCTTTCCCAAATTTTGCACTCCTTTTCAAATGATTAGAAAGAAATTGCACCTGTAGCCCTACTTCATTATTCCTTATAGCTGTAAATTAAAACATCTGTATGTGAAAAAGGAAAAAGGATACAAAAATAAAACAATGTAGTAAAGATAGAATGTCTGTTCAAGCCTTCTCTTTTCAGTTTGGCATCTATAGTTACAGTACCGTATTGTATTGGCTGCCCCTAATTTACAAGGCTGAGTGAGTCACTTTCATTCGAACTTTCAGTCAGCCGTAGAAGGGAGTAACGTTAAATAACTTTTTTACCCCCTGTATATCAAGCTGACTGATTCAATTGGCAAAAATATTCTGGTTCATCTTTTCAGTCAACCACTTACAACACATGACTAACAGCTGGCAAGCTACTAAAATAAAATCAGTCACGTCATGCCACTTGTGCTGCCCAGTCTATACTACTTTACTAGGCATAGTTTTTACTTAATTTGAGAATGAAAAAGAAAAACAAATGATAAAAACCCCTCCCCACCCAGTGACCCAGGTATTCAGTTTAGTAGAAGAATATGCCTTCCTTTTTAAATGTCCATTTTTCAATCTCCACAGAAAATATGTAAAATCAAACATGAGAAAAATGTTGGAATGTTAGGATAGGCCTACATTTGCGACTTCATTTGGGGACGAGTTGTCTCCTCTGTTCGGAGTTTCATTAGGTGCCGAGCTGTCTGAGTAGCCAGCTTCATTAAGACGCCGAATTGTCTGTATATGAAGGGCTATATGTTTTTAGTAGATGCCGAGTTGTCCGACTTTACAAAAGTACTGGGAAACTGTGAGGCCGTTTTGTCTTACAAGGGCGAGTTGTCCTTGCCTGCATTAGTGCGTTCCTTGAACGTTACTCTTTTTATCACTGAAAAGCAAATTCAGCCCCTTTAAGTTGCCGACCATTTCTGTTGACATGAAAAGTTAGAAAATATCTTCACGCGTCAAATCGAACAGCTTATGCCACATTTTAGGATGAAATACACATTTTACAAGGACAAATAAGTCGCAGGAATTGGGCGAATCGATTTCTGCCATACAGTTCGTACACACATGATCGCTCCCCGCGTGACTTTTGCCCGAGTCATGCCCAGAGTGAACGTGGATGCCGTGTCTCCATGCAATCACAGACGATTTACGTACGCGCCATTGGGAGTCCGTACTCTAGTTCCTATATCCTGCTCTGTGTTACATGACCTCTGTGATGTGAGGAGCTTGCACCAAAGGTCAAAAGGTTAATTTCAGCGGACGCACTAGTTGTTCTAAAAGAAATCCCGCCACGCACCATATTTCTTTACTTAGCTTTCATTTGAGTTATTTGTCCTCCAGAAGGTGGTTGCGTTAGTTGGCGTTTACACGCGTGTAAGCTCCCTATAGTAAGGCCGAGACGAACAAAGAAAATATAATTGCATGTTACACAAACAAATTCGGACAGCTGGTTAACCAATCAGATAGGCGCGCTTAGCCTACCACACGCGCATTACGAAGTCTACTGCGTGCGGCCACACGAGCTTTATAGATTGCACGACGTGGCCAGGGCGACGCGGCGTTTTAGCCCACAGTTCACGTCTTCGAGTTGACGTCCAGGGGCCGATTTCACTAACGTTTAACGATCCTCGCTAACGCCGAAATCCATCGCTAAATCTTAAATTGATCACAATTTAGCGACCGATTTTTAAAATCGGTTTCACTAAACTTTGGCGATCAATTTTTCATCGCTAAGTGGTGTCGTTTGCGATGAATTTTAGCGATGACTGTTTAGTAGTCGTAAAAGCTGAAATCCATCGCTAATTTTCCTCATGACATCATCCGCGTAGTTTTAGCAATACACAGTGGCGTACGCAGGATTTCTCTGCAGAGGGGCCATTCAGTATGTTTAGTGATCGTTGGCCTGGGGGAGGAAAATTTTTGGCCTTTTCAAGGAGCCTGGATGCAAAAGATTTTCGACTTTGACAGGAAAGTTTTAAAAGTTGAACTGTGGGGGTCAAGTGGATAAAACTGAAAATTTTGGTTTTTTTAGCGCAAATTAAAGCCATTATACGCTACCTTTCGACGTCTTTTTTTTTTTTTTTTGTTTTTTTTTTGTTTTTTTTTTTTTTAAATTTGCATGCTCTTAGGAGTTAGCATAAAGGAACATCGATCGGCATAGGCGAACGGGAGCATTTCAGTTTGCTTTTTTTTTTCTTGGCCACAAAACTTCATTTTGCTACAAAGACTATCTATGCGGAGCGCCACCAATGAAAGGCGCGGAACGTAAAGAAAATTTCGAAAGGTCAGACCGGTGGGTTTGGTTGGGTTTTGTTGGTTTATACGAAGAATCTAACGAATCGTTATCTTCTTTTTGTCGTTTGCAATAAAATGCTCACTTCAAAATAAGATTCGAAAAACTGCAAAGAGCGATACTATCAGTATTACTAAGGCCTAACGTTAGGTTTAGTCCTAACTTACTTCCATGCATATTACTAATACTATTTATACAAGCTAGTATAGTACAGCCGCAGAACGGTGCGCTAGCGAAGGGCATTTTAAGGACTATTTTGCGTATTCCCTTTCAAACTCACACCGATATACATTGAAAATACAAATAAGGTGATGTAATTCAATCAATTTTTACAATTTTTCTGCTTTTGCACATTGTGATTGGTTTATTGGACTATTTCATACCTTTTTATCCTTCTCCTCGTTCTTTATACTTGCGGTCGTCTGCTGTCGATGTCGATATTGTTTGCAGCTCAAGGTCAAAGGTTACAGTAAACTTTAGCGATCATCCTCGTTCATCGATGAAGTTTTCCTTTTTTATATCGCTAATAGCGATTAGTTTAGTGAAACCCAAAATTCATCGCCATCGCTACTAGCGATAAATTTAGCTTAACGATCGACTTAGCGATGATCGCTAAATTTGACGTTAGTGAAATCGGCCCCGGGCCCTGAAAATATTGCGCTTTAGATTTCTACGATGTGGCATGAAAGTCGCGTGGTGATATTCGAACTTCATTTGAGTAGCAGACGCGCAAACCGAGCTGTTAATTTTAGCAGTAGTTAGCGGAAAAGTGTAAGTCAAATTAACTAATTATGTAGGCCTACGTTGGAGAGTGGAAAACCACCGAGTTCGTGAAGCAATTGCACTGGTTATTAGACTGATATCATGGACGACGATGAATTTATAAATTTCAGCTATTAACAGCATTTTATGTAGTGCGTTTTAAGTGTAAACACATTGCCGAAAAGAACGATGCTCAAGTCAAATTGTCACTTCCGCGTGCACCGATGTTTGTGAATCAACGAGGCATTATATTCCATCTTATGAAACAAATATTGACTCACAATACTTTCAAACCCCACACAATTAAAGAAGAAGATTTCTTTACGCAAGACAATTATGGAAAGGTAGCTACACCTTGGACCGGGCTCTACGAGACACATTTTCTCGGTTTGGGGCACACCTTCACCTCTTTTAAACAAAAGCCAACAACTAGCACTTTTTGAAGTAAAATCGTACATTTGACCTCCTGTTACGCGACTTCAAACCTGAGTTGCCATGGCAACGAAATATAATGGCACAACATGCCACTCCTGTTATACGTTTCATGTTTCATATCGGTGCAATGTTTTCCCCCGGAATTATGTACAAAAACGATTTTGACTCAATTTGACCTTTGACCTTAGACCGTCACTTCCAGAGCCATGGCAACCGTATATTTGGGTAGTTCTAGTCATCCTCATGACATGTGCGAAGTTTCATGTCACTAAGATGTTTCATTACCGAAATACAGACAAAAGTATGATTTTACCTAAATTTGACCTCTGACCTTTGTCTTTCACTTCCGGGAATCTGCGAGACACAAGTTCCAACCCTGGGGTATCTTCCCACCAAGTTTGAAAAGGATCGGTCAAGCCCACTAGGAGGAGTTCGAGTTAAAAGTTTCTGCTTTTTTCACTTGAAAATAGACATTTCACTTCCATCACGTGACCTTAAATGTCTGTTGCCATGGTAACCATGCATTTTGGTAGTTCTAGATATCCTCATGACACGTGCAAATTTTCACGTCAATTCCATGTCCCTTTACAGAAATACGGTAAAAGACTAGAAATACAGCCAAAAATCCCCCCACAATAATTACTATCAAAATATGACCTCTGACCTTTGACTTTTGACCTTCACTTCCGGAAATCTTGGAGACACAAGTTCTAACCCTGGAGTACCTTCCCACCAAGTTTGAATAAAGATCGGTCCAGCCCACTAGGAGGAGTTATAGTCACAAATTTCCTCTTTTTTCGATTAAAAATAGACACTTCCCCTTCCATCACGTGACCTTTGATACCTGTCGCCATGGTAACCATATATTTTGGTAGTTCTAGATATCCTCATGCCACGTGCAAAGTTTCACGTCAATGCCGTGTTCCTTTACAGAAATATGGTAAAATATATGATTTTCATCAAATTTAACCTCTGACCTTTGACCTTTACTTCCGGGTATGCAATATGTACAGTGGTTTCTCCTAGGGTACCTTCCTACAAAATTTGAAGAAAATCCGCTGAGCCGTTTAGGAGATATTAGCAAAACAAAAATTCACACACACACACACTCACACACACACACACACACGGACACGTTTTGACCCCTCACACAGAGTTGGAGTTTTGGTTACCTTTGGGGACCCTACCTTAGGTTAGACCCTTGGACTAGTAACGTGGGGCACCAACCATTATCATGGCAACAGTGCCAATTTCAGCTGGCATTCCCATTTATAGCTCAACGGGCAAAGTGATTACAATATCTCATCCTCCTCACGGAGAGATGAGATAATTACTGTTCGGCAAAACGATTGTTACGAGCTTTTCAGTTTCAAATTCATTTTATTCTCTTCTCCACATCTTCCCCATTATAGTTCAAGAGACTGTTAAAATAAACACGGCCACGCATACAGTTCGCTTTTAACATAATAACAAAAGGGGGAACGGGAAGAGCATAAAACAGGGAGACGAAGGTTTTGATTACATTTCTATTGATTCATCGAGATTAGGAGAAATGAAAAAGGGTTTTCTGGCCCGGGGCTCGCTAGGACATTTTCAATGTAAAATTAATTCAAACGACAGCTGGGACTGGGTGCAGTGCCAAATAGTTTGCAATCTATCCTGCCCCTAGAGCCCATTCGGACAATGGTTTTGAAAATTCGTCTTTCAATACTATAATGATGCTGTGTGAGAATTTCTCCCCATAAATCTGCCTGAAGATTCATTTAAGACCCCCTCGTTAGGTAATATTCACTTATATTCGAGAGTTCGGTCCGTCATATATATGGACAATTTCATCAAATCAATGTCTATAGTAAGTCCCCCCCCCCCCCCCCAAAAAAAAAATGTGCAAGATCATTTCATCCAGGTCGGTACCACGATTTGCCTGGTAGAGGGCTAGCATTTTGAGGGCCCTTAAGGACGTGGTCTGGCAGAATTTGAGGCCCTCGTTGCGCGCCCAAATTTTTGGCTTTATTTTTAACAAATATCTGAAGTTTGTTTTGAAAAAATAAATTATTGGGAAAGAAATTTGTCTTTTCGTTAAGGCCATTTAAATGTTGAGGTGTTCACTGAAGAATCTGTCCTTCATATGAGCAAAACCAAAAACGTTATATTGGTGATTGGCGACAACTAAAATTCTTTTTGGGTTACGTATTTTATCGTACCAGGCTTATTCACGGTACTGTCAGGCGAAAGTGGAAATTATTTTTCCGAAAAATTTAATTGTACAGGAGAAATTTGGAATTTGAAGAAAGGAAATTTGGGTTTTTGGTAAGGTAATGATAATAATAAAATGGTCTTTTTATGAAGTGATATGCCTTTCAGGAGAAAATTAGGTAAAATGCCTTGATGATTGACAAAAGTTGGCTTCGATTTTTTTTTGTGCGAAATATCAATTGAAATGGGAAAATTTTTAACAAGTATTTGAAAACCTGAAGCTCATAGTGGAAAATGGTATTTTATTGAAAGATTTTAGCGTTTTTACAAAAGAGTGTGACCTTCTTGAGAAAAATCAAGTTGCCGTCGATTTGAGTTTTTGTTGAGATTACTGAATACCATGGTGCAGATTAAAGCCCTCGGGCCATATTAAAAAATTTCCCGGGAAAAGTTTGGCCTCCCATACGTTTGAAGTTCTATAGTTTACCGTATATATAATGACATGGGCATACTGGAGCGTTTCCCTTTTTTTTTTCTTTTTGACGAAAGTATTTTGTCCGAAAATGTAATCTTGCCCAAAGTCTATCTAAAACGGAGCACAGAGAAAGTTTTGGAAAAGTTGAGAACCCCCAGGCAGCTGGAAATGGCATTTCCCATGCTCGCAACTACAAAAAGAAGAGTAGTTATTTTGAGTTTATGTTGCAATGAAAGTATCACTTCAATAGAAAAAAAGCAACTTGCTAAGTTGATCACAAAATTACCAGTTGAAAGCATAGGCGTCGGAAGATGTTTTTCATTGGGGGCGCAATTTTCCGGCAGCCGACATAATGGTGACGCCGTAAGGCGTCTGGTTTTGCGCGAAGCACAAACCCCCCATCTGCTTTTGGTCCAGGGGGTGCTTAAGGGCCCTTAGTGGGGTTCAGGGGTAAAAGCTCTGGTAGAGGTCCATGGGGGGGGGGCTGGATATCTTTGTAGGGGGTGGATGGAGTTTACTATCTAAGCGTAACGCCACCATCAGTTGGTGCGGAGCGTACAAAGAAAATTTTGGATTTTAAAACCTCCCAGATTGCTGGAAATGGAATTTGTCAGGTTTATTTGTCCCTAATTCTGGTAAGAAAAATGTGTGATTTTTCTAAGATTAAAACACACTTTTGAGGTACTGATTACAGCTCAGTTCATTACTCCACTGGGCTATGTATCCTAGGATTGCAAACCTGGAATCATGCTGAATGTTGCAAGCAGCTGTTTCAGTGCACGCTTGAGTAAGGTATTTCCAGAGGCGTAGGGGAACATTTCAGTTTGGGGGCAGAAGATTTTAACCCGAAAAATGTAAATCTGTTCGTAAGACAGTCAAAGCGGAGCGCCACCACTGGTTGGCGCGGAGCGTCCAGAAAATTTAAAAATTCGTAACCCCCAGACAGTCAAAAATGACATTTCCCAGGCTCGCAAAGGGGATCCAAGCAGCCTTTTTTTTAAGTTTCAATTGCAGATAAACGTACCTTCGTTCCAAACTTAAATTCAGCCAGAAAGACTAAGTGGAGCGCCACCATTGGTTGGCTCAGAAACATTTTTAAATATCCGACCCCTCAGACAGTTGAAAATGGCATTTCCAGGGCTTATATGGGGATCTATGCAGTCGCTATTTTGAGTTCCCTTTTGTAAAAATTGGTCACTTGGAACTTCAATTCTGCTATGAAGATGTCTAAGTGGAGCGTCTTTATAAGTTGGGGCGAAACGTGCAGGAAATTTTGAAAAATCTGACCACTTCAGACAGTCAAAAATGTCATTTCCTATGCTTATACGGGGTCTTAGAAGTCGCTAATTCGAGGGTTCTGTTTGCACAAAAAATGTTCACCTGAAATTAAAATGCTGCTAGGAAGACTATCTTCGCGGAGCTGCACCACTGGTGGGCGCGAAGCGAACACAAAATGTTGAAAGATCGGACCCCTGAGACAATCGAAAATGACATTTCCCAGGCTTAAAGGGGGATCTAGGCAGTCGCTATTTGATCAGAAAATTACCAAATAAAATGTATCACTACCAATAGATGAAATGGTCCCGCATATTTTCGGGGGAAACTACAAACCGGAATTGCAAACATGCTAATGAATTTTACTTCATCAGTCTATTGCGACTCTTGGCTAAATTCAATTTTGAAGAATTGTGTGCCCGAACTTCCGACTATATGGTTTTACTTTTGAAAAATAGACCTATGGGGATCTTAGTAGTCGCTTTCTTGATCAGAAGAATCAGATAAAATGTACTACTACCATTGGATGAAATGAAGTAGATGATTTTTCTTCATTAGTAACACTTATTGACAGAATTTTCACGTTACAAGGTGTGTTGAAATGAAATTTCAAGCAGACTTACGGGAAGACATTCTTACTCTGCATCATTAAAGTATCGAAAAACAAATTACCCGATTCTCATTTAACTATTGTCCGTATTTGACTTTAGAGCAGGATAGATGGCAAATTTTTGGGCACCTGAACACCCTCCTGTCCATCCGTTGAATTAATTTGGCAATTGAAAACGTCCCAGCATTTTTTCAACCTTTGCCCGAATATTTGACCATTTCGGGCATATTTTTCCAAGACTACAGTGTGAAGTTGGGATGATGAAAACCTTTTTTTCACATTCTACTCAAATATGTCGCAGATCTTTTTCATTTTCCATGAAAATTGTACTTTAAATAAAGCATCTTTTGTTTTTCGGCAAAGATTTGAAGCTATTATCGGCCATTTAGGGTTTTGTGTTACACAAGATTTAAAAACAGTATCAAGAATAATTGTTCCTTTTAAGCCACAGGCTTCCAAAATGTGTCGCGATTTTTTATCTCTTAACCTTTCGTAACTATGTTGCCCTCCCTATGATACTTGACTTGAACCAGTAGGTTGGAAACTGGGCCGTAAAACTCCATCTAACTAACTAACTAACCATTTTCGGGCAAACGCTTGAAAGAATTTGGATATTCGACAATTTCGGGCATTGTGTTGTGATAATCTGTGAAGTAACGGTCATAGCTTTTTAAGCTAGACCCAAATATTCTACCCACCACACCAAGTATGATTTTGGAACGATTTTGTGCATCCCCAGGAATTGAAAAAAAAATCCCTACAGGAGGTTGAAACATGTCAGATGCCAGGAGCACACTTTAATCCACACCAAGGTAGCCAATTTTAGCCACTTCAAATCTATTCGAAAATTATCCATCCAGGAACCCGACGAGTAAAAAGTCAAGACATTCCGAAGACATGAAGCTTGTCACAGTCTACCTGAATTTATTCCAAAGTTCAGAGTGGAGCACAATCGCAGGATTCTCTGCAACTGTTTGAAGGGCGAAAATAAACTCTCCTACAGCTTATCGTTAATGTGGGGGTCCAGGGGGCGAAGCCCCCGGAAGCTTTGTAACTTTTGCACTCTGAAAAGTAATTTTTGAGCCAAAGAATAGCCTAAATCAAAAAAGACAACTTAAATTTGTTTAATAACTTTATAAAAATTTATGTTGCGACATTCGGTTATTGGGGGGGAATGCCCCCCTAAAATCTCATAAAAAATTATGGGGGGGCAGGCCCCCCTGCCCCCAGCTTCCGCCGCCTATGGAAAGGTACCACCAACATTGGATGAAATGGTCTTGTCGGTTTTCGGGGGGGGGGGGGATTGCAACAAAAATGACTATTTTAAAAACATGCTCATGTTTTTTACTCTACTAAGAAACTGACAAACTATGACACTTCGTTGTTTTCGATGGCCGCAATTTGCCAAGCAAGGTCCACTAAATTGATGAAATTTTCTTATGTGATTGCCCCAACTACCGAATATAAATGATTTACTTCCAACGACTTTGAACATATGTCACTATACAAAGTGGCTCCAAATGAATTTTCAGACGTTGGGCAGATATTATCACCACACTGTCTATCATTATGTGTAACTGAAAACGGCCTGGCCGATTTTCATTACTTTTGCAGGACAGATGGCAAACCATTATACACTGCATGCACCTGAACAACTTCCCGTTAGTGATGAAAACCTTTTCCGATACGTATTATTAATACAGCGTTACAAAAGGAAAGAAAAACATTAGTTCATGATTATCCATCCAATAACTGACCGAATGCATGATGGTCAAATGGTTAGAGTATGAGACTTGCAGTCTGTTGGGAGTTCAAGTCCTGGCCGGGTCATACCGAAGACTTTAAAAACGGAGCCTGCTGACATTGTGCTTAGTGCTCCTCACCGGTGGAGTCGGGAAAACAAACCTATGAGCCACAACTGGAAAAAAGGCTGTGGCCGGCTCGACTTGAACCAATTGGTTGGAAACTGAGCCGTAAAACTCCAACTAACTGACTAACTGACTAACTGACCAACTGACTAAATGACCAACTGACTGACTCAATAACTAATTGACTAACTGAACAACCGACTAACTTACTAACTGATTTACTAACGAGCTCCAGTAACTACAGGCCTTAATGGGGTTTTTTATTTTATGGCCTCCCCGAAAAGACCACCACTCATGTCCTAGGGGAGATGGAGCAAGATACATGAAATGACGGAGGAACTTAGTACAGAGCTACTCACTTGAAGTGATTGAAAATCGATTCAGATATGCATTTTAATATATATGTATTAAAATTTGGGTAAGACTGATGGCGATTTAAACTGTCTAAAAATTTATTGCAGTCCGGTGGCGGAGGTTTTCCGTTATATGGTGAAGAGACTAGGGGTGGGTGTACCCAACTTAACCTTTAACTCCTTCTAGCTCAAAATCTAAACGGTCATGTTGTAGAACTTTTGTAGTGACTTGGTTGGCGAACAAAGGGGACCTCGAGAAAAAGCTAATATAGCATGTAAGTCAATGGGGAAATTATTGAGGATGTGAGGCCATATATCATACAGTTCGGAGTGCCTTTCTAACCTTTTCGTCCAGGTCTGCTAGCAAAATCTCGAATGAAAAGCTTCAATTTGTTTTAAAGTTTCGAGTCCCCAAACTTCCCAAAGTTGGGGACTAGTTGATAGAAAATTTCAAACATTAAATCTGCAAGAAGATTCAGCCCTGAACGATTAATTCATCAAGCTATAAAAACTTCTTTGCCAAGTTAATCATCTCACATATACTTTGAAGAAAATTGTTTTATATTTATACTTTTATTAATATTTTTTAGTTGAAAGTCACAATAAGGTAAATATAATCATCAAATACCTCAATTTCCTCTTTCCCACTATAGACATTGTGCATCGACGACATCCTGACATCACTCCGTGGGGGGAAACAATTATGGAACTACACCAAAAGAAAACACTAAAAAATCGGGCATACTTTCCAGGATGGTATCAGGGAATTTTAAAGAAATTTATTAACGACCAGCCATCTATGCCATGCACACTCTTAAAACAGTTACGCAAAAAGATGACAGATACTTAGTTGTTGAGGAAGAAAACGGCTAAAGGTTCATTTTCTGATTCAGGTTTTCCACTATTATTTTGTAAAATTGCCACATATATTTAGCGAAATAAGCTTGCTCAACTTTGACATGTGCAAGTGTTTCTCCAACATTGAGTTTTTTTTATGAATCTGTTCTTATAGGGTGCTGCAGGGGTAGCCTTATCATTTTTTAACCTTTTTTATGTGGTCAGCTACATCATTGACACTTATATCACAGTTTAATTAATCATTCAATGCTTTAATCTCTGAACGACACTTTGAGACTTATAGAGGTATTCAAAGTAACCCTTGAAATCTTCAGTTTTGCACCGGTATCTTTCTGGGATAAGCATGGGCGTCCGCAGGTATGGGCAGGGGGGGGGGCACTTGCCCCCACCCCCTGGAAAATCAAAAATTTGAAAAACGTATAAAAATCAAAGCAAAAACCCGAACAAAACGTGTTTTCCAAGTTTCTATGCGAAAAATAGGCTTTACAAATGCCATTTCCGGTGATCTGGGAGGCATTTTGGGCTCAAATTTTCACATGCTTTGTGTCAAGTCATGGTGATTTGGAGGTTTTGCCTCCCCCTAGAAATATTGCCGCATTTGCGTCTGGGTACGTGGCAGTTTAAAACACGTGGGAAGTGCCGTTTCGCGGCCATCTGGAGTGGCTTTAGAGCCCAAAATTTTCTTGTACCCTCCGCGCCAACTGATGGTGGCGCTCCGCTAAGATTCAAATATTGCCGCATTTGCGATCTACGTCCTAAAAAGTTTACAATTTTTCCCAAGGGGAGGGGAGATACCGGTTCCCTTTAGTCTCATCCCTTAGGCCAGAGATCAGCAGTGCCGTTTCCGGCCATCTGGAGGGGTTTTAAAGCCCAAAATTTTCTTGTACGCTCCACACCAACTGATGGTGGCGCTCCGCTCAGATAGTCTTGCCGTGCCTGACCCTCGGAGGTACCAGGCCCCCCCCACTTGTTACCTAGGCCCCCTCCCCCCCAAAAAAATCCCATCCTGGCTACGTCACTGTATCCACCTGCGGTGATATTTTCATTGATGGTTACGTAGGTCGCTAACACTCCGATCAATATATATAGCAATATAGCAATTTTGAGTAACCCCTGACACATGTGCGGCTTGGTAATGTCCTTTGAATGTGTCACTGTGATGATGAAAACTATACGGTACCTGATTAAAATTGGGGGAAACAAAAAGGAGGTGGGGTAGCCTTATTTATAAGAGATTGCTTCATGTTTGATCTTGGAGATGATGTTTCTATTTTTAATGAGAACAGAAATCATGTTCAATGAACACACACAAACAAAGAATCATAAAACTATTTTAGGGGTGGTATACCGCCCTCCAAGTGGGAAAATATCGTTGTTCAATGAGTGCTTCTATAACATTCTAAGTAAAATTTCGTCAGAAGTTAAGTATTCTTTTATTCTTTTATTATGGATAATTTCACATATTGAACTATGCAAATCAGAATCAGTTGATTTTCTGAACAACTTATCTTCTTCCGGCTTTGTTCCAACAATTAGCAGGCCGACCAGAATTACGAATACTTGCATATCTTTAATTGATAATGTTCTAACTTATGCATCGACAGTAGGGTTAATATAGTCTCTTTTGCCTTTATAGCTCAAGCATTACCCTTGTTTTTGTTTGTTTTCATTTTATCCTCCATTGTGGAAATTCCCTCGGAACCCCACCCCCCCACCCATTGAAAGGGTATTAACGCCACTGCTGGCAATGCCAGACTCGTGAGA
Organism: Holothuria scabra; assembly: GCA_037179385.1. NCBI lineage: Eukaryota > Metazoa > Echinodermata > Holothuroidea > Aspidochirotida > Holothuriidae > Holothuria > Holothuria scabra. The sequence goes on along the minus strand of CM074184.1, from coordinate 16,692,313 downwards.
CCAACTCACAGTTTAACGTCTATGACTAAGGGATAGCAGATAATTAACCACATCCCAGAAAACTAGACGACAGTTTTAATGTCGGAGCTGGGACTTGAACTCACGACCTCGTGACTGGGAGACGCAGATCATTACCACTGTACCCTTCACCATACGTAGTACAACTAGGCTACCACTGTTGGTTAATATTTCCTGCAGTGGCATCAAAATTATAAAAAAAAATTGAATGTTATGTCAAATAAATGAGCCGCGATGACATCACAGATTTACATGATGCAACAAATCAAAAGAAAAATGTTGTATTATTTATAAATTTGTATCTTCCGAAAGCTATGTGCTAGTGAGATGAAGTCTTCGCCTCCTAAAAAAGAAAACATGGCTTGAAGTTAATGAATTTTGTGTCCGGGAATATGCCTTTAATTATCCTATTAGGGAAACGTTTCACAATTAAGTTTTGATCTTTCTATTGTAGAAGCATTTTGTGTTTGTCTGCAGTCAGTGCTTGTTGTTGTTTTGTTTTCTTTTTCTTTGAAAGTGCACTTTTTCATTTCAAACTTCCCCCTCCCCCGGCCCCTTATCGAAAATTTTTGATCATAAACCTCACAAATTCGTTACAGTGTGTGGGCGCATGGTGTATTGCTCCGGTTTTTTTTTTTTTGCTTAATGTAGTACTCGGGGTTGTGTTTTAAGGTCTGGTTAATTTGGATCTGTGATGTTCGTACTACTACACACTCAGTGAATACTTTTTTGATTGGGCAACATTGAACAGTTGTCTCATTTTCGCTTATGTGAAAACTCCGCTTAGATTCTAAAATGACCGGTGTAGTGAACAAGTCAAGGTACCGCCCATTTTTTGTATGAATTTACTTGATAGTTTGTATCTTAATAAAAATTTACCTCTTATATGAAACAAAATCGAATGACAATCATTTTACTAACATGATTCCAAAGAAATTATTAGGGAGGAAACCTAAAATGCTTTGCAAATGCAACTTTGAGCCTTTTCATGCCCTCTTTCTGACTTTGGTGCTTTGGACGAGTTCCTTTTTTGTGTGGAAGCTTAATATCCAGTCTTGGTAAAAACGATTAATATTGAATCGAATTGAATGTATAATATATGTATTACTACATTCTAAACAAAATGTAGTTTATAAAATTAAACAATGATAATTTTTTGTAAACAACGGATTCTGTACAGTGTTAATATTCACTGGAAAACTATCTATTCCCCTTCTAAATAGTGGAGGAATCAAATGATATGAATAAACATACCCACTGCTTCGTATAAACCAATTCACAAGGGGTTTTTTTAACCGAGAAAGTACGGTGCGGAAAAGTGTGCAACGGATATTTTTGACCGGTAAAAGATGTTGTTAAGACATGGATTGACAAAATTATGAGTGAACAAATTGGATACAATGTGACATAATTTCTATGGAAACCTGAAAAGTTCGTTGTCCTTAATTTGCTATTGAGTTAGTACAGAACCTTAGCTGGTTGTTTTCTGGCCTGTTATGGTGGCTCTTCAGTGAGTTTTGTATGGACAAGTTAACTTTATATGAGCTAAGGCATAATGAGGAATGTATTAATGGCTGAACAAACTGTATTAATTGAAGTGACATACAGTATTAACGATTTCTATGAAACCCCTATAGATACACTGTGGTAGAAAATCTACGGAAAAGTGAGGGCGCTCTCAATATGAGACAAAACTGTTCAATAAGACCCTTTAATTTCGTCGTAAATCATTAATTTATCGGAATTGATATCTATATAGCCTGCAAAAATGTGCTTTCACCCCAAATTTACATAATTTCAAGGATTAGTACTTCTAGCCGAGCTACAAATATATCGAAATGGCTAAACGCTGCATGTCATAGCTAGCAGGAGGAAAAGAGTTGGTTATTTGGATCTATAATTTTGTCGTAAACCGCGTTTTTGTGACAAGAAATGACGCAAATTTGGGGGGAGGGGGAATTCCCTCAAATTATGACGTCACAAAATTTTGAAATCGTCAAAAATCATGTAGGCCTATTTCAAATGAAAATTGGCGTTTCATGGGTTGCTTTCACCTAGGCTAGACATAGATATCATATCGAAGCATAACTGATTTTAGTTAGAACAATTTAGAAATTTTGGTGTAAAATGAGCAAATGATTGTTTTTGTACAAAACTTTTCGATATGTCCGGGGGGAGGGGGTTGGTGTACATTTCGCTTTTGTATGTACCTTGATTCTTTTGTTATATTTATACCCTTGTATGTGTGCGATAAACAGTAAACGAAACGAAACGAAATGATAAAGTTGGTGTCACATGATGTGCAACCCGTGCTTTTCCAAATGTGTGTATCGTGACCAGTCTGAAGCAGGCACAGGATTCAGCCTCACATTCAGCCTCACATTCAGCCCCACATTCTGAAGCTAGCACAGGATTCGGCCCCACATTCGCCCAGCACAGTATTCGCCATACATCCACCAGCACAGGATTCACCTCACATTCAATTAACGTTAGCACAGGATTCAGCCTCACATTCTGAAGCTAGCACAGGATTCGGCACCACATTCGCTTAGCACAACTTTCGCCTTTACATACACATAGCACAGTCTTCGAAATTATAATTCACTTGTCGAGCACAGGATTCGGCTTGTAATACCCAGCACAGGATTCAGCCTCACATTCTGAAGCTAGCACAGGATTCGGCACCACATTCGCCTAGCACAACATTCGCCTTTACATACACATAGCACAGTATTCGAAATTATAATTCACTTGCCTAGCACAGGATTCGGCTTGTAATACCCAGCACAGGATTCAGCCTCACATTCTGAAGCTAGCACAGGATTCGGCACCACATTCGCTTAGCACAACTTTCGCCTTTACATACACATAGCACAGTATTCGAAATTATAATTCACTTGCCTAGCACAGGATTCGGCTTGTAATACCCAGCACAGGATTCAGCCTCACATTCTGAAGCTAGCACAGGATTCGGCCCCACATTCGCCTAGCACAACATTCGCCTTTACATACACATAGCACAGTATTCGAAATTATAATTCACTTGCCTAGCACAGGATTCGGCTTGTAATACCCAGCACATGATTCAGCCTCACATTCTGAAGCTAGCACAGGATTCGGCACCACATTCGCTTAGCACAACATTCGGCATTACATTTACACATAGCACAGGATTCGAAATTATAATTCACTTGCCTAGCACAGGATTCGGCACCACATTCGCCTAGCACAACATTCGGCATTACATTCACACGCAGCACAGAATTTTATCTCGACTTTCATTAGTTTTGTCTAGCACAAGATTTTGCCTGTAGCATCTACCCACAGAATTACATGTAAATTCACCTAGCACAAGATTCAGTCCAACTTTCGCCTAGCACATAACACAGCCTCACATTCGACAGCACAGGATTCGGCATTATCGGTCTGGAGAACAGAAATAGGAAATTTTGAACGTTTGGGTTCATGCAAAACGTTGTTTGGTATTGACCGTACCACTATTTAAGCGTAGCGCCACCATTTCTGGGCGTCGCAGCCGAGCGTAAAACACAATGATGCTGGAAAAATTCGATCCTCCAGATCATCCGGAAATTGCGATTTCAGGCTTGTATATAACAACTCTCTGGTGTAACTGATCTACATCCCTGGAAGAATGGTGGTGCCGAAAAATTGAAGCATCAGAGCCGCCATATTGTTTGAGGCAAAGGCGTCGTGCAACAGCGCCAGTATCCATGTAGATGGGTTAGCAATTTGATATGACAACTTAAAAATCGGCGACGTTTTGGCCTGAAATAAGACCATATCTCTTGTAGAATGTGCGCATTTTGGACAGAAAATGTCAGTTACTTTGAAAACTGAATAAGACCATGTTATATTGAGTGCAAAAAATTCACTTAATTCAGTGGTGTATTGAGACTGAGTGGCTAGGGCGTCAAATTCAATAAAACGTATGGGATGTCGCGTCTCACCCTATAAATTCGAGCCCACTAAGTCGCCCACACAAATGTATGTAAAATTAATAAAGCTTCACTCCATAGGAAGGAGTGTTGAATTATGAAGTCAAAAACCACGCGACTTAATCAATCCTTACTTTTGAATATTTTACTGTGCAAGTGAAGGGAGACATGCAGTTATTTATATCAAAAGCCGAATGCCAATGCTTCATATAATTTTGATCAATAAACAGTATATGGCACAGTGGGGGCAATGCAGCAGGAATTCCGTGAATGCAGTCACTCAAGTCGACCCCTACAAAGTCACCCCTAAGTCGCCCTGCGTTTGCCCAACAACTTTAAAAGCCGCCCGAAACAAGTTTTCTCTAAACAAATCGCCAGGCATGACAATGTCGACGGTTCCCTAAAGAATGTTAAAAACGTGCTTTCAAACATAGGAAGTAAACCTATATGGGTCTCTTATTGGTAAGCCCATACCAGAAGCCTTAGGAAATTTACTAAGATTGATAAGGGGTCCATCATGATATGGTATCACGAGGGACATTAAAGTGTACCTCAAGCCCCAAAATTCAAAAATATATATTAAAGACCGTGAAAAATAAATTCTAACAGTCTAACTCCCATCTTCATGGGACATTTCTGAGCTGAGATATGAAATGTTAAAGTTTATTTACTTGAATTAAAATGTTATATTGCGCAATCATTTGTGATGTCATTCTTGTACTACTCAAATTACAATCTTTGTATTTCTTTGTTTTCTGAACAATACTGCACCTTGCACCAAGGTGTGATATTACTCTTACTCTTATGAGGTGATGTAATTAATTAAGTCCTCATTGTGCAACATGCTATGCAAACAAATAGGAAGTGTTAAAGGTCACAAAAACATTTTAATTATAGAGGGAAACAAAGCATGTTATGTGAGTTGTACAACAAGAAAAGTCACAAATTATTGCGCAATCGACCAACTTGTTTTAAGTGAATAAACTTCAACATTTTATATCTCAGCTCAGGAATGTCATATGAAGATGGGAGTTGGATTAATTGAATTTAATTTTCATACTCTTAAATATGTATATTTGAATTTTTTGACTTGAGGTGCACTTTAAAGGATTGAAGTTTACCCATAATCACCCACAAACACTATCAGTTGTTAAAATGAGCCTTAGAACTAGTTCCCCATATGGAACATTTGAGTTAACTTAAGGGATCCATGGGTCCTTTATCATAATCCCGGGTGCAAACCTTAAGTTTTATGAAAAAGTCTCCTAAGATTCCCTTACGAGAAAGATGCTAGTAAAATGGTTATTTTTCAGTGAGGAGGGGAGGCATAGAACATAATCTTCATTGACGACAGACTTTGTTAGCCTCGGTGAAGCATGGCCTGAGTCCATCATTGGGTTTTTTCAAGGTCACATTTTGTCATGAGGTGAGTTTGTCAGAAGTGACTTTGTTACTATGGGTGTCTGAATTTTTTACTAATTTGAATTTGTAGAGGAGACTTGTGTGAGACCAGGGAGCTGCTCTAGTGGCAGCTCCCTCTGGTGATATATTGCTTGGGCGTCTAACAAAAGCCTGAACTTACTTGAAATCCTGCCATGAAAGCAGCACAGTCGTCATTGTTTCTAACTTCACCTGCAATCTGTTACTGCATCATTGAAACTAAAAGCAGGACATGACATCGGTATTTCTGTTGTCACCAGTTTCGGTTGCTTACAATGTAAACGTTTCGGTTAGAAAATTATGAAAATTAGCTGGGTTAAAAGTTTGTCAGTTGTCACTCAGTGCACATACGGCTATATATACGAATCAGCGTCGAATTGTACGGCTGAATGATTTTGCCACCAACAAAATGGTCACGGGAAGACTTCCGGTCGTTTCAGTTTGTCAATAGGCAGTAATATGATCTCCTTACATCCAGGTATGTAGATCAGGAGGGGCATTTGTAAAACATGGACAGAGCCAAACGGGGCCAAACAGGACCAAACAGAGCCAAATAGAGCCAAAAAGAGCCAAACAGGGCCGAACAGGGCCAAACAGAGCCAAAGTCTATTTCGAGTTGTGTTCTCTACAAAACTTGATAGCATCACACATTAAGGCATAAGGTGCAATTTTTAAGTCTTCGGTATGACCAGACCCAGGCTGGAAATTGGTCCTCTGGGCTCCGAGTTAGAGTCTAACGCTCTACCAACTAGACCACACACTCTGTCCTAAAAACATATAGAGAGATGGCCCATATAAACAAGAATAAACAGTAGTAAAACAGTATTACATGTATTTAATACACTGTTCATGTCAGAGAGAGTCGTCCTCATGTTGGAAAGATATAAGGATGTATCCCCATCCCTCCAGAATTGCCATCCCTGCTTGATGTTGTTCTAAAATGTGCAGAACGAGCTTTCATATCATATGATAAACCCATGAAAAAAAAAGAAACTGTTCAGCATCCAACAACTACTGCAGTATTTCTAGAGCAGATTAAAGTTAAAATTTAGTTCTGTTTGGGTCTGTTTGGCTGTGATCATATTTTACAAATTTGATTGGAACCATTTGTAAAACATGGACAGAGCCAAACAGAGCCAAATCTAAACCTTCCATTGTATAACTTTGGTGGTGACAATCGGTTAACAGGTTAATGTGAGCTATGGGTGTAGTCTAAATATGATGTGAGAATTTGTACTTGACATATTTTGGCTCTGTTTGGCCCTGTTTGGCTCTGTTTGGCCAGTGTTTGGCTCTGTCCATGTTTTGCAAATGCCCGATCAGGGGCTTGTATAAGCAAGGATAAACTCAAACATTTTACTAAGGGTAGGGCAAACGTAGAACAAAAGTGGAACATTACAGATTTGCATGAGGCCTGGCGGGTGAGTCTCAATACGGGGGAAAACATGCCATTTGGCCCTTTGGCGAAAAGATATTAATTTTTACGGTAGATCGCATTTGGTGAAATATTTATTTCAGGTTGAAAATATAGGAAGCGGTAATTAGACGAATAAAGTAATAGAAAAAAGAATTAAGAAAACTTTGCCATTGCCATCTTTTCATTTTTAGTTGCTATTCCAGAGACGGATCCAGTATTTTTCCTGATGGGGGTCCGAAGTGTGATCGCCGGCCTGGGGTAAGGGGTATGAGGGTCAGTGTCCCATCATGTTTCTAGGTCTTAGGTCTTATGTTTCTAGGTCTTACTTTTCTAGACACCCGTGTCCCAACCCCTCTGATGTAAGACAGAATTCTGTTAAAAGATGATTTAAACGGATTCGAACAATAATGCAAACAAAAAAAAATATATAATACAAGGGAAAAAATAGTACTATCGGAAATTTATAACAAACGAAAACATTACACACCCAACACCAAAACAGACGGAAGATGATACAAACGCAAAATTGATACAAGCGCAGCATTGACACAAACGACTATACAAACGGAAAACGGAACCTTGTTACGGAGAAAAAACAGTGATCGAGTACACGAAAGAACGTTTTCAACTAAATGACCATCCACCTGTTTCCTTATGTAAAGTGATGACACAATAGGCCTACAGCAACGTTTTTATCAGTGTTACGGTCTTAAAGCTACCCTGGAAGCAACAGCTATTAAACCTTCATGTGGGTCCACAAAGGTGCCGATATTTACAAGGATACGTGTTTATATATTTGTAGCATCTTGAAGCATTACGGCCTTGCGATGAACCAGGGAGTTGCTAGAGGAATGAACAAACCTGTCGCGTTTTGTCGACTGTACATGTACCACAAAGTGTCGTAGAGGAAGCAAAATGAACATATTGTGAGGGGGGGGGGTATCTTTTTGACTAAGTTCACTGGAAAAATTTGTAAAATTTACAAAAAAATACTGTAAAATTTACAGCATAACATCTGTATTTCTGTTTACCATGAAAAATTGTTTTTCAAAGTTATGCAAATTGGAAGGATACCTGACCTTACATGTTAATAGGTTACACTGTAAACACTCTGTAGGGTATAAGTTATAAGTGATATCACAATAAAGCAGTGTGTAACCTCCAGCTTAGTTCAAACTGACCAAAACTCCTTTTAGCTACTTTAGTGGGCATGGCCAAAATTTTGACATGAAAATTGTAAATTTGTGCTTAGGTCATTCCTAAACTAATGGAATATGTAGCGAAAACACTTTTTTGGGAAAAGAGGTAAAGAAAATTGAGATGAACCAACGGCAAGGTCGAAAACGCAAAAATCGCGGAAAAAGTGTTTTCCACATGGTAGAACTAAGCGAAAACTCTTATCACTTTCGTATCATTTCCTATTCAGTGCAATAAGGGCCACCATGAGGGCCCGTTTTAGTAACCTAAGATGAAAATTGCGTGGCAGATTGTAACTCTCAAATTATGAGTAGCCCTGTCCTTAATCAGCCTCTGTCATTTGACTTAAACGCAGTTATTGTTAGATGTTAATCCCACAACACTTTTGGCTCTCTCGTGGAGAAGTTTCCTAAAGAGGGAACTTTTTCCGCGATTTCCGCGTTTTCGACCTGGCCATATAGCCAGGTCGAAAACGCCGAAATCGCGGAAGAGTGTTTTACACATGGTAGACTTAAAGGCCCAGTTCTCTCACCCAAGCAGTACCAATTCTCCTAACCTTCTTACTTAAGCCCCTCCCACAATTGTCTGAAATTCATCCTTATCCAGTCACAATCTCAGTTTATTGCGTCCGGGTGAGTGAACCGCGGACAGTTTTTTGGACAACTTTCGCGGTTTTTCGATTTCCGCGGATTCCGCGATTTCCGCGTTTCAGCGTTCTCAACCTGGCTATGAACCAACTGTATTTCAATAAAACCTGTGTAGGAAAGTTATTCAATATAACCAAAGTGTGATAGACGTGGTACATATACAATAGCGTAACTTTTAACAGGTAACACAATGTCATCAAACCTACCCTTAAACGCCACGGTGACCCTTGGTCCCCGGTGACGGGTGTCTCTAAACGGCAATTCCGGCAAAAGCGGCAACTACAATTCCAACCCGTTTATCAAATATTAATGTTCAAAAATATACTTGAACAAAGATTTCAGGCAACATTCCTACGGTGTAATGCAGTAATGTTTATTTCCTGCTTTATATATGAGTCCTCGTTTTGCGGTCTTCCTTTTAGAGATTTGCAATATTACTAAAATCTCTGAAATAAAGACTGAAAACGAAGACCTTATCGAAACATTAACAAGAATATCCTATAACTGATATTTTTCGAGTCTGCAGCGCTTAAATGGGCATCTCCCTTTTAATTATGGTAAAGATTCATGTAATTTCATGTTCCTACCAATGAAAAAAGGAGCATGCCTCGAATTGTTGAAAGATTTTCTAAACTGCAAAGAGAAAAAATCAACATTCTTTTATACCCAACCCCTTCATTCATTTGTTTGATTGTCTTGAAAGAAAGGTAATCATTGCGAACCATATTGGAAGAATACGTGGCTGGTATAGAGCTCCGTATATTACAAAAATCTGTATAGTGAGATAAATGTGGCAATACAATCTTGTCACGATCATTCAAAGATTTGCAATATTACTAAAATCTCTGAAACAAAGACCGAGAACGAAGACCTTATCGAAACATTAACAAGAATATCCTATAACTGATTTTTTTCGAGTCTGCAGCGCTTGAATGGGCATCTCCCTTCTAATTATGGTAAAGATTCATGTAACTTTATGTTCCTACCAATGAAAAAAGGAGCAAGCTTCGAATTGTTGAAAGACTTTCTAAACTGCAAAGAGCAAAAATCAACAGTCTTTTATACTCAACCCCTTCATTCATTTGTTTGATTGTCTTGAAAGAAAGGTAATCATTGCGAAGCATATTGGAAGGATGCGTGGCTGGTATAGAGCTCCGTACATTACAAAATATCTGTATAGTGAGATAAATGTGGCAAGATAATCTTGTTACAATCATTTGAGTTATAAATACCACCTTTGTCATTGTATATGAAGTTAAAAACAAGTACTCGATCAAATATTTTAACCCAATCTTTCAGGCTTCAATATTACTAAAATCTCTAAAACGATGACTTTACCGAAACATCAGAATATTAAGAATATTATTATATATTATTAAGAATATTCTGTGACTCACCTTTCTTGCATGAGTGAAGCGCTAAACTGCATGTATGTATATTCTTCTGTATCCCATTCCTTTACTATGACACATAGCCTGCTGAAAGCGTCATTCAAGTATAAATCAATTTTCATTTGTTATTCTGTCATCAAACAGTCAAACAGTTTAAATGAGTAAGCAGTTTCAGTTTTCAGTTTTATTCTCAGTTCATCCGCAATATGAGGTATAGGAGACATAGGTTATTATAAAAGATACATAACACACAGTTTGTAACAAAAAGCATAAGGCATCAAAATAAGGAAAAAAGATAAGGAAAAAGGAAAAGGAAAAAAAAAAAAGACGTGAAATTACAAACTTAGAAACCTACAAATGACGTCAGATCAGAATAAGACATTATGGAGTGCCATTCGATAGTAGGGAACATATACAACAATATAACTCAGAGAGTAGTTCAGGCTTCAAATCTGATTGGTAAAGTTCATTGATGGGATGTTTTAGAAACTATGAATTATTTTCCCGCAAAATATACTTAAATTTACTAAGGACTTAATGTTACCTTTTTGGAAAAGCTGTCTCATTTTTAAGGCACTGGCATTTCTTCTATAGTAGGGCTTAATATAGTTACATCTCTCTACTGATAATTTGGGGCATCAAAAATGTAATGAAATTCATCACCTAACTTATCCTGAGAACAAAGGGTACAAATTCTATCATTGAACTAAATATTCTGGTATCTTCCAGTTACTGAGGGAATTTTACTATTACTACAACGAAATCTGCATAAGTTTATACGATTAGTAGCTGAGAGGGTAGTTAGGTATTTTTCAAGTTTCAAATCCGTTTTAAATATTCTATAATTGTTACATTGACTATTATCCTGAACTTCGGTGGACCATTCTTGCTGGGAAATATCACTTAATCTTAGTTTAACGGTTTTTTCAACCAAGGGTAATTTACGGTAGGGGATCTCATAGAACCTGCAATTGACACATTATCATGGTTGTTCCATACAAATGGCATTCCAACTCTATTAAATATGTCATGTACCTTTTTCATCCAGGGAGAGCTATATATACCTTTATCATGAAGGATACACAAGAATGTGTACATAAGATGTGCTAACTTGTGATCACTGCTATTAACTGTCCTACCCCAAAATTCAACCATTCTTAAATGAATTATATCTGTAACCTTGTAACGTCCTAGCTCACCATAAGTCATACAATTTGGGGTACTTTTCTTAACCTTTAAGATCTGTTTACAAAAATTGAGGTGGAATGCTTCCAATTGTTTAACGTCTTCATAACCCCAAGTTTCACATCCATACAGTAACACAGGTAAAACAATTTGATCAAACCACTGTAGCAATAAATCCAATGGCAAATTAAGATTATACGACTTAGTGAGTAAACTATAAAGTGTTTTTCTAGCGGAATTTACTTGTTTACATTTAGCCTTGGTAAACTTATTATTATAATTAAAGGTGACACCCAAATAGTTGTACTCATCAACGACATTAACAACTTTCCCTGCAAACTGAAATGTTGGAATTTTCCTAACTTTCCCTTTCGAAAAAATAACAATCTTAGACTTACCCGTATTAACAGACATATGACGGGCATTGCAGTAATCTTCTACCCCTTTTAACGCTAGTTTCATATCGGACTCAGTTTCAGCGAGGACAATAGTATCATCAGCATAGAGTAACGTAAAAAAATTAATAAAAACATCGACATCTTCGTTCGCACATTGATTGTGATAAATGCTCTAATCCATTGTCGTAATGACTAATGAACTCACCAAAGTCGTTAAGAAAAATAGAGAATAAAACCGGTGATAGGTTCTCACCTTGCCTTACCCCTACATTACAATTAAAGAGATTAGACTTCCCCCCTCGTTGATAACACATGATTTCGCATTTCTGTAAAGAGTATAAATTACATCGAGGACTCTGCCATTTATGTTATAGGAAATTAATTTTGCCCATAGAGAGGTCCTATCTACCAGATCAAAAGCTTTTTTGTAGTCTATAAATGCGCAATATACACGCTTCTTACAGTGAAGATAATAGTCAACAATAGAGTGCAATACGAAAATATGGTCAATTGTCGAATGATTTTTTTAAATCCAGCTTGTTCATCACCAAGTAGACCAGTACTCTCAAGGTAGGTTTTAATTCTTTTATTCAAAATAGAAGTAAACAGTTTACCGACACAACTAAGAAGGGTTATTCCACGATAATTATCTACCTCATTTGCCGACCCCTTCCCTTTAAAGATAGGTTTTGTGAGGCCCACTGTCCAGTCTGTAGGAAGGATACTAGAAGGGAGTACCAAGTTAAATAATTTCGTTATAACTCGAATAATTGGACCAGTACTACACTTTAAACACTCGTTCGTAATCAAATCGATGCCCGGAGATTTGTTCCTTTTTAAAAACTTAATTTGCTCAATGACTTCATTTTCAGTAATATCACTATCAGCATTAAGGTCTTCATTTATTGCTGAATTAGAAAAAACTGGCTTTGGGGGCTCTTGGTCATTTTCCTCACAACTACTCTGACACAACTTCTGAAAGTACGCCTCAAAAACATTAGTAGAAATAGTACAAGGTAATGATTTCTTAGGGTTTGCTGCATTAATAACATTCCAATACCCCTTTGGATTAGCTTTCTTCAAGTTCCTACTTTTTTTTTATGCAAGTTGTTATAGTAATGACGTTATGCTCTCTTCAGGGTTATTTTATACTTCCTAGCACAAATACGGAGCATATGCCTAGATCTTTCATTCTTACTAACTTTGTGCAATCGCTTTAGGGACTTGGGCGGCAATACACACTATTCATTGAAAGTCCCTTTTCTGCCGCGCTCAAGTTCACTTAATGAATGAAATAGGAAGGGATAATCACACGATGTAGTCTAATTGTAGTTAAGAACACATTTCACCAAAGAGGCTTCATTTCTTTATTTTTTGGTGGCCGTCGATATTTTCGTTATGTACGGACGTCTATACCAGCCATGTAATCTTTGAATATGCTGAAAAGCTCGTAGCAAAATTGTTTTCATCAATAAATTAATGAAGGGGTAGGGTAGACCCGATTTAAGAAGGGAAATGCATATTTGAGTGCTGCAGACACGAAAAGTCGGTAAAAGAAAATTCTTGTTAATGTTTATGAAAGGTCTTCGTTTTTCGGTCTTCGTTTGAGATATTTAAGTAATATTGCAAACCTCTAAAAGGAAGACAGGAAAACGAAGACAGTAATTAACATTCCGCGTGGAAGATTGGGTTATAATATTTGATCGAATACTTGTTTTAACCTTTATTTACAACAACATAGCTGGGGGTATTAACTTCATCGATTTTTAACGGGATTATTTAACCACATTCATTCCACTATACAGATTTTGCTAACTTGTACGGACCTCTATACGAGCCAAGGTCCGAGCCATGTTATCTTCCATTATGTTATGCAATGATTTCATTTGTTTCAAGACAATCGAACAAATGAACATGATTAAAGAGCCAAATCTCTTACCCTAAACTACAAAGTTTGGTACGGGAGTACCGAAATTCTCAATTGGCTCAGCTCTTTGACTGACAGCTACTTCAAACTATGCAGAGTGCCAATGCTTATATTACACAGCATGTACGGTACTGAGAGTGTTTTGATTACAGTATACAAATTGAGTTTTTATATACTCACCTTGAAGCAATAAACTGAGATTGTATCTGGATGAGGATGAATTTCAGACAATTGTGGGAGGGGCTTCAGTGAGAAGGTTAGGAGAATGGGTAGTTGGTACTGTTTGCGGTGAGAGAACTGGACCTTTAAGTTGATTTCGTATCGCAACCGAACTTAGACCGAACTTAGACAGAAGGCATGAAAAATCTCCAACACGAAGAACGAAAATAAAAGACCTAGAAGTAAACAGAGAAATATACGTCAGGGTGTTATGCAATGTTTTTAATAAGGCCGGGGTTGCCTTCCAGTGCCTTCAGTAATATTCATGCATTCATTCTTCCTGTCGGGGTGGTGCAATCGAAATATCTTTCTTTTGTGGTCTTCGTTTTTGAGATTGCCCCATTATGCAAATCTGCAAAACGAAGACCTTGAATTGGATAGTGCAGCGGCCGTTTTTTCTACTATGTGGCATTTTAGCAGTGTTCCTAGACTTTTTTTTTGTTAATTTTATGACATGAACCATGAATCAGATATCTTTCGAAGCAACATTATGACGGAGTTCCTTTCGAATACCTTTTCTATGATGGTGTGAATTAAAACGAGATGAGAGACTTTGGTCTTCATTTTGGAGGTCTTTGGTTTTAAATTAGAGATTTCCTCTGTCTTCTGTCTTCGTTTTTGGAGATCTTCGTTTTGGACCACCCCGCCCCCGCACTCTCTATAACGGATCTACACCTATGACGCTATATCGATACAGTCTGTGTTTGACGGTCTTGAGGTGAGGAAATATACACATTCCTCGCCCCTATGCATAATGACACACCATGGCATAAATGGGGTCATGCTTTTAATAGTAATACATTCTCATCATAACCCGCCTTCCTGCTAGGACCTTGCTAGGGTCTTAAACAGCGTACTGTTGTGGGGGTTATCAGGTACACGTTTGTTACAACTACCACCAGTGCAAAACAGACGGAGAATTTCATTTCATAAGTCGGAGTTCATTTGATTCGTACCTTCTATTGCATATAAAGTGTCACAAATAGGAACATTAATGATGATGCACTGTTACATCATTTGTTTGTCTCCTTGTAATCGCCTTCCATTTAACTTCTAAAAATGACATAACATAAAGTTCAAAAGCATGTTATGTAATGCAGCCATATATATGTACAATAAAGTGAAGTCCATGAAAGTATGATATCAACTTAAACACACAATATTAAAATACTTCTTTCCTTTTTAGTTTTATCACAAGTTAGTGCCTCTCTCAAGTTGCATAACTCCTTCTCAGAGCACTTGTTGAAACACTTATTGTAAAGCAAAGCTCAAATTTCAGATAACTTTGGTATTTCTTATCTTCCTGTAGTAGTACCTCTTCTCCACCACATTTACTTATTTTTTCATTCCTCCCTGCTTTTATTGTCTGTTTTACTAAGTGCTTGTAATTTATTGCTTTACTGACTTTTTTGTTTGCTTAAGGTTTTACATTACGGTATGTGGGTGTGCATTTGTTAAAAATCGTTGAATCGTTGCGCATTATAATAGAACTAATAATGACTATTGTTCATGTTCCTTTTTTCAAATATTCCCCACATCCAAATGTTCTTATTTATTTATTCCTTTTTACAATAAATTTTCTTAGGCCACCAATACTAAACTAGCTTGAAAGAATTTATCCCCACAAAGTACACCAATGCAATTATACGTTCCCTATAAAAAATTAGTTTATCGGTCGAAATGATTCTATGTGTTACTGCAGACTGAAAGTAATGCAACAGGACTCATATAGTAAAGAGTCAATTAAGAAATACAAGCAAAATGCACCATTCCGCATATGGAGACCTGAAACGACTATTTATCTCAACAAATGCAGGAGGTGACACCTCTCTTAAACCTTTCAGATGTCAAACTCCCACACCTCTCACAGTCTCACGTAACCCAATTAAAGCTTCTCGCATGTTTTACTATGTAAAACAAGAACAAACGTAATTTGGGCCTTCTCTGAGATTTCGATGGACTAAGATTTTTGTGAAGGAATTGCCATAAATCCGAGACTTTTCATTTTTGACATCAGTCACTTATATTTTATCGCAAATATGATGAGAGTTTTGAAAAAAAATGTTGATAAAAATTGTTTTCAGACCTTGTACAAATACAAAGCATGTGGGCATGAATGACCGCACATGAAACATACATTCAACAGCTCAAGGGATAAAAGACCCATGTTAAAAGGCAGAGTGAATGAAAACCAAACCAGCCAAAAAGGGACAAATTCCATTCAAATACAAACTATAGCTCTAGTAAGTAAAAGTGACAGTGACAGTGACGACATTTATTTTCCAGTACATACATGAACAATACATCCAAACGGGTTCTTCAGAACAAAATAAACACCAGAAAGGGAGGAAAAGGAATTAAAAACTTGTAAGTCTTTTCCTCCGGTTATTATACACTACATGTTAAAGATAATGCTACAACTTTAGGTTCTATTAAAATAAATAATTATAAAGGAGATAATTACTTAAGGTAAGGTAAGTATAGAGGAGACAATTACGCAAGTTCAAAATGTTATGAGTGATAAGCCTGTAAGCAGTGGTAAGTAAACTTGGTTTGTATTTGTATTTAAAATATCTGAGAGTTTAACAGTTTTCTTTACAGTTGCATCAGTAGAATTCTAAGTTTTCACACCAGAGTTCGAGATGCACATCTTTTTTTTTTTGTTGAGTCTTTATAAAAAAAAAAATTACGCCATTTCTTGTATTCAGTGGCGTAGCTAGGATTTTTTCCAGGGGGGCAAAGGTATGAAATTTCCCCAAAACTTTTCCCGGTCAATGTGTAAGTATTTCATATAAAATATGCAAACTTACAAGTATAACAACATTACCATGTCATTTTGTAATATTACTTGCATTTTAATCTTAAAGTATAACATAGAGCAATCGGAAATAACAAAGTATATTATTTTGGTAAGCAATATTTGGTTAATTTGTATGTACTAACGCAGTGGCGTACCCAGGATTTCTCTGAAGGGGAAGGGGCATGCAGTATGGTCTAAGGGGAGGGGTGTCCGGAAATTTTTTGACGTTTTCAAGAAGCCTACATGCAAAATGGTGCAAATTTTCCACTTTGACAGGAACAGTGTTAAAAGTTTAATCGTGGTGGTTCATGAGGATAAAACTGAAACTTTTGTGTCTTGACATGCATTTCTTTATGCCATTTATGCTACCTTACGAAGAAAAACTTGTCATTAAATTTGCACACTATTAGGAGTCAAAATAAAAGAGCAATGATCGGTATTTGTGGTTTTTCTTGGCCACAAAATGTTATTTTGTCATAAAGATTATCTAAGCGGAGCGCCACCATTGGTTGGCGCGGAGCGTAGAGAAAATTTGGAAAAATTAGACCCCTTAGATTGCCGGAAATAGCATTTTCTAGGCTAATACGAAGAATCTAGCCAGTCGCTTTCTTCTTTTGTCGTTTGCAATAAAATGCTCACTTCAAAATATGTTCGCAAACTGCAAAGCGATCAGACAGTTAAGAGCTAATTTTACCCCAAATATGTAATTTTGCCCAAAAGACCGAGCGAAGCGCCACCATTGATTGGCACGGAGCGTAAGGAAAATTTCGAAAAATCAGACCCCTCAGATGGTCTAAATAGCGTATTTATGCTTGTAAAGAGAATCTAAACATGTACTCTTTTTTATCGATGCCACCAGTGGGAAACAGATTCTACCTTTTCATTTAAAAATTGGAATTTGACAGAATTTGCCTAGGTCTATTTGTAGGAATTAAAAAAAAAATTGGCATCACTGAAAGACCTTGCAGGGACAATCCTTCCCCTTTGAAAATTTTTGAAAAATTCGGTGTCCTTATAAGCAATCTGGTGCCTCATATGCTATCTTTTGAAGTAAAATCTGTGTTAATAAAGTTAGACTGCGTATTTTTAAGAACAAAGAAAAAATGACATCTGTGAGGGGGGCATGACCCAATGGTCTTCTCTTCGCATGCCAATAAGGAGGCCTATAGTGGCTCGATCACACAGGATATCCTGTGAGAAAAGCAGTCTGTTAAGTGTAGAAGGCTACAAGGTACTCATTGTCCATTTATTGTTACACTCAAAGTGAGCAGAAAGTTATTTTCCCGAACTAGCTAGTAAGCATCGTTATGTACACAGAGTAAAACGGTACAGCTCTGCTAGCTTGTAGAAGAACATAACAACGTCGGGGGTCTACGCTAGTGACTTGTTAGTTTTTACATCCTTTTACTGAATTCCCAAAGTATCACCTGAATAACAGCTTCCTGTACACTGAAATGCACTGATCATAACCCCCGTGCGTATACGAGCACAAGGCCAGGGAACATTCAATCTGCTACGCGGCGAGGACAATTCTGTGGAACACGAATTGGGCTGGTTCATGCGACACTGACGAAATCTGAGTTAATTTGTTGCATGAAAATACGAATTATGTATGAGAAATGTCTCACAATTTCTTATTCTAACAAAAATTTTGAGAAATTTTCGTGAAATTTTTGTAATAATAAGATTCATCAAATTTCCCCATTTTCATCAAATTTCCCCAAAAATTTTTCCAGGGGGGGCAACTTGCCCCCCTGCCCCCCCCCCCCCAGTAGCTACGCCACTGCTTGTATTCTAATACTAATTTAATGATTTAGTGAAATAATGTTGAAGATTTAATGGCAGCATTTTATTATGAAAGACTTTGCACATATAAACAGCTGTTCTAAATTAAACTAACTGAAAAAAGCACTGTATTTAAACTATTAAACAATACGATTGTGTGTTCTTAATATTTTTCGTTACGGATAGTACGAAAGATGCATTTTTGCTTTATAAAATGGGGTTTAAATCTGAATTGTACGTGTTTCCCCACACCTTTTCACAGTATTTAAGAAAGGGTATAAACAATAAGCAATGCAGACTGTATAAAGATTGGGTACAATCTTAACTACATTCAGAAGGACGATCTATTTAGAAATTTTGCCAAATACCATTGAAATATGATGCTTCCATGGGAGTTTGCGATTAATCAAAATCCCAAGAAATTTAGTTGCATAGACCCTTTCAAAATTAACGCTATTTATATGGATGTTTATTGTCATTTTAATTTCTTGTCGGAAAACAAAATGTCATTTGTTTTGTCTATCTATGTATGTTCAGGGGTAGCCTATTAATTAAAAACCAATCGCACAACTTAAGAAGTTCCTCATTGACTCTATCGAATAGCGTGATAATATCGCAAAGCGAGCAGAACATGTTCGTATCATCTGCAAACAAAACAAATATTAATACTTCAGATACGTTGCAAATTTTTTTAACATAAAATATAAATAATTTGGATTCTAAAATAGACCCTTATTAGGGAACTCCTCAAACGACGTCTTTAAGTGAAGACTTCATATTATTAAAGTCAAAATACTGTTTTATATTTAGTCAAATAGCTTTCAACCCACACTGTTAAAAATGTCACAGACATGTTGTAGATTTACAGAACAAAAAATAAAGAAATACAAAGCAGATATGGAAAAAGTGCTGTCAATTTTTTGAAACAAATTGACAGCACTTTTTCCGTTTTCTTTATGTATTTCTTTATTTTTTGTTCTGTAAATCTACAGACATTTTTAACAGTGCACTTTAACATAACACCTACTACAGCAATGTGCTCCGAGGCAAGTTTCTTTAAAGAAAACGTTTCTATGATCTATGGTGTCAAAAGCCTTTCTCAAATCGATAAAGAAACAAAGAGTAGGTGAGTTATCTTCAAATTATCTTCAAATTCTCATTCGGTTAATTCAATTAATGTCATCCTTGTTTATAGATTACTCCTAAATCCACATCGACTATTAACTAAACATTTCAGTTTTTCCTCTTTTTTGAATAACATTTCTAAACTTAGTCTCAAACCACTTGTCAATGATTTTTGCAAAGTGATGAGAAACCCTGTATTTGTCCTTGCTTGAACTTGTTGTATGTGCATTCATGGAATGCGCAACGGAGGGTTACCTCCTAGATTCAAACGATTTTTTCTAATTACATAAACAATTACAATAAATACAAGATAATAACAGAATATTCAAAAGGGGCCTCGTCGCCGGCGGCCTTCGACAATTCAAAGTCGGCCAATGTATACTGTTCATGATGGCGGGAGGGATACATTATTTTGTAACAGTTAACAGCATGTTTGTACTGCATCGCAATTACTATTTAAAGCGATACTTCACACGGCAACTGTGTGCTTATTTGTTGTAAACATGTGTCTTAAAAATATTAAGAACATCTATCTCGAGGACCTTCCGGTCTCGCATGCTGTAACCGATACTGATACTGTTGCTATTAACTTTGTCATTATCTTGAAGTTGCCAGTTTGCCAGACCATACATGCGGTTCATTTCACTCCATTTATAACCAGGAAAATGTTACTAGATATCGGCTCTCTGCATGCCCAATGCGTAAACATTTAGAGTGAAAAACCGCTCTTCGTGCGTGGAATTATGGATCAGCCCAATATAGCCCTAACATTATATCAAACAATTGTAATTTTTTCAATTTTTTGCAAAGAATTGCCATTTATTGTGACACGTTATTAGTGTCAATACTTTTTGAGGTAAGTTGGTGTTATTGAACTGAAGATAACCACATAGCTATACCGGTATATAACGTATCTACAACAAGTTGGCATTGTGAAAGATCAATGACAAATTTAAGCAACTTATGTCTGTTTCTGGAGATATCTTTTTCATTTTGCACTGATGGTATGCTTTCGTGTAAACATACTTGGCGGATAGAGAAACAGCACCAAATACCGCAACTCTCACTGTCCGTTTGTGAAATAAATGACTATTACAATCTGCCATCGGCCCTCATGAAGTCTTATGTCTGGCAATGATGTTATCAGCTTTCGCTGAAACAATGACTCAAAATTTAGTTGCATATGCCTGATTATCTCGAAACTTATTCCGTCGTTGGATGAATCGAAAATTCGAACGACGTTATGGTACTGATCTATTACATACAAAACGTAATGATATGAATAATTGATTGGCACCGAAATGATTTTGCTTACTTCACCATTTTTCACAAAAGATGATATATTTTGTTTTCTTGACATGGCCGACTTCCAACCTGATAATCGTAGTCCTATTGTCCCGAAAGGAAGATACCCGTACTCCCCTCCCTATTACTTAATTCATTTCCCTTCGTGACAATTGCTTTATTGTAAGACTCCACAAAGCTGTTTGAAAGCCAGCCAGGAATGTTATTTGGATGACAAACTATTTTGTGTTTGTCAAAAGTAAGATTTCGTGCCAGGGAGAATACGAACTAAATCCACCCATGGAATAGGCTCCCTGTAAAGTACTGCAGCTCGTGAAAAAAGACTGTGAAACTTTGACGCAGACAGCACCTTCCTAGCAATAGATACATTGAGAAATGGAGAGTGTGCGTTCCCTTTGCTCTTATCGAATCTGTGGCTCTCCGCTTAGATAATCTTTATGATGAAATAACATTTTGTGGCCAAGAAAAACCACAAATCCTATACCGACCAATGCTCTTTTATTTTGACTCCTAAGTGCAAATTTAATGACAAGGTTTTACATCGTAAGGTAGCATAAATGGCATAAGAATGCATGTAAAGACACAAAAGTCTCAGCTTTATCCTCATGAACCACCACGATTCAACTTTTAACAATGTACCTGTCAAATTCGAATATCTTGCACCATTTTGCATCTCCTTGAAAACGTCAGAAATTTCCGGACACCCTACCCTTAGACCATACTACATGCCCCCCCCCCCCCCTTCAGAGAAATCCTGCGTACGCCACTGCGTTAGTACATACAAATAAACCAGATATTGTTGACCAAAATAATATAATTTGTTATTTCCGATTGTTCTATGTTACACTTTAAGATTAAAATGCAGGTAATACAGTATCACAAAATGACATGGTAATGTTGTTATACTTGTAAATTTGCTTATTTTGTATGAAATACGTACACATTGACTGGGAAAAGTTTTGGGGAAATTTCATACCTTTTGCCCCTCCGGAAAAAAATCCCAGCTACCCTACTGCATACAAGTTGAGGATTTTTCCAAATGACGTAACTAAGGTGAACGCTTAGTCTCAGTCTTTGGTTCTAAATCGATGTCTATGGATTTCTTTGGTCCGACGGTTTAATATTGCTGATCTATATCCATTTCTTTTCTACTTGGGGTTAGATGGTTATCTTCAGTTTGTACCAGAGGGTCATTACTACAAAGTATGACGAAACTGTCAATAGCTGTCGTATGTTTTCAAAACTAGTAAAAGTTACGCGTTCGTCGTTACATTCTGTTATTTTGTTATTTCCATGAAAGTGCAAGCTTAGGACAAATAATGACCACATGATAAAGAATTACCGACGTGGCAAACAACACATACTATTTTGTATTGTTTTTACGTTATCACATCTCAACACGAGATCTTGCGGGAATTGTACTGGGTTTGGGTTTTGATCCTTGACAAGGAATCCCTGTCGACCGGATTTTTCCATAGTCATATATCGTTTAAGCTCTGAAATCAGGATACGAGGATATGTACTATATTCTTTTTAGTCATCAGAAGACTTGAATAGCATGTTGCCCTATCGCATTTGTATCCCTCAAGATAATCTTCTTGGAAAAAATCATCTAAACAGGCTTGCAAGCTGGGTTTGTTCAAGTTTAAAGGGACAAGTGACATGGAATAACTGACAGGTCTACTTCATGATGGGACGGTGGTTTTTGACAATTGATGAAAGGCATATTTTCATCATCCCAAACAGTTCCAATTCTCCCAACCTACTTACTTCTAGTCCCTCCCACATTTATCTAAAGCTCATCTTTATCCAGACACAATCCTTGTTTATTGCTTCATGTCTTGTCCCAGTGGGCATACAAGTCCATAATGTGTAATCAAGACACTCTCAGTGCCCATGCTGTGTAATTTAGCTATGATGCAATTTTTGAATGTGATGCCAATCAAAGAGCTGCACCAATTGGGAGTTTTGATATATGTATACTGAAACTGTAGTTTAGGGTGACGAATGACTGCCTTTAAACAGAGTCATACATAGCCTGGTTTCTTCTGTTTTTAATTTTGTGTCAATGCTACCTTTTGAGAACAGCCTTGTTAGTACACAACTGAAAAAAATCGCCAACATCCTGTTGCTCCCGTTCATGATCCATCCCCATTTATTAAGTCCACGCAAACTTTGGGTCAAGCCTTGGTAAGTGTCTTTGTGAGGGCTCAGAGGAAGCTACAAGACGAGTTATTTAAAAGTTGCACTAATTCACATAAGATCTAAATGTGCCATCTTTTGTAAAAATAACTTGAGCTAATTGAATTTTGCTTAACTCAAAGATGTGTCCGGTCAACTGCATGCCAGCCGAAAACCAACAAGAGATATTATTCTGATTTTCAACACCAATTGAAACATTCCAGACTGACATCACGTTAAAGGAGGGCGTACTGATCTGCTATCTGAAGCCTTGATGTTATCATTAAGGGATTTAAATTATGGGGTGGTGATAAATATGTGCCCACGTAGTAAGTAATTGATTTCTTTTTTTTTTTCTTCTTTCCCCATTTGTCTTGAGCAATCTTGGTAGTTTTTTTAGGAACCCTCCTTGGTTTTCGTGTCAGCTCGTCGATACTCTGCGAATACACTGTTAAAAAATTTCTCTGTAAATTTACATAATTTTTATGGCAAATTTTTTTCCAACCAAAAAATGTTTTTTTTACAGCCAGACTGTAATCATGAAAAACATTAAGGGTTTGTTTTTTTCTTTACAGTTTCTGCATGTAAATTAGTTTACAAAAGTCTACTGTAAAATCGAATTACAGAATTGTTCTGTTTTGTTTACCTTAATTTTATGTGAATTTACAGCCTACTGTTTTCATTCCCGATGTTTTAATATTTATTATAATATCGCATTTTTACCTTTCATATGTTATTACGTAACGTACACTTCACCATTACGTAGGTCAGGTATTTGCTTACCAACGTAATGTGTCGTTACGAAGTTGTTTTCAATCAAAACACATTGAGGATGCTTTGTTGTCATATTGTTGTCAAATAGACTGCTATCTCTAGGAACTTTGTAATTGGAAAGTCACATTTTTTGTACAATATAATAATTGTTTTTAAAATAAATATGACAAAGAATGCAAATACATTGGTTGCAAACATTTCCAGACAAGGTAAACAATAATTTTATCACTTCCTGGTTAAAAAACGCCAAAGAAGATATTATTCAAAGCAACAGCAATCCTTTTGTTAGGAAAATGCCTACAAAATAAGCTCCACCCATTTATGCAAAATGAGATTTACGTCATAAAGTGGTAAATTTACAGACTCTTTCAAGTAAATTTGTGAAACGTTTTTAATTTGTTCCGATTAAGTGTATGAGAGCCTGTGGCTGTTAGTTGTCATCAGTATACGATTTGTCAGTGCTCTGAAATTAGGGCCTTAAAATTTCTTTTTTACTTAAAAATGTGTGCAAAACACCAGTTGTATGATTTTTATAACTATGAACTTAATAACTAAGTATGCTTTTATAATAAATGTAAGTTAATTTTCAAATAGGGCCATAAATTTGCCAAAAATGTTTTTTTTAACTGAAACTTCGCAGAACGATGCATGTTATATATTGAAAATTTTCTGGCTATTTCTTATTTGTTTGTTTGGGCTTATTTTTGTTTCTTTTTCAGCTTAAAAACAAAATGAATGTTTGTTAAATGACAGTATATTTATGTGAAATCAGAAAAATACAAAATACTGTTAAAATTTCTGTAAATTTACAGAAAAAGTTTTACAAAGCAGTAAAATTTGGTTAAAAAGGAGACAGAAATGGTTTTTCAAATAAACAGAAAATACATGTTAAACAACCTTTTTTATTGTAGCAATACAAAGTGTCTGTAAAGATACAGAAAATCTCTATTAAAAGTAAAATACAAAAAGTTTAAGTTAAAAAAAGTCTGTAAATTTACAGAAATTTTTAACAGTGTAGTATATGTTGCCTCTTACATATACTCTGACAAATTCATCTAATGAGTTGACTCGCCTTGAGTTGAGGCGATTGCGCTTCACCTTTTGACTTTTCTATTGTCCCTTGAGTCCGGTTTTGTTTTAAGAAAGTATTGAAATCACCAAAGTCTAAGTGACTGTATTTTGTCTTTACGTTTATGTAGCATTCTGTTAATTTGCCCGTGCCTAGAGATATTTCCCAACAATAAACTGGACCAAGCAGCCACAGTTGCCAAGTAATTGCCTATAAATACCTGAGCAAATTTAGGACTATAAAATCTATTTTTTGTTCCCTGAAACTTCAGTCGAATCTACATTGCGGAGCATTTTTTGCGGAGCATCTTTGAAAAAGTGTGATCTAAAAGGGGAATATGGAGATATTGCTACAAAAATTTCTTCCGTAGTGTTGTCATTAATTACATCTGAGTCGTTAAATCCGTCTTCTTCCTCAACATCAGGCTCATCTACTTTCTGTTGTCTGTAAATGAAAGAACAAATGTGCCTGTATGCATCATCGGTTTGCTTGTTAAAATATTTATTCTGAGTAAAAATAAATATATTTTTGACAGTTTGCCTTACATGTCCCCAATCATGGCTGGTAATAATTGAACCAATACAGTACTTCAAAAATTCTGAATTTTTAGCAAAATATTTCCGACAAAATAACGCCATGGATTTCATGAAATGTGATGAACAAAGATGGATTAGGGATTTTGAAAGGTCAGAGGGCCTCTCTTCCTGTAACTTTTCTAAAACACCTTGCATGAAATGCTTGAGGAGTCTCAGATGTAAATGCCCCCAAAGAAGCCAGATGTAAAGCACTGCTTCCGTCAATAATGATAAAAGCCGGCTTTGAGACGTTTTGATGACCATACAGGGTCTTCTCTGACTATTCGAAATAATAAATAAAGTAAGACAATACATCGGCATTGAAAGATTCGGTTAATATAGATGCAACACAAAACGGCTGTTTCAAGTTACGTTTAACCGGATTTCGTAGCACCGATTCGTACAATTGATATTTTCTTTTTCCAGCTAGGGAAGAGTTATTGTTTACAATTGAACCCGTACAGTCTAAATGGACAACATCGCGAGGACATAAATTATGCCAAACTCTTACCGATTCCTCGCTCCATAGCATAATAAATGGTGGTTCTAATGATATTTTTCTTAACACACCTTCTAATTTTCTCCCAGTATTTTTACTCTTTTGTTGTTCTAGAAGTTTGTACAACTCTAATACCTAGTTTTCATCCCCTAAAAGCACTCCTTCCTTCTGATGAGATTCTCTCTAATGTTTGTTTCGATGGGGCTTTATCTCTACACCGGGCCGATTCGAATACATCAAGATATTGCCTTCTGGGTTACCTGTACTGTGATACTTCCTTAAATTTTTCCCTCTTACTACCTCTGATATACCTTGCCCTCAACTCGTCCATTTTGTGACAAGCAGTACCTGAAAATATAGATTCTGCCTGCAAAGTACTTTCTGTCGCTTTAAAAAAATTCGCAAGACACTTTACAACCAGAGAACCAACATTCTGCATGAGCCCTACATACATTACCGGCCCTTTTCTTGAATACTTCTTTGCCACGAAAGAACGTCGAAATACAAAGGAAGATGTGCTATTTTCTTCATGGATTTTATCACTAACCAGAATGCAAAAATGCATTGAGGTTTCAATGATACATACATGCTCTTTTCAATAAAATGCTACATTTCTTGTAACAACTGGTGACCCAAAATAACCTTTGTCTCCACCTGTAAGTGACTGGTTTTTCTTTTAACCAAAACATTTCTCTATTCAAAAAGCCAAATTTCATACTGTGCCTTAAGTTATTCTGCAAACAAGGTTTTCAGAGTTTGATGCCAGGTGATACCAGATGACCATTGACCTCCACCAAAAACAACAGGTACAGTACTTTCAACTCACCATAACACATCCACATACTAATTAGGAAATCCATCCAAGTTTCCTACCTTGAGATATCACATTTTGACAAGTTTTTCAAAGTTTGACCGATCATGACCCCAGATGTCCTTTCACCTCCACAAAAAAAACCTTATACAGACCATCTTCTCACCATAATTCATTTACATACTAATTTTGAAATCCATCCACCTTTCATACGTTGAGCTATCCTAAACAAGTTTTTTCTTGAGTTTGACCCCATGTGACCTCAAATGACCTTTCACCTCTACCAAAATCAATAGGGTTCTTCCTCCCATCATAACGCATCAACATATCAAGTTTGAAATCAATCCAAGCTTCCTACCTTGAGATAGAGTGTGAACAAGAAGTTCGGAGTTTGACCCCATGTGATCCCAAATGACCTCTGACCTCCAACAAAATTTATTGGGTTATTTCTTACATCATAATGCATCAACATATCAAGTTTGAAATGAATCAAAGTTTCCTACCTTGAGATATAGTGTAAACCAGGATTTCGGGGTGTGACCCCATGTGACCCCAAATGACCTTAAACCTCCACCGAAATCAATAGGATTCTTTCTTACATCATAATGCATCAACCTATCAAGATTAAAATGAATCAAAGTTTCCTACCTTGAGATATAGTGTAAACAAGGATTTCAGGGTTTGACCCCATGTGACCCCAAATGACCTTTGACCTCCACCAAAACCAATAGGGTTCTTTCTTACATCATAACGTATCAACATATCAAGTTTGAAATTAATCCAAGTATTCTACCATGAGATATCGTGTAAACAAGGATTTCGGGGTTTGACCCCACGTGACCCCAAATGACCTTTGACCTCAACCAACATAAATATGGTTCTTCCTCTCAGTATTGGGTATCTGTGTACCAAGTTTGAGAACTGTCAGATCTTCCCTTCTCAAGATATCGTGTAAACAAGCAAAGTGTCACAAACACACACACATAAACACACACACACATACACACGCACATACACACATACATACATACACACGCCATCGTGAATGCATAGGTTTCTCTTTTCATCGAAACCAAAAACGTTTACCCATTCCATGGACGTGAAGTAGTTTGGGAAAGTATTGGTACTAACTTTGTTAAATATGTCACGAATTCCACTTCAGATCTTCTTAGTATTTGATACGTTTCGAATAAAGAAGTTACTGTAATATGTTTTCTTAGCAAACCGTACTGTTTTTGTTAAGATGTTTCTATAGGTATAATTAAGAGCACTAATTTCTGTCTTGTTTGACTTGAAAATACGAAGCAGTTTATTTTTCTGTTTAATTGATTTGAGAATGCCATTTGCAGCCCAAGTTGAAGTAGGGCTAGGCTTTTTGGATTTAAAAGAAAGGCATCTGTGAGGATGGAGGTATATTCCAATGCCACATCCCACCTCCTTCGTACACCACTGACTTCCAGTGTAGTCTACTGAAATCTTTTCCCCCAAAATCCGATGCCCTCGTTTTTCATCTCCGGTATATTTTTTCTAGGAGAAAGTAAACTTTTTCAGTGCTGAATGATCTTTCATTATTACCAAAAGGTGCAGTATAGATGATTTTGTTGAACGCGCACAAAGAGCCGGTTATTACATATTAAGGACTTGCATGCCCCTCAGTATAGGAATTTTGTGAAAAAAAGTAATAGGGATTGTATCTGCACACGGAAAAGCTCAAGCCAGTTTGGGCAGGAGCTGCTATTAGCAGATCCCTGGTTTGGGGATGTGTCTAAATGCTCTCATAACCACTCTTCCAGCTGAATGTGATGCGTAAATTCCTTTAAAATGTCGACATTCCGTGAAGGTAGGCCTCACAGTCCAAGTTGAACCAACTATATATTCTATTAGCATTTGTTTTTAGCATGAAGGGTATCAAGTCAACGCCTCGCGCTTAATGTCTGAGTCAGAATTTCAATATAATCTTCTCAGTTGGGTTGCGAACCGGAATTTTGTCAAAACTTACACTAGTTTTGCTCATAAATGAAACGAAAAGTTTCTTTCTTGAGCCGTTTTTAATCAATTTTGAAATTAATCTTGTAAAATATTCCGGTTCGTCAAATTGATCAGATGTAGTTTTATAGGGAAAGGAAAACCCTTTTCCATGAGCAAAATCATTCGAAGTAAAACAATGCAATATCCATCTGTATTGAACAATGACTCTGCCATTTAACTCAAAGTTCTATCCTGTGCTGAAGAAGTAGGTGGATATTCCTAAAAGAAGAGAATTTTTTGCGCATTTCGCGAGACTGGTAACCAGGGTGGCGCTAAAATTTGCCCGGCAGGGGGGTCAAGCTCCCTGACAGGGGGGGGGGAATTTCAAGGCCCCGACAAAGGCAATGTTATGTCCCGGTTGAGCGTGACTTTGCATAATCTGAGGCGCGCGTAGCGCGCCGAAATTCTGGGCTTTCTTTTTCAACAAATACATAAAAATCTGGAGTTTACTTGAAGTAAAAAGTAAAACTCATGAAAGAAAATTGGCTTTTATTGGTACTATTAAAAATTTGGGGTGTTTATTGAAGAATCTGTCCTTCATAAGGGAAAAATTAAAAACGTTATATCGGCGACAACTGCAATTCTTTTGGGGTAACGCATTGAATCGTACAAGACCTAGCCTACTTACTAACTGACTAAGGCTTTGAGACGAGACTAGAAGTTTGTCCTGAAAGGTTTTGCATTTTTGAACGAATATTTCAAAATTAAGAGCTTATCATGACGGAGAAATTTTGGATTTTAATGAAAGAAAATTTTGTTTTTTGGTAAGGTTATAATGAAAAATTTGGTTTCTTTTACTAAGTGATATGCCTTTCAGGAGCAAAGTTAGGTAGTATGCAATGTGATAACAGAGTTGGCTTTTGGTTATTTATTGTGCAGAGCATCCTTGTGTTTACCTTGTTTGTTAACTATGTTTCTCAGTCTCTTTGTACCCCATATTGGGGTGTAACAGAGAATAAATTGAACTTTAACTTGAACTTGAATCCATCGAAATTGGAAAATTTTGCCATTTTCTACACTCTAGAGACTCTAATATTGGATGAAAATTGTAATTTTATAACAGTTTTGGGGTTTTATGTAGGAATCTGACTTTCTCATGAGGAAAATCAAGTAGGGGGTGATCTGTAGTTTTGTTGAGGTTAGTGAATATCATCATGCAGATTTAGGCCCTCGGACTATATTGGAGCATTCTCCTTAGGAAAAAAATGGCTTCGCTTATATTTGAAGTTTTATATTTTTATTTATTGTCATAGGCGTACGGGAGCGTGTTAGCTGAGTTTGGGAGGGAGGAATTGTTCTTTTCCGAAAAAATGTAATGGTGCCCGAGAGATTATCTAAGTCGAGCGCGCAGAATTTTTTGGAAAAATGGAGAACCCCCGGTCACAGGAAATGACACTTCCTGGGCTCAAAATTAAAATTAAAGAAGTCCTTACTTTCAGATTTCTTTCACAATAAAATTATTTTCACTTCATAATACTGCCCAAAACGAAGAATAATTTACAAACACGCATTGTTCTGTTCAGTTATCTGTTCGACTAAAACACTATCTATGCGGAACGCCACCATCAATTAGCGCGGAGCGTACAGAAAATTGGTAAGAAATCTAACCCCTAAGATGGCCGGAATGGCATTTCCCACACTTGTAACTAGAAATGAAGCAGTCTTTATT